>OZ025256.1:15357679-15565448 GCA_964019135.1 Arenicola marina | reverse complement strand
TGTTTACTAAGTCACACGATAACTGAAAAACACCAAGCAATGCATGTTCCCAAACTTCATTATAAGCAACATTACACGCTTTCATCCCATATATATCGCAAGTCTTATCAATTAAGCACTCCCCAACGAAACATACCCCTGTGACCCACACACCCCCCAAACCCCACCAAGCTTACAGCCTTACTGCACACACGAAAAACAGAGTCCACAATAGGTCGAACCATGGATGGGAGCCCATGACCAAGGGAGGAGGGGAGAAGGAAATATTAAGCAAATACGGCGGTTCTCTTTTTGGAAGGTGGGGTGGTCTTGAAAAAGACCGTTGGATTGCAGTCACGAAGACTGGTGTTTAGTGGGCTTTCTGAGTCTTCTTCGGCAGCAGCACCGCCTGGATGTTAGGCAGGACACCACCCTGGGCGATGGTCACACCGGACAGAAGCTTGTTCAACTCCTCGTCGTTACGGATTGCCAGCTGCAGATGACGAGGGATGATCCTCGTTTTCTTGTTGTCACGGGCAGCATTTCCCGCCAACTCCAGCACCTCGGCAGCCAAGTACTCCATGACGGCGGCCAAGTAGACGGGAGCGCCAGCTCCCACACGCTCGCCGTAGTTGCCCTTGCGCAGATGTCGGTGGATACGGCCCACGGGGAACTGAAGCCCGGCACGGGATGAGCGAGTCTTGCTCTTTCCCTTCGCTTTTCCGCCTTTACCACGTCCAGACATGATGATCGACTAGTGGGATGATACACGTAAATTACGTACGCACGCGGAGAGTCACTTGGAGATGTGTGAAATTTTCTTGGGGTACCGCGCGTTTAAGTAGTCGGCTGCGCGTGGCAAGGAGCGAGCCGACCTGCCTGCCTCACCGCACGCTTGGCTGACCGCCTGCCTGCCTCGCCGCTCGGCTCGCCGGCCGCCAAATATAAGCGGCCAGAAACCGATTTTTTTTTCATTCTCTCAGTCTGCCTGCTAGCGAGAAGAAGTAATCATGCCACCCAAAACCGCGTCCAAAGGATCTAAGAAGGCCGTCAGCAAGGCGAAGGCCGCTCGTACTGGGGACAAGAAGAAGCGCAGGAGGAGGAGGGAGAGCTACAGCATCTACATCTACAAGGTGCTGAAGCAGGTTCACCCCGACACTGGAATCTCCAGCAAGGCCATGAGCATCATGAACTCCTTCGTCAACGACCTCTTTGAGCGCATTGCCGCCGAGTCCTCTCGCCTGGCCCACTACAACCGTCGCTCTACCATCACCAGCAGAGAGATTCAGACGGCTGTTCGTCTCCTTCTGCCGGGCGAGTTGGCCAAGCACGCCGTGAGCGAGGGCACCAAGGCGGTGACCAAGTACACCAGCTCCAAGTAGAGCGGTGTCTTGGAAACCCACAAAAAGGTCTTTTTCAAGACCACCACATCTTCCCAAACGAAAACCGCTGATGTTATTTGCTTACATATGCCTTACCCCTCCTTATTTCAACCAAACTCAACATAATATCCCCGAGGTTTAAATGATGATAAGAGGGGTTTTACAAGCCCGTTAAGCTAGACAATATTTCTTGTTGGCCAAACTTCTGACATACATACATTCATACATATAGCCTCTAGACGGCTGATCATAGCGGGCGTTGCCTTTTTCTGCCGTAAATCTCTATCTAAGGAACGACGTATATGTTACAGTATCACTCAATATAATCGCTAGAGTATAAATTATCGGTAAATGACCACTGATGACCGCATATAAATACACAACACATTTATTAAATATAAATATATATATATATATCTAACATGATACGCGACCATCCCCTTTAAGGCGATATTACAGCATGCAATAACACATGTGAGTTACCTATCTGTTGTGAAATACTAGAAACTAAATACCAAGTTAGCAATCAACGGTGTTATACGCGTCAATTTGTGTTATTAAACATTAACACCCGTACCAAACAGGGCCTTTCTATATATAGATATATATTGTTTCCTACAAACGTCATTCCATGTGCATCAATCACAGTTACGCCCTTCTGATGTCACCGAGAGAGCTCGGGAAAAGAGGGAAAGGCGGCAGGCGGGGTGGGGCCGGGGTGGGGGGGGGCGGGGGCGGTGGGGGGGGGGGGCAAGCGGGGAGGTCGAGGTCAGAATTAACACCGTGGCTGAAATC
The DNA here is from genome assembly GCA_964019135.1 of Arenicola marina. Taxonomy (NCBI): domain Eukaryota; kingdom Metazoa; phylum Annelida; class Polychaeta; family Arenicolidae; genus Arenicola; species Arenicola marina. The sequence goes on along the minus strand of OZ025256.1, from coordinate 15,563,292 downwards.
AAGGGGCGCACCACTGCTGACTATACTTGCGTGGCGAAGTTTACAGGGCGGCGCTCCAATACGTCCGCGCGGTGCCGCACGCAAGCACAGGGCCGCTGAGGTATTGCATATACAAATCGCAGGGGGCGCTCCACTACGTCCGCGCGGTGCCGCAGGTATAAATAGAGCCTTGTTTCGCAGGTTTTGCACATAGATCGCATCGGCCTCTGAAAGTTCGACCTGTTGCTGCAGCTGCTACTACAACTCAACTCAAGATGTCTGGACGTGGAAAGGGAGGTAAAGGACTTGGTAAGGGTGGCGCCAAGCGTCATCGCAAAGTATTGCGAGACAACATCCAGGGCATCACCAAGCCGGCCATTCGTCGTCTGGCTCGCCGTGGTGGTGTGAAGCGTATCTCGGGTCTGATTTACGAGGAGACCCGCGGCGTACTGAAGGTATTCCTTGAGAATGTCATCCGTGATGCCGTCACCTACACCGAGCACGCCAAGAGGAAGACGGTTACCGCCATGGACGTCGTCTACGCCCTGAAGCGTCAAGGAAGGACTCTTTACGGCTTCGGCGGATAGATTACGGACACCACTAACTGCTTCTAATACAACAAACGGTCTTTTTCAAGACCACCACACCTTCCAAAAAGAAAACTGATGCAAATGCCTTTCGGGATTGTCACAACATCATTGACGAAACTATATAATTTGGCTGTTGCGTTTAAGTAAAAATCCTTGTATTTTATCATCATGAGATCATTCTATTATGGTTTGCGTATCTTGGGGTCAATCATATTCAATTACTTATAGGCAGGCTATATAGGTTGGGTGTACGACGAGATTAGTATTTCGTACTACCCACCACGCGATATATTTATATTACATAGACTATATCTACATATGAGGTAGGGGTGTCGTTTAAGGTAGACTGCGATTTCCGTGTCCCGCGACTTGCCACTATAACGCGGTGTATTGCCCTTTCATTTCATAATAGTAAAACGATGAACACAAATTCAGAAAGCCAATTTAAAAGCGGACATTACGCTCGTGGCACTTTGAAAATAGGTATATTTCAACCCAATTGGGTTGGCCACCAGTTAATAGAAAAACGCGAGACGCCTGTGCATGGGAATGTCTGCGTGGCGGGGTTAGCGAGGCTGTCCACTGGAGGAGAACGAGCGAGCAACCGATGGGATTGAAATGCGTGGCAGGCTGGTTGTGAGGTGTGCCGACGAGTGGGCGGCCATCAGCCAATCAGAACCTCGCTGAAAGGCTAGTCGTTTTAGCAGTGTCAGCGCTTCGGCTCGCGTCCTAATAAAAACCGGCATGATACCGGCCGTGAGGCATCACTTTGACTAAGAAGTAGACATGGCTCGTACCAAGCAGACCGCACGTAAATCTACCGGAGGCAAGGCCCCCAGGAAGCAGCTGGCCACCAAGGCTGCTCGCAAGAGCGCGCCAGCCACGGGAGGAGTGAAGAAGCCCCATCGTTACAGACCTGGTACGGTGGCCCTGAGAGAGATCAGGCGTTACCAGAAAAGTACCGAGCTTCTCATTCGAAAGCTGCCCTTCCAGCGCCTGGTGCGAGAAATCGCCCAGGACTTCAAGACCGACCTACGTTTCCAGAGCTCTGCCGTCATGGCTTTACAGGAGGCCAGTGAGGCTTATCTGGTCGGTCTGTTTGAGGACACCAACCTGTGCGCCATCCACGCCAAGAGAGTGACCATCATGCCCAAGGACATCCAGCTGGCCCGTCGTATCCGTGGTGAACGTGCTTAAACATCGAAACAAATACTACGCAAACGGTCTTTTTCAAGACCACCACATCTTCCACAAAGAAATCGTCTGCATTGCTTATTTCATTCAATCACTTCTAAAGTTCAAATATACGTGCGTTAAATATGCAGCTGCTCCACAGGTATACTGAACAGACCAGTAATTAGTCGGATTTTATATGTCAGGAGAAATTAAATACATGGATTTCGATTTATATACTGAATTATACATGGGATCGACAATGGTAAAAATTAATTCATTGTGGGGTGACCATATCGACTTATTTCAATGGCCCGATATTGGCGCTCACTTCCTAGATCATGTACGCATGGTTGTGATTGTGTTATTGTGTGTCAAGTGATAAGAAAAACGGTTGTAAACTAAGGTTTAAGAGTAAGTCTATTACTGTTTGTTTACTAAGTCACACGATAACTGAAAAACACCAAGCAATGCATGTTCCCAAACTTCATTATAAGCAACATTACACGCTTTCATCCCATATATATCGCAAGTCTTATCAATTAAGCACTCCCCAACGAAACATACCCCTGTGACCCACACACCCCCCAAACCCCACCAAGCTTACAGCCTTACTGCACACACGAAAAACAGAGTCCACAATAGGTCGAACCATGGATGGGAGCCCATGACCAAGGGAGGAGGGGAGAAGGAAATATTAAGCAAATACGGCGGTTCTCTTTTTGGAAGGTGGGGTGGTCTTGAAAAAGACCGTTGGATTGCAGTCACGAAGACTGGTGTTTAGTGGGCTTTCTGAGTCTTCTTCGGCAGCAGCACCGCCTGGATGTTAGGCAGGACACCACCCTGGGCGATGGTCACACCGGACAGAAGCTTGTTCAACTCCTCGTCGTTACGGATTGCCAGCTGCAGATGACGAGGGATGATCCTCGTTTTCTTGTTGTCACGGGCAGCATTTCCCGCCAACTCCAGCACCTCGGCAGCCAAGTACTCCATGACGGCGGCCAAGTAGACGGGAGCGCCAGCTCCCACACGCTCGCCGTAGTTGCCCTTGCGCAGATGTCGGTGGATACGGCCCACGGGGAACTGAAGCCCGGCACGGGATGAGCGAGTCTTGCTCTTTCCCTTCGCTTTTCCGCCTTTACCACGTCCAGACATGATGATCGACTAGTGGGATGATACACGTAAATTACGTACGCACGCGGAGAGTCACTTGGAGATGTGTGAAATTTTCTTGGGGTACCGCGCGTTTAAGTAGTCGGCTGCGCGTGGCAAGGAGCGAGCCGACCTGCCTGCCTCACCGCACGCTTGGCTGACCGCCTGCCTGCCTCGCCGCTCGGCTCGCCGGCCGCCAAATATAAGCGGCCAGAAACCGATTTTTTTTTCATTCTCTCAGTCTGCCTGCTAGCGAGAAGAAGTAATCATGCCACCCAAAACCGCGTCCAAAGGATCTAAGAAGGCCGTCAGCAAGGCGAAGGCCGCTCGTACTGGGGACAAGAAGAAGCGCAGGAGGAGGAGGGAGAGCTACAGCATCTACATCTACAAGGTGCTGAAGCAGGTTCACCCCGACACTGGAATCTCCAGCAAGGCCATGAGCATCATGAACTCCTTCGTCAACGACCTCTTTGAGCGCATTGCCGCCGAGTCCTCTCGCCTGGCCCACTACAACCGTCGCTCTACCATCACCAGCAGAGAGATTCAGACGGCTGTTCGTCTCCTTCTGCCGGGCGAGTTGGCCAAGCACGCCGTGAGCGAGGGCACCAAGGCGGTGACCAAGTACACCAGCTCCAAGTAGAGCGGTGTCTTGGAAACCCACAAAAAGGTCTTTTTCAAGACCACCACATCTTCCCAAACGAAAACCGCTGATGTTATTTGCTTACATATGCCTTACCCCTCCTTATTTCAACCAAACTCAACATAATATCCCCGAGGTTTAAATGATGATAAGAGGGGTTTTACAAGCCCGTTAAGCTAGACAATATTTCTTGTTGGCCAAACTTCTGACATACATACATTCATACATATAGCCTCTAGACGGCTGATCATAGCGGGCGTTGCCTTTTTCTGCCGTAAATCTCTATCTAAGGAACGACGTATATGTTACAGTATCACTCAATATAATCGCTAGAGTATAAATTATCGGTAAATGACCACTGATGACCGCATATAAATACACAACACATTTATTAAATATAAATATATATATATATATCTAACATGATACGCGACCATCCCCTTTAAGGCGATATTACAGCATGCAATAACACATGTGAGTTACCTATCTGTTGTGAAATACTAGAAACTAAATACCAAGTTAGCAATCAACGGTGTTATACGCGTCAATTTGTGTTATTAAACATTAACACCCGTACCAAACAGGGCCTTTCTATATATAGATATATATTGTTTCCTACAAACGTCATTCCATGTGCATCAATCACAGTTACGCCCTTCTGATGTCACCGAGAGAGCTCGGGAAAAGAGGGAAAGGCGGCAGGCGGGGTGGGGCCGGGGTGGGGGGGGCGGGGGCGGTGGGGGGGGGGGGGCAAGCGGGGAGGTCGAGGTCAGAATTAACACCGTGGCTGAAATCAAGGGGCGCACCACTGCTGACTATACTTGCGTGGCGAAGTTTACAGGGCGGCGCTCCAATACGTCCGCGCGGTGCCGCACGCAAGCACAGGGCCGCTGAGGTATTGCATATACAAATCGCAGGGGGCGCTCCACTACGTCCGCGCGGTGCCGCAGGTATAAATAGAGCCTTGTTTCGCAGGTTTTGCACATAGATCGCATCGGCCTCTGAAAGTTCGACCTGTTGCTGCAGCTGCTACTACAACTCAACTCAAGATGTCTGGACGTGGAAAGGGAGGTAAAGGACTTGGTAAGGGTGGCGCCAAGCGTCATCGCAAAGTATTGCGAGACAACATCCAGGGCATCACCAAGCCGGCCATTCGTCGTCTGGCTCGCCGTGGTGGTGTGAAGCGTATCTCGGGTCTGATTTACGAGGAGACCCGCGGCGTACTGAAGGTATTCCTTGAGAATGTCATCCGTGATGCCGTCACCTACACCGAGCACGCCAAGAGGAAGACGGTTACCGCCATGGACGTCGTCTACGCCCTGAAGCGTCAAGGAAGGACTCTTTACGGCTTCGGCGGATAGATTACGGACACCACTAACTGCTTCTAATACAACAAACGGTCTTTTTCAAGACCACCACACCTTCCAAAAAGAAAACTGATGCAAATGCCTTTCGGGATTGTCACAACATCATTGACGAAACTATATAATTTGGCTGTTGCGTTTAAGTAAAAATCCTTGTATTTTATCATCATGAGATCATTCTATTATGGTTTGCGTATCTTGGGGTCAATCATATTCAATTACTTATAGGCAGGCTATATAGGTTGGGTGTACGACGAGATTAGTATTTCGTACTACCCACCACGCGATATATTTATATTACATAGACTATATCTACATATGAGGTAGGGGTGTCGTTTAAGGTAGACTGCGATTTCCGTGTCCCGCGACTTGCCACTATAACGCGGTGTATTGCCCTTTCATTTCATAATAGTAAAACGATGAACACAAATTCAGAAAGCCAATTTAAAAGCGGACATTACGCTCGTGGCACTTTGAAAATAGGTATATTTCAACCCAATTGGGTTGGCCACCAGTTAATAGAAAAACGCGAGACGCCTGTGCATGGGAATGTCTGCGTGGCGGGGTTAGCGAGGCTGTCCACTGGAGGAGAACGAGCGAGCAACCGATGGGATTGAAATGCGTGGCAGGCTGGTTGTGAGGTGTGCCGACGAGTGGGCGGCCATCAGCCAATCAGAACCTCGCTGAAAGGCTAGTCGTTTTAGCAGTGTCAGCGCTTCGGCTCGCGTCCTAATAAAAACCGGCATGATACCGGCCGTGAGGCATCACTTTGACTAAGAAGTAGACATGGCTCGTACCAAGCAGACCGCACGTAAATCTACCGGAGGCAAGGCCCCCAGGAAGCAGCTGGCCACCAAGGCTGCTCGCAAGAGCGCGCCAGCCACGGGAGGAGTGAAGAAGCCCCATCGTTACAGACCTGGTACGGTGGCCCTGAGAGAGATCAGGCGTTACCAGAAAAGTACCGAGCTTCTCATTCGAAAGCTGCCCTTCCAGCGCCTGGTGCGAGAAATCGCCCAGGACTTCAAGACCGACCTACGTTTCCAGAGCTCTGCCGTCATGGCTTTACAGGAGGCCAGTGAGGCTTATCTGGTCGGTCTGTTTGAGGACACCAACCTGTGCGCCATCCACGCCAAGAGAGTGACCATCATGCCCAAGGACATCCAGCTGGCCCGTCGTATCCGTGGTGAACGTGCTTAAACATCGAAACAAATACTACGCAAACGGTCTTTTTCAAGACCACCACATCTTCCACAAAGAAATCGTCTGCATTGCTTATTTCATTCAATCACTTCTAAAGTTCAAATATACGTGCGTTAAATATGCAGCTGCTCCACAGGTATACTGAACAGACCAGTAATTAGTCGGATTTTATATGTCAGGAGAAATTAAATACATGGATTTCGATTTATATACTGAATTATACATGGGATCGACAATGGTAAAAATTAATTCATTGTGGGGTGACCATATCGACTTATTTCAATGGCCCGATATTGGCGCTCACTTCCTAGATCATGTACGCATGGTTGTGATTGTGTTATTGTGTGTCAAGTGATAAGAAAAACGGTTGTAAACTAAGGTTTAAGAGTAAGTCTATTACTGTTTGTTTACTAAGTCACACGATAACTGAAAAACACCAAGCAATGCATGTTCCCAAACTTCATTATAAGCAACATTACACGCTTTCATCCCATATATATCGCAAGTCTTATCAATTAAGCACTCCCCAACGAAACATACCCCTGTGACCCACACACCCCCCAAACCCCACCAAGCTTACAGCCTTACTGCACACACGAAAAACAGAGTCCACAATAGGTCGAACCATGGATGGGAGCCCATGACCAAGGGAGGAGGGGAGAAGGAAATATTAAGCAAATACGGCGGTTCTCTTTTTGGAAGGTGGGGTGGTCTTGAAAAAGACCGTTGGATTGCAGTCACGAAGACTGGTGTTTAGTGGGCTTTCTGAGTCTTCTTCGGCAGCAGCACCGCCTGGATGTTAGGCAGGACACCACCCTGGGCGATGGTCACACCGGACAGAAGCTTGTTCAACTCCTCGTCGTTACGGATTGCCAGCTGCAGATGACGAGGGATGATCCTCGTTTTCTTGTTGTCACGGGCAGCATTTCCCGCCAACTCCAGCACCTCGGCAGCCAAGTACTCCATGACGGCGGCCAAGTAGACGGGAGCGCCAGCTCCCACACGCTCGCCGTAGTTGCCCTTGCGCAGATGTCGGTGGATACGGCCCACGGGGAACTGAAGCCCGGCACGGGATGAGCGAGTCTTGCTCTTTCCCTTCGCTTTTCCGCCTTTACCACGTCCAGACATGATGATCGACTAGTGGGATGATACACGTAAATTACGTACGCACGCGGAGAGTCACTTGGAGATGTGTGAAATTTTCTTGGGGTACCGCGCGTTTAAGTAGTCGGCTGCGCGTGGCAAGGAGCGAGCCGACCTGCCTGCCTCACCGCACGCTTGGCTGACCGCCTGCCTGCCTCGCCGCTCGGCTCGCCGGCCGCCAAATATAAGCGGCCAGAAACCGATTTTTTTTTCATTCTCTCAGTCTGCCTGCTAGCGAGAAGAAGTAATCATGCCACCCAAAACCGCGTCCAAAGGATCTAAGAAGGCCGTCAGCAAGGCGAAGGCCGCTCGTACTGGGGACAAGAAGAAGCGCAGGAGGAGGAGGGAGAGCTACAGCATCTACATCTACAAGGTGCTGAAGCAGGTTCACCCCGACACTGGAATCTCCAGCAAGGCCATGAGCATCATGAACTCCTTCGTCAACGACCTCTTTGAGCGCATTGCCGCCGAGTCCTCTCGCCTGGCCCACTACAACCGTCGCTCTACCATCACCAGCAGAGAGATTCAGACGGCTGTTCGTCTCCTTCTGCCGGGCGAGTTGGCCAAGCACGCCGTGAGCGAGGGCACCAAGGCGGTGACCAAGTACACCAGCTCCAAGTAGAGCGGTGTCTTGGAAACCCACAAAAAGGTCTTTTTCAAGACCACCACATCTTCCCAAACGAAAACCGCTGATGTTATTTGCTTACATATGCCTTACCCCTCCTTATTTCAACCAAACTCAACATAATATCCCCGAGGTTTAAATGATGATAAGAGGGGTTTTACAAGCCCGTTAAGCTAGACAATATTTCTTGTTGGCCAAACTTCTGACATACATACATTCATACATATAGCCTCTAGACGGCTGATCATAGCGGGCGTTGCCTTTTTCTGCCGTAAATCTCTATCTAAGGAACGACGTATATGTTACAGTATCACTCAATATAATCGCTAGAGTATAAATTATCGGTAAATGACCACTGATGACCGCATATAAATACACAACACATTTATTAAATATAAATATATATATATATATCTAACATGATACGCGACCATCCCCTTTAAGGCGATATTACAGCATGCAATAACACATGTGAGTTACCTATCTGTTGTGAAATACTAGAAACTAAATACCAAGTTAGCAATCAACGGTGTTATACGCGTCAATTTGTGTTATTAAACATTAACACCCGTACCAAACAGGGCCTTTCTATATATAGATATATATTGTTTCCTACAAACGTCATTCCATGTGCATCAATCACAGTTACGCCCTTCTGATGTCACCGAGAGAGCTCGGGAAAAGAGGGAAAGGCGGCAGGCGGGGTGGGGCCGGGGTGGGGGGGGCGGGGGCGGTGGGGGGGGGGGGGCAAGCGGGGAGGTCGAGGTCAGAATTAACACCGTGGCTGAAATCAAGGGGCGCACCACTGCTGACTATACTTGCGTGGCGAAGTTTACAGGGCGGCGCTCCAATACGTCCGCGCGGTGCCGCACGCAAGCACAGGGCCGCTGAGGTATTGCATATACAAATCGCAGGGGGCGCTCCACTACGTCCGCGCGGTGCCGCAGGTATAAATAGAGCCTTGTTTCGCAGGTTTTGCACATAGATCGCATCGGCCTCTGAAAGTTCGACCTGTTGCTGCAGCTGCTACTACAACTCAACTCAAGATGTCTGGACGTGGAAAGGGAGGTAAAGGACTTGGTAAGGGTGGCGCCAAGCGTCATCGCAAAGTATTGCGAGACAACATCCAGGGCATCACCAAGCCGGCCATTCGTCGTCTGGCTCGCCGTGGTGGTGTGAAGCGTATCTCGGGTCTGATTTACGAGGAGACCCGCGGCGTACTGAAGGTATTCCTTGAGAATGTCATCCGTGATGCCGTCACCTACACCGAGCACGCCAAGAGGAAGACGGTTACCGCCATGGACGTCGTCTACGCCCTGAAGCGTCAAGGAAGGACTCTTTACGGCTTCGGCGGATAGATTACGGACACCACTAACTGCTTCTAATACAACAAACGGTCTTTTTCAAGACCACCACACCTTCCAAAAAGAAAACTGATGCAAATGCCTTTCGGGATTGTCACAACATCATTGACGAAACTATATAATTTGGCTGTTGCGTTTAAGTAAAAATCCTTGTATTTTATCATCATGAGATCATTCTATTATGGTTTGCGTATCTTGGGGTCAATCATATTCAATTACTTATAGGCAGGCTATATAGGTTGGGTGTACGACGAGATTAGTATTTCGTACTACCCACCACGCGATATATTTATATTACATAGACTATATCTACATATGAGGTAGGGGTGTCGTTTAAGGTAGACTGCGATTTCCGTGTCCCGCGACTTGCCACTATAACGCGGTGTATTGCCCTTTCATTTCATAATAGTAAAACGATGAACACAAATTCAGAAAGCCAATTTAAAAGCGGACATTACGCTCGTGGCACTTTGAAAATAGGTATATTTCAACCCAATTGGGTTGGCCACCAGTTAATAGAAAAACGCGAGACGCCTGTGCATGGGAATGTCTGCGTGGCGGGGTTAGCGAGGCTGTCCACTGGAGGAGAACGAGCGAGCAACCGATGGGATTGAAATGCGTGGCAGGCTGGTTGTGAGGTGTGCCGACGAGTGGGCGGCCATCAGCCAATCAGAACCTCGCTGAAAGGCTAGTCGTTTTAGCAGTGTCAGCGCTTCGGCTCGCGTCCTAATAAAAACCGGCATGATACCGGCCGTGAGGCATCACTTTGACTAAGAAGTAGACATGGCTCGTACCAAGCAGACCGCACGTAAATCTACCGGAGGCAAGGCCCCCAGGAAGCAGCTGGCCACCAAGGCTGCTCGCAAGAGCGCGCCAGCCACGGGAGGAGTGAAGAAGCCCCATCGTTACAGACCTGGTACGGTGGCCCTGAGAGAGATCAGGCGTTACCAGAAAAGTACCGAGCTTCTCATTCGAAAGCTGCCCTTCCAGCGCCTGGTGCGAGAAATCGCCCAGGACTTCAAGACCGACCTACGTTTCCAGAGCTCTGCCGTCATGGCTTTACAGGAGGCCAGTGAGGCTTATCTGGTCGGTCTGTTTGAGGACACCAACCTGTGCGCCATCCACGCCAAGAGAGTGACCATCATGCCCAAGGACATCCAGCTGGCCCGTCGTATCCGTGGTGAACGTGCTTAAACATCGAAACAAATACTACGCAAACGGTCTTTTTCAAGACCACCACATCTTCCACAAAGAAATCGTCTGCATTGCTTATTTCATTCAATCACTTCTAAAGTTCAAATATACGTGCGTTAAATATGCAGCTGCTCCACAGGTATACTGAACAGACCAGTAATTAGTCGGATTTTATATGTCAGGAGAAATTAAATACATGGATTTCGATTTATATACTGAATTATACATGGGATCGACAATGGTAAAAATTAATTCATTGTGGGGTGACCATATCGACTTATTTCAATGGCCCGATATTGGCGCTCACTTCCTAGATCATGTACGCATGGTTGTGATTGTGTTATTGTGTGTCAAGTGATAAGAAAAACGGTTGTAAACTAAGGTTTAAGAGTAAGTCTATTACTGTTTGTTTACTAAGTCACACGATAACTGAAAAACACCAAGCAATGCATGTTCCCAAACTTCATTATAAGCAACATTACACGCTTTCATCCCATATATATCGCAAGTCTTATCAATTAAGCACTCCCCAACGAAACATACCCCTGTGACCCACACACCCCCCAAACCCCACCAAGCTTACAGCCTTACTGCACACACGAAAAACAGAGTCCACAATAGGTCGAACCATGGATGGGCAATACCATTACCTTAAGCTGTTGACCTACTTTTGCGGCCCTAAGATGACCTAAAAAATACGCTGTTTGTTACAGTCTACAAGCCAATTCCCCGGAACGAGCATCAGCAATGAAGGTCACGTGGAAGCGGAAGCGATGGTTCTTCTGCCTTTACATCCGGTTCTCAGCTCAGGTCATGCAGGTACGTCATAATGCAACCGTACACGTTATTTCCTATGTCCATTTAAATGCGAACAAAGCTCTGTAAACGCAGTAAATTATATACATTTTTGGATAATAGCGCTAGATACAATTATATGTCAGCTGACACCCGATGAGGCAAAGTAGACATAATTTGTTTATTTAAAAACCTTGTTCGTGTGTAGTATTTCTGGTCCCAGGCCCGAATGGACGCCGAAAGTTTTACCCGCAAAGGCGGGTTTCGAAACGGGGACCTTTCGCATCCCGAGCGAACACCTTACGCGTTAGGCCAAAGGGAAATTCCCATTTGGCCCGAGGCGCTTGGTGTCTTTCATCCACCGGGCCTGGGCCGAGATATCACACGCGTACATATTCTGCTAATAATACTGTGATACCTTCGGAAGCGTGATAGATCTACGCAATCTGAAGGCAGCGGTAACTTTGACCGTGTGTTGAAGGAGTATCAAGCAAAATAGTGAATGCTGATTAATTACGTGATATCTTGTGCCTTACAGCCGTGGCTTTCAAGAGGCGAATAAGCAACTATTTACCATGAAGTTTAGTTATGTATTTTACAGCTAGTGTCTTTAACATATGCATTTGAAAGATTGTTGGGGTCAAACTCAGCGTTAAATTAATTTTAAAAAACTTATAACCAGGGACCTTCCTATGGGTGTAGACCTCACTCAATATGGTTTACATTGTGCTAGCCCACTTAATATTATGCAATTGATCACAAGGTTTCAACATTTTACGATTCATTTTCACCTAGCGCAATATGAATGTGGAACGAATTACCAGTCACTATACGCAGCTTGCACGACCCACAAGCGTTTAAAGTAGCACTTTTAAATATTCATAAAACGGTGTCCGGGAATAGAACTGACAACAGCAAACTGTATTACTTTGGAAAAAGAAGAGTCAATGTATCGCACGTGTGTATTCGCAGGAACTGCAGCTCACTGAACTCTCACTTGTTTAACAAGAATCTTGTAGAGAGCCAGAGTTGTCGCTGCGGAGCCGAGAACGAGAACTCGTGCCTATTTTACACAAATTTTAGAGATATTTTAGTTCGCAAAATCCATGTTCTATCGTCAGTGTCAATTGGCACCATTCTTTTTGGTAATGCGTCCCTATCAATTGACGATAACCGTTATATATTTCAAGTAGTTCACGACTACATTGCAGCCTCCAAAAGTTTCCCTTAAAATATGACGTATTTAATGTTATGCCTGAATGCATTAATTATGGAATTTCTACTACATTGTGATGTACGCAACTGCTATGTATATATGTATGTATGAGCAATTGATTCAAGTTCAGCAACAGGAATTCACATAGGCAGTGTGCCTGTTTTCCAATTGCCAATAAAATAAGTTTAACTAATTTAACACCGGTTGAGAACATACATTTATACTGACATTTTGGGAAGGTGGATGGGGTATACATTTTATGGACAGGAATTTTACTGTCTGCCTTAGTTTGGGCACACCAGCTAGTTTGGTAATAAAATTGATAGTTACTGTTGGTTTCTGTGAACCAACTAGTCCAAGTCCAGGGTTATATTATTTTTCTAAATGTGCTTGCTTCACAACATCCTGACCAGACAACTTGCGCGTTACCATATGTAACCAAAATTACCCGTGGTTTGAATAGTACAAATAAACTATGGACTAATAAAGTTGTAGAATTGCTATAGAGAAGCACGCTCTCCGTCGGTTGTATATTCAGGACGCTTAACCAATTCTGGTCATATCGCGTCAACTGGGAGAAGAAAGGGAGAGTGGAGCCATGTCCCCGGGGATAACCCCCTTCTCTTTGCGAAGGATATGGTGTCTTTATCCTGACAGTCGGCCGCTTATAGCTCTCGCGTCAATATTTGGGATCTCAGCAATGAACGGGACGAGTTGTAGTGTGACGGTACAGTGACAATATTAATGTTCCAGGCTCGGCCAATTTGATTATTCAAGCATGCGTACATGTCGCGGCGACGTGAGGTTAACTGTAAAAATAAGGAGTAACACATAGATCTCCACATGACCATTCTATATTTGCATAAGCGTATAAACAGCAACTAAGATAAATAACAGACAGTGTGATAAAGTTAAAGTAATAACACTATATATGGATCTGTACAACTTTCAAGAAAATTACTTAATTGTGTGGTCCGCAAGAAAAAAATCATTCTTTTATGGTATATATATAGAAATATATATATCTGCGTCAAACAATAAACAGACATAACAGGCAACGACGACTATAAAGGTCACCCTGAATGTATATCTCGTCGATCCCGCTGGACATGAATTGCAAACAAATCATTTGATGGATCAATGCGTCCAGAAGCTAATTCGTCTGAACTCAAACTTCCTGAAATAATTAGAGTTGACGTTGGTATGTCGCAAGACTTCTGATTGGCCATTTTCGAAGTACCCCCGCCATTGATTGATTTGTAACGTTGGCTGCCAATGGGCAATGTCCACTGACAATGGACTTTTTTTTAATCCACTTCGAACGGAAAAACGAAATAGTTCCAGTTTAATATGAAATAAATCTATCTTTCAATTTACAATCAGGAGCGGGCGTTACTTATCATGTCATTTACTTATCTATGCGATTATTAAACTTATGGCATAGGTTGTATATACTTCATCTTGCCAAATTTTCATTCACAGAGTAAACGTGTTTCCTTTACACGAATGGCAATTGATTTAAATAAGTTGTTGTCGCGCGTTAAGAATAAAAAACAATATACCCAATGCATAGCATGTTCGGTGGCAAAGTAATTCCTGCAATGCTTAGCAAATGTTGTGCCCAAGGGAAGAACACAAAACACATGGGCAATAACAATATTGCAGCTTCCGTGGTGTGCTCAAATGTTCCAGACAGAAATATTCAAACACTAAAGTAAGATGTTTTGGAGAAATTGTACCAAAAGAAATTTGAAATTGCAAACCGATCCGAAATTGAATCACGCCCACGTATAGCCGATAGTTTGCTGCATAGATAACTTGATCATTTAAATTTCAAGCCGATATAGATGCCATATCCACACTTATGATCCTCTCAGACCACACTTAGGGTCCTCCCAGACCACACTTATGATCCTCTCAGACCACACTTACGGTCCTCTCAGACCACACTTATGATCCTCTCAGACCACACTTAGGGTCCTCCCAGACCACACTTATGATCCTCTCAGACCACACTTAGGGTCCTCCCAGACCACACTTATGATCCTCTCAGACCACACTTAGGGTCCTCCCAGACCACACTTAGGGTCCTCCCAGACCACACTTAGGGTCCTCCCAGACCACACTTAGGGTCCTCCCAGACCACACTTAGGGTCCTCCCAGACCACACTTAGGGTCCTCCCAGACCACACTTAGGGTCCTTCCAGACCACACTTATGATCCTCTCAGACCACACTTAGGGTCCTCCCAGACCACACTTAGGGTCCTCCCAGACCACACTTAGGGTCCTCCCAGATCACACTTACGGTCCTCCCAGACCACACTTATGATCCTCTCAGACCACACTTACGGTCAACTCAGACCACACTTACGGTCCTCTCAGACCACACTTACGGTCCTCTCAGACCACACTTATGATCCTCTCAGACCACACTTAGGGTCCTCCCAGACCACACTTAGGGTCCTCCCAGATCACACTTACGGTCCTCCCAGATCACACTTATGATCCTCTCAGACCACACTTACGGTCAACTCAGACCACACTTACGGTCCTCTCAGACCACACTTATGATCCTCTCAGACCACACTTAGGATCCTCAGACGACACTTACGGTCCTCTCAGACCACACTTACGGTCCTCTCAGACAACACTTACGGTCCTCTCAGACAACACTTACGATCCTCAGACGACACTTACGGTTCTCTTGGACCACACTAACGTTTAAACTGTTTGCCAGATATATCAGTCAGGCCAGCAAAAGGCCACACCACCATGACCACAATGTCTGCCAGAGACGATACTTCTGCTGCAAGTCATTACAAATTAAAATCATTCCGCCAGTCCTAGCATCTGCAAGAATTAAAGGACTAGGACACTCGAAACGCGGAGACCGAAGCCTTCTCTGGACAATTGCAACCTATACCCCTATGCATCCACGCAGATCAGACACCGCGTCCAGATCTATACACACACAATGGCCTGAGATAGCCAAGCGAATTGATAAACGTGCGAGTACTTACTCTAAACGCCTTTCTAACTATATTATCCGCTTCCATGCCACGTGCGAAAACATGTGATTATAACTATTACAATTAATAAGCTGGCAAAATGATTGATTGCTTGATTAACTCATCATAAAATAAATGTATTAAGTATAAAATAATTACCCCGGTCCTATCAAATCATAATCAGTCGCCCGCATGCAGGTTTCGTCGATCGACGCAAATGTTACAAAGATAGTCCCCTTGACCTTCCTCTTTCAACGTTTCTACACTAAACCTTAAAGTTAAACACTATTGCTGGATCAAAATGTCTGACTCCTGGAATCATTCCAATCGTCTCAAGGACTAATAAGGTCACTTTGAAATTCCACCGCCGATGCCCGGCCTGGCAGTGAATGCGGCATACAGATAAATAGTTCATCATAACAGATAAGCTTGGAATCAGCCACTTTAAAACTTAATTCATACGCAAAAATTCGTAACAGAAATCTAGCCTAGTTGTGGTCGACGGACGACATACATGTAAGATCGATACGAACTTATTTCCGGCTACACGGTTTACTATTTACAGTAAAGATCTCAGACAAACCGAGCAACGCCAGGTTCCCTCGAGATACGATTAGCGTTCTGCAAGAACTGCTTGTCAGTACTTACTGCACTGAGATTGTGTGTGATCGTGCGAGACATCGTGCGAGACATTAAAAATACAAGTAACATCAATCACATAGAACTTCGTCCACGACCGTTCATTACCATTGAATTTCTGTCCAGTGCTAGGCCACACCCCCGCGTTGTTTCAAACCTGTCTCTTCCAGTCAAACAACTGTCGTTTTAGGTTTTTGGTAGTTATGTTCTGAACTTCTAATCGGCATAGAGAGGGATATATATAGATTATTCAATCTTAATCGCGTCTGACAACGTCACGTCGAAGAGAAAATTATTGTTTCGATATACATGTATTCGAAATAAAATTGCAAGATAGAACAAATGTCCCTCACATGATTACATAAAAAATGGCGTTCGCAACACGCATGGCAGCAATACACTGGTGATTACAGCACATTTGGTTAAACATTTGCTTGAAACGTTGGCTATAACTGGGACCTTTGGGAGTATGATGAACCAGATCCCATGTTGGTGGCATCAACGTTGGCTACAACTGGGACCCTTGGAAGTATAATGAACCAGATCCCATGTTGGTGGCAATAACAGATATACAGTGTAACAATATTTAACTACAAGTGTAATGCTCCAAACTTGACGCCTTGGAACGACACTGGATAAAAATGGAAGTTAACCTCAGATTATCACGGACCATACGCCACAGTTGATATAAACTAAACACAGATATCTTCCAGTCGATTCAAGTCTGGTTTATTTTATATTATGTTTTTGATTGCGCCAAAACTACCCTGGGAATAAATGAGTGATTCGCGCTCACTAGTCCACCAATACGGTAAGACCACCCGTGGGCCATCGTCAACTCTGATCAAGACACTGATCTAAGAAGCATGGTTTGATTGATTTGATTGTAAACTACAAGGCCGGACGGACTGGGATAGTATAGAAATCAGACCGTAACAGTAATGAGGTAAACTAAACAATAATATTCGTCTCATCACATCGCCCACCTCTCCTTGCCAGAAAACAAAACAAAAATCACAACAATAATAAACATAGTTATGCGTAGATAAGACAACGATAAGGACTAAATCCAGTAACGGTTGCGATAGAATCCGACAACAATAGGTTGGAGTTATGTATGAAGAAAAAGTGCTACACCTTCTATTGTTGTGCGGTTGCCATGTCAACTAATGATGACGTCCCGGGACCGTTCAAACAAGTAATTTGACAGTAAACACGTGCATGTTTCTTCCGGTTTCGGAATTGCTTTCTGGGTACACAGGGTCAAACAGCGGCACATGGTGTCACTGTGGAAGTCATTAAGTCACCATGGAAGAAGTGGACAGATTGAGCGCGTTTGTTTATTCTCAACCTGTTGAAGGTTTAATGTTTACTTTTAGCTGTGTTGAAGAATCTTCAACGTAAACCTGTTGAGGATAAAAAAACGCGTTTATTGTGCGTTGGGGTTTCTGTTGAATATGTTGACGTCATGATGTAAATCAATGTGTCAACAAGGTTGAACTTGTTGACGAAGTTGAAGTAAACTTGTTGAGGTTTCATATTTGTTGAGAATAAAAAAACGCGCTCATTACTTCCAAATGTACCCGCGTAGAAACTACATGTATTATTTTTGTCGAGCATTCACATCAAAGCGTCGTGTAATGACAGTCACATTCACTTAAGATTTTCACGGTATAAGTGTAAATAGGCTTGATAGAGGGTTGTGACGGTCTCACTATGAAGATAAATTAGTGAACGAATTGGGACTCTAGACCTCAGGAATCCAGGAGCTGGCGCCACAGTTGTGACGTCATCATGACGTTACCAAGGTTACAGCTCGAGGCAATCGCTCGACTCTAGACATCAGGAATCCAGGAGCTTGC
Source organism: Arenicola marina (assembly GCA_964019135.1). Taxonomy (NCBI): domain Eukaryota; kingdom Metazoa; phylum Annelida; class Polychaeta; family Arenicolidae; genus Arenicola; species Arenicola marina. The sequence continues at coordinate 15,545,347 of OZ025256.1, read as the reverse complement.
GCCACAGTTGTGACGTCATCATGACGTTACCAAGGTTACAGCTCGAGGCAACAGCTTCTGCATATCTGGAAATCCTTAAATATCCACTTGGGTCGGTCTTGTGATATTGCAGGCAATACGAATGCAGCATTTGCGTTCAATTATACTATGGGGTCCTTTGCAACTGTTGGTAGCGGTGGTGGGTGGAAGGATCCATATGCCCGTTCAAGCCGTTCCGTGTACTGCCACAGCGGAAACCGGAGTCTTACCAGTCGTTCATCCCGCGCATTAATATCCCCATGGAAGTTGCCATGCCTCTTTTCCTATGACCGATTTTAGGGTCCCGAAGGCCGGCGACTCTATCCACAGCAGGCTTTCTCCGTGGACGGCCACGCCTGCTGTGTAGGTTACCAGTACCCGGTCCCTCTGCTCCTACAGCCCGTGGCGCCGTTTTCACCGCTTTATTGGCAAGCAGTTAGTCTTGCAAAAACCAGCATCCCATAGGCTATGAAGCTATATAGTCTAGCCACAGTGTCCGCCTCACGCGGCGCTGTACCATAGCCTATTTATAGTTGCAACAACACCGAGGGTGTCTGATGACGAGGAACACGTGCGGCTGTACGGAGACGTTTGAGAAACGCACGCGGCTGTACCAAGGCCTAGTTATAGTTGCAACCGACGACGTCTAATGATGAGCAAAACTACGTAGCACTGTACAATGGCCTACTTATAGGGGCAACCGATTATGACGAACACGAGTCTGCTCCCACGAGTCACATCCCACGCTAGAGCTGCACTCAAAGCCTGGAAGGCCTGTATGGCTACCATTGTACCATAGTCTATATATATCTCCAATCGTAGCATATATATGCAGCCCACGGTACCGTGGCCTATATATCCAGCCCACCGTACCTTGGCCTATATATCCATCCCGCCGTACCGTGGCCTATATACCCAGCCCGCTGTACTGTGGCCTATATATCCAGCCCGCTGTACCGTGGCCTATATATCAAGCCAACTGTATCGTGGCCTATATACCTAGCCCACTGTACCGCTGCCTATATACCGAGCCCACTGTACCGTGGCCTATATCTCCAGTCCGCTGCTCCAAACCGTGTAGATCGCGTCCCGTTGCACTTTGGCCTAGTTGGGGTCAGTAGCTAGGAGTAGTGGTTCGTCCGTATGATCCACTCTGCGTTGGGATTTGTCTGATACAAGGCGATCATGTTCGTTTTCGGATCCAGCTTCCGTTCACCTGTAAAGACATAAACCATGCCAATCACAAGCACGATATAGGAGTAACAATAATAATATTATTAATAATAATCATAATATTACTACTACCACTATTACTGCTAACGAGGCTGCTCTTACTGCAACTGCTGCTAAACTTACTACTACTACACGTACTTTTAAGTTTACCCACACGAGCTCAGTGTCACAGAAAGTTACTGATGCCGCATGTACGCATAGACTACATATAGACCACAAATAAACTATCGGTCATTGTCGAGGTCATGCAAGTTCAGGCAAGTCGTCACACCAACGCCATCATGTTTTATTGTTTTACGCAATGTCACCATGGCAACGATTGTCTATTGAAGAGGCCGAAGGGTGGATTAGGTCAGGTTGCACGATTTCAGCCGTAGCGTTCAGATTTACTAACGCTATTGTACTAGCTAATCTTATTACTTAAAGTTACTATTTCAACAAATTTTGCGGCGGGGGTGTTCCGTCAGATCACGTGAGGCGCCACGGCTGTTGGAACAGCTTTAAACACTGTATAACACTCTGCCTCAAGGAGGCGCTGCCAGTCGCGAATCCTTGCCAATAACGTCTAGTATATATATGGTTGGTACCAGTGACTTCCGGAAAGTTAGTCGTTGGCGCTCGCCCTGGCGGAGATTATTTCATGCGTGTTACGTCACCAGCACATCAACGTCACTGTACACACGTTTTTTCTCCGCCAGATTTGGATCACAATGAATGTTTACTTTTTGTTGTAATAGTAACTTTAATTAAACCAAAACAAAGCTGCAGACCCATCGTCTTTCGCAGACGCAGAACGGACGGATGCTAACCAAGCATTGTACTAGGTAACTGGTGTCCTTACCTATATTACCGCCCACCTCATAGAGGTGAGTGTTGTCCCAGATTGGGTCCTTGGACTTTTTGGAGTCGTCCTCCGAACCCTTCTCTTCAAACTGTCCATCGTGTCTACAATGAAGCAGATATCATTACAATTATATATAATGTAATGCAAATACATGTATATACAAAAGTACATACACAACAGTTGCGCAAACCGTCCTGGTAATCGTGTCACTGAAATCTCGTCGCTTTGACCTGTGCAGGTAATATCGAGACAATACAAGGGAAGGGAGAATGGAGCCATATCCCCGGGGGAAACGCCCTCCTCTTTGCGAAGAAGGACGTGGGATCTTTATCCTGCGACCACACAGACATGGCCACAGCGGGGCAAGAACCATCGATCCACGTACGGTTAGACTCTCAGGTGGCCAGAACACTTAATGCGAACGCTGTAGCCCACTGAGCTATCGGGCCGGTCCCGGGGAGCCATGTATCCGAGAGTAACCCTCTTTGCAAAAGAACATGGGATCTTTCTTTATCCTGCTCAAACATCAGACAGGGATTTGATCTCCGCGTCGGCCACTTGGACCACGTGTTAGACAAGTGACGTTATAGGATCAAGCCTTAGACAAGTGACGTTAGAGGACCTCGGGTTAGTCAAGTGACGTGGAAGGACCTCGTGTTAGACAAGTGATCCTAGAGGACCTCGGGTTAGACAAGTGACGTTAAAGGACCTCGTGTTAGACAAGTGACATCAGAGGACCTCGGGTTCGACAAGTGACGATAGAGGACCTCGTGTTAGACAAGTGACGTGGGAGGACCACGTGTTAGACAAGTGACGTGGGAGGGCCTCGTGTTGGACAAGTGACGTTAGAGGACCACGTGTTAGACAAGTGACATGAGAAGACCTCGTGTTAGACAAGTGACGTTAGAGGACCTCGTGTTCGGCAAGTGACGTGAGAGGACCACGTGTTAGACAAGTAACGTGGGAGGGCCTCGTATTAGACAAGTGACGTTAGAGGACCACGTGTTAGACAAGTGACGTGGGAGGACCTCGTGTTAGACAAGTGACATGAGAAGACCTCGTGTTAGACAAGTGACGTTAGAGGACCACGTGTTAGACAAGTGACATGAAAAGACCTCGTGTTAGACAAGTGATGTTAGATGACCTCCTGTTAAACAAGTGAGAGAGCACAACACCGTCGCCACCTACCGGCCGTTAGGTTGTCCCCCGTACGAATGATGACCCCCTCCGGGGGAGGGAGGCGGCACGGAGCGGATGGTACTGACGGAGAGGGTGGGGGTGCGGCTGCCCCCCATGCCCTGGAAGCGGGACACGATGTCCCTGGCCGTGGTGGAGGGGTCCAGTTGCACTGTCGTGTTGCACTTGGTCATTGTCGGGGCCTGTACGCGGATCACGCCGCGGTTAAAGTCGCTCTAAAAACAAAACATCCATGAAATACATGAAATACAATATATACAAACATAGAAATATGTTAAAGACGTTAATGTACATGGTCAGGACAAAATTGTATGAAACATGCTAAGGATAATAATGACTAGAACAAAGTTGCTAAGTTAAAGACAGACGCACCAACCTAGATGTGATTAATAAATATTACATATATATCTAGGTTAAAGACAAATAAAAGGCTTTCATCCATTATATGTTAAAGTGCATGTTAAGGGACACATCCTAAGAAAAACGTAGAACATAAACAAACTATCCAATATACGGTATATATATAATTTTTGTCTTTTGGCATAAGTTACCTGTATGATATATTCTAAGAAACTAATGAGAAAAATCAATGTAGGACAATAATGAACAGTGTTAAATGAGTAAATAAATAAATAAATAAATAATGAAAACATTTCTACAGGACCATGTATTTTATGTTATACATTAACATGGTGCAGATCTGGACGTGAAATAGTCTTAATGTTACCGATGTTTCCCTCAGAATTGTTTCATGTTTTGAATGAAAAGTATACTTTTGGGTTATAACACACTTCTTGTAGGCAGTAAATAAACCCGGGCATTTTGTTAAACTACATTTTTGGCCCAAACTCGCCATGTTGCGTGGGAAGCTGTCGTTTTGGTCTCCTCAACATTCGAGCATCGCTATCCTTTTGGCCTTATACAGTGTGATATTATGTCTATTTCAAACAGTGTTAACATCCACACAGTTGGACCATGTGTCCCAGATAATTCTCTAAGTGATTCTAAAATCGTAATTTAGGTGGAAAGTACCTCTATGGTCAGCCTTAATACTGTATTAAGGACCAAACTCATAGATGATGCAACGATGGTATACTAAATACAAATAGACTGCATTGTAACAATTAACAAAACACACCAGTTTATTTTATATTATGGAGTCCGCAATGAGAATTTGATAACATACCTATGCGATGAATTGGCGTTTGGCATAAATGCATGCATTATAATAATTGACTCATTTGGCTATAGAGGGAGGGAGGGTGGTGGGGGGGGGGGTCTTGGTGTTGAAACAAAATAAACGCAGCGTTCCAACTGACCTCGTTTAGTATGTTCGGTTTCTTGTAGCTATCGGCTTTATCTTTCCGGCCGAGAAGCTTTATGAGCTGAAATAAATGACGAGACAATGTACCATCATGAAGAACAATAACGCCAAGGAGAGAGTTGTACAATTTGCATTTTTGACGTTTCTTAGATATTAATCACGCTTCTTTTCTTCTATTGAATTCTATTGAAGAGGTAATCATCATCCCAAGTATTTGAAATGTTTATAAAAAGTCCGTTTCTTATATCTTTAACACGTTGTTGAGTCCATAAACTTTACAACAATCCATTGCTACTTGGCACAGTTCTGTTTTAGTCTGTAGCTTTAAATTCACCATAAGCATTATTTATTTCTCTTTCTTGTGACATAAGCTTACTGTGTTATACAAGGAATTATCAATATGACCCAAACTATATTATCAAAAACTGCCACAACCAGAAGTGACGTCACTCTAAACAGATGTGACATCACTCCAAGCAGCTGTGACGTCACCGCAATGAGATGTGACGTCACCACAATGAGATGTGACGTCATTTCAAATAGCTGTGACGTCACCCTAAACGAATGTGACGTCACCCTAAACAGATGTGACGTCAGCCCAGATGCGACGACACTCTAAGCAGATTTGACGTCCCTGCAAGCAGGTGTAACGTTCCTGCAAGCAGATTTTACGTTCCTGCAAGCAGGTGTGACGTTCCTGCAAGCAGGTGTGACGTCCCTGCAAGCAGGTGTGACGTCCCTGCAAGCAGGTGTGACGTCCCTGCAAGCAGGTGTGACGTTCCTGCAAGCAGGTGTGACGTCTCTGCAAGCAGGTGTGACGTCACCGGCGTCGTACCGACTTATCCCGCGGCCGTCGTTGTTCAGTCTCATAGAGTTCCCGGATGAGGACCATAATGTTCTGCGGCACCTGGTGATAGATGTGACAACTACAGCATGTCAATAAACCGTCTTTGAATGACAATTGCATCAGACAGGTGAAATGGATCTTTTTTAAACCGGATCTCGGCATGGCAGAATGAATATCGCTGATGGGCCATATCAGCATCGGTGTAAGTGCCTCCCTTATTAACCCTTTTGACTACGATCGCACCAACATCAACCTCTCACCGTCTAAAACATATCCTCTCGCATACCTTATTAACGAGAATATCACCGTGACATCATTATAAACCACTCACCGTCAACAAAACGAACCCTTGCAGTAATTGTTAACCCTGATTACGGTGACACCAATAGTGAACCCCAACCTTCACGGCCGGTTTTTCGGTATGCCTTGTCAACCATTTGACTACATCTACATCAACATTACTGTCGATCGTCCACAGTACGCAATTTTACGTTTATTGTTAACCCTTTGATTAATGATACACCAATACTGCCCAGCACCACTCACAAAATTCCCTTTGGCATTCATTGTTAACCCTATGACAATAACCTTGCTAACCCTTTCCCTACGGATACACCAACCATAATCCTTCATCGCCCACAGCAGGGGCTTCCGCATTCGGTATTAACCCTTTACCCGCGGTGACACCGGTATCGACCGTCAACGCCCACAACACGTCATTCCTCACATTCCTTGTTAACCCTTTACTTACGCCCCCCCCCCATCTTTAACCCCTTACCGCCCACAGCACGCCATTTATTTTCCTCATTATTACGAGTTGATGGTCGTGTTAACTAGTGTTAACAATAGCATTAAATCTGAAGGCCGTTTGCCTGAGGCGACACCAATGTTACTCACCGTCCACAGCTCTTCCGCATGCTCTATCATAAGCCGCATGATGGTGGCTGTGCCGGCAGCCATCCACATGTCCTCGGGTCTGAGGCCCTTATTCTGGCCGCGCCCTCTGCTGGACTGCACCAGAAACAGGTTGGGGGCCATGATCATGGCCACGTTGTTCAAGGTCATCTTGTTGTCCACGTGGGCCGCCACGAGGCGCAGGAACCGGAGCAACATCTGTGCGAGACGAGACAGGTTGATGAATATGTTCGTGAAGAAAACCAACATTGTGGAAATGTATATCTTTACAAGATCATGCATTTCTCCTTTAAGTTTCTCTCTCATTGAAAGAAGACCAGGCTGTGGAAATGTATAATTTCAAACTGTTTTGATTGATTTGTTTATTGTTCCGATAACAAATAGATATCCGCGTAAGTGCAATCCTAACTGGACCAGGCCTATGGTTTGATTGGAGATGGAGATGGATAGTTTATCTCGTAATATCTTATCAAGTTCATGAGAAAAGGCGCATAAGAGGCATGCCCTTCTGAGGCGGGGACAGTTACAGGTGTCTGCCACAGACATCTCAGACAGATCTCACAGAGGGACACGAGCCATCTCTGGCTGGCATGGGATGAAGTACAGCGGGAAGCATTAGCTCTCATATCGTGACGGGAAATTACACCACAAGTCTACCAAGATGGCGGAAACTAAAGATTGCTTGACAGAGTGACTTCTTGAGCTATGATCTAAATACATACTTAATTGATTCTTAAATACACACAGGATAAATAGTAGTTCATACATATTGATATATTTAGGGTGTGAATATTATATTTTGATAAGAATTCTGCTTATATGGAACATAACCGAGTTTCACATTTGAATTTATCAAATGCAACTTTGTGCAATTCATCTTTCATATGCATATATTCTAATGCAAATATTATTTTCATACCCTAATTATAACGATGTATTCCAAGAAAAAGTCATTTTTCCAAAGCCATGTCGCAATACAGGAGTACCAGACTAGCCAATATTGCCACGATGCAGTGACGCATCAGTAGGCGATATACCTGTAACGTCCGTGAGTTGACATCGGGAAGTTGCAGCACCAATAAATTGAGGGCCTTAACCTGATCCGCAACATCCCTAATCTCTGCAAATAGCCACAAAAACCGCTATAACGACACAAAATATTGTTCTTTGGTTTGAGCGGGAAAATTTAACCTCCATTCTCAAAGTCATCACGTCAATAGGATGGGGAGGATCTAGGGTGGAGCGGGAGCCATGTCTCCGGGGGTAAGCCCCTACTCTTTTCGAAGACTGTCATGGAGCCATGTCCCTGGGGGTACGCCCCTACTCTTTTCGAAGAAGGATAAGAGCATGTCCCCGAGGGTACGCCCCTACTCTTTTCGAAGAAGGATAAGAGCATGTCCCCGAGGGTACGCCCCTACTCTTTTCGAAGAAGGATATGAGCATGTCCCCGAGGGTACGCCCCTACTCTTTTCGAAGAAGGATATGGAGCCATGTCCACGGGGGTACGCCCCTACTCTTTTCGACGAAGGATGTGGCGCCATGTCCCCGGGGTATACACCTACTCTTAATTGAACTAGGCGTGTAATCATGTTCCCGGGGTAAGCCCCTAGCCCTAAATAGTAACTTTAAAAAAACAGGAACAATTATATTCAGTTATTTTTTTTTAATATTGGCAAATAAAGCTTACAAATCAGCAACACAGGGCCAAATGGCGACTAGATAAAGACAATCGACGTACTGTCGACTTGGGCAAAGGCTTCCAAGCACTCGAAGGTGAGGAGCGGCACGGGCAGGTCACGCAGGAACTGTTTCAGCAGCCCAGCAGCGTCGTTGGCCCGGACGTCCTCCCAGCTGAACTGGCCGCTGTGAAACTTCTCCTCCATCTCTTGCCGCAACGCCTGAAGCGACACAGGAGTTGAAATGCAATGAAATGTCTAGAATGTTAGTGTTTTAGGCCGATTTTTGTGCACCCACCGTCTAAACTGGGCCAATGGACCTCTCGGAACGATGAATGATGAGTGGATAAAAACACGCATCAGATGAGGTGCCCGGACCCGGATGCGAACCCGTGACCTATTGATCTGCGGTCTAGTTGGTGCGCTAAACACTACACCAGGGATGCCCCCGTACCCCGCACCAAGCATAAGGGAAGGGAAGGCGTATACATACAGTCACGGCGAATGTGGTAACAATATAACTTGAAACAAATGGGGAGGGAGGAGAAAAAGGAACGCATACAGAACGGACCGGTGCATAATATAAGACTGCTGAATAACTAATGGGATAAAGATGACTGGTGAATACATGATTGATGAATACATACAGCGTTAATAGAGGAATGGGAATTAAATACCGGATCAATAGAGGAATGGGGACTACATACCGGATTAATAGAGGAATGGGGACTACATACCGGATCAATAGAGGAATGGGGACTACATACCGGATCAATAGAGGAATGGGGACTACATACCGGATCAATAGAGGAATGGGGAAGACATAACAGGTTAATAGAGGAATGGGGAATACATAACGGGTTAATAGAGCAGTGAAGAATACATAGCGGGTTAATAGAGCAGTGGGGAAGACATACCGGGTTAATAGAGCAGTGGGAAGTACATAACGGGTTAATAAAGCAGTGGGAAATACATACCGGGTTAATAGAGCAGTGGGGAAGACATAACGGGTTAATAGAGCAGTGGGAAATACATAACGGGTTAATAGAGCAGTGGGAAATACATAACGGATCAATAGAGCAGTGGGAAATACATAACGGGCTAATAGAGCAGTGGGAAATACATAACGGGTTAATAGAGCAGTGGGGAAGACATACCGGGTTAATAGAGCAGTGGAAAATACATAACGGGTTAATAGAGCAGTGGGGAAGACATACCGGATTAATAGAGCAGTGGGGAAGATATACCGGGTTAATAGAGGAATGGGGAATACACAACGGGTTAATAGATTAGTGGGGAAGACATACCGGGTTAATAGAGGAATGGGGAATACATCACGGGTTAATAGAGGAGTGGAAAATACATAACGGGTTAATAGAGCAGTGGGGAAGACATCACGGGTTAATAGAACAGTGGAAAATACATAACGGGTTAATAGAGCAGTGGAAGATATACCGGGTTAATAGAGGAACGGGGAATACACAACGGGTTAATAGTGCAGTGGGGAAGACCTACCGGGTTAACATAGGAATGGGGAATACACAACGGGTTAATAGAGCAGTGGGGAAGACATACCGGGTTACTAGAGGATTGGGGAATACATAACGGGTTAATAGAGGAGTGGGGAATACATAATGGGTTAATAGAGGAATGGGGAATACATAACGGGTTAATAGAGGAGTGGGGAATACATAATGGGTTAATAGAGGAGTGGGGAATACATAACGGGTTAATAGAGCAGTTAGGAATGCATAACGGGTTAATGAAGGAATGGCGAATACAAAGCTTAGATGGCTGGTTAATAACGTAATGAGACATTACGAAACCAGTAAATATAAAACCTTGAATATGAAACCTTGAATAAATAACTGACTACATAGCCGCTTTGCCACACGTGAATACATAACTAGTGAATACATACATAACTAGTGAATACATACATGACTGGTGTATACATACATGACTGGTGAATACATACATGACTGGTGAATACATACATGACTGGTGAATACATACATAACTGGTGAATACATACATGACTGGTGTATACATACATGACTGGTGAATACATACATGACTGGTGAATACATACATGACTGGTGAATACATACATAACTAGTGAATACATACATGACTGGTGTATACATACATGACTGGTGAATACATACATAACTAGTGAATACATACATGACTGGTGAATACATACATGACTGGTGAATACATACATGACTGGTGTATACATACATGACTGGTGAATACATACATGACTGGTGAATACATACATGACTGGTGTATACATACATGACTGGTGTATACATACATGACTGGTGAATACATACATGACTGGTGTATACATACATGACTGGTGTATACATACATGACTGGTGAATACATACATGACTGGTGTATACATACATAACTAGTGAATACATACATGACTGGTGTATACATACATGACTGGTGAATACATACATGACTGGTGTATACATACATGACTGGTGAATACATACATGACTGGTGTATACATACATAACTAGTGAATACATACATGACTGGTGTATACATACATAACTGGTGAATGAATGAAAGGATGAAGCGTTGGTCACATTTCACACCATATCAGTTTCGGGCGCTGGGACGAGGGTGGGGGCGGAGGAGGGGGGAGGACGGTAAATTTACATACATTAATTTCTCAGCTCGAGATTCACAGCGACAAGTACGGGTTAAATGGTGAAGGGGGGGGGGGGGGGCATAGGAACGCTGTTCCGGGGCGTTTGTAAGTGGATTGTACCTGAATTCTGGTGAGAGACCCCGGAACCCGGAGGATACCTTCCTCGGCTATGCCCTTCTCTTCCAAGAAGCGTATCAACTGCAAATGGAGGGAAAATAACACACATATTAATATATACACCTATACATATGCTCACTGTAAATGTCCCATAATTACACCCCACAAATAGCCATGACATCACACGGTCAGCGTCGGTGTGATAAACAAAATTGGCATCTCGTATTTGCTTATACAATTTGCTTGAATGGACCATGCAATGGCGGATCCAGGTATTTCGGAAGGGGGGCAGCATTTATTTAAGTACTATCCATGCGCCATCCAGTGAGAAACTTGAGACTGGGGGGGGTTGTGCAGAAAGAATAGTGACTGCACCCCTTCTTCAGAGAAAAGGGGGAGGGGGGAGATGCCTCTTTTCGCCTATTAGCGAAAAGGGGGGGGGGCGTCCCACTTGTGCCTCCCCTGGGTCCGCCACTGCCATGTGTCGTGCTTTGGTATGTCCAACTTTAGCAGATATGTCGAGCTTTGGAAGATATGTCGAACTTTGGAAGATATGTCGAACTTTGGAAGATATGTCGAACAAGTGGAAGATATGTCGAACTTTGGAAGATATGTCGAACAAGTGGAAGATATGTCGAACTTTGGAAGATATGCCGATCTTTGGAAGGTATTTTGAACTTATGCCGGTCATGTTGATGTAAAGGTCGCAACCACTACACTACGCCAGGAAATTGAGAATTCATGCACTGAATTTACACACCTGTATTATAATTTCCGGTACTTCCAAGTGGGTATTCTGGAATTTTCGCTGATTGTTCTCCAGTAGAATGTGCAAAGGCACGCCGAAGACACCGGTATCTGCGGCACAACAGGACATCATATGAGTCACATGATTCAGCTGTTAATATCATGGACACTCAAGGAGAGTATCTGCGGTGCTTTCTGTATGTCAACATGCACATATATATATATAACACATGGTGTCACAGGTCCATGATAGTACAGGTTAGTCATCAATAAAGATATTTCACCACTAATGATACATCAAATAACTGAGGCGGCAGATTAAGTAAGAAACTAAAGTACTTTAGATCATAATAGGGAAAAACAATGCACACGAAATATCACTCTATTAAGGAACATGCCTTCGTGACAACAACCTTTGAATTTCAACCGCAAACATGACATAAAACATTTCAATTTCGACAATAAACATGATGAAAAACCCTTGAATTTCGAAAATAAACATGACAGAAAACCTTTGAATTTCGACAATAAACATGACAAAAACCTTTGAATTTCTTCTTGGACTTGCGCCTCGTGAATTCGATGTTATGCATGTCGAACAGAGCGGTGAGCGAAAGGAGCGACTGCTGTCTGACCTTGTCCCGGTCACCTTTCCCAAGGTCACATATACTCGTCACCCCAAGGGAGTCGCGTCTCATAATGACCTTCTGAAGTCCCCCCCAAAAAAGAAAGAAAGATACATTGATTACAAGCCGAAATTCGAATCAGAGTGAGTGTTGCATCATTTATGACATTTAAACCTGTTTCCCCTTATGAAAAAAGTATATTTTCATCGCAATCATTATATATATATAGCGGTTTCCCATTTGGCCATGAAATGAATGTGTTGATAACGGTGCCAGGGGATTATTGCCCTTAAAGTCTAATAAATACATCTGTATGTCCCCCCATCTGTATGTCCCCCCCACCTACCGCCGAGGCATCAGCGTCTTCCTTGGATACCTTCTGCAAGAACCATAGAAGTAGTCTATCATACCGCTGTGAGTACTAAAGTGGATTACAGCTTAATTGTACAGTTAACCTTTTACATACTTCGGCCTCAGATGGTATCTTGTCGCCCCACCGTCCCCAGATCTCAACCATATCCCAAACCGGATGACGCATGATATAACTAGGGAATGAATCACCAGGTGGAGGCACTGATCACTGTCTGCAGGAGTGTTAATGAAGCAGTGCACGATGCTCATGACATAAACGATCTTAAAGACACTAAAGCGAGTTGCCAACCTACTAAGATGGCAATATCGAAAAACACGCCAAATGAGAGAGTCCTTCTTCCGTTAAATCTTCTCTTAATACAAGTCTCTTTCTTTGAACATTTCCCTTTCTCTATGAACTTCACTTTCTCTAAACACGTTTTTTTCTTTATGCTATGCACTTCCCTTTCTCTATACACTTCACTTTCTCTATACACACCCCTTTCTCTATACACACCCCTTTCTCTATACACACCCCTTTCTCTATACACACCCCTTTCTCTATACACACCCCTTTCTCTATGCACTTCACTTCTCTATATACACTTCCCTTTCTTTACACACTTCCCTTTCTTTATACACGTCCCTTTCTTTACACAATTCCATTTCTTTATTCACTTCACTTTCTCTATACATTTTCCTTTCTTTACACACTTCCCTTTCTTTATACATTTCCCTTTCTTTACACAATTCCATTTCTTTATTCACTTCCCTTTCTCTATACACTTCCCTTTCTCCATACACTTCCCTTTTACTATACACTTCACTTTCTTTATATACTTCCCTTTCTCCATACACTTCCCTTTTTCTATACACTTCCCTTTATTTCCTTACACGAAGCGAACTACACACTAGTGACCACCGTCACACCCACCTGCCAGGGCGGGCGGGCGGGCTCGGTGCTTACCCTGTAGGTGTCGGGAGAAGAAGGGAAGACCGGGGTGCGGGGTGAGTTGGGCGAGAGGTCGTCCACCCCGAACGCCAGTGCCACGTCCGACTCGGCCAAGGGCATCGACCGGATGATCTGTATGGTCGGCTTGGAGCCATCGGCCACCTTCGCCTTTGATTGGATGCTCAGCGTCTCAATACCTAAATAACACCAAATACCATTGAGTATTCATCTTTTAATACAACGGTATTCCATCATAAATATAACTGAATTCGGTCATCCATACAATGGTATTCAGCCATAAATACAATTATATTCAGCCATCAATACAACCGAATTCACGTATCAACTCAACGAATCAATATTATTGTATTCGGTTATCGATACAATTGTATTGAGCTTTCAAAGGAACATTCTCCCACGGTCAACCCTACTGCATGCAATAATCAACGCATCTGTATTGCGATCTTCTTATTCCTATACAGTTTACAAAGGGTAATTCAGTGTACTGTGAAATACAAACTCCATTATCGGTTGTAACCCAGTGATTGCACACTGATATAGTCCCGAGAATACGAGCGGCAAGCAGACGTTCCTAACTCCGAAAAAAATGTCATTGCGGCAGTAAAGCCATCAACATCATCATCATCATCATCATCATCAGCATCATCATTATCATCAGCAGCATAATCATTATGTACCTGAGTCGGTGGCCTCCTGTCGAGACCCGCTCTCACCCGCGAGAGTGTAGCCACCGCGATATCGCAAAAGCGACACCTCCCGGGAGACTTTGCCGCTGGATGGACGCGGCGGCGTCCGCGAGGCACTGGAAGTGTCAGGGTGCGCGCGCATCTGCACGCCGTGGGAGTATCGAGGTTCGTTGGGGGATGGAGGACCCCCGACTGCAGTTGCATGGTCATGCTGAAAGAATACCAAACGCGCAGTTGTACTCGGTGTGAAAACAACGCATATTGTTATTGAACCATGTTAAAATACATTATTCCGATATTATATATAACAAATGGTGAACCGGCGAAATAACATAGGCCTCGTGCTGAAAGAAACAGTAAAATGTTAAGGAGGAAGTCCTTGATTTCCATCCAAAGAAAATGCTACATTACGCAAATCAACGTGATATGGGCATTGACGCATGGAATAAATGATGTAATAAGCTTCCATTAAATGACAGAAAGCAATGTTTAAGTATAATTATAACATATCGAAAACGTGGCAATAACTTTAAAGTTGCCGAAGTCGTTACTAATAATGGGTGACCTCAACGGAATACATGTTGTGTCGCATTAAAGCGGCGATCGCTTGCCATAGCACACCGCGGCCGGTCATCTCCATACGCGGTGCCGTAAACCTCACTTAACCCACCTCTAAGTAAACAGAAATCCACACCAAAACTTTCGACCAGGTTTCGATATTTTACAATCCCTTGAGATCTTGACGTTTGCACAAACCAACAACCTATGTAATCTAAACAGAATACGCGAAGAGACATCTAATATAATTCAGATGTATTCATATACATATTCTATGTTGTATTGTATTGTCGTTATCCTGGTCGAAGTAAATTATTCTGATTCTGTGTCTGTCAGAGAAAATTGTTCAAGCTAACTGGGTGTAATATATACAAGTCATTCAACTGTATTTACTGACACTAGAGGGCGCCGTGTCCTGGAAGATATCCCTGACGTCTCGGCCGGACTGGGCCTGCTGGCGGAGTCGCTTGCGGACCGTGGCGTTGAGGGTGTCGACACGCTTCTTGATGGCCACCCGCTGGGCGCTGGGCAGGGTGGACGTCTCGTCCAACAGGGACTCCTCGTCCACTTCCCGGTCGTCTGCCAGGCGGTAACGTCACCAACCGAATCAATGGATGAACGAATCAATGGATGAACGAATCAAAGGATGAACGAATAAATGGATGAACGAATCAATGGATGAATGAATGAACGAATCGATGGTTGAACGAACCGATGGATGAACGAATCAATAGATGAACGAATCAATGGTCGAACGAATCAGTAGATAAACGAATCACTGGATGAACGAATCAATCGATGAACAAATCAATGAATGAACGAATCCATGGATGAACGAATCACTGGATGAATGAATCAATGGATGAACGAATCAATAGATGAACGAATCAATGGTCGAACGAATCAGTGGATAAACGAATCACTGGATGAACGAATCAATCGATGAACAAATCAATGAATGAACGAATCGATGGATGAACGAATCACTGGATGAACGAATCAATCGATGAACAGATCAATGAATGAACGAATCGATGGATGAACGAATCAATGGATGCACGAATCAATGGATGAACGAATCAATCGATGAACAAATCAATGAATGAACGAATCAATGGATGAACGAATCAATGGATGAACGAATTAATGGATGAACGAATCAATGGATGAACGAATCAATGGATGAATGAATGAACGAATCGATGGGTGAACGAATCAATGGATGAACGAATCGATGGATGAACGAATCAATGGATGAACGAATCAATGTATGAACGAATCGATGGGTGAACGAATCGATGGATGAACGAAGCTTTTGTATACATGACTGCTAAGAATGTGCCAAGAAAGATACCGGGACCATGAGATTGAGCGGGATGAAAGTTGCCCCGGATCCAGGTGGGAACTTTCGAACCCACGACCTGTTGATCTCCAGCTAAAGCCTGGTTACCAACGTAATAAGTACGGAAGACACCAACGAACAATTCAAGGGATGAATCAATGAATGAGTTTTTTTATCACATTTTTTACACACATGCCAGGAGGTCATCGCAAAGGGTGCCGTGATTACGGCGTTAATCTTTGTCGTGTGGGTTCTTCCGATGCCAGTCAGCCATCGCGCCGAGTTTATCCCTCCACGCCCGATGCTGACGTTATGTCAAAGGCAATGATCCTGAATAAGCCAATTCTGCCGTTGCCCAGACTAAATCAATTATGGCATGATTTGGAATTACTCAAACCGGTGAGCGTTATTATCCACCATGTGCGAACTCTGAGCAAACTCCGATTAATGCCGATTAACCCGAATCAAATCAAAAACATTCCAAACAAGTCAAGTCAGAACCGAATAAGTCCGGTGTATTGCTACCACTCAGCGCCAGTCAACAGATCGTGATCTGAGAATAAAGAATTGTATTCTTCGTGATCTGGTAACACGACCCCCCTTGCCCCCCCCCCCCCCCCCGCCCCTATCCATTCCCACGTCATCTTGAACCGGCCAAAGCACGGCGATAAGTTGAAGTTGCTGGATGGCACTTGAGATAACCTCGGGGTATGTTCAACAATGTTATCTAACGCAGCAGGGTCACTATAAGACATGGGCACAACATTGCACTTTTCCTCGTCCAGGGCTATGTAATGAGGTTGGTCGGTGGACATAGAAACCACACATCTAACTATGTACATATATCAGAAGATACCAGTTGTAATCACTTTCGTTATGCGTATACGTGCGTAGGCCCGTGGGGCATGAGGGTAGTATTGCAATAACATATGCTAACACCACCCAGGTTAAAACAGTTCTGCATACAAGATACGCAACTTTCAGTGACTATCAAATAAGGCCGGAGAACAAATTACACGCAAATTAACATAATCATTGAGCGTTTTTTGTCGCCAGACCTACCTTCAAATTGGGCGGCCAGATGATCTAAGCCTGTGGCTTTCAGCCAATCCTTTTCCGCCTCACCCTCTGTAACAACGAACAAAAATGACTCATCATAAACATCAATGAATTTGTTAGACCGAGCCCAGAGGGACATGCAGGATCTGTGGGACAATTTGGATGTCCGGATCCTCGGGAAGACGAAACGATTATTGTGGACTAATTAATGTTAATGTCCTTCCTTAATCTCATCTGAGAAGTCATTCATTAATGTTAACAAAGAAATCATTCATTAATGTTCCCATACAAATCACGCATTAATGTTAACAAAGAAATCCTTCATTAATGTTAACAAAGAAATCTTCATTAATGTTAACAAAGAAATCTTCATTAATGTTAACAAAGAAATCCTTCATTAATGTTAACAAAGAAATCCTTCATTAATATTCCCATACAAATAACGCATTAATATTCCCATACAAATCACGCATTAATGTTAACAAAGAAATCCTTCATTAATGTTAACAAAGAAATCCTTCATTAATGTTAACAAAGAAATTCTTCATTAATGTTAACAAAGAAATCCTTCATTAATGTTAACAAAGAAATCCTTCATTAATGTTCCCAAAATATCATTAATTAATGTTCCCAAAGAAATCATTCGTTAATGTAATTACTGTTCCCAAAGAAATAATTCATTAAGTCATTCATTTATGTTTCCAAGACGCCAGTACCGCACCCACCCGACCCCCGAGAGACGCGATGAACCATTATCAACATCCGGGGCCTCACCATCCGGGGTCTTGCAGACTTCGTCCTCCGCCGCGTCATCGTCGCCTTCAGTGTTCTCCTCGATGTCCTGGACCTCGGACAGGAAGTCCTCGTAATCCAGATCTGGACAGGGCGTCTGGTCGTTAAGGAACTCCCGAGCCATGGCCTATCACCATCGTCCCCAATCCGGGCGCGTACGCGTCACAACTCAACTGGCAGTCCGCAGCTGCCGGACGCGGCTCCGGAGAGACCGGGGGGACGCCAGCATGGCACGGATCCAGATGAAGGAACTCGTCGGACACAAAAACAGAACTGCTTCCCGGGGGTCGGTGAACCGTTATAATCACTGATTGTTCGGGAAGTCCGATGAAGGGTAATCAATTTCGGTCCCAGATCGGGGTCCTAGTATCCAGATTTATTTCTTCGACGTCTTTCAATTGTTTTCGTTGTTTTCTTGCGGGATGTGATGACTGTCGATCCCGTTTTATCGCCCACTCGTCTTCACGTGGGATGAAGGTAGGCCGCTGTAGTGTCCTCCAGAATGAACCTATACACAAAACAAGATGATTACCAATCCAGACTGTACGAGATCTAAAAAATCAGGATATGAGGGGGGGGGGGGGGGCGGTTTCGGGGTCGGATCTAGATATGCTGAATAGGGGGGGGGGGTCCGGTTTCGCTTTTTTAAAGCGTTAAGGTTATAAATTTCGGCCCTAAAAGGGGGGTCGGGGCCCGGTCGGCACCCGCCCCATCGATCTGCCCCTGTATGTTTACCTAAGTTCTTCCAAAAATCCACGGCTCGTATTCGTAAACCGTCCTGTCTGCACCAGACGGTTATTTCTCGTCACACGGTTGCAATAATGTTACCTCACACAATTTATCCGACTACGGAATGGTTGATCGCTAGAGGACGGCACTATATTCGCACTTAATCGAATTAAATACGAACAGTATCTCCATCTGGTGAATAGAGTTGAATTAATTTGCAAGAAAAAAGAAATGAGCAGAATAAATGAAGGCTGGGTGAGACCTCTCTGGACACGTTTCACACGCACGCACGAAACACACACACACACACACACACATACACAAACAGGTCCACTAATCTAAGAAATATAACCCCACGGCTCGTGCGGTGACACCCGACGGACGTGGTATTAATTAAGCACACAATAATAAGTGTCATGGTAACTAACACACCACCATTCGCAGCTAAACCAGTCCCCGTAGTTATACACATTACACAGCGTACCGGGGGGGCGTGTTGTCACAGCGTACCGGGGGGCCGTGTTGTCACAGCGTACCGGGGGGCCGTGTTGTCACAGCGTACCGGGGGGCCGTGTTGTCACAGCGTACCGGGGGGCCGTGTTGTCACAGCGTACCGGGGGGCCGTGTTGTCACAGCGTACCGGGGGGCGTGTTGTCACAGCGTACCGGGGGGCCGTGTTGTCACAGCGTACCGGGGGGCCGTGTTGTCACAGCGTACCGGGGGGCCGTGTTGTCACAGCGTACCGGGGGGCCGTGTTGTCACAGCGTACCGGGGGGCCGTGTTGTCACAGCGTACCGGGGGGCCGTGTTGTCACAGCGTACCGGGGGGCGTGTTGTCACAGCGTACCGGGGGGCCGTGTTGTCACAGCGTACCGGGGAGCCGTGTTGTCACAGCGTACCGGGGGGCCGTGTTGTCACAGCGTACGGGGGAGCCGTGTTGTCACAGCGTACCGGGGGGCCGTGTTGTCACAGCGTACCGGGGGGCCGTGTTGTCACAGCGTACCGGGGGGCCGTGTTGTCACAGCGTACGGGGGAGCCGTGTTGTCACAGCGTACCGGGGAGCCGTGTTGTCACAGCGTACCGGGGGGCCGTGTTGTCACAGCGTACCGGGGGGCCGTGTTGTCACAGCGTACCGGGGGGCCGTGTTGTCACAGCGTACGGGGGAGCCGTGTTGTCACAGCGTACCGGGGGGCCGTGTTGTCACAGCGTACCGGGGAGCCGTGTTGTCACAGCGTACCGGGGGGCCGTGTTGTCACAGCGTACCGGGGAGCCGTGTTGTCACAGCGTACCGGGGGGCCGTGTTGTCACAGCGTACCGGGGAGCCGTGTTGTCACAGCGTACCGGGGAGCCGTGTTGTCACAGCGTACCGGGGGGCCGTGTTGTCACAGCGTACCGGGGGGCCGTGTTGTCACAGCGTACGGGGGAGCCGTGTTGTCACAGCGTACCGGGGGGCCGTGTTGTCACAGCGTACCGGGGGGCCGTGTTGTCACAGCGTACCGGGGAGCCGTGTTGTCACAGCGTACCGGGGGGCCGTGTTGTCACAGCGTACGGGGGAGCCGTGTTGTCACAGCGTACCGGGGGGCCGTGTTGTCACAGCGTACCGGGGAGCCGTGTTGTCACAGCGTACCGGGGGGCCGTGTTGTCACAGCGCACCCGTTACACGTCGACCCGGCTGCACTATTAGCCCCATTTACCCTAATTGTAGCACCAGGTGGGGGGGAGGGGGGGAGGGAGAGATTCCCTACTGCAGGGGTGGGGGCGTGTGCCGCACCTGCCATACAGGGCATTTGGAGCGTGAGAGGATAGTACGCGATTTTGTGGTTATCGAGAGAGCCTATTTTGGTGAAAAATTGCCATCCAAATTAAGATACTGACAGTTTTGCAACATATACAGGGGAATAGGCCAGCTAAGTGAAGGTTTTTTTCTAGAAATGTGTGCGGCTCAGAAGTGTATACCTAATTATATATAGTGCCCCCCACCCCCGGAGGGGGGAGTGGCAGTGGTGCCATTCCATATACGCTGACGCACGTGTTTCTGGGCGATAATATGCCCAATCTGGCTCCTATGACTCTCGAGTGACTTGCGTAAAGTGTATAGGGCGGCCTTTGTATTTTACGCATCATATCCTCAGAAGTCATTTCACAGCTACTGACGCACGGACTGGCGGTGTTTTACACGCCGTTCCAATTAGACATGACAGCAGTAGCCCTAGATACAGCAGATACAATCATGACGACGGCAGTACCTGTATAACGAGGGCTGCGTGTAGTCTATGAATACCGGCTCCAGGCCAGTATTCCCTTTACGGGTCAAGAGGCAGTTCGCTAAAAACATATGCAACATGAGGAACATGCCACCTCTTCACTATATATAACTTGCGGATTGTGAATACTAGGCCTACTGCCACAAGCTAGTGGGGCTCTATTCTGAATAGGGGGGGGGGGCGGTTTCAGGGTAGAATCCAGATATGCTGGAAAGGGGGGGGGCGGTTTCTGTTTTCAATCGGCTTTTTATGTTAAACGGTAGAAGTTGCGGCCCTAAAAGTGTGTGTGTGTGGGGAGGGGGGGGGGGAAGCCGGAACGTTGGATCCGCCCCTGCTTTTCGTGCTTATCTTACGCCATTGTTACGAAGATCACCCCTGGTGCTTAACGTCTACAAACACGACGCCATGTGGAGAGGCACAATAACACCATAAGTCGAATGCGTAAGCAGCAGTATAGACCAAGAAGGAGCAGTCGGCAGGACCCATAACATGTAATGTCGGCGTGGGCCGGTAGGGGCGTCTCGGTCAGTACTCTATACGTAACCTTGAAAGTCACTATTCTACCGTTTCTTAATACCAAAAATAGACATGCATACTCAGCCTACAATCACGTATTTTCCCGGCAGCGACGTCATAATGAATATAAAACTAGCTCTTCCGAAAATTAAAATCGTTGTGATGCGCCATAGTATTTCTCTGTATACAAAAACACATAGATACATTCTTACTTCACCTGTTCACACCCTATTCTATGATCGTGTCAGTGGGGTTACAGTGTAACTGGCGTCCCACGTGATTCCGGCACAACTGGCCGCGTCGTGTGGTTGTACGGCGACCCCGAATTCCGAGTGACATCCGCGTTCACAGTGGTTCGGGCGGCAAGTAACGCAAGCAACGCGGGGGCGTGGTCAGGGAGCGTGGGTGTGGGCACGTGGGTCAGGGAGCACTGGACGGAGTGGTGGGGTAGGAGGAGGGTGGGGAAATGGGCGGGAGGGGTGGGGTGGGGGGGGGGGGCATTGTTAAACCGAAGGGCGTTGGACGGCTAACCCTGCTTGTCGTTCTGCTACTTCCGGGTAACGAGAACTCGTAGTATACTAGTATATATATATAGCACTAGTGATGTATGCCATATATACAGTGCTAGTAATAGATAGATAATGCTAGTCATAGATACATAGCACTAGTAATAATATATAACACTAGTAATATATATATAGCACTAGTAATAATATATAACACTAGTAATATATATATAGCACTAGTAATATATATATAGCATTAGTAATATATATATAACACTAGTAATATATAGATAGCATTAGTAATATATATATAGAACTAGTAATATATATATATAGCATCAGTATCATATATATAGTTCTAGTGGCATAGATATAGTATTACATGCAGTAGTAGATATATAAATACAGCGGCGTCATATCGGAGGCATGACGGCTTGGCTCAGCATGTTAATTGTCTCCACGTGGTTCATGCCCCTGTATCGGCAGTAGGGCTATAGGGTTGTCACTCACGTCACAGAACAGAACAGCCCACGGGCGAACGACCCGCCACCAGAGTACTGAGATAAATAAATAAATAACACAAACCGCATACGCCTTAAAAACATACTTTTGTGAGACGCCCAGTAACAGATGACTTGTCAGACGCACCATCACGCTACATTTGACCGTATTCTCAGATGCCAGGACAATTGATCAATTGTGCGAGAAAGTCCCCCCATATAGGCGCCGTTCACGCTACGACATGGAGTGGTGTTTTATGACAGTTTGATGCACGCAGGGGCCGAAACTTTTTCAGATCAGGAGTTTTCGATGTCGGATGGACTGCCATCTTTGGAGACAGTGAAAAGACGGCCCCAGACACCGATACAGAATTCAACCCGCAAAATGATCGAGTCTTGTAAATTACTATGTAAACCAGGCCGGTCATATAACGAGTGAGCGATATCAAAAAAAAATCATGCCTGGAATAGCTCATACACAGCTCACGAGTCTCCCAAAAACCGCTTCATATCCCACTGAACCGGTACACATTGAAACATTCATGTCCATCCGATAACTGAAGACCTACTTGTTGGTAGTTGCTCTTTCAACCAAGGCTCAGGCGTTACCTGCTATAGTGTAAAAACAGTCGTATATAGACGATGGCCATGTTCCATTGCATGTGTCGACGAACTGTTGTCACTGCAATACATTCGCAGATACGCTAATATGAGTCTTAACCACAGTTCCATTACCCAGGTGAGTCTATCGATCGAAGTCGTCTTATGTACTCTATGCGTGGTGTAGATGATGACATCACATGACAGTTGTAGTATCAAATAGAATTCTGTTATTCCCCATCTGGGTCTTACCTTGTCAGCAACCGGCGCTAAAATGTATCCAGCGCTGGTGACATATTCGTAATGCTTTCGCTACGCACTCACCTCGAAAGCTTCTATCATTGCATCTCCAGACTAGAATAAGACAGACCCTGTTCTCCCTGCTCCTCCTCCTCCCCTCCACCTCCCCCACCTCCCCCACTACGCACCCCGCCTGCTGTAGATATCGGTGTGTGGTGTCGGTGTAGCGGGCTGCACTGCCGGTGGTGGAGCGTGACGGTAAGGACAAAATGTGGCCTGTCCCCCAGTCCTATATCTGGTATGCACAGGAGTCGTCTTTGGCCAAAGAGGGGGGGGGGGGCGGAGAGGGGGAGGGGGGCGAAGAGGGGGGAGGGGCGACAGACAGCACGCTGACAGACACGGACCCCGGTTAAGATAAATTGCGTTACTCAAGGAGCGACGGCTACCGTAAATGTTCGCATAGAAAGCGAATGCGATTTAAATTCCAGTCATATTATCACTATTATTAGTCATATACGGAAGAACGTCATATGTTTGATCAACTAATGACAGGGGGATGACATTTTTAGCCCAACCGGAGCCGGTTTAAAGAACGTGTGAACTGGCTTCGTCGGTTTTGTTTTTAAATCTGGTCACCGAATTCTAATAGGGTATTGACGGTAACGGATTCACGCAAAAACAGCAACAGTCTACGGTAGTTTCGTTAGTGATTCATCAGCTCATCACTTGTGTCCGTGCGCCTAGCACATAACGATGTATATCGTCATGGAAATGAATTGAGGAGACCGAATGACGTACCTCAACAGGCTAAAACATCACCTGACGTCAACAGGCTAAAACATCACCTGACGTCAACAGGCTAAAACATCACCTGACGTCAACAGGCTAAAACATCACCTGACGTCACCAGGCTGAAACATCACCTGACGTCACCAGGCTGAAACATCACCTGACGTCACCAGGCTAAAACATCACCTGACGTCACCAGGCTGAAACATCACCTGACGTCACCAGGCTGAAACATCACCTGACGTCACGAGGCTGAAACACCACCTGACGTCACCAGGCTGAAACATCACCTGACGTCAACAGGCTAAAACATCACCTGACGTCACCAGGCTGAAACATCACCTGACGTCACGAGGCGGATAACTCACCTGACGTCACCAGGCTGAAACATCACCTGACGTCACCAGGCTGAAACATCACCTGACGTCACGAGGCGGATAACTCACCTGACGTCACCAGGCTGAAACATCACCTGACGTCACCAGGCTGAAACATCACCTGACGTCACGAGGCGGATAACTCACCTGACGTCACCAGGCTGAAACATCACCTGACGTCACCAGGCTGAAACATCACCTGACGTCACCAGGCTGAAACATCACCTGACGTCACGAGGCGGATAACTCACCTGACGTCACCAGGCTGAAACATCACCTGACGTCAACAGGCTAAAACATCACCTGACGTCACCAGGCTGAAACATCACCTGACGTCACGAGGCGGATAACTCACCTGACGTCACCAGGCTGAAACATCACCTGACGTCACGAGGCGGATAACTCACCTGACGTCACCAGGCTGAAACACCACCTGACGTCACCAGGCTGAAACATCACCTGACGTCACCAGGCTGAAACATCACCTGACGTCACGAGGCTGAAACATCACCTGACGTCACGAGGCGGATAACTCATCTGACGTCACCAGGCTGAAACATCACCTGACGTCACGAAGCAGATAACTCACCTGACGTCACGAGGTAGATGACTCACCTGACGTCACCAGGCTGAAACATCACCTGACGTTACGAGGCCGAAACAACACCTCATGTCACGAGGGGGATAACCGACGTGAAGTCAGGAAGCGGCTTACTCACGTGACGTCACGAAGCGGAAAACTCACGTGACGTCACGAAGCGGGTAACTCACGTGACGTCACGAAACGGGTAAAATCACCGGACGTCAATGATGATAACTCATATGGTGTCAATGGTAGGATATATCATCAGCTGTCAGCTGTACGACGTTGGTAACTCATATAACATAAAAGCAGATAATTACTATGACGACGCTAGGCAAACGACTCGTCCGAAGTCTCAAGGGAGACAACTCAACAGACGTCACAAGGCGGTCATCTCATCTGACGTCACAAGGCAGACAATTCAACAGACGTCACAAGGCGGTTACCTCATCTGACGTCACAAGGTGGACAACCCAACAGCCGTCACAAGGCGGTTCGCTCATCTGACGTCACAAGGCGGTTCGCTCATCTGACGTCACAAGTCAGACAACGCAATAGATGTCA
The DNA here is from genome assembly GCA_964019135.1 of Arenicola marina. Classification (NCBI taxonomy): domain Eukaryota; kingdom Metazoa; phylum Annelida; class Polychaeta; family Arenicolidae; genus Arenicola; species Arenicola marina. Next base: position 15,519,704 of record OZ025256.1, on the reverse strand, counting down.
CAAGGCGGTTCTCTCATCTGACGTCACTTTCATCCTCTTCTATAACTCTAGTTAGACGATACCTTCTAGGTGTGTTTTCCCTGTCAACAGAGAACACATCCAGGATCTATGCCTGAACGCGCAAATTTCTGCCATAACTTGATTACGCAAATCAAACCACGTTCCTTATTATATATGATACTTCCCTGTCAACAGACGCCCGCACAACGCGTGCCAGCGCAGGACGTGGTACTATTTGGTTCTGCCTCACCGTCAAGATGAACAGACAAGTAGTTTTCCCTTTCCGATGTGTCTTCTGATTGTGAATACTGATACTACTAACAAAACAAACCGTTCCCGCGGTCTGAAGTGCTTAAACCACACTAATGCACATTTATTTCTGGGCCAGGACCGGTAGGCCGCACGGTATACTCAGTCTCCTCCGGACCTGCCGGTCGGGCTACGCCGAATGTCAATGAAATGTTCACACCGGTCATGTTCGGTTCATTTAGGGGCAATGGAACCAGCCTAGACAGTCACCTTTCAATCAGCCGCCATCTTCTCCCGAATGTTCGGTGCTGTTTTGAACGGGGCACATCGGCATACCAAATGAATGCGCGCGCACCCGACCCGGGAGAACGAAATCGGGCGGTATACCGATGCGTAATGTGCATATTCGGGCCACTTTGGGGATACACCGGGGTTACCGAAGAAATGCGCCGGTTGGGTATTTCGCCTCCAACTATCCAATGAATATCAACAGTTCACCGTTCTAGTCTCGCAAATTCGCGGAACAACGCGGCTTTATCATACTCTAACAATGAAAATGAGCTTCGTATGTTTTGCACACCTTGACTGCATCCCACACCAGTTAACTTCGAACTTCCCCTGCAATTTCACGAGCGTAGACTGTGAGTTTTTAGGTTAGTCTAGGGATTTTTTGTTCAGAGAGAGAGAGAGAGCGTGCTGCAGTCACGGTACAGTGCGTTATGGTTCAATCCAAGCCACTGAATATAGAGAGAGATGACGTCACTTAATTTCCGAATTCCAGCCAGGAAGCAGTGACTGGGCGCATACGGGTACTTCCCCTGACTGAAGGGTCAATACGGCTGAGCATTGTCAAGGCGCCAAGCGGTTGGTTGTATATTCAGGACGATATAACCACTTTTGTTCATAACGCGTAATGTCCCTTGGGGTAACCCCCTACACTTTGCGAAAAAGGAAATGGTATCTTTATCCTGCGACCTCACAGACATGGCCACAGCGGGTCTCAAACCACCGATACACGTGCCGTTAGGCTCTGAGGCGACCAGAGCACTCACGGCGAGCGCTCTAACCCACTGAGCTATCGAAGCGGCCCCAACGCGTCAAAGAGAGGTAGATATACATCCGATAGCTCACGACAAGACACCCGTCCATCTGATACCTCACGACAACTGTCCATCTGATAGCTCACGACAAGACAACTGTCCATCTGATAGCTCACGACAAGACACCCGTCCATCTGATACCTCACGACAACTGTCCATCTGATAGCTCACGACAACTGTCCATCTGATAGCTCACCACAAGACACCCGTCCATCTGATACCTCACGACAACTGTCCATCTGATAGCTCACGACAAGACAACTGTCCATCTGATAGTTCACCACGAGACAACCGTCCATCTGATAGCTCAAGCCAAGACACCGTCCATCTGACAGCGCGCCAAAAAACAACATCTTTCTGATTGTCTAAAATATTCCCAAACAACTTTCCACCTGATTGCCCATGCAATTATGGTACGATAGATAAAAGAACTAATGAGAAGCATAACATATATATTGTTAAAAAAAAGGTGTAATATTATAAAAGTCCTCATCCTCCTACGAACAACAAATACACTTACCTATATGAAGGTTTGGCGAAGGACGTTCCAGCAATAAGACCCATTGGGAAATGTCTTCATAATATCGCTACATATAGATGTACTCCCTAACATGGAAGTCCTGGAAACCCACCCTTCTCGAACCAAGGCACACACACGCTAATTGTACCCGCACGGCGTGTTAATGACTAACACCCTCATTATCGCGCGGAGATGGGTGTGGGCGACAGGTAAACAAGCATATGACGCTGATCGACCGTGATGACGTCACACGGACGACCAACCGCACCTGACTCCCCACATTGTAAACAGCGAGGAAGACGGAAGGTACACCAAGAGTTGTGCGTTTTTTTTCTTGTGTGCTACGTCATCAAAACTCGGGACATCGATGCCGTATTTTGCTTTTGAAGATATATAGAATGAGGCATACAGTTGGTAAAGAGTTATCACCAACCAGATCAGACAATGTGTCCACTATATTGAAAACCACAATAACTGGGGGTCATTATATTGGTAGATATGCAGTGAGTAGCTTTAACGCACGTCAAAGATCTGCAGTACTGTAGTAGCAGTCCTTAAGACAAATTGACGTGCCCAACCACGGTGGGCCAACAGAGCTCAGGACAACCAAGGTCAAATTCCACCACGGTCAACGTCCACCAAGGTCAAAATCAACGAAGCTCAATGTCCACCAAGGTCAAAATCAACGAAGGTCAAAGTCCACCAAGGTCAAATTATATCAAGGTCAACGTCTAATGTTATCAAGGTCAACGTCTAAGTTTATCAAGGTCAATGTCTAAGATTACCAAGGTCAACGTCTAGCATACAAAACTCCAATATAGGTTACGTATCATACAGAGGTCAACAGACCGACGCTGCCGTAATCGTGCAGGTCTGTGGGTGAGCCGCGCCACCAGCCAGAACCTGCAAAGACTCTCCAACCCCTTTAGTCTCTTGACTTCCCACTCCACCCCAACCCCCAATCCCTTCCCCATCCACCCCACCCCTGCCCTTCTCTCAATCTCCATTCACCCCTCTCTCCTTCTCGACCTGCGACACCCCACCCCCCCCCCCTATCCAACGGGGCAGGTTCTTGACACCGGCCCCATCTCCACCCCCTATCTTCACCTCCCACCCCACCCCTCTCATCACCTCCCACCCCACCCCTCCCATCGCCTCCCACCCCACCCTTCCTATCACCTCCCACCCCACCCCTCCCATCACCTCACTCTCCATCCTTGGTTTACATCCTCTTGTCGCAGGTTATTACACATAGGTATATACTTAACGGACCCTTGCCGTTATCTATACTGTTATACCCGACAGTAAGACACCCTAAAGGACCCCCGTGCCGCCGCCACGTGCGACAGTGGTGTTATTCTCGCTTATCGCGACAGCAGCAGATCACTGGAGAGAAAGTAGCAAGCATTTTGCGAAAAAAAGGCGAAAGCGAAAGAGGATACGATGACCTGGGAAGCAAATCAATAAGTAGGCGAGTGCTTTCTGCCACACTCTCAACAGGTGTGTCAATGAGGGGGCCTTTCTTTCGTAGCCCACGCATATACATCCCCAAGGTAATCCGAAATACGTACATTAGGGTACGCATCGGTATACCTCTCGACACTTTTTTTCACCCGGGTCGGGTGCGCACGTGGCATCAGCATGCCGATCGTATCCCGTTCCAGAAGGCATAGGAGCATTCGGGAGAAGATGGCGGCTGATTGACAAGTGACAAATTAGGCTGGTGCCGTTGCCCTTATATGCACAAGCACCGGACGTAATCGGTGTGCACATTTCACTGGTATACGGCGTAGCCCTATCGGCAGGCCCGCAACAGCACTGTCACCCATTGGGGGTACCTAACGCATCGGTGGGTTTGGGAGGGTTCCGGGGTAAAGCTCCCCCCACCCCCCTATCTCCTTTTTCACATCCAAAATTCACTGGAACTGCGTGATTCCCACTCTCCCGTGGCAATCAGGCCAGAAGAGCTTAAGGGCGCGTTCGATTCACCTGAAACCGACGGGAAACCGAAACCGTTGTTGAAACCGGTTTCAACGGTTTGTCCACTTAAAGACAAACGAATAGTTCCATTTGTTTACAGTTTCAGCATGTATATTGGCAATGGCCATGTGCTTATCAAGTTATGACAGCATAAATATGCCGTCTGTTTCATTTTCTACCCGCGATGGCACTGTCCGTTACTACATTAGTGTTATACTTTTGTTCAGAATACTCTATTCATTACATTTATGATTAACTATGGTGTATGTGTTGATCGAACTGACAGTTCCCCGGAACCGAAACCGTCAAACCAGCTCTCTCGACAGTTTCACGGTTTCCAGCAAACCGGTTTCGTTTTTTGCTCGTATCGAACAGTCAGTTCGGCAACCCGGTTTTGGTTTCATGCAAATCGAACATGCCCTAAGTCAATCAGTAGACCGTCGCTGACGATTTGATGACGGAAGCACAAGAAAGCACCACTTTCCCACACGACATGCACAGGGAGGGTCTGTCCAGCATATAACAGCATGTCCCTTTGTTTCTTGCACATTATATACTTGGATTTATGCCATATGAACCCAGAACCATTTCAAGGTTGCTACTGAATGAGTAGCTTTAAGCACCATCTCGACATGGATAAAGACTGTATAGACTATGTCGATCGCGTCGAGGGAGAGCCGCAAGCTTAATCCGTGGCTTAGTTGGCACCGACATATATTATCCATAGGTCTCGGGCTATAAAATGGGCTTTACCACACTGCAAAGGTCTAGTTTAATATCCCGTTGTGCTCAAAGACCGAATGATATAAATTTGCTGATTTGCTGATTTTCCTTGAAGCGGCTAAGAAGTTTTCCATCCCGTCCGCGGTAATGGTGTTATTGCAACAAGGGGAGCGCCATCATGCGGCAGAGTATGGCCTGAGTACATCCGGCCGGCGGCGACAATGGCCGACACTAGACCCCTATGGGGCCGGCATCGCTCTACAAATACTGACCGCTCTGGCCTGGCATGTTTTGAAAGCGCCGGCAACAGGAGAGGCCACTCAGACTGTCGCTAGATGGAGCCACCGTGGCGTCGGTCCCCGGAGAACCGTTTCCTAACACGGACCGGTACAGCATACCCCGGGGAAGCCATTTGGCGCTTGTACATGGCGTCCACATCACTAGTTTGGTACATAGATAACCTATTTGATTAACTCCGCCGCCGTTTGGTAAACAACGTCCCTCGCAGAGGGTGGAGTTTTTTTATCACTGACAGAGGTTTCATATTCATCAGGGCAACCCAAGATATAATAATTCAATAAATAAACCCTTTGTCGTTAGTTGTCTTCATATACATAATTATGTGTATTATACAATGGCATGTAGTCTTATTGGCTGGTAGGGGTAGATACTACTACGCCAAGTTTTCCACGAAGTCTAGTTCCTCGGGTGGGCATTATAACGTACACGCATGTCGCTAGTAGTTTAGAGAGAGAGAGATCTCCATAGAATCCGTGCCAGCAGCCAACGAGGCACTGCCGGGTTGATATCATACTCCGCGTTATTATCAGACTATAGCACAAATCTGATTGATAAGAAGACTAGAAAGACATGAAAAATGGTCATACTTCACTCGGTGTAAGTGATCTACTCGATGTGCATGATCTATTCGATGTGCATGATCTATTCGATGTAAATGATCTACTGGATAAAATGCTAAGCTCGCTGTAAGTGACCCACACGGTGTAAATTATCTACTCGTGTAAATGATTTACTTGGTGTAAATGATTTACTTGGTGTAAATGATTTACTTGGTGTAAATGATTTACTTGGTGTAAATGATTTACTTGGTGTAAATGATTTACTTGGTGTAAATGATTTACTTGGTGTAAATAATCTCCTCATTGAATGATAAACGCGATAAAATGATGTACTCTATGAAATTATCAACTCGATGAAATGATCTTATCGGTGAAATAATGTACTTGATAAGGCTAAACAGGGCGTCGCCTCCCGCGGTTGCGCCTTTCTTGTTTGATGGAGGGACGAGGTTGGTGGGAGTGTTAAGGAATGATTCATCAACTTTCCCATTTTTTTTTGGCATCTCATCTCTCACCCCCTCCGCCTTCCAGTATATCCACCTCTCCCTTGCGTAAGCTGAAATGATGCAACAAGCCACAGTCATGGGCCAGATCGGCTTTCTCAGCCATATTAACCAGGCCCTCGTCCGGGTTTGTTTAGCGCGTAGGACAAACATCGCGACAAGAGCAATCACTCTCCGCCAGGGGGCCGCCGGGGTTATTAGGCTCTTGCACAGCCTCCCCTCGGCGCCCTCTAAGCGAAGTAAGTGTCCCGAAGTGAGTGTCCCACGTAGCGGAGAGAGCGCGCCACGTAGCGAAGTGTGAGCGCCACGTAGCGGAGAGAGCGTCACGTAGCGGAGTGAGCGCCACGCAGCGGAGTGAGCGCCACATAGCGGAGAGAGCGAGACACGCAGCGGAGTGAGCGCCACGTAACGGAGAGAGCGTCACGTAGCGGAGTGAGCGCCACGTAGCGGAGTGAGCGCGCCACGTAGCGGAGAGAGCGTCACGTAGCGGAGTGAGCGCCACGTAGTGGAGTGAGCGCGCCACGTAGTAGAGAGCGCGCCACGTAGCGGAGTGAGCGCCACGTAGCGGAGTGAGCGCGCCACGTAGCGGAGTGAGCGCCCCACGTAGCGAAGTGAGCGCGCCACGTAGCGGAGTGAGCGCCACGTAGCGGAGTGAGAGCGCCACGTAGCGGAGAGAGCGTCACGTAGCGGAGTGAGCGCGTCACGTAGCGGAGTGAGCGCCACGTAGCGGAGTGAGCGCCACGTAGCGGAATGAGCGCCACGTAGCGTAGTAAGCGCCACGTAGCGTAGTGAGCGCCACGTAGCGGAGAGAGCGCACCACGTAGCGGAGAGCGCGCCACGTAGCGGAGTGAGCGCGCCACGTAGCGGAGAGCGCGCCACGTAGCGGAGTGAGCGCCACGTAGCGGAGTGAGCGCCACGTAGCGGAGTGAGCGCCACGTAGCGGAGTGAGCGCGCCACGTAGCGGAGTGAGCGCCCATCGTAGCGAAGTGAGCGCGCCACGTAGCGGAGTGAGCGCCACGTAGCGGAGTGAGCGCGCCACGTAGCGGAGAGAGCGTCACGTAGCAGAGTGAGCGCCACGTAGCGGAGTGAGCGTCACGTAGCGGAGTGAACGCGCCATGTAACGGAGTGAGCGCCACGTAGCGGAGAGAGTGCGCCAAGTAACGGTGAGAACGCCACGTAGCGGAGTGAGCACCTTTAGCGATGGGTCGTAGAGGAGACTACTGAGTGAGGCTTCGGGTTTCAGCGAGGCTTGCGGCACATACGGAGCGCCCCCGTGCGGAGCGTTTTCACAGCAATGAGTCAGTCCCCGGAAGCGATCGGGGTGTGCCTGGCGATACGGTTAATATAAACGGCTATGTGGCACGGATTACAATGACATTCCATTAACGGGACTCAGTGGGTAGAGGACGGGCGGTGGTGGGGGTGGAAGGGGGGGAGGGGGAGGGGAATAACGGGAGATGGGGGGGTGGGTAGCATTGATCTACCATTATATCTACAACATAGGAGGATTCACACTCCCCCCCCCCCTCCCACTCCCTCCTCGCTTCCCTCCAGGGAGGGTCACATCTAAGTTGGTGGGGAACAATATGACGTCATATCCCCGCGACAATGGGAAGGGTCTAAGTGTAGAGAAGCCAGGTCTCTACCCCGCTACTCTTTGCCACAAATTATTAGACTTAAGTCATTTATATGGTCGGAGTACATTCTGTCTCACCATGGGCCTACTAGCGTCCCAAACCGATTATCTACTACATACCAGTCAGTCACGTTGGCTTAATCGTCGCTATGTAGATCTGGGTTATCGAACCCGGATATAAGCAGATAGTAAAGTTGTTAACGGAGGAAAGTCTCTTTCCACCCCAGAGTGAGTCTCGCTGTTTGCAGTGAAGCCGTTAGATGGCGACATCGCATGGTAGGCATATAGGAGTAGATTCTCAGATGAGCGAAGTCATGATAACACTACAATACGGTTTTATGACAACACTACAATACGTATTTATCATAACACTACCATACGGATTCAGGATACCACTGTAAGCAAGTCACAACTATGGACAGGAGGACATTAGGGTTAGGTCCAACGGCATGATATAACCTTGTTACAACACAGCATCACAAGATTGGGTTACACTGTATTATGTTAGATAGTTAGATGTTGGTACCAGGTGGTATAACTATAACCCAGCGTCTTCACGTTCATTGGCGGACTCCCCAAAATCGTCATAAAAAAATTCTTTTCCCGAAAAATTACCTGTCCATTAGTGAGGTCGAGGTTACCCAAGGGTCGAGATTAGCTTACTTGGCCTTAATTAGCAAGTGTGAATATACAAATATATATATCAAGGTATTAGGCAACAATATATTAACGCTTCATCAATCTGTAACAGCCCACATTGCCCGCTGCAAGCCACGAGCCGATAATGAAAATGTGGTCCATCGTCCATGTTAGAACCCACGAAATGTAGTATTGTAGTAAACGTTAGGCGTGAGTAATACGTGAGCTATGCTGACACAACGGCTCGCCCTTACATGGATCCAGAACGACCAAAAATAGCGTGTGGCTTCAGATTGCAGGCGGTCCAACCAAATGGCATAAACGCCCTCACATTATATTATATATTATACCATAGCATACTACAGAAGCATACCATACCCCGATTCTGCAACTATGTCACCAGCATATACGTCACATGCTCGCCGTCGTCGGGCAGCAACCAGGCTATTATCACTCACTTCCACTTCTGTGAAGTGCTCTCAGTGCGCCAGCCCTCCTCCGTTCAGGCTTCGGGCTAACAGGAACGCCGAGTCTGGATGAAGGAGTCCCACACAGCAGGGGAGAGGGGCAATATATGCTGAGTCAGCAGATACCAGTCGCCAGACTTTTAGGTGCCTGCAGTTCGACAGGAATGAGGAAGAGGGCGAAGCCCCCTCTGCATTCGACTGTATAGAATAGAATGATGTCGATGTCCGTGTCAGTATAGTATAGGTGTGTGTATATATATATATATACGTATGTAGATGAGGCTGGGCACTACCTAGGCCTGGCTGTGGTATGCACGAAGTCAGCACCGATTTGTGTGGCAGTCTTGTTATTACTTCCTGGTTCAAGGGGCTATGGATATACGATCCGCTGTCGGCGAGGCCGTGGGCGGGGCGAGAGGGGGCCGGGCGAGAGGGGGAGGGGCGAGAGGGGGAGGGGCGAGAGGGGTAGGAGGTCGGGGGGAGGGATGAGAGGGTAGGAGGCCGGTGGAAGGGGTGAGAGGGTAGGAGGCCGGGGGAGAGGTCAGGGGGTGGGAGGCCGGGGGAGGCCAGAGGGGTAGGAGGCCGGGGGATGGGTGAAAGGGTAGGAGGCCGGGGACGGGTGAGAGGGGCAGGAGGCCGGGGGCGGGGTGAGAAGGTAGGAGGCCGGGGGAGGCCCGAGGGGTAGGAGGAGGGAGGATGGGTGATAAGGTAAGAGGTCGGCGGAAAGGGTGAGAGGGTAGGAGGCCGGGGGAGGGGTGAGAGGGGCAGGAGGCCGGAGGCGGGGTGAGAAGGTAGTAGGCCGGGGGAGGCCAGAGGGGTAGGAAGCCGGGGGAGGGGTGAGAGAGGCAGGAGGCCGGAGGCGGGGTGAGAGGGTAGGAGGCCGGGGGCGGGATGAGAGGGTGGGAGGCCGGGGGAGGGGTGAGAGGGTAGGAGGCCGGGGGAGGGGTGAGAGGGTAGGAGGCCGGGGGAGACGTCAGGGGGCGGGAGGCCGGGGGAGGCCAGAGGGGTAGGAGGCCGGGGGATAAGTGAAAGGGTAAGAGGTCGGCGGAAAGAGTGAGAGGGTAGGAGGCCGGGGGCGGGGTGAGAGGGTAGGAGGCCGGGGGAGGGGTGGGAGGGGCAGGAGGCCGGGGGCGGGGTGAGAGGGTAGGAGGCCGGGGGAGGGGTGGGAGGGGCAGGAGGCCGGGGGCGGGGTGAGAGGGTAGGCGGCCGGGGGAGGGGTGAGAGGATAGGAGGCCGGGGGAGGCGAGAGGGGTAGGAGGCCGGGGAATGGGTGATAGGGTAGGAGGCCGGGGAGGGGTGAGAGGGGTAGGAGGCCGGGGAGGGGTGAGAGGATAGGAGGCCGGGGGAGGGGTGAGAGGATAGGAGGCCGGGGACGGGTGAGAGGGGCAGGAGGCCGGGGGCGGGGTGAGAGGGTAGGAGGCCGGGGGAGGGGTGAGAGGATAGGAGGCCGGGGGAGGCGAGAGGGGTAGGAGGCCGAGGAATGGGTGAGAGGGTAGGAGGCCGGGGGAGGCCAGAGGGGTAGGAGGCCGGGGGCGGGGTGAGAGGATAGGAGGCCGGGGACGGGTGAGAGGGGCAGGAGGCCGGGGGCGGGGTGAGAGGGTAGGAGGCCGGGGGAGGGGTGAGAGGATAGGAGGCCGGGGGAGGCGAGAGGGGTAGGAGGCCGGGGAATGGGTGATAGGGTAGGAGGCCGGGGAGGGTGAGAGGGGTAGGAGGCCGGGGAGGGGTGAGAGGATAGGAGGCCGGGGGAGGGGTGAGAGGATAGGAGGCCGGGGGAGGGGTGAGAGGATAGGAGGCCGGGGGCGGGGTGAGAGGGGTAGGAGGCCGGGGAGGGGTGAGAGGATAGGAGGCCGGGGGAGGGGTGAGAGGATAGGAGGCCGGGGGAGGCCAGAGGGGTAGGAGGCCGGGGGAGGGGTGAGAGGGTAGGAGGCCGGGGGAGGGGTGAGAGGGGCAGGAGGCCGGGGGCGGGGTGAGAGGGTAGGAGGCCGGGGGCGGGGTGAGAGGATAGGAGGCCGGGGGAGGGGTGAGAGGATAGGAGGCCGGGGGCGGGGTGAGAGGGGTAGGAGGCCGGGGAGGGGTGAGAGGGGTAGGAGGCCGGGGAGGGGTGAGAGGATAGGAGGCCGGGGGAGGCCCGAGGGGTAGGAGGCCGGGGGAGGGGTGAGAGGGTAGGAGGCCGGGGGCGGGGTGAGAGGATAGGAGGCCGGGGGAGGGGTGAGAGGATAGGAGGCCGGGGGAGGCCAGAGGGGTAGGAGGCCTGGGGGAGGGGTGAGAGGGTAGGAGGCCGGAGGCGGGGTGAGAGGATAGGAGGCCGGGGGAGGGGTGAGAGGGGCAGGAGGCCGGGGGCGGGGTGAGAGGATAGGAGGCCGGGGGAGGGGTGAGAGGATAGGAGGCCGGGGGAGGGGTGAGAGGATAGGAGGCCGGGGGAGGCCAGAGGGGTAGGAGGCCTGGGGGAGGGGTGAGAGGGGCAGGAGGCCGGGGCGTGTATGGGGGAGCCATCGATAACATCAGTATATGGTCAGCCGGTATATGTAGCATGGTTGAGTCGTGTGGCGAGGGTGTGTGGCGAGGGTGGGTGGTGACGGTGTGGGGTGACGGTGTGGGGTGAGGGTGGGTGGTGAGGGTGTGGGGTGAGGGTGGGTGGCGAGGGTGTGTGGTGACGGTGTGGGGTGAGGGTGGGTGGTGAGGGTGTGTGGTGACGGTGTGGGGTGAGGGTGGGTGGTGAGGGTGTGTGGCGAGGGTGTGGGGTAAGGGTGGGTGGTGAGGGTGTGTGGCGAGGGTGTGGGGTGAGGGTGGGTGGTGAGGGTGTGTGGTGACGGTGTGGGGTGACGGTGTGGGTTGAGGGTGGTGGTGGTCGTCGTGGTGGGTGGTTATAGATCTATTTTCCGTGTGGGTTGGAAAGTGTAGTTTAGGATGTAATGTACACAAATACAGGTTTTTGGAGGCAGAGTGGAGTAGGAGGGGAGGGGGGGGGGGGCGTCGGTGGGCGTGGAAAGGAAGGGGGTGGGGGTAGTGTATTGTGTAAATAAATACAGGCCTGAATGCGGAACCGGGGGAATCGAAAAACGAGATTATAAAGGCGAGGTTTTTAGGCGATTGGGTCACCACAGCTGGAGGTGTGTGGAGGGGCGGTGGGTGATTATGTAGAGTGGTGGTAGTGCGGGGGTAACGGGAGATCTGGTGTGTTGGGTCATTATGTAGAATGGCGGTAGTGCGGGGGTGACGGGAGATCTGGTGTGTTGGGTGATTATGTAGAGTGGTGGTAGTGCGGGGGTGACGGGAGATCTGGTGTGTTGGGTGATTATGTAGAGTGGCGGTAGTGGGGGAGGGGGGTGACGGGAGATCTGGTGTGTTGGGCGGTGGGTGATTATGTAGAGTGGCGGTAGTGCGGGGGTGACGGGAGATCTGGTGTGTTGGGTCATTATGTAGAGTGGCGGTAGTGGGGGAGGGGGGTGACGGGAGATCTGGTGTGTTGGGCGGTGGGTGATTATGTAGAGTGGCGGTAGTGCGGGGGTGACGGGAGATCTGGTGTGTTGGGCGGTGGGTGATCATGTAGAGTGGTGGTAGTGCGGGGGTGACGGGAGATCTGGTGTGTTGGGCGGTGGGTGATTATGTAGAGTGGCGGTAGTGCGGGGGTGACGGGAGATCTGGTGTGTTGGGTGGTGGGTGATTATGTAGAGTGGCGGTAGTGCGGGGGTGACGGGAGATCTGGTGTGTTGGGTGATTATGTAGAGTGGCGGTAGTGCGGGGGTGACGGGAGATCTGGTGTGTTGGGCGGTGGGTCATTATGTAGAGTGGCGGTAGTGCGGGGGTGACGGGAGATCTGGTGTGTTGGGCGGTGGGTCATTATGTAGAGTGGCGGTAGTGCGGGGGTGACGGGAGATCTGGTGTGTTGGGCGGTGGGTCATTATGTAGAGTGGCGGTAGTGCGGGGGTGACGGGAGATCTGGTGTGTTGGGTCATTATGTAGAGTGGCGGTAGTGCGGGGGTGACGGGAGATCTGGTGTGTTGGGTCATTATGTAGAGTGGCGGTAGTGCGGGGGTGACGGGAGATCTGGTGTGTTGGGTCATTATGTAGAGTCCCGGTAGACGGGAGATCTGGTGAGTTGGATAATTATGTAGTGCGGGGATGACGGACAGATCTATATCAAAATGCTGCGGCGGTGTTACTTTCTCTCTATGCCTGGGATCTCATGTGTGTGTACCACTCTCGCCCCGAGTGTCCATTAGTCAACAAGATATATAGGTGATCGCAGCAGTTGAAACTCAATCGGAACCGCGGAACGAGACCCAAGTCCCCGCTGGCAGGCGACGGCTAAATAAACACCGACTCATCAATGACACAAGCCTACAGCGGTCACGCTCCTAAAAATATTCCCCTGAACAGCTATAAATATACGTCAGAAATGACTGTAAGGCAAGCGAATAGGCTATTTTTAATGCGTGGCGCTGTTCTCAGAAATCAGAGAAAGTGGGAAGAGGAGGTGGGGTCGTGGCACGAGCATGGTTATATAGAGATTGAGTCAGGCGATTAGAAGGCTCACGGTGAAGTCCTTCCCTCAGTGGTGAAGAATCGTGATGCTGGTTTCTACGTCATTCCCTAGGTGGCGCTCCATGCCAGCGGTCGTATCGTTCACGGACGCTGGGCCTGGACCAGTGATATTGTATAGTTCGACCAACGCCTTGTTAACAATAGGCAGAGATAGCATAAGGTGGTCCCGCCAACGCCTTGTTAACAATAGGCAGATGTAGCATAAAGTGGTCCAGCCAACGCCTTGTTAACAATAGGCAGATGTAGCATAAAGTGGTCCGGCCAACGCCTTGTTAACAACAGACAGAGATAGCATACAGTGGTCCGGCCAATGCCTTGTTAACAATAGGCAGAGATAGCATAAGGTGGTCCCGCCAACGCCTTGTTAACAATAGGCAGATGTAGCATAAAGTGGTCCAGCCAACGCCTTGTTAACAATAGGCAGATGTAGCATAAAGTGGTCCGGCCAACGCCTTGTTAACAACAGACAGAGATAGCATAAAGTGGTCCGGCCAACGCCTTGTCAACAACAGGCAGAGATAGCATAAAGTGGTCTGACAAACGCCTTGTTAAAAACAGACAGATAGCATAAAGTGGTCCGTCAAACGCCTTGTTAACAACAGACAGATAGCATAAAGTGGTCCGGCCAACGCCTTGTTAACAATAGGCAGATGCAGCATAAAGTGGTCCGGCCAACGCCTTGTTAACAACAGACAGATAGCATAAAGTAGTCCGGCCAACGCCTTGTTAACAACAGACAGATGGCATAAAGTGGTCCGGCCAACGCCTTGTTAACAATAGGCAGATAGCATAAAGTGGTCCGGCCAACGCCTTGTTAACAACAGACAGATAGCATAAAGTGCTCCGGCCAACGCCTTGTCAACAATAGACAGAGATAGCATAAAGTGGTCCGGCCAACGCCTTGTTAACAACAGACAGAGATAGCATAAAGTGGTCCGGTCAACGCCTTGTTAACAACAGACAGATAGCATAAAGTGGTCCGGCCAACGCCTTGTTAACTTATTAAGATGGCAAGAAATGACATGAGGAAAGCATATATATTGATATAATTACTCCCACAATCCAACGTTTAAGAATGACCTCCTTTATTGATGACCTTGAATCGTGTTATCTGCAGGACGCTTTAACCCCTTTTGATCATATCGCGTCAATGGGAGAAGGAAGGGAGAGTGGTCCCGGGGGTAACCCCCCACTTTTTGTGAAGAAGGACACGGGATCTTTATCCCGCGACCACACATACATGGCCACAGCGGGGCTCAAACCATCGATCCACGTGCCGTTAGGCTCTCTCTCATGTGACCAGAGCGCTCAATGCGAGCGCTCTAGCCCACTGAGCTACCGGGCCGGGCCGGTCCTCTGACACGCAGTCGGAACTGTGGGTTTTTTTTCTGGGCAGCGCAAACCTTGCCTTGTGCATGGACGGCCCGACATATCACGCCCCGGTATCTGCGAACATCAATACAGATGTACGAGGATTCATTGACAGGCGTCTGTTTCGTGTGTTTGGGGTGACGTCATCATCGACATGGGGGCCGGCCCGGTAGCTCAGTGGGTTAGAGCGCTCGCCTTGACTGCTCTGGCCACCTGAGAGCCTAACGGCAAGTGGATCGGTGGTTCGAGCTCCGTTGTGGCCATGTCTGTGTGGTCGCAGGATAAAGATCCCAATGTCCTTCTTCGCAAAGAGTAGAGAGTTACCCCTGGGGATATGGCTCCACTCTCCCTTTTCTTGTCCCATTGACGCGATATGACCAAAAGTGGTTAAAGTGTCCTGAATATGCAACCAATCATCATCGACATGCCACAGAGCGCAAAACGGCAATCACATCCGGGTCTTCCGAGTTAAAGTCACGACGATGAGAGGGGGGGGGGACATTTGATATCTGACAACGGGTGGAGGGACATTTGATATCTGACACAATCAGCATTGTAGACATTGTCCTTCGTTCGCTATTAAGCAGGCATTGATGAAAATGGTTCAAGGGTCTTATACTATACGAGGGTATGGTTATTGGCTATCCATCAAATTGAAGGTTCGAATATCATACCCCCCCCCCCCCAAAATTCACTATCGAGGCTCACCCACACTACCAGAGGGTTATTGGTATGCGTTCTACTTACCGCACCAGGAAGCGGGTAAAAGTTCCCTGACGCGTTTCAACTGAACGCCCCCGCTCGATCTTAATGTGTGATTCCAACACCCGCACCACTGAGCTCGGTTTTCAGACACGACATATCTTGTGCTTTCTGGAATACTTAGTCCGAGAAATGTGTCGGTTACTTTGGAGGAAACCCAATACTGCGATAGCACTAGTTTTAGAGAAAAAATGAATCTAGAATGCTTTAGCTGATACATGATACATATGATCGAGAATACTTTGGACAATATATATTATCAAGAATACCTTGGGTAATACATATTGTCCCCATCAAATCAAATCAAATCACTCTGTACCAACAAAAATCCGTATACTTTTACACACTTGTGTAACGTATACTTTTACACACTTGTGTAACGTATACTTTTACACACTTGTGTAACGTATACTTTTACACACTTGTGTAACGTATACTTTTACACACTTGTGTAACGTATACTTTTACACACTTGTGTAACGTACACTTTTACACACTTGTGTAACGTATACTTTTACACACTTGTGTAACTATACTTTTACACACTTGTCTAACATATACTTTTAAACACTTGTGTAACGTATACCTCATGTATGGTAATTAACCAACACAAGTAACGTTTACGCCGAGCTCAGAAAGGGATAGGCACAACGGACTGGGTCTATGCAGGGGTGGTGGTAAATAATACCTTTGCGCCGGTCAAGTAACTTTGCATACTAAGGTCTAGAGGGTGGGGGTGGTGTCTAGGGACGAGTTGCCCTCGATTGGCATTGTCCGGGGTCGGGGGTTGTCGGGACGGGAGTTGTCCGCGGAGGGCGGGGGAATTATTCTGCTCCCGAGGGAAATACTTATTTCAGGACAGGATTTCCCCGACGACACGCCTGCCTCAAGCCGGTCTTTCTCATTGGCCAACACATCCACGTTATTCCCATTAAGCGATAGATATAGAAGTTACTAATTTTTGTTTCCTATTAATAGAATAAATATATATTAGGATATTATTAGTGATTATAAGAAATACAACCTGATCGGCTGCCTCAAGCAACACGCAGGCTTTTTATTTTGATGTTGATTACACGCTTGTAGTGAGTGGGCGAGGGTGGGGTACTGGAGAGAATAAGTGAATAACAGTGTACGCGTACATCCATACTGATGATACAGTAAAACCTCCCTAAGTCGACCGACGACGGGACGGCTGCTCTTCGATCCACTTAGGGAGGTGGTCGGGTTACAGAATATCAACACACCAAGTCCATAGGACACATTCTAATGCCTCGCTATCAACACGGGTCCAAATGCCCTAGCGACTCGGTTCTTTCTTAGCGTCGTATGCCATAATGTAATCAGCATTACGTTGGAGTATGTTCTGAACTGTTGATTTTCCGATGCCAAAGCTATCAGCAAGCTGCTGACCTGCCCTCGCGTTCTTTCGTGCTGATGACTTCCGCAAAAGTGGAAGCTCCTTCGCATTTTTATTGTTGCTGCCATGACGCTCAGTGAGATAATGATTCAAAAGAGTAATATCCAGATCTTACATAGCCGCTACTTGTATGTTACGTGTGTGTTTTAACAAGAGGGAGTTCTGTGATCAAGATTATCAAAGCTACAATGTATACGCTAACCACCTGTAACAACATGCACGTGTGTGTTTTAACAAGAGGGAGTTCTGTGATCAAGATTATCAAAGCTACAATGTATACGCTAACCACCTGTAACAACATGCGTTATCGCCTGAGTGTGTGTGTTCTAAATTGCAATCAGCAGGTGATACTAATCCTTCCGCCAGCCGACAACCGATCGACTTAGGGAATATGAAATGGAGCTTTGGGACCAAAATGATCGATCGACTTACAGAGTAGGGAGGTGGTCCGGTTATAGACTACTGTCGCAATGTTAAGACATAGGCCGATCATCGGGACTGGAAAAAATCGATCGAGTTAGGGAGGCGATCGTGTTATGGAGTTGGTCGGGCAGGGAGGTTTTACTGTACCTTCATATATTTCGATGATTACAATGGGGCCAGATATACGTAAGTTAGAACCCAAAACGTCATAGTGACGAAAACGTCAGACCTTGGTAAAATTAAATATGCAGTTTTAAGTGGGACTTCAACCATCCCGGTTATCCCTCACACCACCATGCGTGACGTTTCTGGGGTAGACGGCGCGGATCCACTTTGGGCTAAAGAAGTGATGGATTGACAATTAGTGACCGCTTGGAGGCCGAAATTTGCAAATTAAGTCACAGGAAAATAAGGAAATGTAATATTTCTAGGAATAAAAGCTTTCAAGGGATAGACCGGGGGGTGAGGCGATACCATATACTCCATTCTTTATAAAAGGGCTAGTCACTGCCTCATATATTCGCAGGCCCCGTAAAATAGACATTGCGTTCGAGGCCCAGCGTGAAACTGTACATTTGGTCCTTTTTAGCGCTGGCCGTGTGGTCTGACATTTTCACCAATATGACGGTTTGGATCCAAACGCATGTACACATATTGTAAAGTATGACCGCTTGTATGTATGTTTTCTTGCTGTACTGTGGGTCTGATGGTACAATAAAGGGCATTATATAATGTATCTGAATACGGGATGAAGTGATGCTTTCGCGTATTAGTCTTTGGTCTTATATGTTGGCTTCTTAGCTGCTTATGGCCTGCTGTTTAGTCTTATAATGGGTGTCCCCCAGAGGCAGAATCTGTTCTATGTGCCGGACTGTAGTTGCTTCAGGTTTGAATAAATGATATTTAGTCTGACTAGGGGTCTGGAAGGGGTAAATGACGACACGCGACACAGGCATATTTGAAAAATCGACTTTCGACATTGACTCTCAATTCCGACCCTGAGGATCTGACAAAGCGACAGCGACACAGACTTTTGAAAAAACGACACTAAACCTAGCCAAAAGGCGACACGGAACGTGAAAAATAGGCATTCGACATTGAGAATTTTGAAAAATCGACACTGGACACAGGACCCCGCCTTCCAGACCTCTCTGACGGCGCTAATGGTAAATTTCGCCTTACGGGCTTGTGTTCATCCACAGTGGCGTCATACATTATACAGATTGAGACAAAGAAATCGTCAAAACGGCGTATCGAAACACCTGCCATTGTTTTGGTTGAGTCTTAGATTACCTGTCCCGCAATATGATTCAATGCATGGATTCAGATGGTACATTCAACTACAGATTCAACTATGTGTACGTTAATGTCCAAGGAACACGGCGAAGCCCGAGGCCCATTGTTATCCGGTAATGTCGTTTTGACATACCATATTTTACACTATATTGGATTAAACGCCTTACGTGGGGGAGAAGAACACCGGCGGCTGCGTCACGGCGAGAAACCCGCGAAAGCCCGGATGCAAGGCTTAACTTCCAAATGTTCTGCGGTTTATCGAGTCCAACTGTTTTTAACGTAAACCTCACATAACCATTTTTAGTGAAATAAGACCCATAGTCCTTAAACTAAACCTGGAACGAAATTGACGTATACCTGCCTATACTTTAACATGGGGCACGCGTGTTGTGTGTGGGACCAAAACTCTCACGGCCCGAGCGCGTAAACTGTAGCCTATCTACTGAGTCATTGTCATCTTAATCCGGACTTCTATCCAGAAATGCGTATTAATGAATTGCTAAATTTCCTTAGCGCATCCGAAATATTGATATTATTTGTTACGATTGCTACATTATGATTTAGTAACAATTCGCATACATCATTACATGTTTCTTTGTCACGCGTAGATGTTTTGGCGTCTTACTCACTTATGGCCACTCTGCGACTTTTGAGTCGCCCAGATTCACAATCAGCAAAGATTTTTCGACTGTAAACAACGAACCATCTCACCTCGATAAGTCAGCCCTTGACTCCTATCTTTCGCAATATATAAGGAGCTGTAGCTGTAGCATCTGAGTCCTAGATGCCACGCGGGGCTCGCTACTGTGTCGGCGCTGTGTAGCTATTACAGCTTATTAGGATACACTAATTGCGCCAAGCAACGCGTTGGGTCAATTGACGTGCAGCCAGCGGTCGACGATAATGGTATGCTGTTTTGACAACCCGTAGTTAGCGACAATGTTGTCCATGACAGCACTGGACCGCGATATAGTAAAATGCCATTAATACGCGAGATCAGCAACAATGCTGCGACGACAATCGGTAATCAGCGACAATGCTGCTACGGATACACAAGTAAACAACGAAATAGTGCTACCATGGCAACCCGTGGTAAACAACAAAGCGCTGCCGTGACACCTGTAGTCGGCCACAATGTAATGATGCTATGATCATTCATAATCAGTGACAATGCGCTGCTATGATCACCCATAATCAGTCACAATGCGCTGCTATGATCACCCATAATCAGTGACAATGCGCTGCTATGATCACCCATAATCAGTGACAATGCGCTGCTATGATCACCTATAATCAGTGACAATGCGCTGCTATGATCACCCATAATCACTGACAATGCGCTGCTATGATCACCTATAATCAGTGACAATGCGCTGCTATGATCACCCATAATCAGTGACAGTGCGCTGCTATGATCACCCATAATCAGTGACAATGCGCTGCTATGATCACCTATAATCAGTGACAATGCGCTGCTATGATCACCCATAATCAGTGACAATGCGCTGCTATGATCACCCATGATCAGTGACAATGCGCTGCTATGATCACCCGTAATCAGTGACAATGCGCTGCTATGATCACCTATAATCAGTGAAAATGCGCTGCTATGATCCCCCATAATCAGTGACAATGCGCTGTTATGATCACCTATAATCAGTGACAATGTGCTGCTATGATCACCTATAATCAGTGACTATGCGCTGCTATGATCACCTATAATCAGTAACAATGCGCTGCTATGATCACCCCTAATCAGTGACAATGCGCTGCTATGATCACCTATAATCAGTGACAATGCGCTGCTATGATCACCCATAATCAGTCACAATGCGCTGCTATGATCACCCATAATCAGTGACAATGCGCTGCTACGATCACCCATTATCAGTGACAATGCGCTGCTATGATCACCCATAATCAGTGACAATGCGCTGCTACGATCACCCATTATCAGTGACAATGCGCTGCTACGATCACCCATTATCAGTCACAATGCGCTGCTACGACAACGTTGGAACGTGACAGAGCGCTGAGTTGATGCCCCTGGTTCGGGGCATGCCCGAGATCACTTATCAAGCAAGATGAGCTGCAAATCAAGAGCCCCAGGGCTCTCACCTGGCACCACCTCATGTTATGGGGCATGGTTTATCCATCCACGTATCATTATCCCAGCGAGGGTTAGTGGTCCAGCCTAACCTTCACGTGGATGGACACATGTGGTAATATAAAACATCAACATTTCCTTCAATAAAACGAGAAATCAGTGGTAGACTTCACGAACGTAGTTTAGCCGTCTACAGGGCTTAGTCGGCTAAACGTAACGATCACATAATATGTGAGAACCCAAAACGTCCGACTGCCCAAAACGGGCCATGATTTTCACACCTATAACACAATGCACAGTTAGACGCCGATTTTTGTCGAAGCACAACACGATCATCAAAGAATAAATATGTTCCCAGATTTGTTTCATACCCTCCTAATCTAATCTCGCAATAAATACTGTTTTAATGGGTAGGTCTAGGTCCGGAGGGCGTGACAAGTCCCATCACGAGCAAAGGGGCCAAGGTTGTACAGTACTGCTAACGCTTTTTCCGTGCCTTGTTACGCACCGTTCCCATACTGAAGCTCACACGTCGGCCACCCCTTCCCCCTCCCCAGCTTCTCATGATATCTCAATGTTATTCGTATATCGCTAACTAAGAGCTACAAAACGAGCGTATCGCGGCAGATTGTGTAGGATCGAACCGTCAAATGTAAATGTTAGTTTGTTCTTAGTTATGTCGGGCGTTTTGGGCAGTCGGACGTTTTGGGCCCCAACACACGTATTATCTCTGATCAGGTTAGGTTAGGACTATTCGCCTTTGGGCCCACATGTTGTACGCGATGGATCCCTCACGCTAGGGATGTCAAAGCGATATTAAACCACGTTTCGCAGACAACATCCACAATGCGGCTGATATAAGTATTTACAACCGTTCTCTTTCTAAGAAGCAACGTATGCGACCGAATTACTACATCTGAAATGGGTGGGATTACATGAGAAATGTCTGTTCCCATCTCAGTATTTCACGGAAATCAGAACAAGATCATGTTTCTATAATAAAAGCATCATGAATTGACCAACAACCGTGTCCAGGTGGCGATATATTAAATATCCACAGAGGTATCTGCGACTCGTAGTCGAGCCGTTATTGACTACGTGCGCTGGTCACCTCGTAAACAACGGTTTAATCACTGGAACGCTCCAGGCGGGGGGGGGGGGGGTGGTATTAGGCAGAGGGGATTAGAGATTAAGCGGAGGCTGAAGGGCGCACCGATCAAACGGTTATTGTTTTGCTTCAGCCCAATTAGCGATAGGGGAGAGCGGGGCCTCGGAGCACGTACAAATTGATGCAAATAAACGCGTACCTTACTCCTTTTGTTCGTTCGTATTTCTCATCTCGCCAAATCTATACCGGGTGCAAAAATACGGGAGCACGCACAAATTTAGTGAAATAAACGCTGTACCATACTCCTTTTGTTCGTTCGTATTTCTCGTCTCGCCAAATATATACCGGGTGCAAAAATACGGGAGCACGTAAAAAGTGATGCAAAAAAAAGAGCACAATGGCAATGGCGGCCGAAAAACAGTCCTTGCGACAGGGTGCTCTGATAAAAATGAGCTGAGTGTTTTACAAGAGTCACTGGGACTATTGGACAGATATTTCTGAATTATGAAAAGTTTTCAGTTATGTAGGTATACGGGAGAGAGCACGCACAAATTGATGCAAATAAACGCTGTACTGTGGGCGGCGTATGTTGCCGGGGAACGCGACCCCGTATCACTACTCAGGGCCGGCAGCCACCTCATTGGGCCCCGGCAGGCCCGACGCCGTGTCCCCGCCGCTGACGCCGGTGACGCTCACGCGGCCGTCCCTGACGCCGGTGACGCTCACGCGGCCGTCCCTGACGCCGGTGACGCTCACGCGGCCGTCCCTGGCGTCCCTGGTGATGGAGGGACCCCTGGTCGGTGCCGCCACACAGATGGAGGGACTCCGGGTGACCCCGTGGATGTACATATGTGTTGAATCCGTTGAATGTGTTGAATAAAATATAGTTTATATAGCGTATACAGGTGTCCGCGATGTTTTTTTAAGCCGATTATCGAATAACAACCAGCCCCGCGGCTCAGTCCTTAACACCCAGCCGTCGTCTATCGTAATCCCCATGCGACCTGGGAATGCCTCCACCCCTTCAAACATGACCACCAAACCCCCCACACCGTACCCCCCGCACCAACGCAACCCCCTCCCCCTCCCCCACCCCTACCCTCCACCCCTCCCTAGCGGCCTAAATGTCCAGCGGCCCAGACATCCAGCGGCCCAAGGAAGCATACACCGATTGTCCTACCAGGTGGGTGTATTTAGAGACCGGTGTCATGCCGGGCATCTGTTCGCTTGTCGCTTGTGTGGCCTTTATGGCAAGCGGTCCTCGCCTGATAAGGGCACAAAACTGCCATAGAAATGAAAGGCGTGGCGTTTTGTTGTCAAGGAGCCCCCTTGTCGTAATGCGCTCGGTTGTCAGGGAGCCCCGTGTCTGTAGCCGAAGTGCGTTCGGTTGTCAGGGAGCCCCGTGTCTGTAGCCGAAGTGCGTTCGGTTGTCAGGGAGCCCCGTGTCTGTAGCCGAAGTGCGTTCGGTTGTCAGGGAGCCCCGTGTCTGTAGCCGAAGTGCGTTCGGTTGTCAGGGAGCCCCGTGTCTGTAGCCGAAGCGCGCTCGGTTGTCAAGGAGCCCTATGTCTGTAGCCGAAGTGCGCTCGGTTGTTAGGGACCCCCATATCTGTAGTAACGCAATCGGTTGTAAGGGATCCCCGCGTCTGTAGTAACGCAATCGGTTGTCAGGGAGCCCCGCGTCTGTAGTAACGCAATCGGTTGTCAGTGAGTCCCCCTGCCTGTAGTCCTAACGCGCTCGGTTGTCAGGGAGCCTTCGTGTCTGTTTTCTGGACATAGGTTTTAAAGTTAGGGTTCGGTTAGAATGGAATGTTGGTGTTTTAGGCCACTTTTGTGCACATACAGGCTAAATTGGGCCAAGGAACCTCCCGAGACGATGAAGGATGAAGGAATGAAACATGCCCCAGATTAGGTGCCCGAGCCCGGATTCGAACCCAGGACCTATTGATCTGTGGTCTAGTGCGCTAACCACTACACCAGGGAGGCCCCAGGTTCGGTTAGAGACCGCAAATTCCTCGAGACCCTTACGGCGCGCGGCCCTTCTGCCTGATATCCGTACAGTATATATGGTGCATGACTGGTGTATGTGGTCCGGGCGTTGCCTTGACCGCATCCACTCCACCTGACATCCACTCAACACAGCCTGTACCTACTTCCACAAAGACCTATCAAACGTGTTTCCTTCAATAAAAAGACGTCATAAACGTATGCATAAGTGGAGCAGAACGTTCTACATTTTCACATCGAGTGGGGGGGGGGGGGGGGGACCATTCGCAATGACTCTTCACTGGGGCAAGCACAGGCACAGTAAATCAGTGGAGGGGGGAGGGCGGGGGGGGGGGAGGGGGCCCCACAACGCATGCGTTGTGGGGCCCCCTCCCCCCCCCCCCCCCCCCCCCGGCCTCCCCCCTTCACTGATTTACTGTGCCTGTGGGGGCAAGTAAACTTGCATTGGCTTGGATATATGTAAAGAACGTTTTACTCGGAAGCCTCAAAGGATGTTGCACAGAAAGTAGAATAATTTTTTTACTTTATTGACTGTACGTAAATATATATTACTGGTGTTAAAAGTGCATACTGCAAGTTCTAATCAACAAGAATTCAAGGGAAAGAACAAGAAACTTCCCATGGGTTTGCCACTAAAACAGAACTACATATCAAAGTTGCACACTTATGAGCATTCCACATTTATTGTACTGGTACTAAAGCAATTTATGGTAATGTTTTTTCAAAGACTGCACAGAGTTTGAGAAGTCACATATTAATACATTATGGTATTAAAACTTCAAAATTCTAATACCATTTATTGATCAGTGTAAAAATTGATGATTAAACACTTACCATTCATTTTAAATATGAATACATTTTTTAAATTATGGGAACCAAGATTTTTATATTTCTAAGATTCGATAGAGGTGCATATAGGATTAGTAATACATTTATCAGTACTGATAATCCACGTTGTAGAACAATTTTGCATACAGAGTTCTAAAATTCATTACACTGGTATCAGTATACAAGATGGTATCCAAATAAAGGAAATTTGAATTTCCTTTATTTTATCTCATTCTATCTCATCTCATACCCAAGATATCCTTTTGAGAATGTTAACACAATCTGTCTGCAAGAGTAAACTTGCAGACAGAAACCTATAAGATATCTATAAAGAAACCTATAAGATATCTATAAAGAAACCTATAAGATATCTATAAAGAAACCTATAAGATATCTATAAAGAAACCTATAAGATATCTATAAAGAAACCTATAAGATATCTATGCTAAGAGATCTTGCCAGATCAGAACTTGACATTGGACTGGGGAAAGGTTGCATATTAACTCAAATGCATGATATGTACTCATATAATGAGACTCTGTCGAAGTATCCACCCTGCCAAATTTAATTATATATTTACATTATATTCAATCAAGTTTTAAGGTAAATGTTCAGTCCTATATTTGAGGGTATGTCATTTTTCATGACTGCATATACTTTTAAATTCCATTAATTTTGATATAATTTATTTAAAATATGACCAAAAAAAGTAAGCTTATTTCAGAAGAATATAAGCCATATAGATCTATACCTAATCATAATTATATCTTATGATATGCTGTTTATATTATATCCACTAGGCCAGGACATGCCAATAATTAAGCTAGGCCTATACTATAGGGTTATATCAAATACATCAAAGGATTTGCTTTTATTAATTTATTTAGATATATAGAGAAGAAAGGACTTATTGGGCAGCCTTATAAGTTATAGCTATAATTCACAACGGTCTTATGTGGTGTTGACATGCTTGATGAATATTCAGTGCATTTGTACCTTAACCAGATTAGCATATATTAACCTGAAAACAGACCTCGATATGTAAATCACTACAGATGCATCCATCCATCACTATCCATCTACGAACATGTCAATAGATCTAGAATATATGAACGATGGGCCTACTCCGCCCAAAATACGCAAGACAGCTTGTCATCCAGGAAGTTGTGGCACGCGATCATGCGAGCAACATTTTTCGCGACTGTTAGAAAGATCGAGATATATTCAAGATAAGGTTTGTAACATAATCACGCTTACCTGGCCAAAATCGATGTAGAATGAGACGCCTACCCCCTATAAACCGCGAACCAGTGACTTGGTGGTAATCCCCTATAAAAACTGACAGGTCTGTTGACAATCGTCTTGTGTGTACGGATTCCGTACGGACCGCCCGCAGATATTCCTCCCACCTGTGCAATCTGCGGTGTCAGAGTGTACACACACCTGCCTATCTAAGCTGGTGCCGCCTTTCTAATAAAATTTGGGTGGGCGCAAGTAGAGTCCGGGAACATGCTACCTCCGCAGTGGTTCTCAGTTTATTCGCTAGGCGGCGCGCTAATATGACCGCTTCCGTATTTTAGGCGTGCCCCGTTGAAGACTAGTTCCTAGATCTGACACCAGGTGGATTCCGCTCCATGTAAAAGCGCGGCATTTTAGCTGTGATCTCTCCAGTGTTAGAATAAGCTAAGCATTTTACGCTTGCAGGTTGTGTTTGCTAGTTTTGCCTCTGGTTAGCGTTCGTCCATCTTTGCCAGGCAAGACGGTATGCCGCGTCATAACGAGCTGTTCTATAGATATATGGAGCTCTCCCACAGCCCCCTCCCTCATCTACAACATTCTTTGTCTACCCTACCATTAGCCCCAAGTCGCCCAATTCAGAAAACGTCACACGGGACTACCCTACCATCCACCGACAAGCGACAAATCTTGTCGCATTCGTGTCTAATTTCATACTCTCGTCACTACACAAGTACGCTAATAAAAGCCCATATCGAATTCGTAACTCGTGTGATGTCGCTTGTCCTGTCCAGACAGCAGGGGCGTGTGCAGGAATCCTTGAAAGGGGGGGGGAGACAACCAAATTGCGACCAATGGGTCCATTTTTTTTTGACGACCGAAGGAGGGGGAACACAGAATATGAAAAGAGGGTGCACAGATATACTTTAGGCTCTAAAAGTGTGTTGGGGGGGGGGGGGCATGGGCCCCCTGTGCCGCCCCGGCCCCCTGGACACGCCCATGGACAGGGTGATCATCCCATATCCAGTTTGTAACTCCAGTTATGTATGCTGAGGTACGATAAGCACATATCTTGTTTGAAAGATAAGATGTATTCTAGTCCAGGCGTAGCTAGGCTAAGTTTGAACATGATTTTTTTACTGTTTAATTGTTTGGCCAGTTTTACCCAAATATTTCCCTTTGAATTTATATACATTTATCAGGCATGGGACGATTACATTGTAGTCGCTCCATGCCTGATACATGTAATCCATTACGATTACGACTACTTGTTAATTTCATGATTATGATTACAAGAAATATGAAAGTAATCGATTACGATTACATTAAAATTACATTACAATCATGATTACTTTCTGTAAAGTAAAGGGATATATGTCATGTATCCCTTTACTGCCAAGTTGTAGTCAAAGGTCTGTGTTTCATGTGTCCCTTTACCACCATCAAACAAATAAAATACGTATCAAACAACCGTTTCCACGGTTAAATCATCTTTATTTAACAAATGCATATGAACTCAATGAAAGCATTTGCATATTAAATAGATCATATTACCTTGCGCTATTACAGGTGTACACGAAGTATAAGGCTGCAGACACAACGCCGATAACATTACATCACTTGCACGCACCAGATACTGATGCAGATTGCTGAATCGGATGAACATGAAAGAGCATTAGACTAAGGACATTCCAACCATGTTTTTCAGCATTTGTTTCGCAAATTTACAAAGACAATCGCCGCGCTATTCATGTTGTCAATGTGCAATATATATTGATTAAGACCCTCGTATTCGTCCACGCTCATGTTGGTTAAATCCATGACTAAAATTGTACTAAATAACACACACACACAAACACCAGGAAAGTGAACCGATGTCCTTATAGCGCTCAGCAAAGATCAGCAGATCTGGTATGATTCACACCCTCGTGTTGAACGCTCGCGTGCCATCTCTCGCTGCCAAACGATGGAAACGCCAGCGCGAGAAGCTTGAGAGTGGAAAATGCAAACTGGGAATGATAATGAATGAATAATGATCTTGACATATTAAAGGGTATTGGTGCTTGTTACAATCTACAGCATAGTGCCCCCTGGCAAGCGATCATAGGTACCAGCTACACCAGTGATACCATGGTGGACTGCACTGCACATCGACCCTGATTTTGGCGGTTGAAATCTCCAAGGTTGCGCTCCCTGGATATGAGCATCCATATTTGTACTTTACACTAGTGACGTAACTGCTGACTTGACATGACTGAATGGTTGTAGGTCCAAATGGCAACTTCTCCCATTGTCACAATTAGCGGTAGACTGGCGACCGTTCATCCAGACACACTTTACTCATCAAAACAACAAAAATGGTCCCCTCCCCTTCCCCCTCCCGTCCCAACACCACCTCGTGGTCACATGTATATTAAGTTAACTAGTGACACTAACACTGGCGAACGAGCTCCATCTTACATCACATGTATAGCTTGCCACCCAATGTTTGAAGTACCGAAACATGTATACAAAATAAAATAGGAAAAAAAAGATGGAAATGATGCACTAACCATTTATTCTTGTCATCATTGTTACAAGTCATGTTATTTTTTTGGAAGCATATCCTATCAGAAAGAGTATATGAAATAAATAGTATCTCCTGTGGGATCGATGAGGTTGTACTAACAACAATGCAATGACAGGACAACATACTGAAAAGCACCGCAAGAACAGAAAAAAAACAGCGGAAAATCCTCCATTTTCTATAATAGACGCCGACGCTGGTAATGCAACATTTGCTCTTGAAACCAATCTTTGAGATTAAAGGAGGATATGTATGAAAAGTGAAAAACAGATGGACTTTTAACAGGCTATTACTATTACGCTCGCGCGTCCTATGCACCAAAATGAGGTATACACACATATATATATTATATATGGTCGAAATAAAGACTGTCTAAAATCGCCAGTCATAGTAATTTAACACAGCATCGATCGATGTACACATAATGGGGATAAATAAATAGGGTGTCCTATATATACACGAGAACAGATAAGGAACTGAGATGGGGGTGGGAGAGGTTGTGGTGGGAGGCGGAGGTGTTGGGGGGGGGGGACAAGTCGGAGATCCCAGGGTTATGCAGTGAGTAAACTGATATATACCTTTGCTTTGGATGAACATTAAAGCTGGCGACATTTCGCACTTTCCAACTATATTGATTAAATGTTTCAATCATAAATAAAAGTAAAATTTGGAGTGATACGTTATACGTGAGACACGAAAGGGCGCAAACAAAAAAACTGGGTGAGATATATGGCACAGTGCGATAGGAACGGCGTACGTTCCTGAATCTGTTCGACTTGCCACCTTTGTTCGGTACACAGAGCCTTTATACAGATAATGCAGCCAGGTGGTAGCGTAGGCCAAACCTTACAGAGGGTACTATGGGCATCAGTCCAACCCATCCGCATAAACACATACACTCATCAGCCAAGACCTCAAATACAAAGTCGCTACACATAAATACTTCCGTGTATTTAAAGTAACGTCGCCATGGTGATCACGTGTAGGAACACAAGATGGCGCTGCGATACAAACTCGGGGATAACGGTTAGCGTCTCATATGCTCTTTAACATTCTTACGTCGGCCAGGACTAAGCGAATGCTTAGGGGTCCGGCTATTTTTTTTTTTAACTCTTTACTCTTCTACTTATCGATCACAACAAGGAGTGTATGGGTGATCACTTGGGTGATCAATTTCAGAATATTTATAATAAAAAATTGGACAAGATAAAACAATATGTCCAATATAAAGGGTATATGATATATATAGCAGGACAACTGGAGGAGATTTCACCCACAACGGGCTCATTTCTTATGGTGGAAACAGATTCTATCTCAGTTGTTCAATTCTGTTAAACATCTTACGTGGTCTGAGGATTATTGAAGTAGACTCCCCTGAAATTGATTAGATCAGTCATTAAGTGTCTACATTTGCGACTGGGACCGATCTTAGGTAGCATCTAGACATGGCCCCCATTGCAATGGTGGGTCAACTCTTGGTGTACAGCGAAATATCGTTTGTATTCTTGCAACAGTTTGTTCACTCTTTAAAGTAGAAATTAAATGTGGGTGGATTAATACATAAAATAACTGAGCTAATGAGGGTGCATGCCCTCTCTATAAAAAAAAGGCTATCTGGCTCAAAGTATGCACCACAAAGGGCCGTTCGTTTCACAGATCTAGACATGGTAAACTGCGAGAGTACAGTGGAGGGGAGGTAGACAAAGTAGGGCGGGGGGGGGGGGGCAACGTAGCTCGGAGCGGGGATGAGAGGGGGGGGGGGGGGGGAGTGAAGTAGCGGGCGACAGGAGGAGCGGAGCTATTCATATTATGGCAAACTCAGTTAATTCTAACGTTAAAAATAACTTGACAATTTCGACATTTGAACATTTCATTTGACGCCACTGTACAAAGTATATACAATCATATAGCCGAGAAGCTTAGGCACTCAGAGTGTCGTCCCCGGCCCGCCGCCACTCAGCCACTTCGTGCCACACGCAGCATACAAACAGTACATTGCATGAAAAACAAAATGCATATATATATATATATATATATATATAAGAGTCTGTTGCTGTTGCTGATGATGAAGCACAACACTAAACACAAGAGTCTGTTTATACTTTTACACTCAGCTCACTTAGAATAAGTATATGTACATCGTCTATACTACGCTACGGAATTATAAGCACGAAGCCGGAATCAAATGGAGCCCAATAAAATAGGTATCCAGCGACGCACTAGATACGGAAACTAAGATGATGAAATCAGACGTCGGTATCAATACACACGCACGTACGCAGTCGCAGTAGTTCATTACTAGTAAACAATGTCAACAAAATGAGGTTTTGCATAGCACCTTATAGCCGATTTGATTATATAAAAATGTTCAGTTTTGACGAAATGACAACGCAAAATTGGTATGCGTAAAATAATCTTCATCTAACAAAAGATACCCCACGAAAATATCACCAAATTGCTTGCTGCAGCGAAACAACCAAAAAAACAATGCGAGATGATTTGATCAAGGTACGACTAAATATATATATAAACAAATGGATACGTGCGAACGAACGTCATAGCCATACACAAGCTAACAGCACTTGTGTATGGACGGTTCATGAGAAACAAGCAACCAGGCGTCATCGCTGTTACGACCTATATTCCATATACCCTGTCGATGTTATAACCACGGGCCACTTGGCCTATTACCAGGGTGTTTTAGGCTATAACCAGGGACCATTTTAAGGCTATAACCACGGGCCGGTCGAGTTATAATATCGGTCTACCTCGGGCTACCACAGCTATAACCATGGACGATGGTTTGTTTAAGCTATAACCACGGGCTACCACAGCTATAACCACTGGTGGAGCAGGCTAGAACCTCGGGCTGCCACAGCTATAACTACGGGTAGTGCAGGCTATCACCTCGGGCTACCACAGCTATAACCATGGACCATGGGTTGTTTTAGCTATAACCACGGGCTACCACAGCTATAACCATGGACCATGGGTTGTTTAAGCTATAACCACGGGCTGCCACAGTTATAACCATGGACCATGGGTAAATAAGCTTTAACCATGGGCTGCCACAGCTATAACCATGGGTTGTTGAAGCTATAACCACGGGCTACCAGTTATAACCACGGACCATGGGTTGTTTAATCTATAACCGCGGGCTACCACAGCTATAACCATGGACCATGGGTTGTTGTAGCTATAACCACGGGCTACCCCAGCTATAACCATAATCACGGATTCATTATACAACAACGGTATTTTTATGAACCTCTCACGCATATAAACTACACCAGTGTTCACTCTTTACGGGATAAAACACAGCAATGGCTTTGCCTGGTGGCCACGTATCGTACAAAAGCGCACTTCACACAACAAATTGTCACTAGGTGGCGGAATAATTACCATAGCAACGACAATGAGCTACCAAAGTGGAGTCACACCTCTCTCTTTTTTTGAGGACACTTACAATTATGCTACGACAGCGTGTTTAAGACATTAATTCAGCCTTGGAAATATTTAAAACATTTAATGTAATATTCAATTGTGTGCGTTTCATTTTACAAAAACGGTCATGACCTACAGTAGCCGACCTCCAGGGAATTTAACTCTGCGACGAGAGACACGGACCCTCTGGGGAGAGGGGAAGGAATGGAGGGAGGGGGGGGGGGGCGACGGGGGTTGCACATCAAAAGTGAAACTTTTTCTAAAGTGGCCGGGCAAAGGTGAAATTCGATTCACCGCAATACCGATCTCTACAGAGACATCCATTATTTTATATCAATTGTCCGTACTTGCCAAGCCGCTAGTTAATAACACAACTCCTCCCTCCCTTCGTGCGATTATCGCGAGGACCTACCGGACTATTCAACGATTGGTGATTCGCCCCATCCACACGAATGGTGACGTGATTATATTATGTTCACACGCGCAACATCTAACGAATGTCTCCATGGCGACGTGAACTATCATGGCTCTATAGTGCTAGCTGCGTCCTGTATCTATTAATGTAGCCATAACAGCGGCATGTCCGGCTACCAGGGCCAAATATATGTACCGGCGTATTTTCATATGACGAGTGAGATTTCTGGATGTGTCTTCCTCAGTCTCGACTGCTTGACTGACTCAGCCATCTTGTTCCTTGGGAGGTATTACAGGTTTACTAAGGTACCTAAATGTATTGCAGAGAAACATAAGCAAAAGGGAAAGTGATGTGGTTATCCAGGGCGTCTCCATATAACGCCGCAAAGCGATGGTCGTTTCCATGGCGACAAGCATCGTTTTTGTCGATCATCACATGGCATTCGTTACCGTCGTTCAGGATATCTACTTGCAAATATCTGGAGCGCCTCATGGAATGCCAGCCTAGACCCCACCGTCAATCCATCCACATTGATGGATGGATGGAGGGGAGTGGGTGTAACATCCTAAGGGAGGCGGACGTATCTTGGCCGCTGGCCGGCTCTGCAGACAGTTGTCGGGCGGTGGTAACTGGGCGTCCCCTTCCAGGCGTTGCCTAGCGACTGTATGAGGATGTCTGTTGCTTGCGAGGCGGGGGGCCGGCGGCGGGCTTCTTCTGCCACAAGGTGTTGGTGATGACGACGGCGTCGATGGTGGCCGAGAGATGCTTCGTGGAAGTCACCTCCATAAAGCTCTTGGCCCCCGAGTTGTACCTGTCAAGAAATAGTTATTGAATTTAGTACTTATTAACGGGCAATACTGCATCGCCATAGCAGATGTTATAAAATTTAGTTTAGTTATATGATAATAAGTTTATTGCACTAAGAGGCCTCAAGCCCATGGTACTCGTTTGGTTAGTGTAGTTACGAGTAATTGAATATAATTAACATTTATTAGCAGGTAATACTGTTTATAACGAATATAGCAACATTTTAATTTCAACATTGTCGCTAAACTATATCTATCTGCAATGCATAAGGCATAAACTAAGATGAGTGTTCAGTTGATGGTATTTGTAAAGTAGTCGTCCAACGTGATATAAGTTGACTTTAATAGACGTGACATCTATGACTACTTCATTTTAGAAACCACTTAATGTGGTCATTTGTTTAAATATTTAAGTCAATGTGAAAGTGAAACATTACAGGCAATAATACAACAAACTGAACAGAAGCTAATTATTTATTACCTGCACTTCCTTCAAGTTGAACTGATTTAAGTATAATTACTTAAATATTGACGAAATATATATTGGAAAATCTTCAAGCCAAACCACCATCACTATGCGTATATCTCAAGAGTTCATGCTACTATTTCCCATTTAACTGTAACACATAAAAAACCCAGCAAAACAAAAATTTTTTTTTTTTAATCTTGGAATTCCTTCAAACGCATTTTTAAATTGTTGCAAGCGGAAGCGATTAGTGCACTGACTTGTAGAATTTCTCCATCATCTTGTCCGTGAGCTGTTTGGGGCCGACGCCCATCAGCTTGACCACGTGTTCCGTCTCCGGGTAGTAGGCGTACAGGCTGCGGTACTGCTGCCCGGCGTCCCGGAACAGGATCACGAAGTGCTTCACCTCAGACGTGTTGATCAGCTGCAACATGAACCATGGATTCGTGTTTGGGCCAGCTTTCTGCACGCATGGGACAAACTTAGCCCTTTGTCCAATGGAGAACGCTGAGTTTGTGTTTTAGATCACCTTTGTACACACACCTCTCGACGTATTGGAGGATTCGGGATCAAAAGGGCTGCCACAGAATAGAAAATGTTGGTGATAGACCGTGCCAGCCAGGCAGCAGTGACTGGTGGCCCTACAGAGATGAGTACTTACATCAAGCACATTGTTCTTCATTGACCGTGCCAGCCAGGCAGCAGTGACTGATGGCCCTACAGAGCTGAGTACTTACATCAAGCACTTTGTTCTTCAGTTCCTCATTGACCGTGCCTGCCAGGCAGCAGTGACTGATGGCATTACAGATGATGTGTTTGTTGGATTTTTGACTCGGTTTCACAAACAACTTGGGCCCTGAAAGGTGATGGAGCATGACATTAGCAATCCGCTCATCCGGGCAACGAAACACGTATTACCACAGCAACAATGTAAATCGGATATATACAACGTATAACATATTTCCATTTTTTAACTTAAAAATCAACGCTTATGTGAAGTGACAACATTTGGCCGTGGATAGTGACAGATCCTGTGGATTAATACGTCAATTTGGCAGAACTTACCAACATAATCTGCCGAACTGGAGTCACTACTGTTGTCCCCTGGTAATTTCGGATTGCGATCTGGAATACAGAATAAAATGCATTACACCCACCAAAGCTCCTTATGATTTTGCTCAAGATGAGCCATTGTGTCAAGTCATGCTCACGCCAGGCCTCAGGTAAATTACATACGGTAACAACTGGCCCATCGCCAACAACGGTGAGTCCTAGAAAGTCATTTCTGTATATATCCAAGGAAAAGGCACAATAATATAACTGCTTCAATTATGTGACTATCAGCATTCCTACCACTGCTGCCACACCAATATCCAGCAATCTTCTGATCTCGGTGTAAAAATATGATCTTGAATATGTAGTTATGTCACCATTGGCAACCATACGGTTAAGCAAATAAACCTGCCAAACACAGAAATGCAACTGTTTTGTGGAACCACCCGCAACACAATTTACGCTTCTTGTATTTATGTACATATCGAGGGGGTAAGAAACAAAATGAAACCACTAAAGGATTGAAACTAATCTATGACTCAGGGAATATTTTAAGTGTGGCCTGTAGCAGTAGCCTCCAAAGACGCACAGGATTCTCTTACATTGCCTCAAGAAAAGTTGTCATCGCATTTCTTCGCATTTCCATCATTAAAGTCAAAGTCATGAATACCGTAGACACACGTTTCGGCCCATATTTTCCGCGAATTTGCCTCGATCACTCTCAAAATATCTGACGTGAGAAAGCAACACTAGACCATTTTAATGATACCAAACTTACGTTTGTACTGCGATGTTATCCTTTTTTATGACACAAAAAATATTTCTCCATGCTGACACGCCATTGGCAGAAGACGCTCTGTCGCCAAAATACTAAAACACGCGTCATAAAATGATGGTTGCCATGGCGCCGAACGTGCTTTGAACAATACATGCTCTATATTTATACCAGCCACGAGGAGGCCATGGCAACTATAGGGCCTTTCATTGTCTGGGATTTAGTCTATTTGCGAAAGTGTGTCTGCTGCCAATGGAGTGTCAGCATGGAGAAATATTTTTTGTGTCATAAAAAAGGATAACATCGCAGTACAAACGTAAGTTTGATATCATTAAAATGGTCTAGTGTTGCTTTCTCATGTCAGTGATTCGTAGAGCGATCGCAGCACAATCGCGGAAAATATAGGCCGAAACGTGTGTCTACGGCATTTATGACTTTGACTTTACATTATATGCTTATATTTTCCAAACCTTGGTAGGTAAAAAGGTTCTCGGCAATCCACCAAAGAAAAGCCAAAACAGATATGAAAAAAAGAAACTTGATTAACTGAAAGGGACAAATATTGCGTGCAGTATCGTCAACTAATATTTGCAGTCTTTGTGGATACAGTGTCGCCCTCTAGTGGCTGACGTGATGGTTAGAAATGGGAGATTGACAGAATAAACCTGAATCTGGCAAGGGTATACAAGGACCGAAGTTCATTTCATGATTTCAATCATGTACCTGCCGTCGATATGAAGTTGCTTTACGGGTCAATAGGTGGCACCACTGACACATTGTTACTGCAAATATTAGCCCCGCTAAGCAACAGTTTTCCATTTTATACAATGTGGGGCTCATTGTATAACACCATCACCAAATGTCTCCATAAAATACAAAACATCGATAAAAAATGAAATGATCCCATGTTGTACCCATTATCGCCCTAAGGGGTCGTGGCTAACGTAAAAAGTCATCCGTGGACAGACATAATGACACAGGGAGGAGGGGGTGGGGGGGCTGTGGTTCCAACACCAGGGTTTAGGTGGGCGGTGGGGCGCAGAAAAGGTGGGAGGGAGGGGAGGGTGAAAAACAGTCAGGTTGAGAGATATCTGAGGATCCGGGGTCAGGGGGCAGGGGTGGGGCGTAAGAAGGGTCCGGTTGTTACCCTGTGTGTGTGTGGTACCCTGTGCCAAGTACCCTGAAGGAAGGTCAGGCACCAAATAGTTCAACAGAGTCACCAACGGGAGCTCTGGACCGGGTCGGAGAGGAGAATAAAGCATACTTCGTGAGCATTAGGCAGGTTAAAGAACGCTGGCATTAAACGAAACGATACTTGGAGCGCCACCCTCCCCCAACCCCAACCCCCAAACACACCACACTGCCCGCTAATAGAACCCAATAACTCGACACATCGATACTGGTTTTCCCTTCGGATCATCAAAAGTTTTCATGACCACAGTGACATTATTATTATTACCCACATTCAAACCCAAGTATCTCAGGGCTCACGATTTCTACTCCTGGTACAAACACGTATACAGGAGGTCCATTCGATACCATATAACCCTTCACCTGTATAAACCCCAATCAGTCTTTATCGTTTAGATTATACACACCACCCATAAAACTGTAATGGGAATAATATAATATGTCATATTATGTGTTATATATTAATTATTATATTAATCTTCGTGCAATATATATCTAGGCCAAACATACGGGGTTAACGTTGATTCCCGGAGAACTTCTGAAGGGAATGTTCGAAATCTATATTTGGCTAAATATTTACTTTTCTTACCGAAAGGGTCAGAGATGAAACATATTAACATTTTGGATAATCTATATGAGTAATATGTATTGGCAAAGAACACCATAATATCATGCCGCGTCCACAAAGGGTCGTTAGTGCGACCACACGGAAACAAACCACACAGGTAAGAACATTTGATGGGGCGAGGCTCAGACCTACCTGGTGTGGGTGGCCTCCTGTGGGTGAGACCCCCGAATGCCAGCTGGGTGTACCCCCCGCCGTCTGCCTGGTCCCCGTTGGCAGGGAAGGCCATCACGCGCCCCGTACCTGAGAGACGAAATGTTGGGTGTTTCAGGCCACTTTTTTGCACATAAAAGGCAAACATGGTAAAGACGTCACTCGTGTTTGCTTGCTGGATATTTTCCAAATATAGAAGAATGTTTGACGTGGCTACGATAACCGTTTAAATGACATAAATAAGGGGCGTAGTGGATTTGCTTAAGCAATTCTATCCTAAGGAAAACGCGAATTTACAGACGCGATAACCGATTTATATCTAGAAGACTTAGCCAACATAGCCACATTGTGGGATTGTACATATCTGCATATACATAACAAAGCTAAGACTAGCGCTTACTCTTCACGAGTTCCGGCCCGGGACTCCGTCCTCGCTGGTGAGACTGCAGATCTTCTTGCGAGCTGTGGGAGTGAGAGCTGTGAGAGTGGCCGTCCTCCCCGACTCCGCCACCGCCCGCCGACGCTGTGGCCGCCGCTGCCGTCGCCGCAGCTGTGGCCGCAGCTGTAGCCGCCGCCGTCGCCGCCGCTGCCGTCGCCGCTGCCGCCGCCGCAGCTCCACCTGGCGGCTGGCTGCGCGGCCGGACGGCCTTGCCCTTGGGCTTCTGGCGTCGCTGGACACCTGGCGGTCCCGTGATGCCCGCCTTGGAGTCCTCCTCCGCCGCTTCCCGCTCGGATTTCTTCCGAAGGTAATCCTGGAAGATGGCGTCTCGCCGAGCTTTGTCCTCAGCTTTCTTCTGCTCATTGGCTTCTTCCTTCATTCTGCAAGTAAACATTTCGGCTTTTAGTAAGGCCACTTTTGTGCGCAGGATCGGTTGGGATTAAAATAGGACGCTTCCCCTGTGCAAACACAAAATATACATTTGCAGCAATTTTGTCATACGATACACTCGATTGGTTGGTTGGTTATTCCGGACGCTTTAACCACTTTTGGTCACATCGCGTCAATGCGAGAAGAAAGGGAGAGTGGAGCCATGTCTCCGGGGGTGACCCCCTACTCTTTGCGAAGAAAGACATGGGATCTTTATACTGCGATCACACAGACATGGCCACAGCAGGGCTCGAACCATCGATCCACGCGCCGTTAGGCTCTCAGCTGACCAGAGCACTCAATGCGAGCGCTCTAGCCCACTGACCTATCGCGCCGGCCCTCGATACTCTCGAATGTTGAAGAGAGATTGTCGGAATGATGCTTTACACCTTTTGTGCGTACGGAATAGCTCTCCGTGGGAATTGACACACAAAGCCTAGGTCAATCCCCAGACCCGGACTGACCTGTGTTCGTCTCGTTTCTTGGTTCGATCCTCCTCCAGTTTCCGTCGTTTCTTCTCCTGATCTGCCTTCCGTTTGATCTGCAGTTGTAATAATCGTTGCTTCTTCTTCTCCAGGTCAGTCATCTCAGACTGCTGAAAAAAATCATAAAATATAACACCGGTAACAGGAATATTTTGATGATTTTGCAAAATAAAAAATACAGGATTTTTATTTGCTCGGATATTCTACCAAGTCCTATCCGATTTCTGGAAATGATTTTTGAGATGGACTCTGCTGCGGTGGATACCTATAAGGTTGCCATATTATGAACTATATATCATGGAACCAAAAATAAAATGAACATCATATTAGTATTGTTTCTATTTAGATGAATAAATTCAATTAGAAGAATTTCATTTTCAGTCACAAAAGAAAACTTTGAAGCCATATTTACCACATAATTGGTTATATGTAGAGTATTTTTCAGTTTCCTTTCACCTACCTCGTCCTCCTCCTCCTTGATGACAAAGCCTACCCCGGGCGACACATTGACTGGCGGCGAGGGGGTATCCCGGGCCCGGGGTGGGGTGGCCAAGCCCTCACCCTCAGCGGGGGGCTGGGACACCTGCTTGGTGGGGGACTGCTGCTGCGAGGGGCTCTCTTTGTCGCGCCGTCTCCCCAGGGGCGGTCGGGGTCTGACGGGCGAGTCCAGGGTGACGAAGAAACCCTTGCTGGGGGGCGGGGGCTCAGCCACCCCAGGCTCCCCCTCCCTGGCCTCGCGGTCCCCGTCCCCTTCACCCTCGCCGCCCGCGGGATCAAGCGGGGGGCCCGATGGGGTGTCCGCGGTGCGGTTGACCCCCCACGTGGGGCCGGCTGGCGAGGTCGGCGTCTGTCCGGGGGACGGCTGGAAGGGGAGGGCGGTGGTGCCGGCTCCCGGGGTGGAAGGCTGGGCGGGGGAATGAATGATTGAGGAGGTCGGGGTGCCGGCGGCCAGGGGCGGACCCGACCCATACCCCCCCGACGGGGAAGGCGTGTGTGACGTCTGGGCGGTCACGGTCTGGGTCTGGGCCGGGGCGGCCGTGTGCAGGAAGCTGGAGGTGAGGGGGATCTGCCCCGGGTGGTGGAGGGGGGCGCCAGGGGGGAGGCCGCCCGGCTGGCCCCAGTGGCCCGGGGGGAGGCCCATCCCCGGGTATCCCTGCTGGCCGTACATGCCTTGGGTCTGGTACATGGAGGGGGAGGTCTGGAAGGCGGGGGGAGGGGGTATGGGGCCGTAGGGCGATACGCCCGTCAGCGGGTACATCTGACCGGGGGTCATGTACTGCGGGTGGGGATATTGCCCCTGGGTGTGGTAGCCGTAGGACTGGGTCACGGGGTACAGCGGCGGGGCAGGTTGACTGGGCTGGGGGTACATAGGCTGGGGCGGCAGTATCCCGGTGCTGACCGGGGCGGGATGCGGCGAGGGCTGGGGCCGCAGTGGCGACTTTTCCGACGCCCTCACCGCCCCGGCCTCATCGGGCTCCCCCGCATCCTCCCCTTCTTTAGGATATAGGTAGAACTTGCCATCTTGCTGCTGCTGCTGCTGCTGCTGCGACCCTCGGGCCGGAGAGTGCGGGCGCGGGGCGCGGCTGGGGCTCTGCGTGGCCGAGCCCTGAGAGGACGGGGTCGGAGACCCAGAGGTGGGGTCGCGGTCGCTGGCCACCAGAGACTTGATCTGGTCCTGTTGCAGCGACAGCCGCATGATCTCCCCCTGCAGCTCCGTCAGGCTGCAGTTAAGTCGGTCCAGAGACGTTCCGTACTGGTCCACTTTCTCCCCGCCGCCGGCACGCCCCGCCGACCCGTCGGCCCCGGAGCCCGTAGGCGGCGGCGTCGAGGACTTGGCGGCCGAGAGTCGCGGGGCCGGGCTGCGTGTCCGGCCCGCCGAGGTGGCCGCGGCGGAGGGGCGGGCCGACTCCGGGGCGTGGTACGACTGCGGCCGCTGGGTGTGGGTGGCGGGGCGGGCGGATCGTGCGGAGCGGGCCGCCGCGGGGGATGCGTCGGCGGCGGCGGCGGCGGCGGCGGCGGCGGCGGCGGGAGGGGAGGCGGCAACCCGGGCCGGGGACCTCTCGTCCGAGCTCCCCCACTTCTGCTTCATGGTATGCTGGATGTCCTCCCGCGAGAACGACTGCGAGCGGGTCACGGGGACGCGCGCCCCGCCCCCACCCGGAGACCTCCCCTGTGGGAGGCTCGCCGCCGCCGCCGCCGCCCCCGCGGACTCCTCCCGTAGGCGCTCGGCCTGGGGATCGGTGGGCGGGGTCACACGCCTGGGGTGCCGTTCGCTAGGCCATGACGTAGACATCACCGAGGGCATGGGCCGTTCCGGTTCCGGTTGTAGTTCCGGAAGTGGTTGTCGGGCGTCCGCCGGGCGGCTGTCGGGAGCAGCTCTGGATGCAAGTCTGTTCTCGGGGGGCACCACCGGCGACGCTTCGCGGTGTTGCTTAGCGACGTCTCTGTCTTTCGTTATTGGCTGCAAACGAGGCGCTTGGCTCTCTGTTTCCCTCGAGTCGTGTTGCTGGGGAGGCGCTCCGGCGGCGGGCTCGGCGCCCTTCGTCACGCCGGTTTCGTCCTCCGTGGGGGTGGGACCGTCGGGGCTGGGCTTCCCCTTGCCGATGACCTGTATGAAGGCCTGCTTGCCGAGCCGCTGCCGCTGCTTCGACCACTGCATCTCCATCTTGCGCTTCTCGCCCTCGATCTGCCGCCGCCGCTCCTCCAGCCGCAGGCGGATGTCCATCAACTCGGCGGGGGCCGGCTGGGTGTCGCCCCCCTCCACACGCCCGGCGCCGGCCCCCCCGTCGCCGTCCTTACGCGCCGCGTCGCCGCCGCGCTGAGCGTTCTCCTGCCACGTGGTTTGATTCGGAAGCGTGGCGAACGTGGTCTTCTTCGCCGGCTTCCCCGCTCGGCCGCCCGTCCCGCCGGGGCCCCCCGCCCCGCCGCCGGCCCCGAAGGAGGAGGGGTCCCTCCGCACCTCGGCCCTGTACCGCACGGGGGACACGTCCCCGTTCTCCTTCTGCCGCTTGATGGCCGCGAAGCACGTCTTGGGGCTGCCTTTACTGTCCGCCAAAGCCACCGGCGCCGGGACCGGGCCAGGAGCTCCCGCCTTGCGCACGCCCAGGGTGTCGGGCCGGGGGCTGGCGGTCCCCGGGGGGCGCTGCCCGTTGCGACCGTCCCGGCCGCCCTCCCTGTCGGCCAGGTCCGCGTGGATCTTCTTCAGCTCCTGGTCGGAGCCATCGCTGGAGCTGCGCATTAAGGCGTCTTGGTATTGTTGCTGTTGGTGATTTGGCTGCGGTTGGCGATGCAGGTCGGCGGGGCCGAGGCCGAGGCCGGGGTTAGGGTTAGCCGTCGCTGACCGCTGAGGGGCACCTACCACGGGGATCCCTGCGGCCCGGGCGGTCTCCACAGTGTGCGGCTGGTCGTGTAGCGTGAAGCTCTGGGCCACGGAGGGCGCTCTGTCGCTGGCCGAACTGGCCACGGAGCGGTCGGTATCCACGTAGAACGCCTCGAACTGTTTCCGTCCATCCGCCGACCCCGCCGTCGTCCCCGCCGCCGTCCCTGCCGCCGGTCCTGGTGCCACTGCCGCCGGTACCGCCCCCGCCCCCGCCCCCGCCGCCACGCCGGCGGCTTTCGTCGGGCTACACTGGGGGCCCCCGGTGAACAGGAACCCAGGTAGGTCCACTGACTCCACAGACGGTGTCTTATAGTCCTCATCGGGGGTGGAGTCGGAGGAGGAGCTGTTGTTTCCGGCGGTCTTGAAGGACAGGGAGGCGGGCGGTTGGCGGCCCGCCGGGGAGGCGGAGGCGGAGGACCCGGCGGGGGTCGCCCCGTGACGGCGCTCCCCGCTCTCCTCCGCCTTGCTGTGGTGGCTGTTCGTCTTCTCCTTGGCCGGCCGGAGCTGCGCCGGTCGGAGGCGCTCGCGGCGTTCCTCGGGCGGACTCCGTCCCGACATTCTCCCGCCGCCGCTCCCGACCCCGCCGACGCCGCCGCCGCCGCTCCCGACCCCGCCGACGCCGCCGCCGCCGCTGACGCTCGCCAACTCCAGCGGCGTGCCAGCCTGACCCACGCGGCCCCGCGCCCCGCCGCCGGCCACGGGCCCCCCGACCGGGGTCCGCTGTCGCACTATCGGACCGACGGGGCCGACGGCCGACCGCGGCGTCTCCTCGGCCAGCTCGCTGATGTCCATGCTGCTCTCTGTCAGGTTGATGCTCATCTCGCTGTCGATGGACACGTTGGACAGCAGCGTGTTCTGGCTGTCCGTGCCCGTCACCTGGGTCAGCTGGGACTGGCGGGAGGGCCGGGACCCCCCACCCCGACCCGCCGCGTACGCCGGCTCGCCCACACTGCAACGATGAAGGAGGCGATAGCGGTCAATACTGTGTATGTAATAAACCCAGACCTAAGACCTATTGATCTCCGGCCTAGGGCGCTAAACACTACACCAGGGAGCCTCCCTGAGACCTATTGATCTGTGGTCTACTGCACTAACCACTACACCAGGGAGGCCCCCAGGACCTATGGATCTCCGGCCTAGGGCGCTAAACACTACACCAGGGAGCCTCCCGGGACCTATTGATATGCGGTCTAGTGCACGAACCACTACACCAGGGAGGCCCCCATCGAAACATCAGATATCTTGATGCAAGTAATTTCCGTAAGTCATTTCAGTTCCACCTTTAAATGAAAGACTTCGGTTTACAGTCACACCGATAGTTTTTGTCAACATACCTACAATGCCTTTGAATGCGGTCAAAAATGGAAATATCTTTGCAATATAAAAGACTTTGTCTTCACTTGTTTCTCTTATTGTTAAATGTATAATATGTTTTTGAATTTAAATTGCGTATCTCTGGACAAAGGCTATTGAAATCTTAGTGCTCCTTTTAGATAGCCTATCATTGCCAGTACATGAACAGTGACGTCAGAACTGACCTGGGCGGGGCTTGCGGAGTCTCCTCCCACGCCACGTAAGACTCCCGCATGGGGCCGTCCTCCTCGCCTGAAAGTAGATCCGGCAAAGTAGTCCCCCAAGGTAATAAAGTAGTTACCATTATTTTCGTCTTTTTTAAAAATAAAATCTTTGCTTCGCGTATAGAGACAGTGGTCCAAATTACAGAGCAAACATATCTCTGACATATAAAAGCTAATACGTATCCAGCCGGTATTCATCTATATCATTATAATACATGTTATCCATGTACTTAATAAGTATTTGTCACAAACTGCTTGTGTATTTGGTATTTCGTTATCATCTGGACACATCTTTGACAATTTGTGCTTCTCCGAGTTGTGGGCGCGCTGATAGTATACATACATAAGGAATGCTTAACTATTCCCCTAAAATTAAGTTAGTTTAGTTTAAACATATTTTTATTGGCAACTGGAAAACAGGCACACTGCCTATGTGAATTCCTCTTGCGGAACTTGAATCAATTACTCATATATACATATATACATAAAAGTTGCGTACATCACAATGTAGTAGAAATTCCATAATTAGTACATTCAGGCATAACATTAAATACGTGATATTTAAGTTAACATAATATAAGAGTGCCTTATCTCGGCAGTGTATGGACGCGAACCCTTACCTAGTCCACTCGGTTGTTGGTGTCTTTTCGGCAAGAGAGCCTGCCGCGACATCAAAGAACTGCAACAAGAAAATAGGTTAGAAATACTATACATCTTTGCAATGAACTTAATGTTACCATTTCATGGCGGGGGAGGGTTCCGTCATATCGGAACGCCTTCGTAAACACTATAACACTCTCTCGCAAAGAGTTTATTCCTGCTGGTGACGTCAGTGTGCTGACGTTACTACACACTGTCTGTCCCAATGCCAATGCACTCTTTGTTGAAATAGTCACTTAGTAAAAATAGCAAATAGTAAGCTTCAGATTTTATTTTAGCTCACTATTGATATTTTGCATTGGGGGACACAATAAGAACTTAGAGGATAAATGCGCACAGGACATTGTAATCAGAAATCGCTTTTGTTTGTTCTGATATGATCAGGGGAACATAAGCCACGTGTCACTGTCGGGGACAGAAGGAGTACATTCAG
This sequence comes from Arenicola marina, assembly GCA_964019135.1. NCBI lineage: Eukaryota > Metazoa > Annelida > Polychaeta > Arenicolidae > Arenicola > Arenicola marina. Next base: position 15,475,031 of record OZ025256.1, on the reverse strand, counting down.
AATTTCATTAAAAAGAAAGCCTTTAGAAACGGAACACGCCCCCCCCCCCTCCTCACTTGCAGCCTACCCTGCCCTCCGTGCCTTACTTCTGTTTGTTGTGGTCCGGCGTGGTGGCGGCTGCCCCCCCCCCCTCCCAACCACTCCCTTCCAGCCCACCCTGCCCTCCGTGCCTTACTTCTGTTTGTTGTGGTCCGGCGTGGTCGCGGCTGACCCGTTCTCGCTCACCGCGGCCGTCGCCGCGGCGTTCTGCTGAAAGCTCCGCTTGGTGGCGTTGCTGATGGGGATGGGCGGTCGGCCTGACGTGGTCGACTTGAGGGTCTTGGCCGTAGAGGGGCGCTCACCTGTGTGAGGAGAACGCGGTGGTGATGGATATTTAGAAAATTATTACAATATGCAGCCTACTTTGCAAAATTACATTTATACATATTTTATACATGTAGTCATATATATATGTTACGCTGTTTGTATTTTCTCATTACTGAAGGAAATAAATCTTACCATCGAGGCAAATGAGCAACAATGTTTCAAGACACGATACTACCAATATCACAGACACATTCATATCTTAAAACCTCTCTTCTATCATTATTAAAACTAAACTAATTGTAATAATGTGAGAAAAAAAAGGTTTGTCTACCAAAGCTAGAGGAAACTTGCGGCGTCAACATTATATTAAATAAGACATTCTCTAAATCAAAGTGAGAACATAAATCCTTGCGAAGGAATCTTTACCATCATCTGCCGCGTGGCCATCCATGAGGTCAAAGGTCAAGGGCTTAGTGACGTCACGGACGCACTCGAGCTTGCGGATCTCCAGCCAATAGAAGAGTTCGGCCAGGAAGACGAGCAGGTTGGCCTTGAGGTCGACGCTGGTGTAGAAGAGGTCATTGACCGTCATGTGGAGGGTTGTGACCGGCAGCTGGGTGGCGCAGAACTGGCTGATAAGCTGCAGGTTGTAGAGGGAGTCAGCTATCCCGGGGCCCTCGGTCAGGCATACATCTGCAATGCGGGAACCGGGCATTTTGTTCTAATTTCTGTATGTTCGTGCCTTCTTCCTCTGCCGTCGAAAAAGCTGTGTCAATGGTACATACAATATCAACCGTTATATGGCCAATTTGTTATATATATTTATATATTATGACTAATTTGATTTAAGTGGAGTTAACGCTATAAGATTATATCGTGCCCCGTTATGGCGAAACCGTACACCGCGTAATACTTAAAAAATCACAGTCCATCTCATCATCCTGGGATACTGTGAATGTGGAAACCATATATATTATTCAGATGCCGGGATTCGAGACGCTTGGTCTAGTATGGTCTCAATATGCTATCAACAACTGACCAAAACGAGGCTCTGTGATCGAGGCTGGAAGTCGGGTTTGTTCATCTGATGTCGCATGTGCTACCGAGAGAGCTGTGAAGGAGAATACAGATCAAGCGATATTCTAATCGTTCTAAAGAGGATTCACTCACCTGTGATGTTTAAGACTGTGGGGCAGTAAAAGCTGAGTAGGGTTGCAAGGCAACAACCATCGTTAATATCTTTCAACAAGTCGTCCAGCACCGGGACCACTCCGCCACCTATCGATATCTCCCCCTAGTGGTAAAGCCAAAATAATATATAAAAACAGAGAAAAATACCAACATCAACAGGTTTAGTGGCTTAATTAAGGACGCACATGTTAGCCATTTTAAAATATATATATATGCCACACTTGTCAATAGTGCTATTACGATACACGAGTATCTAGTAGTTATTCGAGCATATTGTGCTTATGATAATGACGCACTGGGGTCATCTTAGACCGAACACATGGCATGTTGGAACTGGATTCACATTTTTGAATCTTTTGAATCTTGTCAAAATGGTGGTGAAAAAACAGGGGTTGTACTCATAACTGAGATTTAGCGCTTCGCAAATCTACTGAACCTACGCCAAGTAGAACATTTTGGAACGCAACGAATTCAGAAGGCTATTCACCAAAAGATTATGAATACTAGTGCCACGAGTTGGTGAGGGTACGACGAAACGCAGTTTTCTGTAACTAACGTCATTGTTAGAAATACCAGCCGAGCCGGCTTCGAAAGGATTTGTGCAGTCGGCATGCGCCGTAACACTTTGAGCGTGACGCCAGCCCTCGGAGGGGTTCACTGTACTTACCTTGTCCGCTAAATGTCTCACGGTCACGCAGACCTTGTTGATCCAGAAGAGCAGCGCATCCTCCGCATCATAAGGCAGCTCCGACGACGCCGTAAAGTTGGCGAACTTCCTAAAGGACAAGAAATCGAAATGGTAATGAATGAGCGTTTTAAGGCAGCTGTTTTGTGCCAACAGCGGTTAAACTCGGCTTCCCTGGGACCTCCCGGGACGACGAAGGATAAAAATGCTGATATTTGTATAATTTATAAATTTCACATGAAACATGGTGAAAGTTACTTATCAAATGTATGAAGAACAGCAATCCAGATACCAATTAATAATTCATATCTTAACATATTATATACGCCTAAAACTGTTAAATTATCAACATACTTAGACGTATTATATGGTTTAATCTGTTACATTGGTCTCCTGTTTTCCTGTTTTTTGCAATTGAAATTGTACCGAGAGCCTAAAGCCTTGAAGTGCTAAATAAAATACAATACAATATTAACAACCACTAGGTAAACTATGTCCCTGACTCACCTCACGGCCTGGACAACTTGTTCCACAGTCACTAAACTGGACGTGACGGCTGTCATCAAGGCCTCTATCAGGGCCACGTGTGAACTCTATACAGAGGAAAACATACACTCACAATGATAAACAACAGCCCCAAATGTGGCCTGGAGCTGGAGAAAGACGATAAACGATCGTGATGTTAACATGTTTTGCTGTTTTTAACATCTTCGGTGGTGTTATGGCTGGCAGCGCTGTAGTACTGAAAGCCATTGGGCCAGTGGGTGACATAATTCGGGGAGCAACCATGCCGAGCCCCCGAAGGAGCTGAACACGGAACTTACTTGACCAGAGAGTGGTGATACTATGCCAAGTGGAGACGGATCTGGGACAGCCGTATGAGGACGGGTGAACCCTGCCCCAGACACAGGGGACATTATTCGAACCCACGACCTGTTGATCCGCAGCTCCTCTCGCTTACCAACTGCGCCAGGTACTCCCAACCCCACCCCCCCCCACCGCCCCAACCACCATCTGTTTGAAGCACCACCCACCTGTTTGAAGGGCGACTGAGCTAACCCTCCCCTCCCCCGACCCCCCAGGCTGACGACAGGGCAGACACTACCCACCTGTTTGAAGGGCGACTGAGCTAACCCTCCCCTCCCCCGACCCCCAGGCTGACGACAGGGCAAACACTACCCACCTGTTTGAAGGGCGACTGAGCTAACCCTCCCCTCCCCCCACCTCCCCGGACCCCCAAGCTGACGACAGGGCAGACACCACCCACCTGTTTGAAGGGCGACTGAGCTAACCCTCCCCTCCCCCGACCCCCAAGCTGACGACAGGGCAGACACCACCCACCTGTTTGAAGGGCGACTGAGCTAACCCTCCCCTCCCCCGACCCCCAAGCTGACGACAGGGCAGACACCACCCACCTGTTTGAAGGGCGACTGAGCTAACCCTCCCCTCCCCCGACCCCCAAGCTGACGACAGGGCAGACATCACCCACCTGTTTGAAGGGCGACTGAGCTAACCCTCCCCCCCGCCCCCACCTCCCCGGACCCCCAAGTTGACGACAGGGCAGACACCACCCACCTGTTTTGAAGGGCGACTGAGCTATGTAGCCCCCACCCACCCCCACCTACCCGGACCCCCAAGCTGGCGACAGGACAGACACCACCCACCTGTTTGAAGGGCGACTGAGCTATGTAGCCCCCACCCACCCCCACCTACCCGGACCCCCAAGCTGGCGACAGGACAGACACCATCCACCTGTTTGAAGGGCGACTGAGCTATGTAGCCGCCACCCACCCCCACCTACCCGGACCCCCAAGCTGGCGACAGGACAGACACCACCAACCTGTTTGAAGGGCGACTGAGCTATGTAGCTGCCACCCATCCTCTCCACCTCCACGAACCTCAAGCTGACGACAAGACAGACACCACCCACCTGTTTGAAGGGCGTGCCCTGCATGAGCGTCGCCTCGGTGACGGCCGACTCCTGGGGGTCGACCACATAGATTCCCCTTCGGGAGAGCGCCTGGATGACGCTAAAGTGTCCTGTAGACGAAAGATCCAGATTGAAAAATATAGCTGTAACCACTTATGTTTAAGGTTTAAATATAACCAGGTATATTATGTTACAAGATAAGCAGGTATTTTATGTAAATTCCCCGGTTCACTTCGTCTTTGAACGGATTTACGGATGTGGCGCTATAGAAACCCAATAATGATAATAATAATAATAATAATCTCGCCACTTGTTACAGTCCGAAAATGACGTCCTTAGTTACGACGCGTATCCAATGAAACACGCGCTTCCAGAATGACAACAACCCGTGGCGAGATCCTGAGATTCTGAGATCCTTCCGCTTCGACGATACCAAGAAACGGGTTATAACGCTAATGACACGACACCTGACGTCACTGGGTAGCTGAGATCAAAGACTGGCTGATCATTGCGATGAAAAGTGACATTTCACGTAACACCCAATGGTGCGAATGTTACAGATCAATATCTGTCACTTCTCCATGTCAAATAAGTATATTCTGTCCTGAATTTAAATCCTGAAAACCCGCGGGCTATCCGGAGAAAAGCAAATTTGTTCACCGGAGCAGAAGTTGGTGGCCGGCTTTATATCCCTGCGCGCCTGTTCGATGTTCTGTGTTATGTCGACCGCGACTCGCTAGGACGTCCGTGCGCGATAAACTAGTCCGCGCAGTTTTATGTTGAAATTGTTTTTTACAGACTCAACGACATATAAAACACATGTGCAGGATAATTTTGAGGTACTCTTAGTCTTGATTCTAAAATGTAAAAAAATGTAATATGGCGCATGTAAGTAGGCTGCTTTAACATGTGGCAGATTTCACGGATAAATAAATGAATGAAGGACAGGCGATTATCGTCGACACAGCCCCGTAGCCGGCTAAACTATGTACGAGAAATATAAAGGCCAATAGTCTCACCTTCCCACTTGAGGCTTGGGTCCCTAAAGATGTTGCGGCAGGCCTTGCAGTACAGGTCGGCGGAGATCAGTAGGGAGATCACAGAGGGCTTTATATGGCGTTCACCCTGTCGACGTGAAAGCGACATAAAGTATCGGTATTTTAGGCTGCTTTTCTGTACAGTTATCGGGATCAGATAACCACCTGGGACAATGAAACATTGTTGGATGATACTTAATTGTCGCAGTTCCACATACCAGGGTGCGAACCCCCGACCACTACAGCTCATCCTGCATACCGATTAAGCTAAGCATGGATCCCTCCTTGCCAACCATGAAACGACGCCGTAAAAATCCATCAACCATTCTCGTCGCATCATTAGTCCCCTTCACTATGGTGTAAATACCAGTCTCTCTCTAAATCCGTATTGAGACAAAAATAGCTTTAAGAGCGTTTAAGAGGTAAAAACAGGCGGCGGATGGTGGTGGGAGGTGGAAGCCCAATAGGTGGTTAGTATATATAGTTATACGAGACATCGGCAGAAGGATGTCAAGTGGGGTGCAAATCTCCCACCAGGGGCGATGTTTCTGTGAACAGACCGGCCCTTTAGGCCAGATTTGTGCCCACATGAGGTAAATAGGGATCACCCAGGGTAAGGCGAGCGAGACACATTATATATTATATAGCTATTGTAGTAGGCTTGCCAACAACGGAGCAGGGCAGACCGCTGACTGGTCTCCTGTCGGCGGTCTGACTATAGAACCTGTAACCAATGGGAGGAGGATGAAGGGTGGGGGGGGGGGGATACGTCTTGGTTGAGTTCAGTCGAGTCGAGTTTTGGAGTAGGAGGCTTTAACCTGTGTATATCATATCGCGATAACTGGCAGGGTCAAGGTTACATGGCTACATGTCGGGTGGGTGGGGGGGGGCTACATGTCGGGTGGGTGGGGGGGGCTACATGTCGGGTGGGTGGCGGGGGGGCTACATGTCGGATGGGTGGGGGCTACATGTCGGGTGGGTGGGGGCTACATGTCGGGGTGGGTGGGGGCTACATGTCGGGTGGGTGGGGGCCGCATGTCGGGTGGGTGGGGGGGGGGGCTACATGTCGGGGTGGGTGGGGGCTACATGACGGGTGGGTGGGAGCTACATGTCGGGTGGGTGGGGGCTACATGTCGGGTGGGTGGGGGCTACATGTCGGGTGGGTGGGGGCTACATGTCGGGGTGGGTGGGGGGGGGCTACATGTCGGGTGGGTGGGGGCTACATGTCGAGTGGGGGGGGGCTACATGTCGGGTGGGTGGGGGCTACATGTCGGGTGGGTGGGCGCTACATGTCGGGTGGGTGGGGGCTACATGTCGGGTGGGTGGGGGGGGGCTACATGTCGGGTGGGTGGGGGCTACATGTCGGGTGGGTGGGGGCTACATGTCGGATGGGTGGGGCTACATGTCGAGTGGGTGGGGTGGGGGGCTACATGTCGGGTGGGTGGGGGCTTCATGTCGGGTGGGTGGGGGCTACATGTCGGATGGGTGGGGGGGGCTACATGTCGGGTGGGTGGGGGCTACATGTCGGATGGGGTGGGGCTACATGTCGGGTGGGTGGGGGGCTTCATGTCGGGTGGGGGGGGGGGGGGTACATGTCGGGTGGGGGGGGCTACATGTCGGGTGGGTGGGGGCTACATGTCGGGTGGGTGGGGGCTACATGTCGGGTGGGAGGGGGGGGCTACATGTCAGGTGGGTGGGGGCTACATGTCGGGTGGGTGGGGCCCACATGTCGGGTGACTACATGTCGGGTGGGTGGGGGCTACATGTCGGGTGGGTGGGGTCCACATGTCGGGTGGGTGGGGGCTACATGTCGGGTGGGTGGGGGCTACATGTCGGGTGGGTGGGGTCCACATGTCGGGTGGGCGGGGGCTACATAGCTCAGTCGCCCTTCAAACAGGTGGGTGGTGTCTGTCTTGTCGCCAGCTTGGGGGAGCCATGCCATAGAACTAGCACGCCCTTTACACAGTAACGTTTGGGGTTATGAAGCATTTTAAACACGAATAAGAGGATTGACTTTTGTGACACTGGTGTGCCCATAAAGAAGGATTGACTTTTGTGACACTGGTGTGCCCATAAAGGAGGATTGACTTTTGTGACACTAGTGTGCCCATAAAGAAGGATTGACTTTTGTGACACTGGTGTGCCCATAAAGGAGGATTGACTTTTGTGACACTGGTGTGCCCATAAAGAATGATTGACTTTTGTGTGACACTGGTGTGCCCATAAAGGAGGATTGACTTTTGTGACACTGGTGTGCCCATAAAGAAAGATTGACTTTTGTGTGACACTGGTGTGCCCATAAAGGAGGATTGACCTTTGTGACACTGGTGTGCCCATAAAGAAGGATTGACTTCTGTGTGACACTGGTGTGGCCATAAATGTTAAAACACGAATAAGAGAAGGAGGATTGACTTTTGTGACACTGGTGTGCCCATAAAGGAGGATTGACCTTTGTGACACTGGTGTGCCCATAAAGTACGATTGACTTTTGTGTGACACTGGTGTGCCCATAAAGGTTAAAACAGGAATAAGAGAAGGAGGATTGACTTTTGTGACACTGGTGTGCCCATGAAGGAGGATTGACCTTTGTGACACTGGTGTGCCCATAAAGAAGGATTGACTTGTGTGTGACACTGGTGTGGCCATAAAGAAGGATTGACTTGTGTGTGACACTGGTGTGCCCATAAAGGTTAAAACACGAATAAGAGAAGGAGGATTGACTTTTGTGACACTGGTGTGCCCATAAAGGTTAAAACACCAATAAGAGAAGGAGGATTGACCTTTGTGACACTGGTGTGCCCATAAAGGAGGATTGACTTTTGTGACACTGGTGTGCCCATAAAGGTTAAAACACCAATAAGAGAAGGATTGACTTTTGTGACACTGGTGTGCCCCTAAAGTAGGATTGACTGTTGTGTGACACTGGTGTGCCCATAAAGGTTAAAACACGAATAAGAGAAGGAGGATTGACTTTTGTGACACTGGTGTGCCCATAAAGAAGGATTGACTTTTGTGACACTGGTGTGCCCATAAAGGTTAAAACACCAATAAGAGAAGGAGGATTGACTTTTGTGACACTGGTGTGCCCATAAAGGTTAAAACACGAATAAGAGAAGAAGGATTGACTTTTGTGACACTGGTGTGCCCATAAAGGAGGATTGACTTTTGTGACACTGGTGCGCCCATAAAGGAGGATTGACTTTTGTGACACTGGTGTGGCCATAAAGTAGGATTGACTTTTGTGTGACACTGGTGTGCCCATAAAGAAGGATTGACTTCTGTGTGACACTGGTGTGGCCATAAATGTTAAAACACGAATAAGAGAAGGAGGATTGACTTTTGTGACACTGGTGTGCCCATAAAGGAGGATTGACCTTTGTGACACTGGTGTGCCCATAAAGGAGGATTGACTTTTGTGACACTGGTGTGCCCATAAAGAAGGATTGACTTCTGTGTGACACTGGTGTGGCCATAAATGTTAAAACACGAATAAGAGAAGGAGGATTGACTTTTGTGACACTGGTGTGCCCATGAAGGAGGATTGACCTTTGTGACACTGGTGTGCCCATAAAGAAGGATTGACCTTTGTGACACTGGTGTGCCCATAAAGGAGGATTGACCTTTGTGACACTGGTGTGCCCATAAAGGAGGATTGACCTTTGTGACACTGGTGTGCCCATAAAGGAGGATTGACTTTTGTGACACTGGTGCGCCCATAAAGGAGGATTGACTTTTGTGACACTGGTGTGGCCATAAAGTAGGATTGACTTTTGTGTGACACTGGTGTGCCCATATATGTTAAAACACGAATAAGAGAAGGAGGATTGACCTTTGTGACACTGGTGTGCCCATAAAGGAGGATTGACTTCTGTGTGACACTGGTGTGGCCATAAATGTTAAAACACGAATAAGAGAAGGAGGATTGACTTTTGTGACACTGGTGTGCCCATAAAGGAGGATTGACCTTTGTGACACTGGTGTGCCCATAAAGGAGGATTGACTTTTGTGTGACACTGGTGTGGCCATAAATGTTAAAACACGAATAAGAGAAAGAGGATTGACTTTTGTGACACTGGTGTGCCCATAAAGGAGGATTGACCTTTGTGACACTGGTGTGCCCATAAAGGAGGATTGACTTTTGTGACACTGGTGTGCCCATAAAGGAGGATTGACCTTTGTGACACTGGTGTGCCCATAAAGGTCACATTGGGTCTAGAAACCTTCCAGCTCAATGATCTCGGGGAGGATGAAGCATCCTCCACATGCAGATGTCAGTGGTTCGAACCCACGACCTATTGATCTGTAGCTTTGCACGCTTGACATCTGAGCTAGACACCAACTTAGTACTGAAGTTGCGACGACATGACAGTAGGCCGACTTACTCCGGGATCCAAGATGAAATAATGACACCCAGATTAACAGGGTATTAGCCAGAATTTTGGGTGGTATTTTTTTTGTTATAGTGTATAAAAACAACATGGCGCCAGCCGATCAAGCTGTCGCACTTTGAACGCGCAATTTATAATTCAATAAATAGCCGCAGTTCTCATCGTCATATACGAGCAATGGTTTTTTCTTTTCGAGATATCGTGACCAAATGGCTCCGCTTTTGAGCGGCACCTTACCTATCACCCATCTGAAAAACGGCCCGCCAAAACTGAGACTGTCCACCCAACCGGGTCTTTGCTTAATACCCTGCCCCGATACTATACTGTCGTCACTACGCGCAAGGGAAGACACAACAAGACACTACACGCCTAAAAGCGTATACATTGCCAGGGAGGGAGTGGCGGGGGGGGGGGGGGAGGTTGACACTTGGGTCTGGCAGTCACCCAAACATACTTACCGGACGGCGTGGCCCACTTGTAACGCGACGATCGATGCTTTAGGCCAGTATTGTGTGGACGAGAACTAAATGTGGCCCAGGATCCCCCGGTGACATATCCCCCAGATTACATCGCCCACACCCGGGGTTCGAACCAGGGACCTATTGATCTCTCCAGGCGGGTGTTATACGGAGGCTCCTAAGTGACATGTATGTAGCCTACCTGTTTGTCTTCGTACAACGGGTCGACGAAGTCCTGTGGAATGTTCTTGCCGTAGGCCTTGGTGAAGAGCCAGCTGAGAGAAGCCTCCACCTTGGCCTGGTGAAGAGAAACAGGACAGTCGGGGTCACATTAACATTCATCGCGCAGAACCGTTTCTGTTTGACCAGAACACAATGATAATACAGAACACAATTATATCACGTCTATATATACGCTGTTCGGCTGCTGATCAGGGACAGACATTAACTTGGGATGTCGCCTGTCCTGTCGGGCACGCGGTGTTGAGATTGACATCAATTTTTTTTTACTATAAATTTGAGAAACAACAAGGTTGATAAAACCAAGAAACAATTTATTTACTGTGCTATTTTCAAGGATTTCGACGATTCTAATGTTATGAATCGTAGTGATCAATCTGCTGGGCGCAGTCTAAACCTGTCCAGTCGGGCATACAACCAGTATTCTGACCTGTCCGACCATGTAATTTAACTGTCCCAGGCAATCGGGCAGTCGATTGTGTCTCTCCCTGCAAATGTGCCTACATGACTGACAGAGGCCAAGTACTACCCCGAGATAAAACAAGAGGAATTATTACGTTTCTCAAGATTAATCTAATCCTCATACAGTACTATTTGCTTATTATCGAAAGAATATTGCTTTTATAAGACCCTATTAAACCCGGAACGCTATTTAAAAGTAATTAAGAGTGAACGATTAAGAAAGGCCTATAGTAGATTCAGATGTGGTAACCATGATCTTATGATAGAAAAAGGTAGACATTTAAACATGCCCTTAGAGGAGAGACTGTGTCCGTATTGCCTAGGAATCTGTGTTGACGAAGTCGAGTCTCAAATCCATTTCCTACTTAAATGTCATTTATACGCCGATCTTCGACAAAAGTATATTAGCCCCGTTTATTATAATTATCCATCAATAGACAGTTTTGTGCAATTGATGAGCAGCGAAAATGAGAAGACATTATACGGACTATGTAAATTTATCGTCGCTGCCTTGAGAAAGAGAAGGCAAGAGGTGTTATCTCCACATTAGCGCACTTTTGTATTTCTTTTTTTGTCGCTGTGTTTCTCTTTTTTTTTGTACTAATTAATTGTACCAGGGCTGGAGGCCAGCCAATAGTACGCAATAAACTACTTTAGAACTATTTGCTTCCATGTAAAAACAAATGTAAATAAGATGTTTTGTCCATTAAATTGACGTTCACCTTTTCTGCAGTATTTCTTTAGACCCCACATATTGAATATCGTATGTATAAGACATACGGACGCCTGTTCGGAAACTGAGTGCAACATTTGTAAGAGGGGCAATATCTAGACTGGCATTACATGGGTTTTGTTCACGTGTGGCTGTTCAGTTCGTCTCAGGTACTGTGTGGTCTATGACACATTACGACGCACGGCGCACTTATTATGCGACATCGGCAACGCAGAAACAATACTTAATGACAGCGGTCGGAAAATCAACAAATTCTGGTGTTTTTATCGGCCGCTTTTGTGCATATGCAGGTTAAATTTGGCATGGAAACAAACCTCATGAGACAATGAAATAAGCCGTTTCGAGGTGAACATTAATATGTGAATTTGCTGTTGTGAACCTAGTAAAATAAATAAAGTTTATATAAAAAAAAATGAAATAGGGGTTGGATCAAAACGCCCCCAATGCGGGTGCCAGGGCGCGAACCCACGACCTGTGCTCTGCCTGCCTACCAATTGAGCCATGGAGGCTCCCTTCCAATCTCTCTAACGTCTATTCATGAGAAGGTAATACATCTTCGTAGGTAGGTCTCCATCATTATTTGTCTTATTATTTAATATCTTGAAACCTACGATTGGATCACGTCATTACCTGGGACATAACTTTAATAATGAGTATTTTGGGCAGACGAGCTGCATGTAGTCTACGCGTTATATATGTCTTATTGTGTTTCCCTCAAGCTCTCTTTCATCTTAGCCAAGGTTTCCCCGGTGAGACTTATATAGACCCTTGCCTCGCTCCACCGAGTACCAGGAGGTCCCTTTATGCTGGGGGTCGGGCCAGTGACAAACCCTGAAAGTCAAACCTCGGAAAAGGGCGAGCAAACATGACGAAACAGCCAGATACAAGCGAAGTGGCGCATACAACGTCACCACGCATGCGAGAAGTCGGCGAATAAATAATAAAAAACAAACTTCATAATTTATCTGTAACATAAAGAGCTCAAGACTCACACATTTCACACCCTGACCTTTGACCTCGGGTCTATTGTTCCCCCGTTACGGGTGGTGCGTCGTTGAGTCAACACGAGGCTTACATGTGGCCCACAGAGGGCTGGGGGGGGGGGTGGGTAGGGAGCGTCGGGGGGGGGGGGCGGAGGGAGGGAGGGGGGCGGAGGGAGGGAGGGGGGTCTAGAGAAAGAAACGTCCTTCCGTCAGAGATGAAAGCCAAATGTCACTGCTGAGTACAGTCCAACCTCAATCTGCACATGTAGCAATGAGCCTCATTGTCTAAAGACGAGACGCGCGGTTATTCAGACACATGTGGCCGTTAGTAAGAGGTTGCGAGGAATTACAACGGGACAGCTCCCCTTTAAAGCGGCGAACGTAACTTGGGTGGAGGTCCCAATAAGATGGCATCAAAGCCGATGGTGTTTTCTACGCTCACCTCCAGTCAAGTAAGTATGCAAAAAACCAACATCTGGTAGGTTGGTTGGTTTCAGTAGGACTATTCAACCTCTGTATATATATCGTATTGCGCTAATGGCAGGTTGGTTGTATATTCAGAACGCTTCAACCGCTTTTGGTCATATCGCGTCAATGGGAGAAGGAATGGAGAGTGGAGCCATGTCCCCCGGGGTAACCCCCTACTTTTCGCGAAGAAGAACATGTGATCTTTATCCGGTGACCACACAGACATGGCCACAGCGAGGGCGCGAACCACCGATCCACGTGCCGTTAGGCTCTCGGGTGACCGTTGCAATAATGGAAAGGGATGGAGGGAAGACATGATTCATGTCTCCGATAGTAATCCCCTACTCTTTGCAAAAACAAACATTGCATCTTTATACCGAGATATCGCACCGGCCGTTTGGGATGGCCCATCAGAGCGCACACGACTCTCTATAATAGGCGAACACGCTACAAACTAGGCCACAGGGTGACCCCCCCGAAGAGCCGTTTACAGCCCTGTGAAGAGTGATACAGCATTGTAAACCTATTACATGGGCAATACAATATTGCATCATTACACTGTGATAATGACAGTGCCATTACACTGTGATAATGATACAGTGGCATTACATTGTGATAATGGTGTAGCATCATTACACACCGGGCTGGGCATTAACCCTGCTTAGGGGAAATACCCAGGAACCAGCTAGTGATACAAATGTTACAAGTCCAGCTCCAGATATTGGCCACCTCAACACATCGAACACCTACTTGTTCCCTCTTTTCTCAAAAATACCATTACTTAACTATTTACATAAACCCTTCCTTTGCCTATATTTACCAATTAAACCGGAACCTGCAACTACGTCACTTGGCGCGAAAATTACGGCCTTGATCGTTAGAGTTGATGCCTGAGTTTGTACAGATATTTTTGTGACTAAAGCGTGTCGCACTAACAAGGCTATGAGCCACATACTCTGCACAACCACCCAGAGGGCTTAAATATTACCCTTCCTTGGGTATATTACGTTAATTTTCCTACGAATTCATTTACCCAAAAGCTGGTTCTTTAATTGAGCGCAGGAAATCAAAGCCGACCGGCCAAATAGCCACAAAAATTACACGAGATACGAGCTGCGACCGCCTTTCCGTGGTGGGCGGCCGTCAGGGTAGAAATTTAAATATCAGGCTCAGACATAGAGCCACAGGCAAATGTCACAGCGAACTCGCTTCGTGACCACGTGGGGTGGAAGCATCACCGCCGGAAGTCTCAACGAAAAGTGCGTCGCTAGGTGTCGCTTCATGCCAAGAAACATAGAAAGAGTAGTCAAATGGGGTTGGGAAAGGAGGGGGCGGCTTCAGGTGGTGTCTTGTCTGGCCAGAATACGGAGTCCTTATCAACGAGACACCCATATTGAAAGTCCAGTGGGGAATACACAAGGGGATGGGTGGGGAGGGCATGTGATCGGTGACATATATATATATATACGCTACGTCTGATATCCTCATATCAGTCGACTGAAGTAAAACATATCTAAAAGACATGTAGAGAGTACTGGATCCCAATCTGATGCTGCAGACACTGCGGTACCAGGAGCCGTCACAGATAGAATGAAATGAAAAATACACACGCTACCCAGAACTCTGGGACTCGAACCCGGCTGAATTTGTCAATTTTTACGATCATGACCGATGTTTCACCTTGCTGCAGTCAGTGCCATGCTGTCGCCCAGCATTGATTCGCGCTGATCCGTCCGCCTTGAGAAAGAAGAGCCCCCCCCCCCCCTCCTCACCCTGTCCTACTCGGGGATAAACAAATCCCTCGGGATGAGATCACACGGCCTCTATGGCTGGCCTTTTACGAAACAACTAGATCCCAAGCCTCAAACTGATTATGTGCAAGACATAACACACGATGGAACCTCATCGTTTTCTAAAACGAACATTAACAAGACCCACAAATGGGCTGTGACGCTGTGTACATTGAGCAAATTAGGAGACACATTCTGTGAAGATATAATAGCGGATTTCGATGAGCAACACAACAAGATATTGATTCCAGTTTAACTGACATCAACAGAGGTGCATTCCTCCTATACATCATTGGCAACACGAAATCAACAAAACACTCCAGACAAGGAAATAATCCGAACAATATAACAACACAGGCCGGCTATATTTCAAGACTATTTCTGTCTGATCAGTAGGCCCGCGCAATGGCTAGGCATCCATCCGTCTAAGCCGCCATCCATGTTGACCAACTGCAGAGACTAACCCTGGCGATGTCGCCATCCTCGCCGGAGCCCGGTGTTTTATAGCCAGACGGTGTGGGTGGAGACGGCTGGCGCGTCCAGTCGCAGGCAAAACAGCCGCAGCAGCACAGACAGCGTGGCGCAGACGACAGCAGACGATAAAGGCGGGAAACCAGACGATGGGCAAATGGCAAGAGCCATCGTCTGCACAGTGCCAGCAGACGACACAACCAGCCAGACGACCGCATGGCGGGAAAGCGACCGCGTGGACTTCAGCAAACGACGCGGCGCTGAGCTGAGTGGAAGCAGTCCCTCGCCGACGCAGGCCCAACAGGTGTCCACGTACCAAACGTACACGGCAAACGTACGGTATATAGTACAGTCTGAACACCCTTATCAGCGACCGTACTTTTCTTTGACCGCCATTCTTACTGAGCCTTCCCTTCCCCTATAATCACATGCGGTCTCTCGGCGTGGCTTGCCCTAGGCATCAAAGGAAACCTGGCTGCTATCTGTCCATCCTAGTTCACAAACTGACCGCGATAGCCATGCCCTAATAGTTAACACTCCTAAGATTCCCGGGGCCCGAAATGAGAATGTACCACAAATATACATACGCTGTGTAGCCGGAACTGTACTCGGATCCTGTGGGTGAGCTCACCCCTTTCGACCGCCCCCGCCCCCTGCGCCCGACCTAGAACCCTGGCAAGCCAATGGACATCAGGATGTCGGCAAGCAGCTGCCATGTGTGTTTTACTGTCACGGCCTGACACCAACGCCAAGGGTCAGTTACAGCAGATGAATATCGTATTCATGCAACACATATATATATATATCGCTTTTTATGTGGTATATTAAGGAATCAGATATCTGCATTATATATATACATATATACATATATAGGAGTAGTTTGTGTGGAAGCAATATCGGATAACGCGAAAATGGTTAAGGTTAACATACACTGGATCATTATATGACTCGGCACACACGCACACCAGTATACATGTACATACATACGAACACAAGTAATAAATGCGCATGTGACAAACCAGACGACAGTTTCAAAGACAAGACAGAGGTGGGGGGGGGGGGTGTTTATAACGCCACCTATACGTAATAACGGGGTAGCGGGGCCAGGGCACTCCTGGAACAGTGTGATGAAGGGATAAAACGGCCTCAGCATGAAGCAGGGTTCACACATCAACCGATTGGTCTGCAGTCTAGTACGCTTCCTAACCCCCCTTCCCCGCCATCCCACCTCCCCAATATGGCTATTCCAATAAAGGTTTCAGATGCCACAGAGAGAAACAATTCAAGTTTCCCGGGGAACGAGGAGGCGCGGGGACACTTCTTCTCGCCCTTATTTATTCAAAGACATTCTGCATTGGACCCAATCGCGAAACAATAAGCCCCCAGCCCTTTCCTTATTTCCCCAATTCTCTTTTCCTTGAAGATCCATAACACGCCGCATTGGACCCCATCGTGAAACATTAACATCAATCCCCACCCGGTCAGCCACTAAGATGGGAAGCGCGTGAGAAGCCAAGAACTTCCATCGTCGCCTCCACCGCCAATGATAATAACAATGACAGGACTATAACGTAGATTTGTTTGCCTATCAACGATAAGATCGCGGCTACGAAAAATGACATAGACTCATCAAAGCAAATGCTGACTGCAAAGAGAAAGAGATACCGCAACGAGAGAGTCCCAGCTTCATGTAATGTGTGTACAACAGTGTTCCTTACAGTTACTATTTACGGCTTCTCCGATTCGGATTCGCCGCGGAAGCCGAACGCGTTGACGTCTTAATGGCGATGTCCTTGATTCAGGAGCGACAGTGTGCTTAATGTATCACATTGGGTAAATTCCTCAGATATTACGGTTAACTGGTTACAGGGGCAACGAGTCTGCATATCCGCTACGGGCAAAGAAGCAAGTTTTCATGATTTTTTAGTACGAAGTACAATCGCCATACCGGCTACATCGCATGTTTTTTTCTCATATTTCTTGCCTTAAGATTAAGGATTTATCGGATATATAGGGAATCGCCAAAGACAGTGGTTCCGCAGATTTCCCGGCCCTTCATTCTCAATCGTTTGGTCCAACGTTCCGTTCACAAGACAAGTGGATTCTCCTGAAGCCCAGAATAGCCCACAGCGGATAGCACCAAGGTCACTTTTGTGCAAGTCTATGTAATATGATGCGGTTCTCTACATTTCATATGGCACCATCTTGAAGACTACCTTCGTGCCCCTAACCTGGGTAAAATTAACAGCAGGTTTCCCCAATGCTCGCTCGACACCTGCCCTGTAGAATTTGCGCTTTCTTTTTAACTGATAGACAGACCGTAACCTCAATCCCGGATTAAAAAATCTTGCAACATTAGACTGTGTTTTTTTCTCAAATTAATCTGCCCTATTTTCATTAAAACCAGACACTACTTACACTAGTAGGCCATAGTTATCTTCTCCCTTCTGGCCGTCAAATTGCCATTCTATACGCTGGACACTTCTTACATCTGGAGACTGCATCCTTTCGCCCTAATCCCAGACAGTCATTCACCGGTTCCATATTATCTGGCTACCGCTGATCTCCTATACTGCCCACAGCCACAGCCCAACCCCCCAGCCGCAGCACCTTACTTATTCCCCCAATTTTCATTGATATCAATCCATGAGTGACTCAGAGGAATAGCAGCACAGACTGGAGCCTCTCCCCTCAGGTCAAGGGCCAACGGTGAAACACACACCACTCCTCCTTGCCTGCAGTGTTGGAGTCACCCAGCTGGTTCCTGTTACCAGGTTCCCCCGCATACACGTAAGCCACCCATATTAAATAAACAGTACAGCTCGATGTTCATAATAACATTTCATCGTCCATGGTCGAGCCCAGGAAATAAATTATTATGTTAGCATAATAAGGCAGGATATAGGCATGAGTAATATGTGAGCTATGTTGAAACAATGGTTTGCCCATACACAAAAGAATGACCATAATTACCGGTACCCTTTCTGCTACATTCAGTCACGACATCCCCTTTAGCTCTATAGATTTGGTTCATCAGGACGTAAGCCAGTCATGCAGTAAGAGGGAGATCAGCAATGCTGAGGTAAAAATCATGAGGTAAAAAATGATTTTTACCAGGTTATGTGTGAATAATCCCACTCAATACCACATTTTAAAAAACTTGTGGACTACTCCTCAAAGAACAAACAAATATTCGTTCAATTGGAAAAGTTTATAACTAAAACAGACTGATAATGAAAGTTGACAAATCTTTATACGATTTATCATTTCGGGTAGGTTTGGCGATGAGGAACACATGCATTAAGGTGTGATCCAGTTCAATGCATTTACACTTTTTTTTTTGTTGCTACTCATAACAAAAGGCATTGAACCTTGGTTACTGTAAACTGCCTTTGGCACTGCAGCTTGAAGTTTCTGGCCAAACCAGAATTGTCTTCATGAATTCCTGCAGTTTTATAACGCAGCTTACAGTTCTTTTGATACTAGTATCATAACACAAAGCGAGTTGACATAACATATATGGGAATAGCAGCTACAGAATTTGTTTTTGTCACACTTGGCAACCTGTAACACACCAATACATACACTTAGTGGTTTTATATGCCAGGTGGTGATGGGACTATTGGAAGTAAATCACTGCATAATATAGTAATCTGAGATAGGTTAACTGTTTGTCAAGGTAGTTTATGCAGACAAATGCTAGCTTCTGCAAGAGGGTGGCTGCATCCCTGTACAAGAAACAAGCTCAGATATAAGAAAGTGTAAATAGATTGTTTGTTCATTTTGTATCTCTATAATCTGAGATATAGGAAAGTGTAAATAGATTGTTTGTTCATTTTGTATCTCTATAATCTGATTACATATTTGTATAAAATGATTACTGGGTATATATGCTGTATAGTAAGTCCACCTAAATTGATGGTCGGATTAGTGTTTTAGGCTATGTGCATACATGTAGTTCTACACCAGATCAAGGAACCCAGGGGAAACAAGATCAAAGGATCAAACAGCCTTAGACAACAGTAAGATTTGAACCTCTACATGTTGGCCACGGCAGCTCCCCTGGCACTCCCTCACTGAGGATGTATTCGTATTCAATAAGAAAATAGGGAAGGGGAAGGAGACGTATGTGTAATTAGGCACTGTAGTTGAGGGGTAGGGTGCCCTTGTCTTGCAACGAGTCTTGCAGGCTCTCAACTGGCTCCTACCATTATCACTGACCTATTCGCATTTTGGTTAATCGCAAATTCTGCTTAAACGCAACACAAATTAACCTGAAAATGGGTGGGAGTTTTGGATAAGTGCAACATTTGACACCAAACCCAGGTGTTGTTAGCGGGCTTATGGAGACAATGCACTCAATTAGTTGACACTTGACATTTTTATAGCTTTGTTGTTGTCACCGGATTAACAGTCGATGTGACAGTGTGATGTGGGACGTAATAACATAGAAGATGCTGCTGTCGCCAGGGTATTAGCAAAAAAAATTTTTACCAGCTAAAATTGTTGCTGCCAAGAAAAGCAGTCTTAAACAATATAGTGCCAAAAGGCAATTTTTAGGCGGGTAAACAGCACTTGAGTGCCCACCAGTCAGAAAAACTGCCCACCCATCCAGCGGGCAGGTGGGTCTGGCTAATACCCTGGCTGTCGCCTATAAAGTCTTCAGGCACCAAACATGGCTTCATCATATGATCATGGCCTAATGAAAGCGGACAGACCTCTCTCTCGCTGACAAGGTTAAATTCATCAGGCCCAAAGACCAAAAGGTCTCGCAAATGCAGATACCCCAGCAGTTCGGCTGTTTCAAAATTGCCGATTTCTCACATCACTGCAGATAGGGACTCCACAAGGATGAAGAAAGACCCACCGATATAGGTGGAAGATGCATTCTGAACCCAGTCAAAATCACCAACTCCATATATTCGCAACTGTTTCGCTGACAAAAAGATGTTGCAATTAAGCAGAGCAAACTGTAATAAATCAGCATGCAGCAACACCAATCATGTAGACAATTAACTCCTTGTATCTAAGAATCCATGGTCTGCCAAGCTCCAAGTGATAAACATTTCTGCACTTCTCTTCATGAGGACTGGTTGTCAGAGCTAGACAATAACTCTTAACATCTAGCAAAAGGAGTTTCAAGTAGTTTCCATTTTGACTTCTCAAACTGTAGTGATTAAAGAGTTAAAGACATAAATAACATGGTTCATGTATTATTCTTGGTCACACATATTTTGTTCTATTGCGTTATTCTATTATTCAATTGCAGTGTAAAGGGTTTCTACCTTTTCCAAAAAAAGTTCCTTTTTGGAAATGGCCAGGGTACATCCCCATTCACAGACCCTCACACCTGCTACACTACAATACAAATCAGTAATGCCTAGTTGTAAATGTAGTATCATATGTGGGATGGTGCAGACCAATGATCCTGTTGAGAGAAACAGATAATCACCATGGATGGATACATATGTTGACATATATTTTATTTTTAATGCAAACACTTGTAAGCAGAACTGTGCAACTGGTAATTTTTCCACCGTTGCACCTATATAATCCCATCTAGCGACTAAAGCCAATTACTTTGGCACTGATTGTAGAACCACTGTCTCATCGCACCTACACTGTATCAAGTTTCTATCTGGCCTACTTAGTCTAAGACAGCAGCTGTATCAAGTTACACTATTCCCGAACAACATGCAATGTTTTTTCATGCCATTAACCCTAATCTTAACCGTAGCCTTAATTTAACCCTAAACCTACTATACATGAGCTATTCATGCTATTTACAGCAAAAGCCCATTCGCTGTTCAGGGTAATTCACTGATGTAGTTCTGATCTGCCTTTCTAGTTACGAAAATTACCGTTGTTACCAAAATAATGTATTGCATCATAACGTCATACAAGTCGGGAGATAATTCTTGAAACTTGAAACCTGCGTCGTAAGATGTTCTTTTCCCAGGCATTATGTTACCATGGCAATCAAGACTGACAATGAGCTACTTAGGTTGTGTTATTCATTACTACTGCCACACGACTCTGCCAACACCTATTGTAGACCAATGATCAGAGGCCAGGTTTCAGGTGGTGTAAATTGATACAGCTGCCGCCGGCCTCGCACCAAATGCAATAAGTTAATTGTGCCAGACAGAAACTTGATACTGGGTAGGTACGACAGTGATTCATAAACATGCAGTAAGAGCCAGGAGAGTCAGCCACTGGTGTGACATTGATAAGAACTGCGATCGGAGAAGGAGAGGTAAATGTTGTTAGTAGCCGCGATTGCATATAAAAACAATTAATTGGCTTGGTAGGGGCCAGGAGAGCCAGCCACTGGTGTGACACCTGAAAAGAGGTGTGATCCGAGAGGGAGAGGGAAATGTTGTTACTGTTTAATACTCGCGACTGCTTGTATAAATAATTAATTGGTTTCGTTGGCGGGACTGGATTAAGCAGGGATACAGGGGAGGGGGGGGGGGGGTTGAGAGGCCAAAGTCTGGGTGCGGCTTATAATATGTAGTTTTCCGGAAATGGCTCTGGGTGCCTGCCAACCCAGTTTTGAGGCCAAAAGTGGGGTGTGGCTTCTAATATGTATGTGGCTTCAAATAGGCAGTTTACGGTAACATAGTCTGCTCTGAAATGGGTCCACATGGTCCAGTAGTGGAACTACTGTTGGCGGTAGCCACAGCGGCTCGCTTGCAAGACTACGATTTAGCATGGGGCCATGTTAAAAACAGTGGTTTGAATGGATGGAGTACCTGTTCATTGCAATAATCAGCGATTCTGGTATGTATGCTGCTTCATTTATCGCACAAAGATTTCAAGTATTGCATTTCATTAAGCTGTTAGGAAACGTGGTGACATATTATACATATATAATGAGTGGACTATGTGCAATATTTCATTTTATATAATTTTAAGGAGGTCTGGGACATTGGGTTCTACACTCTGGACTACCCAGAGTACTCTCAGAGGACTACTCACTGAATAATGCTCTGTTTACAGGGAGATATGATGTATTCAGAGTAACTATTAAAGCCTTTTCCTATTCCATCCGCTATGATACGGCAGAGAGAATTGGATAATGTCATAGTGGCCAGATCAACACAAAATCATCTGGATAGGTAGAAAAAAGCTCTAATAGTCACTTTGGATACATCACATATTGCCATGAAAATTGTCTTATAATAATTAACTAATATTCTATCAATATATACCTCTGTTTTTACATTGCTCTACTATAAACAGTAGATCAGAATGAGAACTAGAATAATTCTACTCCAATTTTTTAAGGTGAAACAGCCTGAACTGGGTATGGCTTGGTGGCTAGCACGAGCACTCCCCGGTGGTGGCAAAAAAGCAGAGGGAAAAAAAGCCTGCAGGTGAAAAGTCTAGTTACTATTATACTACAACAAGGGAGAAGACAACTGTAACAATCATAATCAATATTGGGCTATAGAAATCACAATCAATTTTTTTCACTGTCCGTATGATGCTGATCGTATGTCACCAGCCAAGTCTGTCACTAAGTGACAAGTCACCTCACAGATATTGTCACCACACCAGTCACTGACTGTCACCTGTCAAATATAATTTTAGAAGTTTCCTTACAAATACATGATAGGTAGTCACAGTTTCCAGAAAGATAGCAATCGTTACCTGCTTTGAGTTGTAATCCTCCATTGGAATCAATTCTGGAATTTCTTCGTTTGCTTTCTGATCAATCGAGTTATCCATCATTGAGTGCTTCAGTTATTTTCAACAGGTTCATCATCCACTCAAAAATTCCAGTCAACTGTCTGGAAATCGTACTCGGCAAGACACACCATAATTTTAGTTTGGACGAAGCGTTCTGGCATCAAATCAAGCAGACACAAGAAACGCGTGAGGAAGAATATTCCTCGCTTGCACGAGTATCGTTTCAAAGAAGAAAAATATTCAAAAGGGTCAATAAATGACATAAACCCACCAAACCCAACCAAGTATTTTCATAAGCACCGACCCATCATTGGTACGCATGCGCAAGATGGCTCACAGGCCGGAGCATACTATCAAACGGACGAGTAACCTGTTTTTAAATATATGCAAAGGATTACATATCAAAGAAGGTACCAAAAAGATGAATGCTGGTGGTCTGAGCATGGGTGCCCTGCATTTTGCAACGAGCTACAATGTTGAAAGATGCTGCGAGCTCGTATTTTGATGACACAAAGTAGTAGATATTTGGGGTGTGAATCAGTTAGTGCACTCTTCTGTCGCCATTCGTTTCAGTCGCTAGAGGGCACTGTCTGCTCATCCAAGAGCGCGCCCGAAAGCGCTTCCCTTCTTGCGTGGTGGATGTGTAGTGGCGGATCCAGCGCGGGGGGGGGGGGGGGGGGGGCTACTACGGCAATAGCACCCCCACCCACCCCCTGGTCAAGCCGCAGAAGACCCCCCCCCCCCCCCACCACCACCGACAGGTTTAGCCCCGGAGAATTAAATTTGATCTGTTACAGCCTTAAAAAATGTAGGCTGATTAAGTTTATAAAAATGATAGGGCATGACGATGTGAATGCTTGCATGACTCGGTAGGCGGTTTGATTGCTTGGTTTGGTATGAGCATGATAGAGTTTGGCGGAAGATTTGAATGCTTGGTTTGTCATGACTGTGACGGGGCTTGGCAGGCGATGTGAATGCTTGGTTTGTCCTGACTGTGATGGGGTTTGGCAGACGATGTGAATGAATGGCTGACGGCGGGAATACTTGGGCGGTTAATTGTCATGAGTAAGAGAAACTGCATGGCTGACACCGTCACCAACACGGGGTTTTAAGACTATGTTATGTAATTAATTTGTTATCATTGAATCCACCACTGTAATCGCGAAATGTAATTCCCCCCCCCCCCCCCTGCCCCTAAAGTCTGGATCCGCCCCTGGTGTGTGTGGTGGGCAATTAAGGAACCGGGGGGGGGGGGGGGGGGCGAAAACAATGCGAAACTGAAGATATCCAAATAAGTTGATCCAGCTGATAAAGGCTTAATTCTTACCGATAAACCTAATGTGATCTATCGTTTCTGCACAAATAACTTTTAGTACATGCGAGGAGATATAGGTCTCCAAGGGTCTCGAAAGGAAGCGACACCTAGAGAATTAATCAGATCAAGCCCATTCCCACCCCTTCCATGACGTTATGACTTCACGGCTTCCGACGGGCCTATTATAGCCTGGTGGCGGGCCCGGAATGGAACTGCTGCCAGTTGACCCGGGCATTCATATAGAGTCTGGGCTTGAACTCCCTTCCATTTTTTTTGTATTTTACCTAATTTTCTTTTTAAACCTCCCCTGGTCGCGGGTGGGTGGGGTGGGGTGGGTGGGGGGGGGCAACTGTATGTGACATGAGTGCCACCCTCCCCCCCCCCCTGCCCCCCACCGGGGTTGAGGCTCATGTGTTGGAAATAATAAAACGGAAAAAAGGAATTCCCTCCTCCATTGTACTGTCTCTGCTCTACATGTAAATTTCCGCCATTGGCAGCAATTAAGGAACTTATTCCAGTTCATTCAGCGTTTGCTGGCTCTTGTAAAGTAAAGGAAGGTCCAGTGCGACCAATATCAATAGATATGACCCAGCGAGCTTGAACGTTTCTCCCTTACACTGTACGGTTGGCTCAAAGCGAGGTATTAATAAGTTTATTTTACTCCCACTCATTACTTAAATTCGGTCGATGGCGCATTCGTAATGGGAGAGGCCATATATGTCAGCATAAGTACAGCATCAGCACCGGAGTGGGCATTCTACTTCGGGACAGGAGGCGACAGAACGCCCGATGCCATCAGGACAGCCTTCTTGAGCGCTTCTGAGTTCAAGGCGCTATTGGTAATCTGCTAGACCTATGCAGCAGTTAATGAATGCTGTCGTTATCTATGGGCGCTGCTCCTGCTAAACCTAATGTTCATGCGAGGTCCCATACCGTAGCAAAAAATTTATACATCCATAGATCTAAAGTTTAAAGTTCTTTGACCGTAGACGCTGTCGCACACAGATTGTCTTCCCCACAGATTAATGACTAATGACCAAGATGACCGTTTATGGCACCAGTAAGCAATCTTGTTCGCTTGTTGCAAGTTATCTTACGAACCGCGAACAGAGGGTAGAAGTAGGACATAATAGGAGCGAGTGGCTTCTCCCAAGAAAGGAGCACCACAGGGATCTGTTTTCGGCCCACATCTGTATAACATATTTACAAATGACCTGCTATAGTATCGACCTCACCGGAAACCGGTAAGTATAACTATGCTGATGATAACACTGTGATGGCTCAAGGTAAAGAGTTTAACAAGGCTAATTTAACACTATAGAAGGCGTTATCGGAAATAACAACGTAGTTCATCGATAATTACATGAAGGCCAACCCAAGTAAGTACCAAGCAATCGTATTTGAGAGGAGACACGAAATAGGTGAGGCTAGATGTTTTTTCCCCTTTCTGGTACAGAACTGGCAGCGGAACAGGAAGTAACATTACTAGGTATTCAACTAGAATCCAGATTAAATTTCGGCAGCCATATATCAAGTTTGTGCAAAAAGGCCGGTAAATGTCTCAAGGTGTTAGCTAGGGTGCCTAAACCATGGATGTTGACTGTATGTATGTAAACTTACATTATTTCATTCATGCATCCTTTCACATTTTAATTATTGTCCCGTTGTGTGGCATGTTTTGTGATATGAAAAACATGCGTAAAATTGAAAAGATACAGGAGCGTGCGATGAGATTCGTTTTTAATGATTTTGGATCAGCATATACAGAGTTGAGGAAGAAAGCGGGTAGACCGTTGCTAAACGTTGAGCGGTTGCGCGGTTTAGCTTTAAAAGTTTACAAAAGTATTAACAAGATTGGGCCCAGTTACCTTGGTTGGTTGTATATTCAGGACGCTTTAACCACTTTTGGTCATATCGCTTCAATGGGAGAAGGAAGAGAAGAGCGGAGCAATGTCCCCGGGGGTAACCCTCTACCCGGGTGGAGGG
Source organism: Arenicola marina (assembly GCA_964019135.1). Lineage (NCBI taxonomy): Eukaryota > Metazoa > Annelida > Polychaeta > Arenicolidae > Arenicola > Arenicola marina. The sequence goes on along the minus strand of OZ025256.1, from coordinate 15,448,893 downwards.
GTCGGGGTTACTTAATACATTGCCGGGTTTGGGGGGGGGGGGTCCGCGGTAAAGCCCACCCTTTTATCACCACCAAAACCCGCTCGGTCAGGGCGTTTTACAGCCAAAATCCGCTCGGTAAGGGTATTTTTCGCGGCAACCCGCTGTATGAAAGCATATTTTTAGAGCCCCTCCCCCTCCCCCCCACACACACCGGTCGCAAGTTTTAGGATATCTGCTATATAGGGATATCTTTTTCATCATAAATGTCCGCTCTATAGGGGTATCTTTTTCATCATAAATGTCCGCTCTATAGGGGTATCTTTTTCATCATAAATATTCGCTCTCTCTTGCGTTCTAAAGTTTCGATCAACTTCGCGATTTGGGAATTGTCAGCCAATCAGCCTTCAGATGATCACGTTGATATTGTTTTTCATTATGACAGCGAAGATATCGCCCTAATACAGGCGGAACGACTGAAGACGGCAATGTAAATAGCTCAGTGGGTTAGAGCGCTCGCCTTCAATGCTCTGCATGGCCACCTGACAGCCGTGTGAAATGTTGACCAACCGATGCTTCAACCGTTGTTACGACTGTTGAAGAAATGATCGTACCGTATAAACCCGGCTGTCAGGTGGCCATGCACAGCATTGAAGGCGAGCGCTCTAACCCACCCGCTTGCTGTCGGGGGAAGTTCTGGGGGTCGTAAACAGCTTGAATGGGAAGATGGAAAATACTGTATCCCGCCGGGTAGTCTCTTCTCGGAATGAGTGCAGGGGATGTGTCATCTGACATATACAGAGTGCGGTATCCCTGAAGTGCTTTTGTGCGAAGTTAGTGTTTACGTACGAAAGGGTGTTGGGTCATCGTTGACAGTCGATCACAGTCAGTTGCTCTAATTGTTGATGGATAAAGTTGAAGGGATTCTGCTGGTAATCTCCGTTGTAGGCAACCGATTTCACCAAGGCAATGGTAATTTTCTGAGGTACTCTTCCTTGAAAGATGTCTTCGAAGGCGAACAAATTCTCTCCTCGTAAAAGAGAATATCTTTTAGAATCCCTTTTCAAATAGGGATACTTGGCAGTGATTGTCTGCAACACGTCTGCATGCGCTTCAATAATTTGAGGGATTACATTGACCTTGCATATGTGGAAAATGACGCCTGTGAGTTGCAGTCGGTAACCTTCATCCGTCTCGGGAGTCATGAGATAGAAATCAGGTTTGTTAAGCCACAATCGTAGTCCCATATCCACGTTATCCAACAAATATTTTTCTTGGTGCAAAAAGTCGACTCTTAGTTGCCCGAGGAGTTCCACCCACTTCCCTTGTTGGAACAGAGCGTAGCGCTGTGTTAATCCTCCATTGGTGGATAAAGGACTGGCGTCATCCATAAACCCAGAAGTATCGAGAAAGAAGACTTCGGATTGCAACTTGCCATTCGCTTGGTCAGCATTAGCGTGAAGCAAAGTATCCAAATATGCTTCGTGTGCAACATTGACTCCCGTCTGTGTGATTTTGTTTCCTTGTAAGCTGACATCCACTTGTTGAAACAGAACAGGTTGAAATCACCACAACAGCCTTCTATGCTGTTTACTGCATAGCTTTCACTGGAATCCGCTGCCCTGACTGCAGAACCGCATCAGCTGGCTGGCTGGCTGCCGCTCTACCTTGACCATAGTTCTCCGCCATACTGTCTTGTGATCTTCTCTACGATAATGCTACGCGAATAGATTTGACGTTTAGATGTAATTAGCCTTGATATACCCCGTCCTCGCTACCGCTCGGCTGAAGTGCAACCTGCAAATCCTCCGCGATTTCATACCCCTCCACTTCAATCTGACCATCAGTCTGTGTGTGAATACCGCGTCAAATCCTTATTATATTTTAATTCTACATACCTTACACTATCTCTTTACCTACAGTTTGTGTCTTTACAGAGCTGCTGATGTCCACAATACCGGCGATATTCCGCACTTCATTCCTAACATTTGTGCAGCTATTGAAAGTGATAAGCGACAAGTATGTCAGCAGGCGGCGCTACGGGCCCATGCGGGAAATCCCCCGGTGTAACCGGTTTACCTCGTAGAGAAGCGCTGGGACATGTTTTTTATGCAAATCGCTTCCTTGTCTTTATTTTATTGGTATAGGGCTATACAGTTCTCGCGATCGGGCAGCGAGACTTCAGTTTTGGGGACAAACAAACACACGTGCTCCATGTTGAACTATAGGCAGCTATAAGTCAATTTCTTTCGAGGTTTATTCTAAAGACTACGAGTGCTATTTCACTAAAGATGGCTATGGGAGGTAGACGTTAAAATATTTGGAGGCGATGGAGCGCAGAACTTTGGGAATATACAAGGAAAAATCCGTCTTCACTACACTCGAAAGCTAAAAATAGCGTTCTAAATTTAGCCCTGCACCCGGGCTTTCGCGAGTTCTCCAAACTGCGAGTGACGTCACAGAGTTTCACGTGCCTCCGCGGTAACAAAAATGGCGAGAGCAAGTGATCGACTTAACCATTCCGCTGTCAAAATATGCAGCGCATGGAGTAACGACACACGGACGCGTCATTAAACCACATGGTAAAGGTAAATTAAGACGAGTAGGATGTTTTCGTATCACTTTTGGATCACGAAAAGACAAAGTTCTTCATTCTTTGTAAGTTTTCTGTTTGAAGCGTGGCGCCAACGTTGTCACTCGGGGAGAATCCATGTGACGTCATAATGTCTCGTTTTCGTAGGAAATGCAAAAAAACGTTAGTTTCTCAGCCGTGTTGTCCCGTCGTAACAAATATTAGTCATTGTGGTGGCGCAAATGAATGAAAAATATGTCGTCTATCCGTTTTGGGCAGCTATATCTCTTAAATATTCTTAATTATATCGTCATGCCTTCCGCAATGGACCCACCCCTCGGCGCCTGGCTCTTGCGCAGGTAGTCTGGTTCCCAGTCTCACTCTTTGCGTAACATACACGTCACGCCTACGTCACAGATAGTCAGGATACCAGTGTGCGCAGAGATTCTAAACTCGTTCCGAACACGTGCTTCGTTTGTTTGTCCCCAAAATGAGTAAACCGGAAGTCTAGGCGAACGAGACTTTATAGCCCTATTGGTCTCGGTGCGCGTCATGTTGCGTGAAAAAAACTACAGGGTCGAAGTGCGGGCAAATATTCAGAAAGCACGAAGATATGTTTTGGCTGATATTTATTTGTTTGACTAGAAGGACAAACATCTGTATATTTTCACCGTCGGACTTGTTTCATATTAAGTTAAATTGATATTGATGATGATCATGAATGCGTATAACACTTGGTCAAAGGTGATCAAAATGTACGTACACGCTGTTACCTCATTTAAGGAATTGTTTTTGTAATTACCTAATGTTGTAACCATATTTAGTTGTTGCATCAATGTAGAGGACTTTTAAATTGTTAGAGGTTATAAATGGTCTAACGGATAAACATTTTATTCTCTAAGTAAAACATGTAACTGGACCAATATATTTTGCGTCAAAGCTAAGTCTCCGTAATGACGACAAAGTCTGATCCAGCGACAGAAACCCCGCAGGCTAGCTCAGCTGTCCATGGTGATCGTCACATCCTCACACCATCCGGTTGCCCAGTTCCCGCCGAAGTTCTCCGGAAGAGCCTCTTCCCTCGCGGCGCAGATTGGCGCGACGAAGGACGGAGCGGGGTTGTACTCGGCCAGGAGATCCAGGATTCGCTGCTTCAGATCAAGGATGTTCTGGGCGTAGTCTGGATCCCCCGAGAGGTCGTTGCTCTCACTTTCGTCGACTGGGAGGACAAACGTTGACACACACGTCCATAAGTGGAAGCTAGGACACTTTCCTCGTTTAACGGTAAAATATATGTATGTATGTTTGGTTTCGGGAAAACTAATGGTTGTAAATTGAGAAGGTGATCATTAAAATACATGCTTCGCCAATGAATAGAGTATGGTTTCTGAATACTCTGATACGAAACTAAATCACACCTCACAAGCTGAGTCAGTTAAAGCTACCGATAACCCTGAGAGTTTCGTTTCGAAGTAACTCGAAAGAAAGAGTACAAAAGGTTCACTACTGTACGATAGTAGCACCGTCATCTGACGAGATCGCTGGCCACCTACCGGAGAGGTCGTACAGTCTGACATGGCCGCTGGTTATGTCACTAGAGTCGAATCCCTTTGCGCCACAGATAGCACCCATTCTCTGGATCTCAGCCTGGGTGAAGGACACCTAGTGGCAAGCACGAAAACTGAGCGTGGGTCTCATGACAACAAGATATGCGCAATTAAACTTGTCGCATTTAATTAATGATAGATACTACTTAAAAAAATAATCTTCCAACCTTGTCAAAATTATGACCAAAATTGCTTGTTACTGTTATCATTATGATGGAATGTGGTTCAAACGTCTCTGTGATATACCGTATGTAATGTTTTCTACGTGTATGCGAATGACATTGATCCCTATATGTACGTCGCCTTGCAGGACGGAAATTGGGGGGTGGGGGATTATTGTTACCTCTCCCCTCTTTTCCAGGTCCCTCTTTTCGATGGAGGCCGGGTCGACACCGATAAGTGCAAGGTTCTCCGGATTGTCGTAGTAAAAGACCATGTCTTGACCGTAACCGTCGACAAATCCCTCCAAGCCCCAGATCAACTTCAGATCCCCTTGTCTGCAAACACGGGGAACGAAATAACAATTAATACGTGCATATCGCAGGTTGGACTGCTTTCAACATAAAATTTCTTTTTTTTAAATCCTAAATATGCTAATATTTTAGTTAGCCATAGGCACCGAACGAGGATCGTATTTGCCCATACCTGCCACACCCCCGCGCCACGCCCCCTCACGTAGTCCACACCAAGATACGTATTGATAACCGTGTCGTGCATTGCTGGGTGACGGGGTTTATAACTGACGTGACTGTGACTCAAATCTTGGCCCCTTTCAATAACATGATGGGCTTTTGATGCGTGGCCTTCTTCTGTTTTGACCGGTAAAGGCCGTTTCCAAAGTTGTGGTTTTTAGTTTGCATAGCGCCATGTAGGGTTGATGAAGGCCGATCCAGGCTAATATTCTCATCTATACATAATTATGTTATTTCTCTTCACTGTGATAATCAGGCATAATACAATACTTATGTTAGTACAAATAAGCGCTACCATTGGTCGCTCCTGCTGCAATTACCACTACCTCTAGTGGTAGATACAAGTGCTAAAAATTTGGACTTCTATATACTTCTTCTTTTACAAGTGACACAATGGTCTAATGATGCGTTAAGTAAGTGAACCAAGGATGTGAACCAACAAGGATGATAATCAGTTTGATGAGTGTGATGACCACTACAACCTGATGGCCGCCTGGCCGAAGTACGGCATTCTCTCCATGTCAATGTTGTAGATGATTTCCGTCCTAGGTGAGTCGGCTCCGTTCAACAACATGTCAGTCTGGTCCATACCATCCATGGTGTCGTCTGTAACAGACGTCGAGATTGGGTAAGAAATTAATACAATTAACATACACGTCATGCTGGTTTATGCAGTCCATGGTGTCGTCTGTAACAGACGCCGTGACTGGGTAAGAAATTAATACAATTAACATACACGTCATGCTGGTTTATGCAGTCCATGGTGTCGTCTGTAACGGACGCCGTGATTGGACAGAAATTTAAAGCAACCAAATGATTTCTGCAAAACCTTGGCAGCCAATGCTGAAGACTCTCATGTTTATACGGTGTAGCTGATGTAGTGTATTATGTGACTTACCCACAGAGCCCCCAGCCATCGACACCAGAGTGGGCACCCAGTCAACGGCGTGGAACAATCTGCAGGAGAATACCGCACAATGTTTACATATATATGCATGCAAGTATCTTACTGTGCAACGTGCTATTCCAGCACCGCCGGATGCAAATGGAAGTTGGGAGGGGGGTGGGGGGGCAGACGCAGCTCAAAATTGCCACCGGGGGGCAGGGGGGTATGGTAGGGGCTGAACACTTTACTACCGGTGACGTATTAACGTGCAACATTCCTATTTTGGGGACAGCTAAAGAGTGTGTGTCTGTGGGGAGGGGGGTGGGAGGGAGGTGCATTCTAAAGATACAACAGCAGCATGGACTGTCGTATATGATATGGCACCACATTCTACAATATATCAGATATCTTGGCATATATAAATATTGGGATCGGTATGTATACGCATAACCTTGTTCTGCTTGTACTCGGCGTAGAATGCTTGTGGCAGAAAACAAAATGCGGAACCTGACCAATTACCCTTCGTGCACGTAGCCAGACTTGGTGAGTAGCGGACCGCTGACGAAGCCGTTGACACGGCAGCCACCTTCCCACAATGCGGTCTTGGCGCCTCGCAGTGGCGAGTTGCTGGCGGTCGTGAAGGCCTCGCCGCCGTTCTACAAGCCGTCAACAAGTCAGTGACAAGAGATGATAACCGTGTCTTCCGACGTTTTAACCAGTGTATATCATATCGCGACAATCGGAAGAGAAGAGCCATGTCTACTCTTTACAAAAATAAATATGCAGTATCTTCGTCCTCCCACTTACGTCAGCGGTGAACACAATGAGAGTGTTGTCATAGAGTCCGGTGTCCTTCAGTTTCTCCACAATGTTACCGATGGATTCGTCCATGGCGGTCATCAGGGCTGCGAACAACATGTCAGAATTGTTAATTGTTAAATATGTTTAAACTAGAATTGTTATCGTGGTATTACCACACACTGCGATGACAATTTTAAGGCATAACGACAATTTATGACCTTCTCGGGACTTATGTGTTTTTGTTTGCCTATGCAGGTGCGTGAAAGAGTGGGTGGTATATAGGTTCAAGCAATTTGAATCCAATATTTTGTCAACAACTGGTTAAGTCGCATCTATACATACATCCGATCATTGGTGTGATGAACATGAAGAAATGACTGATCGATAATTTTCAAATGTGCAGCTTGATCTGTTTTTCTTGAATACGCGCTGGTAGGTAGTATTGACATATGACCCCAACACAGCGAATATCTTGTTAAAGCCACGTGAGCGCCGTGGCGGACTTACCCAAGTACACTTTGTTCTCTTCGGTCAGGTCGGAGTCAGCGTAAGCATCAATGTACTTCTGAGGGGCCTGAAACAGTAATGACAATATTTCTCTCAGCATTGCACGGGAGAAGCCATTTACTCGCTCATGCTACACACTGGCCTTCGCTTCAGATGTCTACACCGCAGGAAGACAGGAAGAGGGGTAGACTGAAAAGCTTACTCCAGATTACAGCAGATGAAACAAATATAGATATAGCGTCAATAATACTAGAGTTTTTAGTTGGACGCTCGATCGTGGCATTAGAGGAATAAATGAACACTATCTATCACCGACAGTGACTTCGGGATAACCCTAATATATATTGCACAATTTCTACAGCGTATGTCTCAGCTGGTAGTTGACGCCAAGACACACTTCTAGAAATCTAATGGCGTACAACCGTCGGAGAAGTATGCCAACTTGTATAAAACGTATGTATTCTAGGCGGACTTCGATACCGGAAACGCCTTACTATATGGTCGAGATTCTTGGGGTATTACAAGTCCGCTACAGTCACTACCGTCGAGGCGTCCCTTCTCGTGGTTTATCATGGCTACCGACGAATTTCACCAACAATATCTAAAGTACAATTGCCAGCAATGGTATCCACTCACGGCATGTGGGGTGTGGACGTTGGTGTAGGACAGATACATGTAGAAAGGATCCTCCGAATCATAAGTGTCCAGGAAGTCAATCACATAGTCGTTGACAACATCCTGGAAGTATTATCATTATCATTAACATTTCATTAGTTTCCCAACAAATAACTACGCCGACAGTTCTAATAATCTAAAAGCAACGGTGAAGTTACGTCAAGCCGTATACTCAACATCTGATCAGGGATTAATTATCTATTACAAACCGTTTTATCATTGAACACCGCTGCCGTTAAAATCCACATATGACGTTGCAATCAAAGTTTACGATTGTATGGCGGGTTTGCATGTAACTTGTTATTGTGTTACTGTGGCGGCCCATTTCGAGGCAGACGGGCGGTGTCGCCATCTAGTGGCATTACACATTGCATTCCTACCGTGTGATATACACCCTTCACCGACTCATCAATCTGATCCTCGTTGTACCAGTCATAACCGCCGCCTGAAGCCGACACACAGACAAACGTACCATAAAGGCTTTACCATGAAATAATCCTTCACACAGTGAACGCTATTCACGATCACCTACAATTCTCCGTTTTGACTTTCGATCACTAATATGATGAATCTGTATTACAGTAATGTTGTCCCATTTTTGGTATATCTATATACATACTGGTCAAAAATGATATTAATGGGAAGTCTGAGTGGTGAGCGCACTGACCGTGGCTGTGGGTGTAGAAGTCCTCAGCTCCTCCCAGACAGCCGTAGAAGTGGTCGAAGCCTCTGTTCCACGGCAGACAACCTTCCTGGCAGAAGCCCAAGTGCCATCTAGATGAGAAGCCACACGAGGCAAGAAACATAACAATGAGGTTACCTTAAATGAATCACCCTGATCGCATTTCTATCTTACGCAGCACATTAGTGGCCTCTCATAGTTATTGTGGCAATATAAGAGACAATATTACCACCGCAACGTCGTTTATGCAAACGCACCGATAATAAAACATGAATGTGATTTTTTTCAATAAATTTATTGACTTTCTTATAATATAAAATGAATGTTATTTTTCTCAATAAATTTACTGACTTTCTTCAACAAACCCGTCGTTTTGGGCTACGGACGTCTGCTTTAAATGAGCTTCAGTTTCCCTTTTGCGAATGTAAGTTACAGTGGATAGATAACTAAGAATTGTCTTCAGCAGCCACGAAACAGTACAGATTAACTAGTTACTCACTTGCCGACCAGATAGGTGTTGTAGTCTAGTTCCTTGAGTCTCTGTGGCAGGAAGGTCAGATCCGTTGGCGAGCAATGGGCGCACTGGTCTCCGATAACACCGTGCTGAAAAGGAAAGCACATGACAGACAATTCTTGGTTAAATCTCTTCTGATGAGCCTGAGGTTTTGCGACCGCTTTCCTTGTGGTTTAGTTGCTTAACATCGCGATGAGGCGAAATTCGTTAATGAGACCATTTAAGAAGAAACTAAAGTCACTTCAACACTGTAATCCAATCGCAACCGACTGAAGTTGCCTACTGACACACATCCTCTGGGAGTAAGATGCGAGTGTTCATGCACTTATGTTCAGACACGTGACCTACCATCATCTTGCTGCGGAAGGGATATCTGCCAGACAGGAAGGCGTGGCGAGACCTGGTGAGACACAACCATCGTCATATTGTATTGTTTGTAAAGCTCACCAACATGTTCGGCATATTGTAGAATAATTTGCATATGCATCCACAAGGGGGACTTATTTGTAACTGTCAGTTAAGTGGAAGACCGTGGAAGCTAGTGTACATAACATTAACTACATAGAAGGCTTATTATATTTGCACAAAGCATAGACATGGTGTAATTTAGTGGTCTATATGATTACAGTACTAGTGAGACTTCCCTTGTGTAGGCCTACTCTTATAATCCACGCGCAGGGGTACGAAATATTGATTTATTAAATCGGCGCCATGTGGCTGTTTCAATTGTCAACTCTACCTTAAGCAATAAACATACAGAAACTCTATAGAAGATTTTGTCGCATTATTGCAGTAATGGTACATTGACTTACGAAAGTTGTGTACAGGGTGAATGTTATATGTATACATACCGGGTGCTTGCCGGCTGTACAAAGGTGTACCCTGACAATACACAAACCGTACACAGGGTGTATGCTACTGGGATACATACGGGGTGCACGGCGGTTGTACATAGCTATACCCTGACTGTACACAAACCGTACACAAGGTCTATGCTACCGGGATACATACGGGGTGCACGGCTGCTGTACATAGCTATACCCTGACTGTACACAAACCGTACGCAAGGTGTATGCTACTGGGATACATACGGGTGCTCGGCGGCTGTACATAGCTATACCCTGACCGTACACAAACCGTACGCAAGGTGTATGCTACTGGTATACATACGGGGTGCACGCCGGCTGTACATAGCTATACCCTGACTGTACGCAAGCCGTACACCAGGTCTATGCTACTGGTATACATACGGGGTGAACACCGGCTGCATATAGCTGTACCCTGACTGTACACAAACCGTGCACAAGGTGTATGCTACTGGGATACATACGGGGTGCACGCCGGCTGTACGTAGTTGTAGTCTAAAATCACTCCGCTTGTCGCCAATTCGTCGATATTCGGGCTGACGACATAGTCACTGCGGTACCCAATGTCGGCAAATCCTGAAAAAAAGTTACATTTTTTTGTCCTACTCTGTCCTTTTGGTATCCTTTACAAATGATATATTTAAATAAGATTAGTCGATTATTCTCTCCCTATGTTTTCATTAAGCAATCCCATAGTCCCTAAGTTTACAGACGGAAGGCTTGACGGAAAGCCAAATATGTCGATCGAACGGATGATGGAGACATCTGTTGAATGGATGTCGTTATAAAACTTGTATTAAAACTTACCCAGATCATCAGCAATAATGAAAAGGATGTTAGGTTTGTCTGAAAACCAAGTAAAAATGGAGAAGTGAATATGTGATTCAAAATTTAGATGGATAGATAGATAGTTTATTGGTGACTTCAGGCACCAGGCCTATCGTAGAAATACAGAACATAATAAATAACCTGCAAACGACTATAACAAACCTTGTTAATTCGAGAGAACTATGCTAAACACTTTGTCATACATAGTGAGCGCTTTTTATATAAATCTTGTCAACACGATTAGACATGTTTTTTTTCTCAGAGGTCAAAACACATAAAGCGAGCGCTTTAACCTGTGTTAACCCACTGAGCTGACGGGCCGGCCACACATATTTAAGTGTAATTATTAGACGGTGAAATAATAATAATAATGTTTATTTCAAACTATAGGCACCAGGCCCATGGTACAAAAATAGAAACATTTAATTTGCGACAAAGCACAACATTTTTACAATAGAAAACCCCAAAGCCATTAAGTGAAATCTCAAGGTAAATATGCTTCTTCATACAGTTGAATTGCACATTTAACAAATAGGGCTAGGTTATGAAGTTTTCCTTTATCATTTGAAAACATTAAATTACACAAATCTACAAGGTTGCAATATTGGAGGTCTTTTCTAGATATATACTTAGATCTTAACGGTAAGTAAAAAGGACATTTGACCACAATATGAAACTCGTCTAGCTTTAACTGTGGACCATTTTCTTCCAGGCAGTATTTACATGTGACACCATTTGCCTCATGCTTTCTTAACAAATACATTCCACATCGAAATTTTGACAGGGCCTGGCGAAGTATAAAATTAGAGAGTAATATTAAATAATATTCACACATGAGAGACCTTTTATATTCTTTATAAATTCCTAGTCTATCTGTATTACTAACATTACTACACCATTCCTGCCCTTGCACAGTCAATAACTCTTTGGCTAAATAGAGAGATAAATAACTCTGGGCTACCCAATTGTTGAGCCAACCAGACATCACCAAAGCCATACATCAAAAGTAATTGTTTTATTTTAGATGCCCATGTAGTCCTTCCCGCTTTTGTTAGACTGTAGAGCATATTGTAAGCGTTCTTCGTTAATCTATCACCAGGCATTGTCAGAAGTTTAACTCAGTACTTGATACAACTGATGGTACATCTAATTCTTAGAGGAAGTCTCCCACATTCTCCATAAACAGCAGCATTAACCGTACCCCATGGTACAACTAGAACATATTTACAATATTTAGTATGAACTCTTTCAATACAATCTCTAACATCATATCCCCAGGTTTCTGCTTCATAAGTTAATATTGGCGTAATCATCTTATCAAAAAATTCAAAACACTGCTTAACATCTAAACCTCCACAACTCTTAATAATCTGTTTTATAAGCTTTATCGCTTTACCTGATTGTGAGGCGAGGGTCTTTTGGGCTTCACCCCAGACTAACCTCGATGAGAATAAAATCCCCAGATATTTGTAATATTGCACTACTTGTACAAGTTTTCCTTTAAAGTACCCCTTTTCATTGTCTCTGAGGCGTCCACCATTCCTAAATACCATAATCTTGCTCTTTTCGATATTAAGTTGTAGTCCCCATTTGTTACTAAAGTCTTCTAACACATTCAACAATCTCTGAAATCGACCAACAGTATCCGTACCTTTCACAATATCATCAGCAAACATTAACTGTATTACATTGGGGAAGACTTCATTAATATTTACACCCTCACAACCATTCTTCTTACATGCATAGATCAGTTCATTCAAGTATATGTTAAAGAGAAAGGGACTTAAAATACACCCCTGTCTTGTGCCAGTATTGTTATAAAATGACTCAGTGAGTCCTTCAGAAGTCAGGACGCTAAACATAAGTTTCGAGTACATGGATTCCAACACTTTCATTATGTTACGGTGGATGCCCTCACTGTATAATCTAAACCAAAGTTGCTTATGAGGTACACTGTCAAAGGCTTTAGAAAAATCTATAAATGCACAGTACAATCTTCCCCCTGGTTTGGACAAGTATTTTTCGATCAATGCTTGTAAGGTAAAACTCTGGTCAATAGTATCCCGTCCTCTCCTGAATCCTGCCTGTTCCTCTGCATATTTGCCTGATTCTTCTGTCCATAAAACACATCTTTCATTCAGAATTTTGGTAAATAATTTAGCAATACTAGGCAGAAGGGAAATACCTTTATAGTTATTTGCATAGTTCACGGATCCTCCTTTATGAAGAGGGGCTATTATGGCCTCACACCATTTGGCAGGGTAAGACCCTGTACTCATGATAAAATTGAAAATCTTGAGAAGATAAGGTATGATTACTTCCTTGTATCCGATAATCATCTCATTTAAAATGCCATCAATACCAGCTGCCTTATTATTTTGTAGACCACATACAGCCTTCGCTATTTCCCCAACTGATATTACATCATTCAAAATTGCTGGTTCATTATTGGTATATTTTTCACAATGGGCATGGCTATCCAGCATCTTGTCTACCTTGGTTTGAGCTTCTTGGTCGATAGCTGGTATAACACCTAGCAATTTCTCAAAATAATTTTTCCAAGTTGTTGGCGTTATATTGTTTGAACATTTTTTCTTTTTTAAACATCACATTGCCTTCCAACAAGCTGTTTTATCTTTCATATCAGACATCAGTTTATCTCGTTGCTTATCTTTCCATTTTTCTTTCTTTGTACTGCATAATCGTTTAAATCTTCTTTTCATAGATAGGTACCTGTCTAGTCTTTGTTGGCTTTTATTAAACATAAATTCATTCAAGGCATGATTCCTGCACGTCTTTCCTAAGGATAATTCTCTGTCCCAACAGATCGGCTGCCCTTCTTGTTGTTTGGGATGGAATTTCATGGACTCTGCAGCATACTTAAATACATCAGTGAGATGGCTCACTGCTTGTTCAATTTCTCCTTGACTAATACAAGCATCAACCATAGTCAGTTCACTTTGGACCTTATCATCTTCTAATCTGGCCTTGAAATTGTCTATCTCTGAGTGTCTCCAATTGTATCTAACAAATTCCTTTGTAGAAACCTGAGCCTTCTCCTCTACACTAGTATTATAACACTCAATAGAAAAGCAGATAGGCATATGGTCTGATGATGCATTGGTCATAACCTCCCAATCAATATTCCATTCATTGAACATATCTGCTGGTAACAAGACATAATCTATCAGGCTGCAGCCTGAGGGACCAATACATGTAAAGATGCCTTCAGGGTCACTATGGGACCGACCATTTAAGATATGTAAATCTGACTCCTTACAGAAATCAATTAATGAAAACGGTGAAATGTGCTAGATATCGGTAGTAATAATTAAGGGAAGGGGGGGGGGGGTCGTGTTCTCAAATCACGAAGAGTTCTTTATTCCCAGGTCACGAAGAATTAAATGGAGAACTCCCCGCATACAATGGAAGGGGCGGATACATAATATAAATTAGCGATTTCCCAATTCACGGTTATTTAATATTAAAATTCTCGGTTTACGATTTATGAAAATCCTTCATCACGACGGTCGGCTATTGCCCCATTCCCAGTTAACGAAGATATTTTTTCCTCATTCCCAGTTCACGGTGAAATGAAAAACCCGTTCCCGAGGAACAGAAATACCCCTTGCAACCCCACCCGCCCAACCCCAACTAAGGGAACCCTACACGGAGAAATGGTTCAAATATCGTTGGTAATTACTACTTTAGTCACGAGGTGTTCACGATGTATTTCCAGCTAGATGTTAAACTTACCTGCTACCACTGACGTCAGCGCCAGTGCCGCCACCACAGCGACGAAAATTGATGCCATTCTGCGGTAAGTCTACTACAAACGCAAATTAAAGGCCCACATGATGACTAGTTAATAAACGTGGGATTGCTTTAAGTTTAATCACCAATATTTACAAATACTAATGTCATAATATACAGTGTAACAATAAATGGGTAGCTGAAGTAGCTTCTGTTACAAGAAATAACATTTGTCTCATAACATTTGAAAACAGCAGAATATAGCATAACAATCATATTACCATAATGCAAATACGTACTTTGTCTCGTATGAAATCTGTGTGAAAACGTGGAACTCCTCTGGAGATCCTGTCCTGTCCCGCGGTGCTTCGGCACCACGGCCCACTCCGGTTTATATACAGCAACGAGCACCACGTGGTGCATTGAAGTCTCCAACAACACCTATCGTGCGGTTACGCTATACAACATATACACAAAGCCATAAGGTAACTTTGTCCCCAGCGCCAGAGGTCGAAACAATGGCAGGTCGTAATACTCCGATTAAACAATTGTCTGTTTCCTGCACCAGATGGTTTTAATCTAATCTACCTTTGAGCCGTGGAGGTTCCAGATGGGTATCGGGCATTGTGCCGTGTTGCTTGGTCACACAGTAAGCACAATTGTAACTTAATGAAAAGGCGGGGTGACGGCGGTGAATATGTGAACAGATATGAATCAATGACGTGGGGGAATTTCCGTATTCTGTATTCACTTAACCAGGAGTGTCGGTTGGATATATACATACACCCGTATTAAATTATCAGTTTGTTACAGTTACAAATAATACGCATAATAATAGAATTACTTTCATCAATGATACGTCTATACCTTTCATTCCATATTGAATACTCCAAATATGTAGTATCAGCAATATCTACCGTAACATCTACAATATGTACCGGGGCTTAGCCAGCCGTACGCCCGTACGCAAGTGCGTACACATTGGGCTCTGCCGGTATGTGCAATCTTGTTGTTTGGGAGTAATTTTTTTCATTTCATGTGCAGCAGGTGCGACCATTTGATCAAGTCCCTGGCCACGCCCCTGATATATATCCCATGTGACCTATCTGTGGTAACGAAGCAATTCCCAGTCAAGCACAATAAAACCGGGTTGGTTACCATATAAACGTCGATCTTCCTGTTCGGCATCAACAAGTAGAACTGACTAACAACAAAAAGGGTGCCTTGCATAATGTTTTTTTTTTTTTGCATATTTTCTTTCACTAAATGTGTTTTTGCCATGGGTGATAATTACACTCACGGAAGACGACCTCAGCCCAACGGACGGTGAACTGTTTCTTGTTAGTAAATAAACGATTATGAACTTGAATGCCGTAGGATAAACAGATCCGATCCTCGTAATTGTCTAAGAGGATAGAGAATATCCCCTGGACACCTGAGTCCCTTTTTACCCCTGTCTATTTCTGCCATGTGAACTCAGTAATTAAAATTATCCTCGTATTAAAAGAACTGAAATTTATTAAGTCGAAACAAAAAGAGAAACCCTGTTTAGCCTGAAATGTAACAATTTCCCTTTAATTCAAAAAGCCGCATCTGTAGCAATATTGTTGCCTTTAATGTAACCACACCCTCAAATGTAATTCTCGACGAATCGCCTTCAAATGTAACAACATATTCCCCTCAAATGTAATAACATATTTCTCTCAAATGTAACAACAGATTTCCCTCAAATGTAATAAAACGTCAACAGTAAAGGCAAAACTTGTTTTTCTTCTAATGTAGTAAACTTTGTCAACCGCAATTGCAACAACCATTTTTCCCTCTAACGTAGTAAACTTTGTCAACCGCAATTGTAACAACCATTTTTCCCTCTAATGTAACAATTTTCAAAACCCGGTGTAAGCTTATTCTTTTATGTTTGCTCGCATGCGCTAGAAAATCCGTTTCGCTTGTTTCCGAATGGCTGATCTGTGATTCTAATTACGATTGTCATTAATTAATAGGCGGGCGTTTTACGACGTGTTCAGACCGGAAGATCAGATCGAATGCATGTGCAGTTGCAAGAACCCGAGATGGATGGATGGATGGATGGATGGATTCGTTTATTCAACAAAGTGTTACATAATAAAGTAAACCGAACAATGTTTGTCTAAGTATAGATCACACTTTGTCGAGGAGACTATAAAACGTCTGATTTTTAGTGTTATTTTGATCATTTGTTAGGCCTAATATAAGTAAGTCTTATAAGTAACTATACTCAAATTCATTAATGCCGTTCACACTCCTTTTGGCCGATATCTTCGTGAATATTAGAGTAATCACCCAGATATTTTCTGACTGGTAGCACTGAACTAAGACCCAACAGATTTAGACTTACTTTCCTCTCTTTGCGAATTATTTCTTTCTGGGTTATCCAAAGAAATATTCCATATGATGAAGCTCCATTGACCACAAACGTCAGCCATTTAACAAACTAAAACAAGGAGCGTGCGCGAAGCGTTGCCTGGCAATGGTTGCCATTGGATGCAATTGAGACAATGGATACAGTACACGTCATAACAAGCACGTGCTCCTCCTTTTAACTTATTAAGAGGTAGACGTTATCAAGTAAAAGTCAAAAATTCCGTAGCGTGTCGTTTCGGCCCATAGTTTCCACGAATTTGTCGCGATCGCTCTAAAAATTACTGACGTGAGAAAACAACACCGTGCAATAATGGTACCAAACTTACGTGTGTACTGCGATGTTATCCTTTTTTAAGACACAAACAATATTTCTCCATGCTGCCACCACTCCATTGCCACTTTGTCGCAAATAGACTAAATCACAGACAATGAAATGCTCAGTAGCATACACCTTGCGTACGGTTTGTGTACAGTCAGAGTAAAGCTATATACAGCAGCCGTGCACCCCGTATGTCTCCCAGTAGCATACACCTTGCGTACGGTTTGTGTACAGTCAGGGTATAGCTATGCACAGCCGCCGTACACCCGTATGTATCCCAGTAGCATACACCTTGCGTACGGTTTGTGTACAGTCAGAGTAAAGCTATGTACAGCCGGCGTGCACCCCGTATGTATCCCAGTAGCATACACCTTGTGTACGGTTTGTGTACAGTCAGGCTATAGCTATGTACAGCCGCCGTACACCCTTATGTATCCCAGTAGCATACACCTTGCGTACGGTTTGTGTACAGTCAGAGTAAAGCTATATACAGCAGCCGTGCACCCCGTATGTCTCCCAGTAGCATAGACCTTGCGTACGGCTTGTGTACGGTCAGGGTATAGCTATGTACAGCAGCCGTACACCCCGTATGTATCTCAGTAGCATACACCTTGCGTACGGTTTGTGTACAGTCAGGGTATAGCTATGTACAGCCGGTGTGCACCCCGTATGTATCCCAGTAGCATACACCTTGCGTACGGTTTGTGTACAGTCAGAGTAAAGCTATATACAGCAGCCGTGCACCCCGTATGTCTCCCAGTAGCATAGACCTTGCGTACGGCTTGTGTACGGTCAGGGTATAGCTATGTACAGCAGCCGTACACCCCGTATGTATCTCAGTAGCATACACCTTGCGTACGGTTTGTGTACAGTCAGGGTATAGCTATGTACAGCCGGTGTGCACCCCGTATGTATCCCAGTAGCATACACCTTGCGTACGGTTTGTGTACAGTCAGGCTATAGCTATGCACAGCCGCCGTACACCCTGTATGTATCCCAGTAGCATACACCTTGTGTACGGCTTGTGTACAGTCAGGCTATAGCTATGTACAGCCGGCGTGCACCCTGTATGTATCCCAGTAGCATACACCTTGTGTACGGTTTGTGTGCAGTCAGGGGATAGCTATGTACAGCCGCCGTGCACCCTGTATGTATCCCAGTAGCATACACCTTGCGTACGGTTTGTGTACAGTCAGGGTATAGCTATGTACAGCCGGCGTGCACCCCGTATATATCCCAGTAGCATACACCTTGTGTACGGTTTGTGTACAGTCAGGCTATAGCTATGTACAGCAGCCGTGCACCCCGTATGTCTCCCAGTAGCATACACCTTGCGTACGGTTTGTGTACAGTCAGGGTATAGCTATGTAAAGCCGCCGTGCACCCTGTATGTATCCCAGTAGCATACACCTTGCGTGCGGTTTGTGTACAGTCAGGCTATAGCTATGTACAGCCGGCGTGCACCCCGTATGTATCCCAGTAGCATGGACCTTGCGTACGGCTTGTGTACAGTCAGAGTAAAGCTATATACAGCAGACGTGCACCCTGTATGTATCCCAGTAGCATGGACCTTGCGTACGGCTTGTGTACAGTCAGACTATAGCTATGTACAGCCGGCGTGCACCCTGTATGTCTCCCAGTAGCATAGACCTTGCGTACGGTTTGTGTACAGTCAGGCTATTGCTATGCACAGCCGCCGTGCACCCCGCATGTATCCCGGTAGCATACACCTTGCGTACGGTTTGTGTAGAGTCAGGGTATAGCTATGTACAGCCGCCGTACACCCGTATGTATCCCAGTAGCATACACCTTGCGTACGGTTTGTGTACGGTCAGGGTATAGCTATGTACAGCCGCCGTACACCCGTATGTATCCCAGTAGAATAGACCTTGCGTACGGTTTGTGTACAGTCAGGGTATAGCTATGTACAGCCGCCGTACACCCTGTATGTATCCCAGTAGCATACACCTTGCGTACGGTTTGTGTACAGTCAGGCTATAGCTATGCACAGCCGCCGTGCACCCCGTATGTATCCCAGTAGCACACACCTTGCGTACGGCTTGTGTACAGTCAGAGTAAAGCTATATACAGCAGCCGTGCACCCGTATGTATCCCAGTAGAATAGACCTTGCGTACGGTTTGTGTAAAGTCAGGCTATAGCTATGTACAGCCGGCGTGCACCCCGTATGTATCCCAGTAGCATGGACCTTGCGTACGGCTTGTGTACAGTCAGAGTAAAGCTATATACAGCAGCCGTGCACACCGTATGTCTCCCAGTAGCATAGACCTTGCGTACGGCTTGTGTACAGTCAGGCTATAGCTATGTACAGCCGGCGTGCATCCCGTATGTATCCCAGTAGCATACACCTTGCGTACGGTTTGTGTACAGTCAGGGTATAGCTATGTATAGCCGTCGTGCACCCCGTATGTATCCCAGGAGCATACACCTTGCGTACGGTTTGTGTACAGTCAGGGTATAGCTATGTACAGCCGCCGTGCACCCTGTATGTATCCCGGTAGCATACACCTTGCGTACGGTTTGTGTACAGTCAGGGTATAGCTATGTACAGCCGCCGTGCACCCCGTATGTATCCCAGTAGCATACACCTTGCGTACGGTTTGTGTACGGTCAGGGTATAGCTATGCACAGCCGCTGTGCACCACGTATGTATCCCAGTAGCATACACCTTGCGTACGGTTTGTGTACAGTCAGGGTATAGCTATGCACAGCCGCCGTACACCCGAATGTATCCCAGTAGCATACACCTTGCGTACGGTTTGTGTACAGTCAGGCTATAGCTATGTACAGCCGCCGTGCACCCCGTATGTATCCCAGTAGCATAGACCTTGCGTACGGTTTGTGTACAGTCAGGGTATAGCTATTTACAGCCGGCGTGCACCCTGTATGTATCCCAGTAGCATACACCTTGCGTACGGTTTGTGTACAGTCAGGGTACACTTTTGTACAGCCGCCGTACACCCGTATGTATCCAAGTAGCATACACCTTGCGTACGGTTTGTGTACAGTCAGGCTATAGCTATGTACAGCCGCCGTGCACCCTGTATGTATCCCAGTAGCATACACCTTGCGTACGGTTTGTGTACAGTCAGGCTATAGCTATGCACAGCCGCCGTGCACCCTGTATGTATCCCAGTAGCATACACCTTGCGTACGGTTTGTGTACGGTCAGGGTATAGCTATGTACAGCCGCCGTACACCCGTATGTGTCCCAGTAGCATACACCCTGTGTGCGGTTTGTGTACAGTCAGGGTACACCTTTGTACAGCCGGCAAGCACCCCGTATGTATACATATAACATACACCCTGTACACAACTTTCGTAAGTCAATGTACCATTACTGCAATATGCGACCAAATCTTCTATAGAGTTTCTGTATGTTTATTGCTTAAGGTAGAGTTGACAATTGAAACAGCCACATGGCGCCGATTTAACAAATCAATATTTCGTACCCCTGCTCAGAGTCTCAAGTCTCACTAGTACTGTAATCATATAGACCACTAAATTACACCATGTCTATGCTTTGTGCAAATATAATAAGCCTTCTATGTAGGTAATATTATGTACACTAGCTTCCACGGTCTTCCACTTCACTGACAGTTACAAATAAGTCCCCCTTGTGGAGGCATATGCAAATTATTCTACAATATGCCGAACATGTTGGTGAGCTTTACAAACAATACAATATGACGATGCTTGTGTCTCACCAGGTCTCGCCACGCCTTCCTGTCTGGCAGATATCCCTTCCGCAGCAAGATGATGGTAGGTCACGTGTCTGAACATAAGTGCATGAACACTCGCATCTTACTCCCAGAGGCTATGTGTCGGTAGGCAACTTCAGTCGGTTGCGATTGGATTAGAGTCTTGAAGTGATTTTAGTTTCTTCTTAAATAGTCTCATTAACGAATTTCGCCTCATCGCGATGATAAGCAATCAAACCGCAAGGAATGCTGTCGCAAAACCTTAGGCCTATCCGAAGAGATTTAACCAAGAATTGTCTGCCATGTGCTTTTTTCAGCACGGTGTTATCGGAGACCAGTGCGCCCATTGCTCGCCAACGGATCTGACCTACCTGCCAAAGAGACTCAAGGAACTAGACTACAACACCTATCTGGTCGGCAAGTGAGTGACTAGTTAATCTGTACTGTTTCGTGGCTGCTGAAGACAATTCTTAGTTATCTATCCACTGTAACTTACATTCACAAAAGGGAAACTGAAGCTCAATTGAAGCAGACGTACGCAGCCCAAAATGACGGGTGTGTTGAAGAAAGTCAGTAAATTTATTGAGACAAATAACATTCATTTTATATTATAAGAAAGTCAGTAATTTTATTGAAAAAAATCATTCATTTTTGATTATTGGTGCGTTGCATAAAAAACGTTGCGGTGGTAATATTGTCTCTTATATTGTCAACAATAATTATGAGAGGCCACTAATGTGTTGCGTAAGATAGAAATGCGATCAGGGTGATTCGTTTAAGGTAACTTCACGGTTATGTTTCTTGCCTCGCGCGGCTTCTCATCTAGATGGCACTTGGGCTTCTGCCAGGAAGGTTGCCTGCCGTGGAACAGAGGCTTCGACCACTTCTACGGCTGTCTGGGAGGAGCTGAGGACTACAACACCCACAGCCACGGTCAGTGCGCGCACCACTCAGACTTCCCATTAATAGCATTTTTGACTAGTATGTGTATAGATATACCAAAAATGGGACAACATTACTGTAATACAGATTCATCAAAACGGAGAATTGTAGGTGATCGTGAATAGCGTTCACTGTGTGAAGGATTATTTCATGGTAAGGCCTTTATGGTACGTTTGTCTGTGTGTTGGCTTCAGACGGCGGTTATGACTGGTACAACGAGGACCAGATTGATCAGTCGGTGATGGGTGTATTTCACACGGTAGGGATGCAATGTGTAATGCCACTAGATGGCGACACCGCCCGTCTGGCTCTGCTTGAAATGGGCCGCCACAGTAACACAGTAACAAGTTACCTGCAAACCCGCCATACAATCGTAAACTGTTATTGCAACGTCATATGTGGATCTTAACGGCAGCGGTGTTCAATGATAAAACGATTTGTAATAGATAATTAATCCCTGATCAGATGTTGAGTATACGGCTTAGCGTAGCTTCACCGTTGCTTTCAGATTATTATAACTGTCGCCGTAGTTATTTGTAGAAACTAATGAAATGTTAATGATAATGAAAATACTTCCAGGATGTTGTCAACGACTATGTGATTGACTTACTGGACAACTACGATTCGGAGGATCCTTTCTACATGTATCTGTCCTACACCAACGTCCACACCCCACATGCCGTGAGTGGATACGATTGCTGGCAATTGTACTTTAGATATTGTTGGTGAAATTCGTCGTTAGCAATGATAAACTACGAGAAGGGATGCCTCGACGGTAGTGACTGTAGCGGACTTGTAATACCCCAAGAATCTCGACCATATAGTAAGGCGTTTCCGGTATCGAAGTCCGCCTAAAATACATACGTTTTATACAAGTTGGCATACTTCTCCGACGGTTGTACGCCATTAGATTTCTAGAAGTGTGTCTTGGCGTCAACTACCAGCTGAGACATGCGCTGTAGAAATTTTGCAATATATATTAGGGTTATCTCGAAGTCACTGTCGGTGATACATAGTGTTCATTTATTCCTCTAATGCCACGATCGAGCGTCCAACTAAAAACTCTAGTAATATTGACGCTATATCTATATTTGTTTCATCTACTCATCGTTTCAGATACCAATAATCTGTAATCTGGAGTAAGCTTTTCAGTCGACCCCTCTTCCTGTCTTCCTGTGGTGTAGACATCTGATGCGAAGGCCAGTGTGTAGCATGATCGAGTAAATGCTTTCTCCCGTGCAATGATGAGAGGAATATTGTCATTACTGTTTCAGGCCCCTCAGAAGTACAAAGATACTTACGCTGACTCCGACCTGACCGAAGAGAACAAAGTGTACTTGGGTAAGTCCGCCACGGTGCTCACGTGGCTTTAACAGGATATTCGCTGTGTTGGGGTCATATGTCAATACTACCTACTAGCGCGTATTCAAGAAAAACAGATCAAGCTGCACATTTGAACATTAGCGATCAGTAATTTCTCCATGTTCATCACACCAGTGATCGGATGTATGTATTGATGCGACTTAACCAGTTGTTGACAAGATACTGGATTCAAATGGCTTGAACCTACATACCACCCACTCTTTCACGCACCTGCACAGGCAAACAAAAACACATAGAGTCCAGTAGAAGGTCTTAAATTGCCGTCATGCCTTAAAATCTTCATCGCATTGTGTGGCAATACCACGATAACAATTCTAGTTTAAACATATGTAACAATTAACAATTTTGACATGTTGTTCGCAGCCCTGATGACCGCCATGGACGAATCCATCGGTAACATTGTGGAGAAACTGAAGGACACCGGACTCTATGACAACACTCTCATTGTGTTCACCGCTGACGTAAGTGGAGGATGAAGATACTGCATATTTCTTTTGTAAAGAGTAGACATGTCTCTTCTCTTCCGATTGTCGCGATATGATAGATACTGGTTAAAACGTCGGAAGACACGGTTATCATCTCTGGTCACTGACTTGTTGACGGCTTGTAGAACGGCGGCGAGGCCTTCACGACCGCCAGCAACTTGCCACTGCGAGGCGCCAAGACTACATTGTGGGAAGGTGGCTGCCGTGTCAACGGCTTCGTCAGCGGTCCGCTACTCACCAAGTCTGGCTACGTGCACGAAGGGTAATTGGGAAGGTTCCGCATTTTCTTTTCCGCCACAAGCATTCTACGCCGAGTACAAGCAGAACAAGGTTATGCGTATACATACCGTTCCCAATATTTATATATGCCAAGATATCTGATATATTGTAGAATGGGTTGCCATACCATATACGACAGTCCATGCTGCTGTTATATCTTTAGAATGCACCTCCCCTCCCCACAGACACACACTTTTTAACTGTCCCCAAAATAGGAATGTTGCACGTTAATACGTCACCGGTGGTAAAGTGTTCAGCCCCTTCCATCCCCCCTCCCCCCCCCGGTGGCAATTTTGAACTGCGTCTGCCCCCCCACCTACTTCCATTTGCATCCGGCGGTGCTGGAATAGCACGTTGTACAGTAAGATACCTGCATGCATATATATGTAAACATTGTGCGGTATTCTCCTGCAGATTGTTCCACGCCGTTGACTGGGTGCCCACTCTGGTGTCGATGGCTGGGGGCTCAGTGGGTAAGTCGCATAATACACTACATCAGCTACACCGTATAAACATGAGAGTCTTCAGCATTGGTTGCCAAGGTTTTGCAGAAATCATTTGGTTGCTTTCAATTTTTGTCCAATCACGGCGTCCGTTACAGACGACATCATGAACTGCATAAACCAGCATGACGTGTATGTTAATTGTATTAATTTCTTACCCACTCACGGCGTCTGTTACAGACGACACCATGGACTGCATAAATTGTATTAATTTCTTACCCAATTTCGACGTCCGTTACAGACGACACCATGGACTTCATAAACCAGAATTACGGGTATGTTAATTGTATTAATTTCTTACCCAATCTCAACGTCTGTTACAGACGACACCATGGATGGTATGGACCAGACTGACATGTTGTTGAATGGAGCCGACTCACCTAGGACGCAAATCATCTACAACATTGACATGGAGAGAATGCCGTTCTTTGGCCAGGCGGCCATCAGGTTGTAGTGGTCATCACACTCATCAAACTGATTATCATCCTTATTGGTTCACATCCTTGGTTCACTTACTTAACGCATCATTAGACCATTGTGTCACTTGTAAAAGAAGAAGTATATAGAAGCCCAGATTTAGCACTTGTATCTACCACTAGAGGTAGTGGTAATTGCAGCAGGAGTGACTAATGGTAGCGCTTATTTGTACTAATAAAAGTATTGCATTATGCCTGATTACCACAGGGAAGAGAAATAACATAATTATGTATAGATGAGAATCTTAGCTGGGTCGGTCTTCATCAACCCTACATGGCGCTATGCAAACTAAAAACCACAACTTTGGAAATGGCCTTCACCGGTCAAAACAGAAGAAGGCCACGCATCAAAAGTGCATCATGTTATTGAAAAGGGGCCAAGATTTGAGTCACAGTTACGTCAGTTATAAACCCCGTCACCCACTTATGAAGCAATGATGGAACACGACACGATTACCAATACGTATCTTGGTGTGGACTACGTGAGGGGGCGTGGCGCGGGGGTGTGGCATTATGGGCAAATACGATCCTCGTTCGGTGCCTATGGCTAACTAAAATATGAGCATATTTAGGATTAAAGAAAATGATATTTTATGTTGAAAGCAGTCCAACCTGCGATATGCACGTATTAATTGTTATTTCGTTCCCCGTATTTGCAGACAAGGAGATCTGAAGTTGATCTGGGGCCTGGAGGGATTTGTCGACGGTTACGGTCAACACATGGTCTTTTACTACGACAATCCGGAGAACCTTGCACTTATCGGTGTCGACCCGGCCTCCATCGAAAAGAGGGACCTGGAAAAGAGGGGAGAGGTAACAATAATCCCCCACCCCCCAATTTCCGTCCTGCAAGGCGACGTACATATAGGGATCAATGTCATTCGCATACACGTAGAAAACATTACATACGGTATATCACAGAGACGTTTGAACCACATTCCATCATAATGATAACAGTAACAAGCAATTTTGGTCATAAGCATGACAAGGTTGGAAGATTATTTTTTTAAGTAGTATCTATCATTAATTAAATGCGACAAGTTTAATTGCGCATATCTTGTTGTCATGAGACCCACGCTCAGTTTTCGTACTTGCCGCTAGGTGTCCTTCACCAAGGCTGAGATCCAGAGAATGGGTGCTATCAGTGGCGCAAAGGGATTCGACTCTAGTGACATAACCAGCGGCCATGTCAGACTGTACGACCTCTCCGGTAGGTGGCCAGCGATCTCGTCAGGTGACGGTGCTACTATCGTACAGTAGTGAACCTTTTGTACTGTTTCTTTCGAGTTACTTCGAAACGAAACTCTCAGGGTTATCGATAGCTTTAACTGACTCAGCTTGTGAGGTGTGATTTAGTTTCGTAGCAGAGTATTCAGAAACCATACTTTATTCATTGGCGAAGCATGTATTTTAATGATCACCTTCTCAATTTACAATCATTAGTTTTCCGAAACCAAACATACATACATATATTTTACCGTTAAACGAGTTAAGTGTCCTTCCACTTATTGACGTGTCCGTCAACGTTTGTCTTCCCAGTCGACGAAAGTGAGAGCAACGACCTCTCGGGGGATCCAGACTACGCCCAGAACATCCTGGATCTGAAGCAGCGAATCCTGGATCTCCTGGCCGAGTACGTCCCCCCTCCATCCTTCGTCGCGCCAATCTGCGCCGCGAGGGAAGAGGCTCTTCCGGAGAACTTCGGCGGGAACTGGGCGACCGGATGGTGCGAGGATTTGACGATCACCATGGACAGCTGAGTTAGCCTTCGGGATTCTGTCGCTGGATCAGACTTTGTCGTCATTACAGAGACTTAGCTTTGACGCTAAATGTATTGGTCCAGTTACATGTTTTACTTAGAGAAAAAACTGTTTATCCCTTAGACCATTTATAACCTCTATCAATTTAAAAGTCCTCTACATTGACGCAACAACTAAATATGGTTACAACATTAGGTAATTACAAAAACGATTCCTTAAATGAGGTAGCAGCGTGTACGTACATTTTGATCACCTTTGACCAAGTGTTATACACATTCATGATAATCATCAATATCAATTGAACTTAATATGAAACAAGTCCGAGGGTGAAAATACTCAGATGTTTGTCCTTCTAGTCAAACCAATAAATATCAGCCAAAACATGTCTTCGTGCTTTCTGAATATTTGCCCGCACTACATATTGTTCCTTCGACCCTGTAATTTTTTTCACGCAACATGACGCGTACCGAGACAAATACCAATAAAATAAAGGCAAGAAAGCGATTTGCATAAAATACATGTCCTAGCGCTTCTCTACGAGGTAAACCGGTTACACGGGGAATTTCCCGCATCGGCCCGTAGCGCCGCCTGCTGAAATATTTGTCGCTAGTCACTTTCAATAGCTGCACAAAGGTTAGGAATGAAGTGCGGAATATCGCCGGTATTGTGGACATCAGCAGCTCTGTAAAGACACAAACTGTAGATAAACAGATACTGTAAGGTATGTGGATAAATGTAGATTAAAATATAATAAGGATTTGACGCGGTATTCACACACAGACTGATGATCAGATTGAAGTGGAGGGGTACGACATCGGTGAGGATTTGCAGGCTACATTTCAGCCGAGCGGTAGCGAGGACGGGGTTTATCAAGGCTAATTACATCTAGACGTCAAATCAGAGTCAGAAGAGTCAGAGTCAGAATTCGTTTATTTGACCAAGAAATGTAGTACATATCATACAAAACATAGATATACGGATTGGCCAGGAGACTCCCATTAAGACACAGGTAGGTCGCTATCATGGGAGCCACCTATATATATGTATATATATATATACACCGGTAAATATAAACAGTTGACAAGGTAGGTTGGGACTGCTGCTAATTACTGCGTTTTATAGACTAAAGAAATGGGGAGCTATATTCAATACATTAAGTAGCGGAGCTAAATAATAATTAGATTCTTCATAATAATGGTTAAAAAATCTTTGCAAATGTCATTTAGTCTGAATAATATCATGAGATATTACTTTCTATTACTGCAAACTATAGGCGATCAAAATGAAATATACAGTGATATGGACCACAAAATGTAGAGGATTACTGTACACGATGGCAAATATAACAATGAGCAATAGAACATACATTACTGTATAGTCCTAACAAATAATTTTTTAAATATAGGGTGAACCCAATCAGGCTATGTGTGAAGACTTTGTCCTTAACTATAGATGGAAGTGTATTCATGGTAATAGGGAGGCTAATTCTTAGGCATCGCTTAGCATACTCATGCCTTGTAGAGCTTACAATATACTTATGTTTGTTTCTTGTATTATGCCAATGAATATCTGAACTTTGTCTAAGTGACATATTGGAAAAATATGATGGTACTGTATCATGGGATAGGTTGTAGAAGAATTTCATTTGGTGCAGTTGATGGATATCGTCTATTCTTAATAACTTCAACTGCTTGAATAGTGGTTCAGTGTGGGCATTGTATGGGCTAAGAGTAATTATTCGAATTGCTTTCTTTTGCATGTTTAAGACCTTGTTTGCTCTGTAACCCCATAGCAAAATACCATAATTTAAACAGGAGACAATCAGTGAGTTATATAGCATTAACAGAATTCTCTGGGGTAGGGTATATTTGAGCCGGTTGAGCATTCCGACTCGTTTAGACAATTTACGGGAGTGTTGATCAGTATGACAATGCCACCCTAGACGACTATCAATAATTACCCCAAGTAAATTAAAGTTCTCTACACCTACTATTTCCACATTATCCATCATGATCTGAGGTATCAGAATTTTTTTCTGTGGCATATGAAAGATCATGTACTTTGATTTTGTGGTGTTTAGTGATAATTTATTCACTTTCAGCCAGATATTGACCTTTTCTAATTCGTAATTTATTTTGTTATTATCGGTTGACATATTTAAGGTGTTGAGGGTGCTCGACAGGGTGGTATCGTCAGCATATATGATGGCTTTAAACAGATCAGAAGCTTTAGAAATGTCATTTATATATATTATGAATAAGAGGGGACCAAGTATTGACCCTTGAGGCACACCAGTAGTGATATTTAATAGATTCGATTTCTCGTCTTCAAATTGAACATACTGAACCCTGTGACTCAAGTAGCTTTCTAACAGGGTTAGGGCCGTTCCAGTAATTCCATAATAATTCAGTTTGTATAAAAGTATTTTATGATCCAGAGTATCAAATGCTTTTGATAAATCAAGGAAAATGCTTATGGGGGTATTACCTTGATCTAAGCTAGTAGTGGTACGGTCTATTAACTCAAGAATGGCCTGCTCTGCTGAGTGTTTTTCGCGGAATCCATATTGACCATTTGTCAGTAACATATTTCTTTTAAAGTGGTTATGGATTTGGTAGTATATAATTTTTTCAAAGACTTTAGAGATTGCCGGAAGAAGTGATATGGGGCGATAGTTTTCCAATTTCGTATCCAATCCACTTTTGTAGGTTGGGATAACTTTTGCTACTTTAAGTTTCTCCGGGAATATGCCTGTAGTCAGGGATTGGTTTATTATTATTGCTATGGCTTCACTTACTTCACATTTTATTTCTTTTAACAAGATAGTGGATAATTCATCATACCCACTGCTTGACTTAGTCTTCAGTTTATTTATAGTATCATCTACATCTTTTTTATTGATGAGTGACAGACTTATTTCATGTTCACAAAGATTCGATAAGTATTGTGTAAACATTTTACCTTCAGGAGAGTTAATTGCCCGTGCTAAATTGGGGCCGATATTTGTAAAGTAATGGTTAAAGGCATTTGCTATTTGCGCGCTATCATCTATTCTTTTAGAGTCTATGTCATAGTACTTGGGAGTCAATTCTTTGCAAAATGATTTACAAAGTACCATGTTTATAGTTTTCCATGTTTGTTTCATGTCAGACTTGTATTTCTGAAAGAGATAGTCATAATGATGTTTTTTGGCTAAGCGTATATTTTTGGTAAGGATGCGGTTATACGTCGAGAGGTTTGTCTTTAACGTCAGGTACTCAGGGAGAGTGGGCGAAGTCTGTTTTAGCTTCTTATACAGTTTGTCACGAAAAGTAATGGATTTAATAATGCCTTTAGTTATCCAACCATTTCGCTTGTGTTTATGTTTATGAAATTTGACATATTTAGTTTGAACATACTTATCTTTCATTCTCAGAACGGTATCAATCATTGTGTTATAATTTAAATTTGGGTCTGCATGTAAATCTGGGTTTAGGGTTTCAGCAATATTGGCATCGCTGAGATCCATCTTTAAATTTCGAACGTAGTTTGGTTCATAACGCTTTACTCTGATTTTTTTGTGAGGCTTCTCTCGCGCAACCTTATGTTCGAAGCAAATAAAATATGGAAGGTGGTCAGACAGCTGCTTAATGAGAATACCAGCTTTCACGTTCTTACTGTTTGGGCTGAGCCTGCAAAGAAAGTTGTCAATCAAGGTACCCCTATGTTGAGAAAATCTAGTGGGTAGTGTTATTTTGGGCGAGAAACTATGAGATGAGACAGCCTCAAAATATTCATTTATTGCTGGTTTTTCATTTATTTTTAATAAATCTATATTAAAGTCTCCAGCTAGTATGATATCACTTGACTGTCTTTCAAGATATGCAAGTGTTGTTTCCATTTCATTTGTAAAGGACACATAGTTAGCATTTATATCACATGGTGGTCTATATAAATTACCCAATAACACTTTTTTATTCATGCTAGTTCCGGTTATCTCTATAAATTGAGACTCCCAGATTTGAGATTCAACGGGTCGAGATACCGAATGATAGCTAAGAGTATTTTTCAGATATATGACAAGACCACCGTGTTCACTGATTTGTTTACCTTGGGATATAATGCTATAGCCTTCGAGCCGAAGAAGAGATAGGTTTGCATCATCAGGCAGCCAACTCTCTTGCACACAGATTGCACTGAACGTTATTCCATTTTCTGCAAGATGACTTAAGGGCCATTGGAAGCGCCTCTATGAGCCATGGGACCTTGGGGACTTATGAGAATTGAATTGAAAATTCTGACTAATTCCTGCCCCAATGGAATAATATGTCCTAGCAATGTTATGTATGACGTACATAGATGCATTTGTGGTGTAATACATTGAAATGACACAACTAATAGTAAAATACTGGCCTAATATGCTACTCTTAACTTCTGGGCAGTGCACGTTCACAGCCACCGCCTTTTGGGCGTTCAAAATCATGCAATTGACTTATGTGTCAATCTTGTAAATGCAACGAGTGACGAAATTCTTGTCCACTTTGAACTTACTCTTCCACACGCAAAACCGTCCACGGCCCTATGTTGAAATTTGAAGCAAAGTCGGTGGCCATTTGCAAAGAGAGTTTCGCATGAAAGTAGTCCCATTAACCCTTTAGTGCGTGACAAGTAGGGCCGGCCTAAAATTCATGGATCGGTACCATATGTGTTGTACCTCATACAGTAATGCCATTGAGAGTCATTTGTGAATGAAATTAGGTAGCTGGATATAGAATTAAACGTGACGATGTAGCCTGAAGACTTGGTACGAAACATTTTAAAGGACTTGACGAACCCAGAGCAGCTACAGGAATGTTAGCATAGGGTTTTCCTGTGGCAGCAATTGCGACCGTGGCGGGGTGGGCCAGTGGTCCTTTTCGGGTACAAAATTGGGAGGTAGGGGCGAGGCGACAAGCTGGGTATGCAATAAAATTGTTTTTCACATGACAGAAAGGAGGGGCACACCAATTATCAATCACCAATGTCTGTTGCGGTACAACAGACTTTGACAGTGTTTATTGACCTTATAAAGTGGGTATGTGTATATAATTGCCCCAATAGCTATGTCGTATTGTGGGCAGCCACTAACACCGACGAGAATGCGCCCACGACAGGACGCGAAGGCGGCATTGCAAAAACGCAACGTGCATATGGCGAGTACGCGATGATTACAAGTAGTACTTGCGCCCTCGCATTGTCGCCATATTTCAATTTCGGGCGTGCTGTTTCTACCCATGCGTTTTCGTACTCTGTCCCTCCCTCGCCTCTGTTCGTTCCCAGGGAGAATGGGACATATCGAGGGCGCTAACTATGCGGCAATACGCAAAGTAACAACTTGCGAAAATACAAATCGTTTTCGCCAAACTACCCAATTATACAATTTCCGGCTCACCTTTGCCCACTTGGCCGGAAAATCTAATTTAATGTTTTAAGTTAATTTGGGAATGGTCTAGCAATTGGCCGCATTTGGTCTTGCTCCTTTTGCTTGGTCCTTCACCCACACCATCTCTCACCATATTTAAATATCAATATAACAACGGTTTCAGGACGGTCACCCTTTGAAAAAAGCCTCGTGGAAAAGGATAAAGCAAAGTCGGTTGTGTTGGGGAGGGCGCTTCACCCCCGAAACCAGGGGCTTGGGCACATAGGCGACTAAGGCCCAAAGTGGTATCCACCATGGGTCATATCTGGTCCTGTAAAATATTCGATATTGAAAAAGTTCTACAAACACACGGCCGTTGTTCCAAATTACCTCGGAACACTTTGTATTACCACACCACATTTCGTGGCCACTATAAAAGATCCATCATTAATCAACACTCACCGTTTTGGTGTGGCTGTACCGCATGCTGCCGCTCCTCTGCAGCGTCCCCATGTCGACCTTGTTCTGGTCGATGGGGACGTCTTCGCACTCCAGGCCACAGGGCAGGCTGAACTCGTTTAACTCCGGGATGGGCTACACCTGCAGCCTGACGTCGCCGCCCGACGCCCGGATCAGCTCCATGATCTCCTCGCGGGAGGCACTCTCCACGTCAGTGCCGTTGACCTCGATGAAGCGGTCCCCGAGGAGCAGCCCCGGGTGCGCGTTCTTGTGCCCCTGCTCGGCCAAACTGACGGTGCACTGGCGCTCGCTATTATCCCTCACGCCCCGCTGGAGGACGCTGCCGCGGCGCAGGGACACGCCGAACTCCAAAGCCGGCTGGCCAGTCAACGTCATCTCGCGGGGGACCAGGCGGCGCACCGGGGCGAGGTGCGGCAGCCGGAGGTCAACGTCCTCGTAGGCTTCAGGCGCAGGGACAAGCCGAACTCCAAAGCCGGCTGGCCAGTCCACGTCATCTCGTGGGGGACCAGGCGGCGCACCGGGGCGAGGTGCGGCAGCCGGAGGTCAACGTCCTCGTAGCCTTCAGGCGCAGGGACAAGCCGAACTCCAAAGCCGGCTGGCCAGTCCACGTCATCTCGTGGGGGACCAGGCGGCGCACCGGGGCGAGGTGCGGCAGCCGGAGGTCAACGTCCTCGTAGGCTTCAGGCGCAGGGACAAGCCGAACTCCAAAGCCGGCTGGCCAGTCCACGTCATCTCGTGGGGGACCAGGCGGCGCACCGGGGCGAGGTGCGGCAGCCGGAGGTCAACGTCCTCGTAGCCTTCAGGCGCAGGGACAAGCCGAACTCCAAAGCCGGCTGGCCAGTCCACGTCATCTCGTGGGGGACCAGGCGGCGCACCGGGGCGAGGTGCGGCAGCCGGAGGTCAACGTCCTCGTAGCCTTCAGGCGCAGGGACAAGCCGAACTCCAAAGCCGGCTGGCCAGTCAACGTCATCTCGCGGGGGACCAGGCGGCGCACCGGGGCGAGGTGCGGCAGCCGGAGGTCAACGTCCTCGTAGGCTTCATCCCGCTTGGTCATAGTAGATTGCTGGGGTTAAGGCTGGGGGGGGGGGGGGGGGGCACCACCGGAGCGTGGATGGCGGGCAGTTCATCGCCGACCTCACACTCAAAACTGGAGACCATGCTCGCCTCTCCGTCTCGCCGCCGGCGCACCCTCTCTGGGGCGCGTGTTCTCCTCCAGCGTCTGCGTGTCGTCAAGGTTACCGCGCACCCCCTGGTTCGGGATCATGCGGCCGCAGTCTTGGAACAACTGTGTGCTACATTTGGGAAAACAACCCATAGTCACTTCAATTAGGAGTTCACCGCCACGATATATCGTAAAAAAGGGTTGGCGCTGCCCCTCGGCCTTAGCGACTGCCGCGAAAGAAATGGACAAAGACAATGTCAACCATGCATATGTAACATGCATGCATGGAGCCCTTAAACATACGCTGCTGGGGGATTGCATTTGTGAAGCCTGATATGAAAGGTCCGAAAATTGCATTCATTCAGAAATGTCCTTCAAATACCTGTAATTCAATTAGAATATAACGACCCATATATACAAGTTGCATCCAATGGGGACAACATCTAGTTGCATTACTAAGGGAGTGTAATGACAATATATAAATATTTCCTAACTTACTGCATCACAAGAACGACAAAGACCCCTCCTTGTAGTCCTCAACAACATGGTCGACATCGAAGTCCCCTTCCCCGACGTACTCAACCCGGTAAGTGCACCCTGGGTCGCCGTCCTCACCAGACAATACGTCCGTGACGGTACCTGCAGGTACAATGAACGACCGTTATGGAAAAAAAAACGTCCACAACAATTCAGTTCATAACGTTCATAACAATGGACCTTTGCCGGTCTTTAATGGCAAGGGCACATATTGGTATCATTTTCTCAAAGGAGATATATGTGTACCTACCCACGAACCACCTCTCGGCGTCCCCGTCCAGCCACTTGTGACGGATCTTCCTGCCACAGAAGCGTACACCGCCACATGTGCTTTGAGCCCCGCTAAGCAACAAATAAAGTACATATTAAAGGAAACGTCGAGGGAATTAGGCATCACTCTGTTCACCCAAGTAGCCAACTGAATTCTGTGCCCCCAATTAACTCAATAGAATTCCATTTGTGGGACGAGAGCGTCACTCGAAAGGGGAACAAGAATATTGGGACAGTGGCAAAATCTGAACCGGAATCACCTATCAAGGGAGTAAATAGTAACGAAGAGAGACTCACGTCTTGCGTCGTGTCCGCCCACTTCGACGCACCCCGGTAGCGCCTGACGTGCTTGCAGCGATTGAATCGCGCGCTTCGTCAGTGTCACTGTGTATGAATAAAGTGGTGAAACAATAATTAACATACATCAAAGGTGTTCCGCACCGGAACATACAGTGATTAAGGAACATTGCCTTCCACATTACCCAGTTAAGGGACTGTCCATTAAAGAATGAGGGGGTGGGTTGAATATGGTAGTGTCCAGATGGGGTTTTATTCTGTACCCTGTTTGCACATCCACCTTGACCCCGGGGCTAGAGTATATTTATTGACTTCCCCATTGCTAACTTACCTTCGGTCCACAGCGGCTTTCTTCGCGGCCTTCCTCCCTGGCAAACGTCTTGTCGCCTTGCCGCCTTCCATTGTTCCCGTGTACTATAAACCGGGAAACCA
This sequence comes from Arenicola marina, assembly GCA_964019135.1. Taxonomy (NCBI): domain Eukaryota; kingdom Metazoa; phylum Annelida; class Polychaeta; family Arenicolidae; genus Arenicola; species Arenicola marina. The sequence goes on along the minus strand of OZ025256.1, from coordinate 15,413,703 downwards.
CAATAAACTTAAAAAAATGAAATGGACATAATCTCTATTCAAAGACATGTTACTGACATTGTAGGCCATATAGGCTATACAGTTGTCAATATTGTAACCTAAATTGCGTTCTTGATACTATTGTAGACACCGGGAAACATTGACTTCTCATCAATTACTGACTAGGCTTATACAAAACATATAAAGTTATCAAATGTAAAGCATTTCCAAATGTTTTTTCGTTAAACTAGTCAAACCCTCACTTACCCACGCTCCCGGTTCACGGAGACCGGGGACCTTTCCGCGTCGGGGCACCGCCAGCTCGGGTAACAAGGCTTTGAAAAAGAAACCCTCCAGTTTTGATACCGCCGACTCCGAAAAAGCACGGTCACATGTTATGCGCTCGACGTGCATCTGATGGGGATTGGTGGCCCGAACAACCAGGTCTACCAAAGGCAGTTCCCACACGTACAACTGGACTTGGCACTGGACCCAGTACGCATGTCCTGCCTTCAACGCCAGGCCCTTTGGACCGTCACGGAGACAAAATGTCTTGACGGTGACACACGCTTGCCGGAACGTAAGCGGCTTGTTACGGAGGACGTTCTTTACCTCCAGAAGAGCTACGGCACCGCGAGCACCGTGGTGGATCACTCCGTCCGGACTTGCGCCTAACCAGGGCTTGTGGGGATGAACCCGGAAACCAGAGGGAGACACCGTGAAACCGGCACTCTGTTCAAGCGCAAGATAGTCGACGACACTAGCACGCTCCTGCTGAAGGCCATACAGCGTGTAGGCGTTCCCCTTGAAGGTACCGTACAGCATGGTACGCAACAACGGGGCGACCGGGCGACCCGGGTCACGCCTCACTATGGCCGCCGCCTGTGACGCAGTGACGCGTACGCGTCGAGCGCTATGCCAGACGCCGCACTCGCTTTGGAGACGCGTTGCCTGTTCAAGCCCATCAATGTCGCCCGTGGCCAGCTTCACCTCAGCCTCAAAGAAGGCTGTCGTCTGTTTCTCCAGCTCTTCAGCGCTGACGTCTTCGACGTAATCCAGAGATCCCGGTCCATACGCTTCACGCGCCTCCTTGCTTTGACTTTGCTGCGCAGAGGTGCATTTGACCTCCCTGGACCTGCGACGGACGTCTGGATTATTTTTGGACGCCAGCGCTAGCGCCTGGTGTCGCTCGCGACGCACATACATGGCTGTGAAAGGCCGGGTTGGGTCGACCCCAGTGGCTAATTCCCACACTCGTGGCGACCACTGTACGCCGAGGTTGCGACGCAGAGCCGCCCCGTAGCAGCGGGTGATCCAAGATGACCTCTGACACCGGTTAACCTGCTTCCCCCCGTCGAACTTGGCTCGGATCGACATCCAGTTTTCACACAGGTTAGTCGTGGCGTTGGTTAACAAACGAGAGGCTTTGTCGGCCACTGGTACCAAAATGCAAGTGACATCTTCCACGATCTCCTTAGAGAGTGGCTGCTGCCCCAGAGGGGACTCACCCCTCGCCTCCTCCTGTGCCGCCACAGAAGCCCCCTCTTCCCAGTAGCTTGCCAGCTCCCCGAAAATGTCACCAGGAGAATCCGTGGAATCCGCCCCGCCACTTGCGGGGACCAAAGGTGCTCCCGAGGCGACCAGCGCGGCGGAACCGCTTGAGGTGGTGCGTGAAGTGGAGACTGCGGCCTCGGGAATTACCTTGGCCTTGCAGAACTCAACACTACAACCCTGGTGGTGGCCGAACACGTGCCAAACACTGTTGCGTATGTCACGCGACAAGAGACGAGCTGCCTCGGTTTCACCAACAGCAGAAACCTGTGCCGCGCGCATACGGATGGCGCATCTTACAGCCGTCACGATGCGGACCCGCGTCGCTTTCGTGAGGTTATGAGCACCCTTGTACTGGGGCTTGGTGACCACCAGCGTTTCCAACTTGGAGCGCACATTCTTTACAACATGGTTCGCGCACTCCACTTTGTCGAGTTGCCTGCACCAGGGTGGGCCTTTCTCGCGCAAAGTGGCTAAAACGCTGGAGTCGCCGTCGCCCACGAGACGCATGTACCGGACGCCATGCACTGACTCAGCTTCGGAGAAACCTTCCAGTATGATGTCGGCCTCCATTGCCTGGCTGCTGCGCGACCAGTTCTTGAAGCACTGATGGCTTGATGCTTCCTGGCCCGTCGCAGCCGCACGCGTACACACGTAGCAGGTTTTCTGGCGAATCCCCATGTGCAGAATATGGCCAGTCACCGCTCCCACAATTATGGCCACCCCGCCTGGGGCGTTATAGGAGTGACGATGGCTGCGCTTCGACCATCCCCCATCACAGATGACCGTGATGGCGGGTACCCCCTCATGGGAGAGATTATGCTTGACCGCATGTGCCCTCTCCAACTGGCCTGCCTGCACCATTTCCGCTTTGAGCGCTTTCTCCCAACACAACCCAATGTGCCGCTCGATGTGGGAAAAGCTCTTGCCAGACAGGCTTGGTAGGGCCATGGTACCTAAGCGTTCGCTCTGCTTCCAGGCCCCTCCACCCGCAACCGACTCACCTCAAACGGCCCGAACATTAATTTCGAAGTGATTTTCACCACCGATCTTCACTTTGGGAGATGAAGAAAACTTCAAAGCTGTAAAGCAGCCTCGACACACGGATTTCAAGGTGCACGCCAACCCATTATCACAGGTGACCCCCACGAACTCGATGGGTGCAACCCCGCCGCTAGCAAGGCGCAGCGCATCTGAGCAAGTCGCGGTGTGGAGAGACACAGCTGCGATGTGGTCATTCAACTTTTTCAAATTAATGACCCGAAACTCTCCCTCCGCCTGCAGCAACAGCTCACATTTTCGAATTCTGAACGAACCAGGGTTGGAGTCAACTACCATGCATATCTGCCTACGATTCCACGCCGCATTGACCTCCGCCGATGGCGAGACACACACAGGAGAGAGGGGAGACGTAATATTGCTGTTGGATTGGGAGAGAAGATGAGCGCGGCTTCTAACCACACATCGACGAAGGGCATGTCGACCTCCGGATAAGTTAAATTTCCTTTTAAACCCCATGGTGGTTTAAATTTATAGGAAAAACAAGGAATCGTTATACATAATAAAACACGAATACATGTTGGCAGCACGGTTTAGCGTTATTAACACGAGGGTAAACAAACTATGGCCATGTACTAAACTGGCGATAATGAGCCATCGCATGCACAGCGAGGTGCAGGGACTTGATTCATTCAACTTATAATACTCACACATCTACTAATAAAGAGTAGGTGTTAGGCAGGTATCCCTGAAAATTAGGCGAAGCGTGGAACAGGGAAGAAGCGAGCGGTTTCAATAGGTTTAGCCACGTACATGTAGGAGTACCAAGTGTAAACGGAAAGCGGATTCAGCAAAAACAGTGCTAAGCAGGTAAGGAGGTATCCCTGAAAATAAGGCGAAGCGTGGAACAGGTAAGCGGCGAGCGGTTTAAATGGGTTTAGCCACGTACATGTCTGAGTACGAAGGCAACGGAAAGCGGATTCAGCAAAAAAAGTGCTAAGCAGGTAAGGAGGTATCCCTGAAAATAAGGCGAAGCGTGGAACAGGTAAGCGGCGAGCGGTTTAAATGGGTTTAGCAACGTACATGTAGGAGTACAAAGTGTAAACGGAAAGCGGATTCAGCAAAAAAAGTGCTAAGCAGGTAAGGAGGTATCCCTGAAAATAAGGCGAAGCGTGGAACAGGTAAGCGGCGAGCGGTTTAAATGGGTTTAGCAACGTACATGTAGGAGTACAAAGTGTAAACGGAAAGCGGATTCAGCAAAAAAAGTGCTAAGCAGGTAAGGAGGTATCCCTGAAAATAAGGCGAAGCGTGGAACAGGTAAGCGGCGAGCGGTTTAAATGGGTTTAGCAACGTACATGTAGGAGTACAAAGTGTAAACCGAAAGCGGAATAAGCAAAAAGCTGCTAAGCAGCGATCCCTGAAAATACGGAAATACGTGCAACAGGGAAGCGGCGAGCGGTGTCAATATGAATAGCAAAGTACGTGTGTCAATATCCAGTTAGAAAAAGAAGCGTAACAACCATTACTTGAAGCTGGTCAGCAGCCATCCATGAAAATAATGGAAGGTGTGAAACACAGAAGCGGCGACCGCGTGCCATATAACGGGCCACGTGTGTATGAGGTAAAAAGGCAAAGCGTATAAACCAACAAGATGGTTAGCCCTTATCCCTGGAAATATTCAGAGGCGTCACACAATGGACGCACATTTAACCTATTTAATGCCTCAGTTAGTATAAAGCCCTCGACAGATTCCCCTCAAACTCAATATATGGGCTATTACGATAGAACTTCCAAACGATAACGCCCCAAAGGAGCCCAGGACCTAACGGGTTAAAAAGTGTCACCTTTTAGCGGTGTCACAAAACACGTGCAAAGTTAAACGTAAACAAACCACTCGAACAATTATACGCACTTCTTAAAACCTTTAGTGGGGGATCACAAGCCAGTGTAATTGGACCAGAAAATAGCTATATCTAATTATAAATATAATTCAGAACTTTTGCCCAACGTACGTGCAGCGTGGAGGTCAACAGAAGAATGGGACAGAAGCATGCAGCAACGGAGGCAAGACATATTACGTACACAAACCATTGCCTTACGCAACGAAAATAGTTTCAAACTAAGTGCGTGGTTTCGTCAGTAAAACACCCGACATTCATTCCGTCCTCATTTCAGATAGATCCAGTGGAAATTAAATATAATCTTGTACAGGGTACACTTCAAAAAAAGGTAAATTTCTATTGCCCCAGTCCAAAGCGCTTCCAATGGCCCTTAAGAATACTTCTAGTTGGTCAAATTTAGCAGTTAAGGATCCAGTATTGAGACTCAGTACAGAAAAACAATTCTTCCACTGCTTGGCAGATTTAATGAACGACTCATCTTCATAGTACGGGGAATGTACGATTGTTTCAAGTTCATCTACATCTGAATCGTCGTTTGATACATTTTGTCGAATAACATTCACCAAAGAATTATTCGCTAGGCCACCAAATTCTTCAAGTAATAATTCATCTATCGTTTTACCTGACATAGGACTGTTTCCGAGAAAATATCCATCTTCACAACGAGTTGACCACACACACAGATCACCTTTCTCTCTATACGGAGGGGCATTGATCTACAACCTTGCGGACACGTCGCCTGAGTAGATACTGTCATATTCCGACCAATGACATACAGAGCGATATAACTGGAGTATAACTCAGAGAAGAAAAATGAGCACAGCAAGCGGTTAACAGCAGGGTACACTACCGGTATGAGATGATGACTTTTCGAGTGAGCACAGTGCAAGCCAGGCACGGAACAGCCAGGCAAATACAACAAGAATAGTGAGTAACAAGTAAATACAATGAATAGACGAGAACATTTGACAATATCACTCAGAGAGTGGACAATGGTGAACGCAGAGACACATCGGAAGGGCATCGTCAACTGTATACAACTGTATACAACTCATTGATAGCAGTCTGTGGTGGTTACGTGACATAACAAATGTTTTCCTAGGCATATAGTAGGCTATACATATTTAAAACATAATTTGACCAAAAGACCAGCGTAAGATTTGGTGCAAGTGTTTTACAGTTCTTTGTTGAGGGGGGGGCGGGGGCATCTTCAGCAAAAGAAATTGGGCACTCCATAAGTCAATCAGGGGCTTGTGGTCTGGTTCTGCAGCCTCACCTCCTCGCTAGATCGTAGCGCTGACTCTAACGCCTTCTCGTGGATGCCGAAACGTCTGGATCCAAGGTATTTGTTGCGACGAGAAGAGGTCAGGAACACGACAACGTCTGTTAGTTTGCGCTGCTGTAGCAGATAGCGCAGGTGACGTCCCGCGCCATAATCCCCGTCATCCTGCCAACCCTCCTCCACGCTGCCCGATGATCCTGAGAGGCGATAGGCAGCCACGTTGTGGGCGGCGCCCAGGTTTCTTGGGTCCAGATGCAGTTTCTTATAGGCGAGTCTCACATCATCGAGGGACTGAATTCTTGCCACCGTTGCTGTGTAGGATATGCCATTTGCTTGTTCCGCCTTTCCTGCGAGGATAAGCGGACCTTCTTTACAGAGCTGCTCTCTCTCAACCGAGGTAAGATTCAGGACATCTGGCGCTGTCACAGTCGGTAAGTTATCCTTTTGACGCTGTTGGTTTATAAACAGAGCGTCATTCGTTATTTTGATGCTGACTTTGTGCGGGGCTGCCAGTTGCTTGGCTACATGGGCCCTTTCACCATATTCCCGTTTCTTCTCGTATAGTTCAGTGGGGTTCTGGATAGTGACCTTGAACTTATCCTTACCCCGGGGAAGGGACTCTCTCCCAAGTGATAGAATATGTTCAACATCTAGGTAGCTCAGCACCTTTGCGACGATGGGTCTGATCCTATTGCTTGTACCCCCAGCTGCGCCCAATCTATGGCATCGTTCAAAGACTGGATTACCTTTGTAACCGTGGGAAGCCAGGAGAGACAATACCTTCTGAGTACAGTCTTCAGCTGTGTTGCTTCTGTCTTCAGGGACGTTGTGGAACAGTAAGTTATTCCTCATAGATCGATATTTCAAATCCACAATTTCAGCTTGTAAGTGTGTGATTGTTTCATCTTGCCTCACAAATGCACCTTTCAGCAGGTCAACTTCTTTTCTCAGGACATTGTTTTCATTCATCAGAATGGCTATCTGGCTTGACTGGTCGCCAGATTCTTCCTCCATAATATTAATTTTCTCCGTAATACCTCCTTTGGCATACAGTTCTGATGAATGCTGATCCTGAAGTGACGATATCATGTCAACTTTAACATGCAACGCGTCAAGCGAAACAGATATTGACGCCATGTTTACCTTCGTGGGCTTTGTGATTGTTGACGCCGGCATGGAATTATCGCTCACGTCAGCCAGGCTCTCTTCCATTTCGAGTCTGTAACTTGATCGCGAACTTTCGAAATCACTGCTACTTGCTCTTATTCTCTTCTTGGATTTCTTGCCCATGAGTAATGATGGATTTTGGTCGTTTTGATGCCTAGGACGTTAGGTTTTCAAAGAAAATACGTAACCAACACAATTCTGCGCTTCACTCAGGCCGCCATTAAGTCGCAGAGCATTATCTCATCTCTGAGAATATCACAAGACAGTATGGCGGAGAACTATGGTCAAGGTAGAGCGGCAGCCAGCCAGCCAGCTCCATGGATCACGAGCGCGCACCTCTGTTTATCATAACCAGTACAGTCAGCACACGACAGCCCTGTGTATAATATACCCAGGAGTAAGCAACTCATCGCGACTAACCGCCTACAAACCTCACACCCGCCTCAGTCGTCAATCAAGCGCGAATCCACCCAAATATCCTCATTTTTTCCTGTTTAACACGATTGATTAAACTTTTGAAATAACCTAACCTTACATGTTTTTACAGCGCCTACTGAAGCAATTTTGCCACCAAAACACACTTCCAACAGTGCTTTGCGACCTTGCTTATATACAGGAAAAGGATATGAAAAAAGCGACAACATGATTGGCCGAACTTGACCTAATTTTGGGGACCGCGCAAAATTTAAATGAGGACCTGTCATTTTTAGGGCGGTCAAGGCATTAGCCATTGTGTGCGCTGGAAAAAGCTACATATATGTAAGTGGAATATTCTTAGTTTACATGCAGCCTGCGAACCTAAGAAGATTGACAGAAAATTTAGTTTAGCTATCAAGTAAAGTGAGAAGGTAAAGTAAATAGTGTATATCCACTCAGTAAATACAGTTTTAGCATTAGGAAAGTGTCCGGCAGCAGGACTATGGGATTGTAATATTACCGCTATCTGCGCTCGGATAGTGACACGCTACAACCAACATCCTTGTAAAGTGCTGCCATCTAGTGGGGTCTCTTGGAGACAGGGGGCTGCTCCATGTCGCTGTTGTCTGTCGCTTTGTCAATCCATTTTGCCACGGACGCTGCCCCTCGGATGCCGGTAAATCAGGTAAACGAAAGAAATAGTTCGCTCTCATTTATCGCTATTTCAAAACGGAACACATGGTAGTTTGCTTTAGTATAGCTGTTCAAACATATCAGGATCTAAATTTGTTACAGATTTTGGCCTGATAAGAGCAAGCATTATCACTAATAAGATTACAGCAGGCATTATCGCTAATCAGATTAGAGCAAGCATTATCAAGCATTATATATTATCACTGAAATCCAAATCACATAGTGCACGTAGCTTCCAACTTACGGTACCCTGTCATGGAAAAAATACCTTTTCTGGCAGGTTAGTTTGCCACGTAATTTTTTGGGGCCGGCGCGACAGCTCAGCGGGCTAGAGCGCTCGCATTGAGTGCTCTGGTCACCTGAGAGCCTAACGGCACGTGGGTCGGTGGATCGAGCCCTGCTGTGGCCATGTCTGTGTGGTCGCAGGATCAAGATCCCAGGTCTTTCTTCGTAAAGAGTGGGGGGTTACCCCCGTGGCATGGCTCCACTCTCCCTTCCTTGTCCCATTGACGCGATATGACCAAAAGTGGTTAAAGCGTCCTGAATAACCAACCAACCAACCACGTAATTTTATAAGAAATGTTTCTCGGCGTTTCTCAGGTTACCTTGGTCTGCAGTCTTCTTTATTTCCTTCAGCTGCCTCAAGCATGTTGTCAGCTGACAGGTGGCGATTAGGGTTCGGGGGTCACTCCTCCCCCCAAATTGCTATCTTCTCAGCCGCTCTTCAGGTCGAGGGAACCGCCCACGGAGCAGACCGTGAGGTGGGGGCCCTGGCCATGAGGTGGGGGCACTGGCCGTGAGGTGGGGGCACTGGCCGTGAGGTGGGGGCACTGGCCATGCCTGTGCTGCATGCAACATCTCATGTGTTGCTTGTGACATTACGCTAACAGGCTGAGTCGTCACCACAACAGCCTTCTATGCTGGTTGTATAGTTTGAGTAAAATGTCAGGAAGGGTGCATTTTATGCCGCGATATTGTTAAGCATTCTCGGTTTAACTCAGTTAATTAATTAATTAAGTAACCCAGCAATAAGGCAAAAATAAAGTAATACAAGTAATAATAATAATACAGTTCAAATGATTTATTCTGGATTAACCATCAATCGCAGCCACCACATGCAAACGTATGATAAATCTCTCCATGGTACTTGAATACATATATGCCATCAGCCTCTCAGTAAATATACAGATAACAGTATCACATGGAGCTACCAATATCATAAGTTCAAATATCACTGCAACTGCTGCATATATCACTAATTCAATCTATTCTCTCTTTGCCTATGTGCTGGCCTGACCTATCTCTCACACTATTTCTCTTCTTTCCAAGTTAATTCTCCATATTTCATTGATGATTCCTGTAACAGGGTGTCAAGTTGATAATGCTACTTAGGTAATAGGAAAATAGGAAGCAGAGGAGCTGAAAAATAGGACAAAATTAGGAATATCTACACACAAATAGGGCACAAATAGGAGTATCTGAATACAAAATTGAAACACTTTAGTAACTGATGGCCCCCTAACACCCCTCACAGTCATCCCAATCCACCTTGTTTTATTCAAACTTTTAAATTTCAACTGAACACAAAGAAACACAGTCAAAAACTCAATCTGAACGAAAATTTGCCATAACAATCTGCCCCCAAACTTGAAACTGTTTCTTATACTGATTGATTGTGTCACAGCGTACATTTACCTAACAGTGACTACTGAAATTCGAATGATAACATATTGGCTAAAGCTCATGGAACTTCCCAAAATAGATTAGTCAAGTCAGCCTATGACATGCATGTACACCAATTTAGCTGGTAAAACAAAAAACTGGGCTTCGCAGACAGATACATATGTTGGAGGCAGTAAACATCACTAGGCTGAAAATACTGACAGACGTCCCCAGACTGAGCCAACTCTGTTAATTTTAAGCAGAGGCGTGTTCAGATATTGTTCAGTCCTAATAGTTCAGTCCTTCTATGTCCCGTAAAGATCTCTGCTCTAACCTGTGTTTCCAATTTTTAACGAATTTTCCAATTTAGACAGAATCTGTATACTTTATCATTGGGCTAACGCTCCGTTGCCATGGAAACAACAAAAATCATTTCCGGGTCGAATTTCACAGGCAATTGAGAATTTCTGCTGGGTACCATTTTTCAAGTCGTAAATTCTTTTGGGACTGTTTGAGGTAGGCACTTCTGAATTATGCAACAAAATGTAACTGTAATGATAAAGGATTGACGTTTTTAACATGGCAAGTTCCATAGAGAATATTTCGCCAGCTCTGTAACCGGAAGTAAGATAGGAACATACTATTTTATGTTACAAACAAACATAAGACCCCATTTTCCACAAGATGGCGCCACTTGCTTGACATTTTGTTCCGATTTTTGCCGATTTTTTAATGTACCGGAAGTGACGTCATCGTGACGTCATGTGACGTCTCCGCAAACTCACAGATTTCATAAAACTCATCATCATTCATATTTTTATGAAGACTTAGAGACATAGTGCGATATTTTCCAATTATATTGGTCACACCAAACAAATACTTTTCAAGGTTATATTTCGCGTTTTTCGAAAAATATAAAACGTCGTTTTACTCGAAAATAAGTAGAACGCGTCAACAAGTTTACAATATATGAAAGTTGCGTTGTATTTAGTACCACCTTCTGAAACTTACCCATCTCTAACCACAATATTAACGGAGACAGGTACGTTTTACGTTATATTTTTCGCAAAATCACTGTGACCTTGACCTTTGACCTACATAAGCCATCTACAAACTTGATCTCTTTATAGCACGCATCTCGCAATCGGTGAAGTATGACATCCGTATATGTCACCAAATTTACAAACCAGACATAGCAATATACTGACAGAAATATGTGCATCGATCCCCTGTATGACAACATGGGGAAGGGAGAATTCTGATATACCAAAAAACGGTAAATCACCAGTTATACATGTAATTATTATTCTTCCTGGTAAAAGAAGTTATATGTTGCTTGATAACTCCAAAGAGATAATTTGAAACAAAATTGAAAACAATTACAGCATGAAACTGAGAAAATAGGAAAAAATAAGAATTTTCATCAATAGGAATAAATAGGAGCACTCTAGAAAAATACGACAAAATAGGAATAAAATAGGAACTTGACACCCTGCTCTAAATATAGCTCCACATATATCTTCCTGACCTAGATCCTCTTATAAAATAATATAGAAAAGAGGTGTGCGGGTAAAGCGCAAGGAATAGAGAGTAAAGAGGTGCGTGGGCGAAGCGCGAAGAGGGAGTAAGAGGTGCGCGGGTGAAGCCCTGAGGGAGAGCGAGAGGTTGCTGGTGCTGCGCTGTCCCCCCCCCATGCTTGAAAATAGGACAAAAATATTGCGCATTACGCTCCAAATTTCATGGGCAACTTCCTTAGTAACTTGCATAAAAAGATACATAGACTATTCATAAAGATACTTACTTCAAAATGGCTGATCTCCCAATTCGCTTACTTTTCTTCTGGCTTCCTTTCGTCTTCCTCTCCTGGCGGATGTTTACTGCCCAATCTCACCCATGCGCCCCCTGCCGTCCTACTACTTCCTACCATTACGCTAGCTCCCATATGCAGTGCGGCCTCTTATCAGTCTTAACAGATTCACATCTGTTCACATATTCACCGCCGTGACCCCGCCTTTTCATATAAGTTACAATTGTGCTTACTGCGTGACCACGCGACACGGCACAATGCCCGATACCAATCTGGAACCTCCCCGGCTCAGAGGTAGATTGGAGTAGAACCATCTGGTGCAGGAAACACGCAATCTTTAAAAGGAGTATTACAACCTGCCATTGTTTCGACCTCAGTCGCTGGTTACTAAGTTACCTCATGGATCAGATTATACTCAATACTCATGAAGCAGCCATTCCCGGGGATCACGGTGACGGGTGGTCTAAACCTGGCGAACCACCTGTTGACTACTACATATGTTATTACATAATAACATTTCACCGCACAACACTCTTAGTTACACCGTCACCGATTGTTTATTTCGCGCTAGCTCACGCCTTTATGCTGGCATTGTGTATATGTTGTATAGCGTAACGACACAATAGGTGCTGTTGGAGACTTCAATACACCACGTGGTTGTTCGCTGCTGTATATAAACCGGAGTGGGCCGTGGTGCAGAAGCACAGCAGCACAGGACAGCATCTCCAGAGGAGTTCAACGTTTTCACACAGATTTCATAGGATACGAAGTGCGTATTTGCATTATAGTAATATGATTGTTATACTATATTCTGCTATTTTCAAATGTTATGAGACAAATGTTATTTTTTGTAACAGAAGCTACTTCAGCTACTGATTTATTGCTAAACTGTATGTTATGACAGTAGTATTTGTGAATATTTGTGATTAAGCTAAAAGCAATCATACGTTTATTAACTAGTCATCATGTGGGCCTTTAATTTGCGTTTGTAGTAGATTTACCGCAGAATGGCATCAATTTTCGTCGCTGTGGTGGTGGCACTGGCGCTGACGTCAGTGGTAGCAGGTAAGTTTAACATCTAGCTGGACATACGAAGAGTAATTACCAATGATATTTAGACCATTTCTCCGTGTAGTATTCCTTTAGTTATTACTACCGATATCTAGCACATTTCACCGTGTAATATTTAAACTTAAATATGTGTGGCCGGCCCGTCAGCTCAGTGGGTTAACACAAGTTAAAGCGCTCGCTTTATGTGTTATGACCTCTGGGGAAAAACATGTTTAATCTTGTTGACATGATTTATACAATAGGCGCTCAGTATGTATGACAAAATGTTTAGCATAGTTCTTTCGAATTAACAAGGTTTGTTCTAGTCGTTTGCATGTTATTTATTATGTTCTGTATTTCTACGATAGGCCTGGTGCCTAAAGTTACCAATAAACTATCTATCTATTCATCTAAATTTTGAATCACATATTCACTTCTCCATTTTTACTTGGTTTTCAGACAAACCTAACATCCTTTTCATCATTGCTGATGATCTGGGTAAGTTTTAATACAAGCTTTATAGCCTACCGACATCCATTCAACAGATGTCTCCATCATCCGTTCGATCGACATATTTGGCTTTCCGTCAACCCTTCTGCCTGTAAATTTAGGGACTATTGGATTGCTTAATGAAAACATAGGGAGAGAATAATCGACTGATCTTATTTAAATATATCATTTTTAAAGAATATCAAAGGGACAGAGTAGGACTAAAAAGTGTAACTTTTTTCAGGATTTGCCGACATTGGGTACCGCAGTGACTATGTCGTCAGCCCGAATATCGACGAATTGGCGACCAACGGAGTGATACTGGACTACAACTACGTACAGCCGGCCTGCACCCCGTATGTATCCCAGTAGCATACACTTTGTGTACAGCTTGTGTACAGCCGGGGTAAAGCTATGTGCAGCCGCCGTGCACCCCGTATGCATTCCAGTAGCATACACCTTGTGTACAGCTTGTGTATAGTCAGGGTACAGCTATGTACGACCGGCGTGCACCCTGTATGTATCCCAGTAGCATAAACTTTGTGTACACCTTATGTACAGTCGGGTACAGTTATATGCAGCCGGCGTGCACCCCGTATGTTTCCCAGTAGCATACACCTTGTGTACAGCTTGTGTATAGTCAGGGTACAGCTATGTACGACCGGCGTGCACCCTGTATGTATCCCAGTAGCATAAACTGTGTGTACAGTTTGTGTACAGTCAATGTGCAGCTATGTACAGCCGGCTTGCACCCCATATGTATACATCTAAAATACACCCTGTGCCCAACTTTCGTAAGTCAATGTACCATTACTGCAATAATGCGGCCAAATCTTCTATAATTTCTGTGTGTTTATTGGTTAAGGTAGAGTAGACAATTGAAACAGCCACATGGCGCCGATTTACCATATCAATATTTCGTACCCCTGCGCGTGGAATATAAGAGTAGGCCTACACAAGTGAAGTCCCAATATTACTGTAATTATATAGACTACACCATGCTTTGTGCAAATATAATAAGCCTTCTATGTAGGTAATATTATGTACACTAGCTTCCACGGTTCTCTACTTCACTGACAGTTACAATTAAGTCCCCCTTGTGGATGTATTTGCAAATACTTTTACAATATGCCGAACATGTTGGTGAGCTTTACAAACAATACAATATGACGATGCTTGTGTCTCACCAGGTCTCGCCACGCCTTCCTGTCTGGCAGATATCCCTTCCGCAGCAAGATGATGGTAGGTCAAGTGTCTGAACATAAGTGTATGTGCACTCGCAACTTACCCACAGACGCTGTGGGTCGGTAGGCAACTTCAGTCGGTTACGATTGGATAGACGACTTCGCAAATCAATGTTCAGATTATTCCACTGTGAGGCGCCACTGCATGTGCAATGCATTCTTAATTATGTTGGTCTTTGCGAGATGTCAGGATGACGTCATCCCATGACAACGTATTTTGTAGACACTTAAACATGCTCTAGTGTCGTCTATGTAACGGAAAATCTGGATTTAAGTTAGGCATGCTCATTAATTTTAAACATGCCTTGCCAATAAATTGGAAATATGGTATATATATTTCCATATATAAAAAAATCGAGATAACACCAAAATATTTCCCAGAACACTTTGCGCCAGTCACGCTTTTTCCAAGATGGCGTATAATTGCGAAGTCGTGTATTACAGAGTGTTGAAGTGACTTTAGTTTCTTCTTAAATGGTCTCATTAACGAATTTCGCCTCATCGCGATGTTAAGCAACTAAACCACAAGGAAAGCGGTCGCAAAACCTCAGGCTCATCAGAAGAGATTTAACCAAGAATTGTCTGTCATGTGCTTTCCTTTTCAGCACGGTGTTATCGGAGACCAGTGCGCCCATTGCTCGCCAACGGATCTGACCTTCCTGCCACAGAGACTCAAGGAACTAGACTACAACACCTATCTGGTCGGCAAGTGAGTGACTAGTTATTCTGTACTGTTTCGTGGCTGTTGAAGACAACTTACATTCACAAAAGGGAAACTGAAGCTCGTTTGAAGCAGACGCAAGTAGCCCAAAACGATGGGTGTGTTGAAGAAAGTCAGTAAATTTATTGAGAAAAATAAACAGTGGGACATTCATTTTATATTATTGGTACGTTGTATAAAAAACGTTGCGGTAGTAATACTGTGTCTCTTATTGCCACAATAACTATGAGAGGCCACTAATGTGCTGCGTAAGATAGCAATGCGATCAAGGTGATTCATTCAAGGTAACTTCATTATTATGTTTCTTGCCTCGCGCGGCTTCTCATCTAGATGGCACTTGGGCTTCTGCCAGGAAGGTTGCCTGCCGTGGAACAGAGGCTTCGACCACTTCTACGGCTGTTTGGGAGGAGCTGAGGACTTCTACACCCACAGCCACGGTCAGTGCGCTCACCACTCAGACTTCCCATTAATATCATTTTTGTATATGTATACCCGTATATATATATATAAACCAAAAATGGAACAGCATTACTGTAATACAGATTCATCATATTTGTGATCGAAAGTCAAAACGGAAAATTGTAAGTGATCGTGAATAGCGTTCACTGTGTGAAGGATTATTTCATGGTAAAGCCTTTATGGTACGTTTGTCTGCGTGTTTGGCTTCAGGCGGCGGTTATGATTGGTACAGAGAGGACCAGATTGATGAGTCGGTGAAGGGTGTATATCACACGGTAGGGATGCAATGTGTACTGCCACTAGATGGCGACAGCGCCCGTCTGGCTCTGCTTGAAATGGGCCGCCACAGTAACAAGCAACAGGTTCCATGCAATCCCGCCATACAATCGTACACTTTTATTGCAACGTCATATGTAGATCTTAACGGCAGCGGTGTTCAATGATAAAACGATTTGTAATAGATAATTAATCCCTGATCAGATGTTGCGTATACGGCTTGGCGTAGCTTCATCGTTGCTTTCAGATTATTATAACTGTCGCCGTAGTTATTTGTAGAAACTAATGAAATGTTAATGATAATGCTAATACTTCCAGGATGTTGTCAACGACTATGTCCTTGACTTACTGGACAACTACGATTCGGAGGATCCTTTCTACATGTATCTGTCCTACACCAACGTCCACACCCCACATGCCGTGAGTGGATACCATTGCTGGCAATTGTAGTTTAGATATTGTTTGTGGAATTCGTCGGTAGCCATGATAAACTACGAGAAGGGACGCCTCGACGGTAGTGACTGTAGCGGACTTGTAATACCCCAAGAATCTCGACCATATAGTAAGGCGTTTCCGGTATCGAAGTCCGCCTAGAATACATACGTTTAATACAAGTTGGCATACGTCTCCAACGGTTGTACGCCATTAGATTTCTAGAAGTGTGTCTTGGCGTCAACTACCAGCTCAGACGTGCGCTGTAGAAATTTTGCAATATATATTAGGGTTATCTCAAAGTCACTGTCGGTGATAAATAGTGTTCATTTATTCCTCTAATGCCGCGATCGAGCGTCCAACTAAAAACTCTAGTAATATTGACGCTATATCTATATTTGTTTCATCTACTCATCGTTTCAGATACCAATAATCTGTAATCTGGGATAAGCTTTTCAGTCTATCCCTCTTCCTGTCTTAAACTTGCCTCGCCAGTGTAGTATTGCTTATTTTGTTTGAAATTTTGCGTTTCATTTTTTTGGAGGAAACCCCATGTTCCTTGCGTATGCTATTCGGGGTATCCTCGTTAAGCAAATATGTTTAGACCAAAGTCACTGTCAGTTGTCTGCGGTGTAGACATCTGATGCGAAGGCCAGTGTGTAGCATGATCCAGTAAATGGCTTCTCCTGTGCAATGCTGAGAGGAATATTGACATTACTGTTTCAGGCCCCTCAGAAGTACATTGATACCTACGCTGACTCCGACCTGACCGAAGAGAACAAAGTGTACTTGGGTAAGTCCGCCACGGCGCTCACGTGACTTTCTCACGTATTCGCTGCGTTGGGGTCATATGTCAATACTACCTACTAGCGCGTATTCAAGAAAAAACATATCAAGCTAAACATTTTAAAATTATAGATCAGTAATTTCTCCATGTTCATCACACCAGTGATCGGATGCATGTATAGATGCGACTTAACCAGTTGTTGACAAGATATTGGATTCAAATTGCTTGAACCTATATACCACCCACTCTTTCACGCACTTGCACAGGCAAACAAAAAACAAACACAAAAGTCCAGAGAAGGTCATAAATAGCCGTCATGCCTTACAATTTCCATCGCAGTGTGTGGTAATACCGCGATAACAATTCTAGTTTAAACATATTTAACAATTAACAATTCTGACATGTTTTTCGCAGCCCTGATGACCGCCATGGACGAATCCATCGGTATCATTGTGGAGAAACTGAAGGACACCGGACTCTATGACAACACTCTGATTGTGTTCACCGCTGACGTAAGTGGGAGGATGTTTCTGTAACGACATCCGCTGTACGTTACAAGAACTACAAACAAGTAGTGGTGTCTGTTTCCATAGACGCATCCTAATGCATCCATAAGTAGCATAATCAAGACAAAGCATAAATATGGCAAAGTAAATGCAGTTGACAAAGTTCAGCCCTGAACAAGTTAGCCCGGCCTAGTGATATAGCTGTCGGATTGGCAATAAATGAAGACTTTGTTCGATGCTGGGCCGTCGACGCGCTGATACAGCAAGTGTTAAAGCTTGTTATATTTACCCATATTATTGGTCGCTGCCATCGGGCCACTGATATCATTCGAATCCCACCTGTGCAAAAATGTCTGTGTTTGTGCAGGATCAAAATACGGCATATTTCTTTTGTAAAGAGTAGAGGTTGACACCCGGAGACATAGCTCTTCTCTTCCCATGGTCTCTATACGATATACACTGGTTAAAACGCCATATTGAAAACAAAAAAAATCCGAAAGACACGGTTATCATCTCTGGTCACTGACTTGTTGACGGCTTGTAGAACGGCGGCGAGGCCTTCACGACCGCCAGCAACTTGCCACTGCGAGGCGCCAAGACTGCATTGTGGGAAGGTGGCTGCCGTGTCAACGGCTTCGTCAGCGGCCCGCTACTCACCAAGTCTGGCTACGTGCACGAAGGGTAATTGGTCAGGTTCCGCATTTTGTTTTTCGCCACAAGCATTCTACGCCGACTACAAGCAGAACAAGGTTATGCGTATACATACCGTTCCCAACATGTATATATGCCAAGGTATCTGATATATTGTAGAATGTTTTGCCTTATCATATGCGACAGTCCATGCTGCTGTTGTATCTTTGGATAGACACACAGACACATACTTTTTAGCTGTCCCCAAAATAGGAATGTTGCACGTTAAGACGTCACCGGTGGTAAAGTGTTCAGCCCCTACCATACCCCCCTCCCCCCCGGTGGCAATTATGAGCTGCGTCTGCCCCCCCCCCCCCTACTTCCATTTGCATCCGGCGGTGCTGGAATAGCACGTTGCACAGTAAGATACCTGCATGCATAAATATGTAAGCATTGTGCGGTATTCTCCTGCAGATTGTTCCACGCCGTTGACTGGGTGCCCACTCTGGTGTCGATGGCTGGGGGCTCTGTGGGTAAGTCACAAAATACACTACATCAGCTACACCGTATAAACATGAGAGTCTTCAGCATTGGCTGCCAAGGTTTTGCAGAAATCATTTGGTTGCTTTCAATTTTTGTCCAATCACGGCGTCCGTTACAGACGACACCATGGATTGCATAGACCAAAATGACGTGTATGTTAATTGTATTAATTTCTTACCCAATCTCAACGTCTGTTACAGACGACACCATGGATGGTATGGACCAGACTGACATGTTGTTGAACGGAGCCGACTCACCTAGGACGGAAATCATCTACAACATTGACATGGAGAGAATGCCGTACTTCGGCCAGGCGGCCATCAGGTTGTAGTGGTCATCACACTCATCAAACTGATTATCATCCTTATTGGTTTACATCCTTGGTTCACTTACTTAACGCATCATTAGACCATTGTGTCACTTGTAAAAGAAGAAGTATATAGAAGTCCAAATTTAGCACTTGTATCTACCACTAGAGGTAGTGGTAATTGCAGCAGGAGTGACTAATGGTAGCGCTTATTTGTACTAATATAAGTATTGTATTATGCCTGATTATCACAGTGAAGAGAAATAACATAATTATGTATAGATGAGAATATTAGCCTGGGTTGGTCTTCATCAACCCTACATGGCGCTATGCAAGCTAAAAACCACAACTTTGGAAACGGCCTTTACCGGTCAAAACAGAAGAAGGCCACGCATCAAAAGCCCATCATGTTATTGAAAGGGGCCAACATTTTAGTCACAGTCACGTCAATTATAAACCCCGTCACCCAGCAATGATGGAACACGACACGGTTATCAATACGTATCTTGGTGTAGACTACGTGAGGGGGCGTTGCGCAGGTGTGTGGCAGGTATAGGCAAATACGATCCTCGTTCGGTGCCTATGGCCATCTAAAATATTAGAATATTTAGGATTAATTAAATGATATTTTATGTTGAAAGCAGTCCCACCTGCGATATGCACGTATTAATTGTTATTTCGTTCCCCGTGTTTGCAGACAAGGGGATCTGAAGTTGATCTGGGGCCTGGAGGGATTTGTCGACGGTTACGGTCAAGACATGGTCTTTTACTACGACAATCCGGAGAACCTTGCACTTATCGGTGTCGACCCGGCCTCCATCGAAAAGAGGGACCTGGAAAAGAGGGGAGAGGTAACAATAATCCCCCCCCCTTCCAATTTCCGTCCTGCAAGGTGACGTACATATACGGATCAATGTCATTCGCATACACGTAGAAAACATTACATACGGTATATCACAGAGACGTTTGAACCACATTCCATTATAATGATAACAGTAACAAGCAATTTTGGTCATAAGCATGACAAGGTTGGAAGATTATTTTTTTAAGTAGTATCTATCATTAATTAAATGCGATAAGTTTAATTGCGCATATCTTGTTGTCATGAGACCCACGCTCAGTTTTCGTGCTTGCCACTAGGTGTCCTTCACCCAGGCTGAGATCAAGAGAATGGGTGCTATCTGTGGCGCAAAGGGATTCAACTCTAGTGACATAACCAGCGGCCATGTCAGATTGTACGACCTCTCCGGTAGGTGGCCAGCGATCTCGTCAGGTGACGGTGCTACTATCGTACAGAAGTGAACCTTTTGTACTCCTTCTTTCGAGTTACTTCGAAACGAAACTCTCAAGGTTATCGGTAGCTTTAACTGACTCAGCTTGTGAGGTGTGATTTAGTTTCGTATCAGAATATTCAGAAACCATACTTTATTCATTGGCAAAGCATGTATTTTAATGATCACCTTCTCAATTTACAATCATTAGTTTTCCGAAATCAAACATACATACATACATATATTTTACCGTTAAACGAGTTAAGTGTCCTTCCACTTATTGACGTGTCTGTCAACGTTTGTCTTCCCAGTCGACGAAAGTGAGAGCAACGACCTCTCGGGGGATGCAGACTACGCCCAGAACATCCTGGATCTGAAGCAGCGAATCCTGGATCTCCTGGCCGAGTACGTCCCCCCTCCGTCCTTCGTCTCGCCAATCTGCGCCGCGAGGGAAGAGGCTCTTCCGGATAACTTCGGCGGGAACTGGGCGACCGGATGGTGCGAGGATTTGACGATCACCATGGACAGCTGAGCTAGCCTTCGGGATTCTGTCGCTGGATCAGACTTTGTCGTCATTACAGAGACTTAGCTTTGACGCTAAATATATTGGTCCAGTCACATGTTTTACTTAGAGAAAAAACTGTTTATCCCTTAGATCATTTATAACCTCTATCAATTTAAAAGTCCTCTACATTGACGCAACAACTAAATATGGTTACAACATTAGGTAATTACAAAAACAATTCCTTAAATGAGGTAGCAGCGTGTACGTACATTTTGATCACCTTTGACCAAGTGTTATACACATTCATGATAATCATCAATATCAATTTAACTTAATATGAAACAAGTCCGACGGTGAAAATACTCAGATGTTTGTCCTTCTAGTCAAACCAATAAATATCAGCCAAAACATGTCTTCGTGCTTTCTGAATATTTGCCCGCACTACATATGGTTCCTTCGACCCTTAGTTTTTTTCACGCAACATGACGCGCACCGAGACAAATACCAATAAAATAAGGGCAAGGAAGCGATTTGCATAAAATACATGTCCTAGCGCTTCTCTACGAGGTAAACCGGTTACACGGGGAATTTCCCGCATCGGCCCGTAGCGCCGCCTGCTGACATATTTGCGCTCGTCACTTTCAATAGCTGCACAAAGGTTAGGAATGAAGTGCGGAATATCGCCGGTATTGTGGACATCAGCAGCTCTGTAAAGACACAAACTGTAGATAAACAGATACTGTAAGGTATGTAGATAAATGTAAATTAAAATATAATAAGGATTTGACGCGGTATTCACACACAGACTGATGATCAGATTGAAGTGGAGGGGTACAAAATCGGTGAGGATTTGCAGGCCGCATTTCAGCCGAGCGATAGCGAGGACGGGGTTTATCAAGGCTAATTACATCTAGACGTCAAATCTATTCGCGTAGCATTATCTCATCTCTGAGAATATCACAAGACAGTATGGCGGAGAACTATGGTCAAGGTAGGGCGGCAGCCAGCCAGCCAGCTCCGTGGATCACGAGCGTGCACCTCTGTTTATCATAACCAGTACAGTCAGCACACGACAGCCCTGTGTATAATATACCCAGGAGTAAGCAACTCATCGCGACTAACCGCCTACAATCCTCACACCCGCCTCAGCCGTCAATCAAGCGCGAATCCACCCAAATATCCTCATTTTTTCCTGTTTAACACGATTGATTAAACTTTTGAAATAACCTAACCTTACATGTGTTTACAGCGCCTACTGAAGCAATTTTGCCACCAAAACACACTTCCAACAGTGCTTTGCGACCTTGCTTATATACAGGAAAAGGATATGAAAAAAGCGACAACATGATTGGCCAAACTTGACCTAATTTTGGGGACCGCGCAAAATTTAAAAGAGGACCTGTCATTTTTAGGGCGGTCAACGCATTAGCCATTGTGTGCACTGGAAAAAGCTACATATATGTAAGTGGAATATTCTTAGTTTTCATGCAGCCTGCGAACCTAAGAAGATTGACAGAAAATTTAGTTTAGCTATCAAGTAAAGTGAGAAGGTTAAGTAAATAGTGTATATCCACTCAGTAAATACAGTTTTAGCATTAGGAAAGTGTCCGGCAGCAGGACTATGGGATTGTAATATTACCGCTATCTGCGCTAGGATAGTGACACGCTACAACCAACATCCTTGTAAAGTGCTGCCATCTAGTGGGGTCTCTTGGAGACAGGGGGCTGCTCCATGTCGCTGTTGTCTGCCGCTTTGTCAATCCATTTTGCCACGAACGCTGCCCCTCGGATGCCGGTAAATCAGGTAAACGAAAGAAATGGTTCGCTCTCATTTATCGCTATTTCAAAACGGAACACAAGGTAGTTTGCTTTAGTATAGCTATTCAAACATATCAGGATCTAAATTTGTTACATATTTTGGCCTGATAAGAGCAAGCATTATCTCTAATAAGATTACAGCAGGCATTATCGCTAATCAGATTAGAGCAAGCATTATCGCTAATAAGATTACAGCAGGCATTATCGCTAATCAGATTAGAGCAAGCATTATCAAGCATTATATATTATCACTGAAATCCAAATCACATAGTGCACGTAGCTTCCAACTTACGGTACACTGTCATGGAAAAAATACCTTTTCTGGCAGGTTAGTTTGCCACGTAATTTTTTGGGGCCGGCGCGACAGCTCAGCGGGCTTTAGCGCTCGCATTGAGTGCTCTGGTCACCTGAGAGCCTAACGGCACGTGGGTCGGTGGATCGAGCCCTGCTGTGGCCATGTCTGTGTGGTCGCAGGATAAAGATCCCAGGTCTTTCTTCGTAAAGAGTAGGGGGTTACCCCCGTGGCATGGCTCCACTCTCCCTTCCTTGTCCCATTGACGCGATATGACCAAAAGTGGTTAAAGCGTCCTGAATAACCAACCAACCAACCACGTAATTTTATAAGAAATGTTTCTCGGCGTTTCTCAGGTTACCTTGGTCTGCAGTCGTCTTTATTTCCTTCAGCTGCCTCAAGCATGTTGTCAGCTGACAGGTGGCGATTAGGGTTCGGGGGTCACTCCTCCCCCCAAATTGCTATCTTCTCAGCCGCTGTTCAGGTCGAGGGAATCGCCCACGGAGCAGACCGTTAGGTGGGGGCACTGGCCATGCCTGTGCTGCATGCAACATCTCAGGTGTTGCTGGTGACATTACGCTAACAGGCTAACAGAGTCGTCACCACAACAGCCTTCTATGCTGTTTACTGCATAGCTTTCACTGGAGTCCGCTGCCCTGACTGCAGAACCGCATCAGCTGGCTGGCTGGCTGCCGCTCTACCTTGACCATAGTTCTCCGCCATACTGTCTTGTGACCTCCTCAGAGATGAGATAATGCTACTTCATTCACACTATCATCGCCTCGGTCTTGCCTCGGTCTTGTCTTTTTCAGGGCTGATTCATATCACTGGATACTGTTTTGAAAACACTAATTCACCGCTGCCACCAAACTGTAGCGTGCTGAGGGTGTATGTCGTAATAACACACTGCTGTCACCAAAATTGTAGCGTACCGGTTGTATAGTTTGGGTAAAATGTCAGGAAGGGTGCATTTTATGCCGCGATATTGTAAAGCATTCTCGGTTTAACTCTAATTAATTAACTTTAATTATTTAAATAAGTAACCCAGCAATAAGGCAAAAATAAAGTAATACAAGTAATAATAATACAGTTCAAATGATTTATTCTGGATTAACCATCAATCGCAGCCACCACATGCAAACGTATGATAAAGCTCTCCATGGTACTTGAATACATATATGCCATCAGCCTCTCAGTAAATATACAGATAACAGTATCACATGGAGCTACCAATATCATAAGTTCAAATATCACTGCAACTGCTGCATATATCTCCTTTCACTAATTCAATCTATCCTTTCATTGCCTAATTGCTGGCCTGACCTATCTCTCACACTATTTCTCTTCCTTCCAAGTTAATTCTCCATATTTCATTGATGATTCCTGTAACAGGGTGTCAAGTTGATAATGCTACTTAGGTAATAGGAAAATAGGAAGCAGAGGAGCTGAAAAATAGGACAAAATTTGGAATATCTACACACAAATAGGGCACAAATAGGAGTATCTGAATACAAAATTGAAACACTTTAGTAACTGATGGCCTCCTAACACCCCTCACAGCCATCCCAATCCACCTTGTTTTATTCAAACTTTTAAATTTCAACTGAACACAAAGAAACACAGTCAAAAACTCAATCTGAACGAACATTTGCCATAACAATCTGCCCCCAAACTTGAAACTGTTTCTTATACTGATTGATTGTGTCACAGCGTACATTTACCTAACAGTGACTACTGAAATTCGAATGATAACATATTGGCTAAAGCTCATGGAACTGCCCAAAATAGATTAGTCAAGTCAGCCTATGACATGCATGTACACCAATTTAGCTGGTAAAACAAAAAACTGGGCTTCGCAGACATATACATATGTTGGAGGCAGTAAACATCACTAGGCTAAAAATACTGACAGACGTCCCCAGACTGAGCCAACTCTGTTAATTTTAAGCAGAGGCGTGTTCAGATATTGTTCAGTCCTAATAGTTCAGTCCTTCTATGTCCCGTAAAGATCTCTGCTCTAACCTGTGTTTCCAATTTTTGACGAATTTTCCAATTTAGTCAGAATCTGTATACTTTATCATTGGGCTAACGCTCCGTTGCCATGGAAACAACAAAAATCATTTCCGGGTCGAATTTCACAGGCAATTGAGAATTTCTGCTGGGTACCATTTTTCAAGTCGTAAATAATTTTGGGACTGTTTGAGGTAGACACTTCTGAATTATGCAACGAAATGTGACTGTAATGATAAAGGATTGACGTTTTTAACATGGCAAGTTCCATAAAGAATTTTTCGCCAGCTCTGTAACCGGAAGTAAGATAGGAACATACTATTTTATGTTACAAACAAACATAAGACCCCATTTTCCACAAGACGGCGCCACTTGCTTGACATTTTGTTCCGATTTTTGACGATGTTTTAATGTACTGGAAGTGACGTCATCGTGACGTCATGTGACGTCTCCGCAAACTCACAGATTTCATAAAACTCATCATCATTCATATTTTTATGAAGACCTAGAGACATAGTGCGATATTTTCCAATTATATTGGTCACACCAAACAAATACTTTTCAAGGTTATATTTCGCGTTTTTCGAAAAATATAAAACGTCGTTTTACTCAAAAATAAGTAGAACGCGTCAAAAAGTTTACAATATATGAAAGTTGCGTTGTATTTAGTACCACCTTCTGAAACTTACCCATCTCTAACCACAATATTAACGGAGACAGGTACGTTTTACGTTATATTTTTCGCAAAATCCCTGTGACCTTGACCTTTGACCTACATAAGCCATCTACAAAGTTGATCTCTTTATAGCACGCACCTCTCAATCGGTGAAGTATGACATCCGTATATGTCACCAAATTTACAAACCAGACATAGCAATATACTGACAGAAATATGTGCATCGATCCCCTGTATGACAACATGGGGAAGGGAGAATTCTGATATACCAAAAAACGGTAAATCACCAGTTATACATGTAATTATTATTCTTCCTGGTAAAAGAAGTTATAATTTGCTTGATAACTCCAAAGAGATAATTTGAAACAAAATTGAAAACAATTACAGCATGAAACTGAGAAAATAGGAAAAAATAAGAATTCTCATCAATAGGAATAAATAGGAGCACTCTAGAAAAATACGACAAAATAGGAATAAAATAGGAACTTGACACCCTGCTCTAAATATAGCTCCACATATATCTTCCTGACCTAGATCCTCTTATAAAATAATATAGAAAAGAGGTGTGCGGGTAAAGCGCAAGGAATAGAGAGTAAAGAGGTGCGTGGGCGAAGCGCGAAGAGGGAGTAAGAGGTGCGCGGGTGAAGCCCTGAGGGAGAGTGAGAGGTTGCTGGTGCTGCGCTGTCCCCCCCCCATGCTTGAAAATAGGACAAAAATATTGCGCATTACGCTCCAAATTTCATGGGCAACTTCCTTAGTAACTTGCATAAAAAGATACATAGACTATTCATAAAGATACTTACTTCAAAATGGCTGATCTCCCAATTCGCTTACTTTTCTTCTGGCTTCCTTTCGTCTTCCTCTCCTGGCGGATGTTTATTGCCCAATCTCACCCATGCGCCCCCTGCCGTCCTACTACTTCCTACCATTACGCTAGCTCCCATATGCAGTGCGACCTCTTATCAGTCTTAACAGATTCACATCTGTTCACATATTCACCGCCGTGACCCCGCCTTTTCATATAAGTTACAATTGTGCTTACTGCGTGACCACGCGACACGGCACAATGCCCGATACCAATCTGGAACCTCCCCGGCTCAGAGGTAGATTGGAGTAGAACCATCTGGTGCAGGAAACACGCAATCTTTAAAAGGAGTATTACAACCTGCCATTGTTTCGACCTCAGTCGCTGGTTACTAAGTTACCTCATGGATCAGATTATACTCAATACTCATGAAGCAGCCATTCCCGGGGATCACGGTGACGGGTGGTCTAAACCTGGCGAACCACCTGTTGACTACTACATATGTTATTACATAATAACATTTCACCGCACAACACTCTTAGTTACACCGTCACCGATTGTTTATTTCGCGCTAGCTCACGCCTTTATGCTGGCATTGTGTATATGTTGTATAGCGTAACGACACAATAGGTGCTGTTGGAGACTTCAATACACCACGTGGTTGTTCGCTGCTGTATATAAACCGGAGTGGGCCGTGGTGCAGAAGCACAGCAGCACAGGACAGCATCTCCAGAGGAGTTCAACGTTTTCACACAGATTTCATAGGATACAAAGTGCGTATTTGCATTATAGTAATATGATTGTTATACTATATTCTGCTGTTTTCAAATGTTATGAGACAAATGTTATTTTTTGTAACAGAAGCTACTTCAGCTACTGATTTATTGCTAAACTGTATATTATGACAGTAGTATTTGTGAATATTTGTGATTAAGCTAAAAGCAATCATACGTTTATTAACTAGTCATCATGTGGGCCTTTAATTTGCGTTTGTAGTAGATTTACCGCAGAATGGCATCAATTTTCGTCGCTGTGGTGGTGGCACTGGCGCTGACGTCAGTGGTAGCAGGTAAGTTTAACATCTAGCTGGACATACGAAGAGTAATTACCAATGATATTTAGACCATATCTCCGTGTAGTATTCCCTTAGTTATTACTACCGATATCTAGCACATTTCACCGTGTAATATTTAAACTTAAATATGTGTGGCCGGCCCGTCAGCTCAGTGGGTTAACACAAGTTAAAGCGCTCGCTTTATGTGTTATGACCTCTGGGGAAAAAACATGTTTAATCTTGTTGACATGATTTATACAAAAAGCGCTCATTATGTATGACAAAATGTTTAGCATAGTTCTTTCGAATTAACAAGGTTTGTTCTAGTCGTTTGCATGTTATTTATTATGTTCTGTATTTCTACGATAGGCCTGGTGCCTAAAGTTACCAATAAACTATCTATCTATTCATCTAAATTTTGAATCACATATTCACTTCTCCATTTTTACTTGGTTTTCAGACAAACCTAACATCCTTTTCATCATTGCTGATGATCTGGGTAAGTTTTAATACAAGCTTTATAGCCTACCGACATCCATTCAACAGATGTCTCCATCATCCGTTCGATCGACATATTTGGCTTTCCGTCAAGCCTTCCGTCTGTAAACTTAGGGACTATGGGATTGCTTAATGAAAACATAGGGAGAGAATAATCGACTAATCTTATTTAAATATATCATTTTTAAAGAATATCAAAGGGACAGAGTAGGACTAAAAAGTGTAACTTTTTTCAGGATTTGCCGACATTGGGTACCGCAGTGACTATGTCGTCAGCCCGAATATCGACGAATTGGCGACCAACGGAGTGATACTGGACTACAACTACGTACAGCCGGCCTGCACCCCGTATGTATCCCAGTAGCATACACTTTGTGTACAGCTTGTGTACAGCCGGGGTAAAGCTATGTGCAGCCGCCGTGCACCCCGTATGCATTCCAGTAGCATACACCTTGTGTACAGCTTGTGTATAGTCAGGGTACAGCTATGTACGACCGGCGTGCACCCTGTATGTATCCCAGTAGCATAAACTTTGTGTACACCTTGTGTACAGTCGGGTACAGTTATATGCAGCCGGCGTGCACCCCGTATGTTTCCCAGTAGCATACACCTTGTGTACGGTTTGTGTACAGTCAGGGTACAACTACGTACACCGGCGTGCACCCCGTATGTATCCGAGTAGCATACACCTTGTGTACAGTTTGTGTACAGTCAATGTGCAGCTATGTACAGCCGGCTTGCACCCCATATGTATACATCTAAAATACACCCTGTGCCCAACTTTCGTAAGTCAATGTACCATTACTGCAATAATGCGGCCAAATCTTCTATAATTTCTGTGTGTTTATTGGTTAAGGTAGAGTAGACAATTGAAACAGCCACATGGCGCCGATTTACCATACCAATATTTCGTACCCCTGCGCGTAGAATATAAGAGTAGGCCTACACAAGTGAAGTCCCAATATTACTGTAATTATATAGACTACACCATGCTTTGTGCAAATATAATAAGCCTTCTATGTAGGTAATATTATGTACACTAGCTTCCACGGTTCTCTACTTCACTGACAGTTACAAATAAGTCCCCCTTGTGGATGTATTTGCAAATACTTTTACAATATGCCGAACATGTTGGTGAGCTTTACAAACAATACAATATGACGATGCTTGTGTCTCACCAGGTCTCGCCACGCCTTCCTGTCTGGCAGATATCCCTTCCGCAGCAAGATGATGGTAGGTCAAGTGTCTGAACATAAGTGTATGTGCACTCGCAACTTACCCGCAGACGCTGTGGGTCGGTAGGCAACTTCAGTCGGGTACGATTGGATAGACGACTTCGCAAATCAATGTTCAGATTATTCCACTGTGAGGCGCCACTGCATGTGCAATGCATTCTTAATTATGTTGGTCTTTGCGAGATGTCAAGATGGCGTCATCCCATGACAACGTATTTTGTAGACACTTAAACATGCTCTAGTGTCGTCTATGTAACGAAAAATCTGGATTTAAGTTAGGCATGCTCATTAGTTTTAAACATGCCTTGCCAATAAATTGGAAATATGGTATATATATTTCCATATATAAAAAATCGAGATAACACCAAAATATTTCCCAGAACACTTTGCGCCAGTCACGCTTTTTCCAAGATGGCGTATAATTGCGAAGTCGTGTATTACAGAGTGTTGAAGTGACTTTAGTTTCTTCTTAAGTGGTCTCATTAACGAATTTCGCCTCATCGCGATGTTAAGCAACTAAACCACAAGGAAAGCGGTCGCAAAACCTCAGGCTCATCAGAAGAGATTTAACCAAGAATTGTCTGTCATGTGCTTTCCTTTTCAGCACGGTGTTATCGGAGACCAGTGCGCCCATTGCTCGCCAACGGATCTGACCTTCCTGCCACAGAGACTCAAGGAACTAGACTACAACACCTATCTGGTCGGCAAGTGAGTGACTAGTTATTCTGTACTGTTTCGTGGCTGCTGAAGACAATTCTTAGTTATCTATCCACTGTAACTTACATTCACAAAAGGGAAACTGAAGCTCGTTTGAAGCAGACGCAAGTAGCCCAAAACGACGGGTGTGTTGAAGAAAGTCAGTAAATTTATTGAGAAAAATAAACAGTGGGACATTCATTTTATATTATTGGTACGTTGTATAAAAAACGTTGCGGTGGTAATACTGTGTCTCTTATTGCCACAATAACTATGAGAGGCCACTAATGTGCTGCGTAAGATAGCAATGCGATCAAGGTGATTCATTCAAGGTAACTTCATTATTATGTTTCTTGCCTCGCGCGGCTTCTCATCTAGATGGCACTTGGGCTTCTGCCAGGAAGGTTGCCTGCCGTGGAACAGAGGCTTCGACCACTTCTACGGCTGTTTGGGAGGAGCTGAGGACTTCTACACCCACAGCCACGGTCAGTGCGCTCACCACTCAGACTTCCCATTAATATAATTTTTGTATATGTATACCCGTATATATATATATAAACCAAAAATGGAACAGCATTACTGTAATACAGATTCATCACATTTGTGATCGAAAGTCAAAACGGAAAATTGTAAGTGATCGTGAATAGCGTTCACTGTGTGAAGGATTATTTCATGGTAAAGCCTTTATGGTACGTTTGTCTGCGTGTTTGGCTTCAGGCGGCGGTTATGATTGGTACAGAGAGGACCAGATTGATGAGTCGGTGAAGGGTGTATATCACACGGTAGGGATGCAATGTGTACTGCCACTAGATGGCGACAGCGCCCGTCTGGCTCTGCTTGAAATGGGCCGCCACAGTAACAAGCAACAGGTTCCATGCAAACCCGCCATACAATCGTACACTTTTATTGCAACGTCATATGTGGATCTTAACGGCAGCGGTGTTCAATGATAAAACGATTTGTAATAGATAATTAATCCCTGATCAGATGTTGCGTATACGGCTTGGCGTAGCTTCATCGTTGCTTTCAGATTATTATAACTGTCGCCGTAGTTATTTGTAGAAACTAATGAAATGTTGATGATAATGCTAATACTTCCAGGATGTTGTCAACGACTATGTCCTTGACTTACTGGACAACTACGATTCGGAGGATCCTTTCTACATGTATCTGTCCTACACCAACGTCCACACCCCACATGCCGTGAGTGGATACCATTGCTGGCAATTGTAGTTTAGATATTGTTTGTGAAATTCGTCGGTAGCCATGATAAACTACGAGAAGGGACGCCTCGACGGTAGTGACTGTAGCGGACTTTTAATACCCCAAGAATCTCGACCATATAGTAAGACGTTTCCGGTATCGAAGTCCGCCTAGAATACATACGTTTAATACAAGTTGGCATACTTCTCCGACGGTTGTACGCCATTAGATTTCTAGAAGTGTGTCTTGGCGTCAACTACCAGCTCAGACGTGCGCTGTAGAAATGTTGCAATATATATTAGGGTTATCTCAAAGTCACTGTCGGTGATAAATAGTGTTCATTTATTCCTCTAATGCCGCGATCGAGCGTCCAACTAAAAACTCTAGTAATATTGACGCTATATCTATATTTGTTTCATCTACTCATCGTTTCAGATACCAATAATCTGTAATCTGGAGTAAGCTTTTCAGTCTATCCCTCTTCCGGTCTTAAACTTGCCTCGCCATTGTAGTATTGCTTATTTTGTTTGAAATTTTGCGTTTCATTTTTTTGGAGGAAACCCCATGTTCCTTGCGTATGCTATTCGGGGTATCCTCGTTAAGCAAATATGTTTAGACCAAAGTCACTGTCAGTTGTCTGCGGTGTAGACATCAGATGCGAAGGCCAGTGTGTAGCATGATCCAGTAAATGGCTTCTCCTGTGCAATGCTGAGAGGAGTATTGACATTACTGTTTCAGGCCCCTCAGAAGTACATTGATACCTACGCTGACTCCGACCTGACCGAAGAGAACAAAGTGTACTTGGGTAAGTCCGCCACGGCGCTCACGTGACTTTCTCACGTATTCGCTGCGTTGGCATCATATGTCAATACTACCTACTAGCGCGTATTCAAGAAAAAACATATCAAGCTAAACATTTTAAAATTATAGATCAGTAATTTCTCCATATTCAACACACCAGTGATCGGATGCATGTATAGATGCGACTTAACCAGTTGTTGACAAGATATTGGATTCAAATTGCTTGAACCTATATACCACCCACTCTTTCACGCACTTGCACAGGCAAACAAAAAACAAACACAAAAGTCCAGAGAAGGTCATAAATAGCCGTCATGCCTTACAATTTCCATCGCAGTGTGTGGTAATACCGCGATAACAATTCTAGTTTAAACATATTTAACAATTAACAATTCTGACATGTTTTTCGCAGCCCTGATGACCGCCATGGACGAATCCATCGGTATCATTGTGGAGAAACTGAAGGACACCGGACTCTATGACAACACTCTGATTGTGTTCACCGCTGACGTAAGTGGGAGGATGTTTCTGTAACGACATCCGCTGTACGTTACAAGAACTACAAACAAGTAGTGGTGTCTGTTTCCATAGACGCATCCTAATAAATAAAAAGCATAAATATGGCAAAGTAAATGCAGTTGACAAAGTTCAGCCCTGAACAAGTTAGCCCGGCCTAGTGATATAGCTGTCGGATTGGCAATAAATGAAGACTTTGTTCGATGCTGGGCCGTCGACGCGCTGATACAGCAAGTGTTAAAGCTTGTTATATTTACCCATATTATTGGTCGCTGCCATCGGGCCACTGATATCATTCGAATCCCACCTGTGCAAAAATGTCTGTGTTTGTGCAGGGTAAAAATACGGCATATTTCTTTTGTAAAGAGTAGAGGTTGACACCCGGAGACATAGCTCTTCTCTTCCCATGGTCTCTATACGATATACACTGGTTAAAACGCCATATTGAAAACAAAAAAAATCCGAAAGACACGGTTATCATCTCTGGTCACTGACTTGTTGACGGCTTGTAGAACGGCGGCGAGGCCTTCACGACCGCCAGCAACTTGCCACTGCGAGGCGCCAAGACTGCATTGTGGGAAGGTGGCTGCCGTGTCAACGGCTTCGTCAGCGGCCCGCTACTCACCAAGTCTGGCTACGTGCACGAAGGGTAATTGGTCAGGTTCCGCATTTTGTTTTTCGCCACAAGCATTCTACGCCGAGTACAAGCAGAACAAGGTTATGCGTATACATACCGTATATTTAACATTTATATATGCCAAGATATCTGATATATTGTAGAATGTTTTGCCTTATCATATGCGACAGTCCATGCTGCTGTTGTATCTTTGGATAGACACACAGACACATACTTTTTAGCTGTCCCCAAAACAGGAATGTTGCACGTTAAGACGTCACCGGTGGTAAAGTGTTCAGCCCCTACCATACCCCCCTCCCCCCCGGTGGCAATTATGAGCTGCGTCTGCCCCCCCCCCCCCTACTTCCATTTGCATCCGGCGGTGCTGGAATAGCACGTTGCACAGTAAGATACCTGCATGCATATATATGTAAGCATTGTGCGGTATTCTCCTGCAGATTGTTCCACGCCGTTGACTGGGTGCCCACTCTGGTGTCGATGGCTGGGGGCTCTGTGGGTAAGTCACAAAATACACTACATCAGCTACACCGTATAAACATGAGAGTCTTCAGCATTGGCTGCCAAGGTTTTGCAGAAATCATTTGGTTGCTTTCAATTTTTGTCCAATCACGGCGTCCGTTACAGACGACACCATGGATTGCATAGACCAAAATGACGTGTATGTTAATTGTATTAATTTCTTACCCAATCTCAACGTCTGTTACAGACGACACCATGGATGGTATGGACCAGACTGACATGTTGTTGAACGGAGCCGACTCACCTAGGACGGAAATCATC
Organism: Arenicola marina; assembly: GCA_964019135.1. Lineage (NCBI taxonomy): Eukaryota > Metazoa > Annelida > Polychaeta > Arenicolidae > Arenicola > Arenicola marina. Next base: position 15,380,004 of record OZ025256.1, on the reverse strand, counting down.
TACAACATTGACATGGAGAGAATGCCGTACTTCGGCCAGGCGGCCATCAGGTTGTAGTGGTCATCACACTCATCAAACTGATTATCATCCTTATTGGTTTACATCCTTGGTTCACTTACTTAACGCATCATTAGACCATTGTGTCACTTGTAAAAGAAGAAGTATATAGAAGTCCAAATTTAGCACTTGTATCTACCACTAGAGGTAGTGGTAATTGCAGCAGGAGTGACTAATGGTAGCGCTTATTTGTACTAATATAAGTATTGTATTATGCCTGATTACCACAGTGAAGAGAAATAACATAATTATGTATAGATGAGAATATTAGCCTGGGTTGGTCTTCATCAACCCTACATGGCGCTATGCAAGCTAAAAACCACAACTTTGGAAACGGCCTTTACCGGTCAAAACAGAAGAAGGCCACGCATCAAAAGCCCATCATGTTATTGAAAGGGGCCAAAATTTTAGTCACAGTCACGTCAATTATAAACCCCGTCACCAGCAATGATGGAACACGACACGGTTATCAATACGTATCTTGGTGTGGACTACGTGAGAAGGCGTTGCGCAGGTGTGTGGCAGGTATAGGCAAATACGATCCTCGTTCGGTGCCTATGGCCATCTAAAATATTAGAATATTTAGGATTAATTAAATGATATTTTATGTTGAAAGCAGTCCCACCTGCGATATGCACGTATTAATTGTTATTTCGTTCCCCGTGTTTGCAGACAAGGGGATCTGAAGTTGATCTGGGGCCTGGAGGGATTTGTCGACGGTTACGGTCAAGACATGGTCTTTTACTACGACAATCCGGAGAACCTTGCACTTATCGGTGTCGACCCGGCCTCCATCGAAAAGAGGGACCTGGAAAAGAGGGGAGAGGTAACAATAATCCCCCCGCCCCTCCCAATTTCCGTCCTGCTATGTGACGCACATATAGGGATCAATGTCATTCGCATACACGTAGAAAACATTACATACGGTATATCACAGAGACGTTTGAACCAAATTCCATCATAATGATAACAGTAACAAGCAATTTTGGTCATAAGCATGACAAGGTTGGAAGATTATTTTTTTAAGTAGTATCTATCATTAATTAAATGCGACAAGTTTAATTGCGCATATCTTGTTGTCATGAGACCCACGCTCAGTTTTCGTGCTTGCCACTAGGTGTCCTTCACCCAGGCTGAGGTCCAGAGAATGGGTGCTATCTGTGGCGCAAAGGGATTCAACTCTAGTGACATAACCAGCGGCCATGTCAGATTGTACGACCTCTCCGGTAGGTGGCCAGCGATCTCGTCAGGTGACGGTGCTACTATCGTACAGTAGTGAACCTTTTGTACTCCTTCTTTCGAGTTACTTCGAAACGAAACTCTCAGGGTTATCGGTAGCTTTAACTGACTCAGCTTGTGAGGTGTGATTTAGTTTCGTATCAGAATATTCAGAAACCATACTTTATTCATTGGCAAAGCATGTATTTTAATGATCACCTTCTCAATTTACAATCATTAGTTTTCCGAAATCAAACATACATACATACATATATTTTACCGTTAAACGAGTTAAGTGTCCTTCCACTTATTGACGTGTCTGTCAACGTTTGTCTTCCCAGTCGACGAAAGTGAGAGCAACGACCTCTCGGGGGATGCAGACTACGCCCAGAACATCCTGGATCTGAAGCAGCGAATCCTGGATCTCCTTGCCGAGTACGTCCCCCCTCCGTCCTTTGTCTCGCCAATCTGCGCCGCGAGGGAAGAGGCTCTTCCGGAGAACTTCGGCGGGACCTGGGCGACCGGATGGTGCGAGGATTTGACGATCACCATGGACAGCTGAGCTAGCCTTCGGGATTCTGTCGCTGGATCAGACTTTGTCGTCATTATGGAGACTTAGCTTTGACGCTAAATATATTGGTCCAGTTACATGTTTTACTTAGAGAAAAAAACTGTTTATCCCTTAGACCATTTATAACCTCTAACAATTTAAAAGTCCTCTACATTGACGCAACAACTAAATATGGTTACAACATTAGGTAATTACAAAAACAATTCCTTAAATGAGGTAGCAGCGTGTACGTACATTTTGGTCACCTTTGACCAAGTGTTATAAACATTCATGAAAATCATCAATATCGATTTAACTTAATATGAAACAAGTCCGACGGTGAAAATATACAGATGTTTGTCCTTCTAGTCAAACCAATAAATATCAGCCAAAACATATCTACGTGCTTTCTGAATATTTGTCCGCACTACATATTTTTCCTTCGACCCTGTAGTTTTTTTTCACGCAACATGACGCGCACCGAGACAAATACCAATAAAACAAGAAGTCAGTGAGGACACTGATGATGACGAAAATCGGCTTTGGGTCATAGAGCGTGTCTTTTGCGACCAGTCCCGACTCTCTAGCGTCGCTATTAGGCGAACGGCGGCCATCGGCGAGTAAGGAGTGTCGGTCGATATCGCCGTTCACTCCTAATGAGAGCCTCAGCAAAGGGGGATGCAGCTCTTGCGAGCGCTCTAGCGGTCAAACTAAGCGTCCTAGAGCAATTCTATCGCGATTTTCGCTGGTCAACCTTACATCTTGTTCTCGCTTCATGCCAAATCTGGGTTCCCTAGCTCAAATATTAACCGAGTTATGGCCCTTTGAACGTCAAAACGCCACTGAACGCGAGGTGGACGTCAACTATTGCTTTCACATCGATGCCATTAGGCGCACATGACGTCACTGACGCTTACCAAATGAAACAAATTGGTTTTCAACTGTACGGTACAACGTCAAATAACTCAGAAGTCGAGTGATGAGGTATAATAACCGAGTAATGACCTTTGTAAAACTATGACGTCGTGACGTCATTGTGACGTCATGATGTAACGCACTACAACGCCCAAATAGCAATGGCCAAAGTTCACTGTCACAACTCATTTGATTAAAGAGCTAGGCGATAGAACGAATAGTCCTTCAGCTATGGCTTGACGAATGGCCAAAAGTTGCATTAGTTTATCATTGCGGAGACACGGATACCGACGACAACACCAAAGGCGAAGTGATATAGCAACTAATGTGTTTCTTGCACTAGTTCTCTGGAGATGAATGTTCCCTACCATTCGGCGCAAAGAGCACAGCTCTAGCATGTTTTTTCTGATTTTTGACCTATGTTTCAAAGTGTACACAATCTCCATTCACTCATCATTGGCGGCCCCGCAAATGTGTCGTCCCAATTCGAAGCGCTCTAGCGCCGTAACTAGACAACATCCGCCTAATTGACGCATTAAGTGATCTGTAGATGCTTATTGGGAACTAGTTGGCGAAAAGATTTAAATTTTAACATTTTTATCTGATTTTTGACGATTTTTCTTTAAGGAGCAAGAATCTGTATGTTTATCATTGAGCCAATTGTTTCGTTGCCATGGAAACGAAAACTAATATTGCGATCGCCGTGTTTGTGCTGTAGCTTGCTTTGCGATGATAGTACCTCAATGTGTGGCGAAGGAGACTGAAATAACTTGAACGGAAGTAGGTCATAGTCACTCAAGTTCATTTTTCCCAATAGGATCCAATGTTAAACGATTTCAACTATATACCAAAAAGTATTATAGCTATGTCACCGTGTTCGCAGATTATGACCCAGCTTAGTATTATCTATCCACAACTGCAAGCATTGAGTGATTGCTTGGGAGCCTCTGCTTGGACCAAAAAGCCGTATCTTTCACCATGGGTCAGATTTCAAAAAAATCCTGTGATGTCACTTTTTGCTCCAATTGCATATGGTAAGCACTGTGACTACAAGATACTGTAGAGAGATCTGGTAGGGCTAGACGTAGGTTTCAGTGTTAATGGGAGTAGCAGCAGCATGTAGAGCGGTGATGGACGGCGGGGTCGAGCAGTGGGTGGGGGGTCGACAAGTAGGTCGGGGTCAACCGGGGGATCACCGTGAGTGAGTGGCAGCGACAGGCGGACGCTCTCGAGAGAGGGTGGTGGCAAGCCCCAAGGTTGGGGTGGTAGCCCCAACTTAGCGAGGGGGTGAATCCCGGGTTGGGGTGGTAGCCCCAACTTAGGGGAGGGGCGAGTCTCCGGGTTGGGGTGGTAGCCCCAACTTAGCGTGGGGGTGAATCCCGGGTTGGGGTGGTAGCCCCAACTTAGGGGAGGGGCGAGTCTCCGGGTTGGGGTGGTAGCCCCAACTTAGCGAGGGGGTGAATCCCGGGTTGGGGTGGTAGCCCCAACCTAGCGAGGGGGTGAATCCCGGGTTGGGGTGGTAGCCCCAACTTAGGGGAGGGGCGAGTCTCCGGGTTGGGGTGGTAGCCCCAACTTAGGAGAGGGGAGAGGCCCCAAGTTGGGGTGGTACCCCCAACTTGAGGGAGGGGAGGGGACCCGATGTAAGGATGTATAAATAGAGGGGGATAACGAGTAGAGGGGGAGGAAGGAAGAAGCGAGAACTAGAGCTAGGACTAGAACTAAGAAAACAGAGAGCAGATTGATGCATGGAATATTATTGTGAAATAAAGCTCAGAAAAGGAACGACATGTGTTAGAATTGTGCGGCCCGGCGAAAGAACTTTACAAATTGGTGTCAGAAGTGGGATTGGAACTTTAACACGCAGTGGATACTTGGATTGGTTTTTACTTGAGGATTAGCAGGAACGAGAATTTACTGACATTTGCAAAATAGCGATCCGCATCTTCGTACATCTATTGAAGAATCACAAGGATATGAATGTGCAGTTGGTCATCCACGAAGCCGGAGTTTGCTGACCTTGTATTCATCTGCGGAAGGGGCTCACATAAGGAATATTGAAGATGCCGCCCAAAAAGGATAAGTCAGGGTCCGTGGAAGAGGCTGGCGAGGAGGCGGCAGCGGGAAATCAAGCCCAGCGAGAAGAGATGGAGAGCCTTCGGCGTCAACTGTTGGAAGCGGCAATTGCTATCTCCGCGGCTGAGAACAAAGCTACGGAGATGGAGCGGGTCGCCAACGAGGCTAAGCGCACGGTCACGGATGCCGGGCGGGGATTGCTCCGCCTGCCGGGCGGGTGGCCTACAGTGTGCCTCTGCCCAAGCCGACGTGCTTCGACGGAAGCAAGTCCTGGGAAAGCTTTATCCAGCCCTTCCGGTCTACGGCTTCGGTGTGCGGATGGGACGAGGCAGAAAAGCTGTTCAGGTTGCGGAATAGCCTGAGGGGCGAGGCTGCCGAGTTCGTGTTCGAGCAGCTGCCCGCCGCTGTCACCAGTCACTACGCACACCTTGGGGAGGCGTTGGCGGCCAGGTATAAGGAGCGCCGCACGGCGTCCTCCTACCTGGCGGAGTTGGAGGCCAGGAGGCTGGGGCCAAATGAGAGGCCGACGGATTACGTGGCCGACATCAAGCGCCTCACGATGAAGGGATACCCGACGGCTGACCTCACGACGGTCGACACGATATCCCTGAGGTATTTCCTCAAGGGCCTTCCAGACCACCAGATGGCGCTCTCCATCGGGATGAAGGATCCGGCTACCATCGAGGAAGCACAGCAGGCCTTCGAGACGTACCGCAGCCTCAAAGATGAGGCTGGGCGTGCACAGAAGGTGCGCGCGGTAAAGCCAGGAGGCGAGGGCCCAACTTCCGGCACCGAGGCCCGTCTCCAACAGTTTGGCCAACAGCTCACCGATATGTTGGATGCCAAACTGACGCAGCTAGACAGGCTACTGAAGCAAGGGGGAGGACAAGGCGGAAGCAGCCGGCCGAGGACGGGCGTCCCGACGGCCGAGGTGCGGTGTTTCGCTTGTCAGGAGCTGGGCCACTACGCGCGCTCCTGTCCGAGAGGGAGCGGCGGCGTAGAGATGCGGCGCGGCGAGCGGCCGGCCAGCCGCCCCACCTCCAACCAGGGAAACCAGTAGGGACCGGCCCTAGCGGCCAGTCATCGGTCCCTAAAGCCGAGACAACCACCAAGGTGATCTCCCTGCCATTTAGGACTACCGGAGGGTTATCGATTTTTATGCCGGCTTCACTGCAAGGCGTAAAGACAAGGTTCGTGGTGGACACGGGGGCGGCCGTGACCGTGTTGTCCAGCCGCGCTTATAATAGGATACCAGCGAAGGTGAGGCCATCGCTGAAGCCGCTTGGGGATGCAAACCTGAAGCTTGAAGTGCCTGATCAATCGTTGATCGACGTACTGGGCACCGTAGACGTTTGTATGCGGGCGGGAGGACAAGACTTCAGATGGAGCATGTTGGTGGCACCAATCAGTGAGGACGGGTTATTGGGGTTGGATTTTCTATTCGCGCAGGATTACGAGTTAAGCGCGCGTGGAGGACTTAAACTTAAGGGTAGGAAGGTGCACTGCGACACTGAAGGAACACTGAGCAATATTGCGCGCGTTTGCGTGAAACATGAGGTGACAATCCCGGCAGAGAGTGAAGCCATTGTGGAGGGAGTAGCGGACTTGAGCAGCTTTGTGGCCCGTTATGCTGTCGTGGGTCCGCACTCCGGGTCAGAGTGCCGGTCAGTGATGGTGGCACACTCGCTGGTCGACACACAGAGACCGGATATGAACCTAGCGGTGCAGGTGTTAAACCCGACCTCTGAGGACGTCACGCTGCGGGCCAACGCCACCATAGGAATGCTGTCTGAGGCGGACCAAGTAGTGCCAATGTCAGGAAGTCAGGGCGGGGCGACAGAGACCATACACCGGCTGAGCGCCCGACAAGCAGATGCTGAGGTAGATCTGCACCCAACAGTGCAGGGATTATTGGACGTTAGTGGGAAGTCGTTGGCGCCGTCGCAGAAGGCTGTTTTGCGGGAGATGTTGTGCAAGCACCAGAAGCTATTTGCGACGGGTCCAGACGACTTGGGCCGTACTTCCGTCACACAGCACAGCATCGACACGGGTGACGCCCTGCCGGTAAAACAGGCGGCCAGGCGCCCACCAAGAGCATTTGCTGAAGATGAGGATAAGATCATAGCTGAACAGCTGAGAGCGGGCGTCATACGTGAGTCAACGTCGCCGTGGGCGTCCCCACTTGTCTACGTACGGAAGAAGGACGGGACGGCTCGGCCGTGTGTGGACTATCGCAGGCTCAACGAGAAGACCAAGAAGTGTGCCTAACCAATACCCCGGGTGGCGGACTGTCTCGACTCCTTCTCCGGGGCGCGGCTCTTTTCCACTCTGGACATGCAATCCGGGTATTGGCAAATCCAGATGAAGGAGGAGGACCGGGCAAAGACAGCCTTCGTCACCAGGGGTGGATTGTTCGAGTACATCACCATGCCATTTGGGTTATGCAATGCCAGCGGGACATTTCAGAGGTGTATGGAGCTGGTATTGCGAGGACTTCAGTGGGAGGCGCTGCTGATATATCTGGACGATATTATTGTTTTTGGATCCACCTTTGATGAACACATGCAGAGGCTAGACGATGTGTTTACCCGACTCAAGGACGTTGGATTAAAGCTGAAACCCAGCAAGTGCCAGCTGTTGCAGGAGGAGGTGGATTTCCTGGGTCACGTGGTCACGCGAGACGGAGTCAAGCCGGACCCAAAGAAGGTGACGGCTGTGAAAGAATGGCCCACTCCTCGAAATCAGACCGATGTGAGAGCGTTCCTGGGGCTTTGCTCGTACTACAGGCGCTTCATCAAGGGGTTTGCCGACCGAGCAAAGCCGCTCAATCGCCTGCTGGAAGCCAGCCGGACATTTCATTGGACGCAGGAGTGTCAAGACGCCTTCCACGACATGAAGGAGGTTCTCACCGGAGATGAGGTCATGGCGTACCCCAGTGACGACGGCCTGTACATTCTGGATACTGACGCCTCGGGTGTGGCGATTGGTTGCACCCTATCCCAGGTGCAGTACTCGGAGAAGGCTGGCGAAAATTTTGAGACCCATTGCGTATGCCAGCAAGTCGCTGAGTAAGCCGCAAAGGAGATATTGTGTGACGAGAAGGGAGCTGTTGGCAGTGGTAGTGTTCCTGCAGCAGTTCCGGCATTACCTCCTGGGCAGAGAGGTTGTGATCAGGACCGATCACAGTGCCCTGAGATGGGTGATGTCCTTCAGGGAACCGAATGATCAGATGGCTCGGTGGATAGAGATCATCTCACAGTTCGATTTCAAGGTAGTGCATCGCCAGGGCAAGAAGCACGGCAACGCGGATGCGTTGTCACGGATACCATGTGACCCGAGCGAGTGTGATTGCTTCGATGGAGACAAGGTGCTGACCGAGTTACCTTGCGGCGGCTCTGATGTTTGTGTGCAAAGGCACCAACAATGGTCGTCATTCTGTGAGTTGGATGACGTGAAGCCGCTAGGAGCTCGGAGGGTCGGCGTGTCTCAGGCATCGGCAATTTCGGATTGGCGACGGGAAGGTGGCGCGCTCTGTGTGGGCACGTGCAGTAGCCATGGTGGTGCTCTGGCTGAGCTGACTGGGTCTGTGGAAGGAACCCGGGGGCGAGGGGAGACGTGGAAACCCGGAAGATGGCTTTACGGGTCGACTCTGGCGGTGGTGCGGGTCCAAGTGGCGGGGTCTGAGGCGCAGTAAGCGTGATGTTACACCCCAAGGACCGGCATCGACCTTAGGCGAGAGATCGACTGCGGCGGGAAGGCAGGGAACGGGAAGTGGCGCTGTAGAGTGCCGACGGCTGGCGCGGGGTGACAATCACCAACGCTTTGGAGACCCGGATGTACCCTTAGGTGGGAGATCACCACCTACGTCAGAGCGATCGAGTGTCGAGGCCAGCAAGGTGACAAGGGGGGTGGGCGATCTCGCCTACAATTACAGCACCCTTCCTGTCGGCTGGACCGGCGGCTATTCAGCGAAGGACATCGCGCAGCTCCAATATCAGGACGCGGACATCGGCCCTGTCATTGATTGGTTGGTTACGTCGGATGCCAGGCCAGACAGGGAGGAGGCGGCCTCCCATAGTGCCGCCACTAGGCAACTATGGCTGATGTGGGACCAGCTGCACCTCAAGGAGGGGAGGTTGTTTCGCCGTTGGGTGTCAGCGGATAAAAGCGGTGACTACCTCCAGTTAATTGTGCCCAAGGTGTTGCAACAAGAGGTGCTTACAGCGGCACACAATGCAGTGACCGCGGGTCATTTAGGAGTTAGCAAGACGCTTAGCAAGGTGCAGAAAAGCTTCTACTGGCACCAGATGAAGCAGAGCGTGCTTGATTGGGTCAGAAAGTATTCCGTGTGTGGCGCGAGGAAAATGCCGCAAAAGACACCCAAGGCTCCGCTGCGTCCTTATGTGGTGGGCGCCCCGATGGACCGATTGGCCACCGATATTGTAGGACCGTTCCCCGAAAGCGATAAGGGCAATCGCTACATATTGGTGGTCATGGATCAATTTACCAAGTTCGTGGAGTGCTACGCGATACCAAATCAGACGGCGGAGGTTGTAGCAGAGAAGATCGTGTGTGAATACATTAGTCGGTATGGGGCCCCTCTCGATATCCACTCTGACCAAGGGCGGAACTATGAATCGGCGCTCTTTCAAGAGGTATGTAAGCTGTTGGACACACACAAAACTAGGTCGTCGCCATACTATCCGATCTCGAACGGCGTGATCGAGAGGTACAATCGGACGTTGTTGGCCATGATATCGGCTTACGTAAGTGAGAATCAGAAGGATTGGGACGTGGCACTTCCGCTTCTCAGTTCCGCCCACAGATCCTGCCGACACCCAAGCAGCGGCTACAGCCCCAACATGTTGATGTTCGGGCGGGAGACCTATCAGCCTATTCAGCTTGTCATGGGGGGGGGGGGGTGCCTCAGGGGCAGGGGGGATCCCCTACCCACGAGAGTGACTATGTCTGTCAGCTGCGTGACAAAATGGCGGCGGTACAGGAGTGCGCCCGGAAACATTTGCAGGAGACGGGGCGGATATTAAAAAGGGACTATGACACCAGAATTGCGACCAACAACTACAAGGTGGGAGACGTCGTTTACGCCCTGGATACGACTCGGAAGACAGGGGTGAATCCTAAGCTGAGAGCCAACATCTGGAAAGGACCTTTAATCGTTGTCCGCAAGTTAAGTGACTTGTTGTTTGAGGTGCACGGGCCTCCGAAGAGCAAACCTAGAGTTTTGCACCACAACCGATTAAAGCCTTACGTGAGTGATGACATTCCGGACTGGGTCCAGTCGACACGGACTCGGCTAACGGGTCCTACCAGAGAAACCGCAGGCGGTCCAGGGAAGGCGGATGACAGGGCCGCGGGAGCGACAGCGAGACCAGTCACGCATCAGAGAACCAGAAGGAGAGAAGATGGGCGCCGTCAAACCACAGGTGCTAATCGACAAACCACCGGCGTTAATAGTCAAGCTGCCGGCGTTGATCGACAAACCATTTGCGCTAGTCGACACAGTGGCAGGACACGAGCGAACCCCGAAAGATTTCAAGCCGGATTCTGAATAACTGGGGTCAGCATGATGTCCTGCCCAACCATTAATTTGAGGACATATGGAATCTACATTAATGGAAGGGATGGGGGCGAGGAGCGACTCGCCAACGGGTTCTCACGGGTCTCTTTTCAGATCCACCAAAGAATAATGTAAAAGATGGGGGTGGGGTGGGCGCATCAGGTTCCTAGTCGGGATCTTGGCGCACCCCCACCCTGAGGAGGGGGAACCGAGCATTAAAGGAGGGGCTTTTGGGGTGACAGGCCAGAACACGGTTTGACTCGGATACGAGCGGGTGGCACTGGATAATGAAATGTCAATTTTGTGATCAGGAGTATCGGTCGAAATATCAGAAAGAGCGTCACCAACGGGAACACGCACCCTGGTACTTCCGACGGTTTGTGTGTGTAATTTGTGAGTGTGGTGTGCACAACCGGGCTCGCCTGATTAGCCACGGGGCGTCCAGGAGTCACCGGGCACGTCTTGTGGCGGTACGCCAGGGCGGTGGACTAACGATAGACGTGGTGTCCGCCCGAAGGCGCTTCGTGCAGGAGTTGAACTCCGGCGACCCCTTGAAGCCCCTGTTGGAGGGCCTCCTGACAGAGAGGTTTTACACAACGGCCGACGCCTCACCCTTCGACGGTTCCGAGATGTCAACTCCCTTGATGGATGAAGGGTGCACGGCCCAGTCGGAGGATTGGGTAGCGGCGCTGTGCGCACCGGTAACGAATATGCAGAACCTTCTCGGCGCTGACCAGCTGCACGAGGCCGGACACCGGGGGTCAGACCGTCGGTCCCAGCCCGGCCACGTCGACAACTTCCCCTACATCGCAGGACCCGGCCCGTCCGACGGATAGCACGCTTTACCAGCCGGCTTGCCAGAGTGTCTCGCCGCCGAGCGGGGTGTTACTCCGCATGTCGGCCCTTCCCCGCCCTACACCCAGCGGGCCGCCCGTAGGACACCAGGGGCACCCGAATTCTCAGCCCCGCTGGTCGCAAGGCTGGACCGGCTGGAGGAAAAGCTGGATCGCCTGCTGCGCCAGGCGGGGGACACCAAGGCCACCGTGGAGCGCGCGGCCTCCGAGCTGAAAGACTACCAGTATCAACTGTGTGTGGCCGTGCAGGCCGATCTAAAAAGTGCAATTGGGCACCTGCAATCGGCCTCAGCCCTCCCCCGGGGCGTGGCGAGTGCCATGGCCACCCTGGCCGCGGAGACTGCCAGGTGGTGCGGGGACGTTGCCCAGGACTCTCCGGCTACAGCACGACCCGGCAAGCGGCCCCGTCCAGACTTAGACCCAGCGAGAGACCCAGCCCATAACCTGGGACCAGCCCACTGACCTGACCGGGCGGACGCACGGTGCGGTGCTCCAGAAACATTATTCTTTTTCTTATTGGTGTTTATCGGACTATGTATAGTGCATGTGAGTATGTGTCATGTCATCGGGAGATGCCAAGGCTAGTGGGAGATAGTGTAGAGAGATCTGGTAGGGCTAGACGTAGGTTTCAGTGTTAATGGGAGTAGCAGCAGCATGTAGAGCGGTGATGGACGGCGGGGTCGAGCAGTGGGTGGGGGGTCGACAAGTAGGTCGGGGTCAACCGGGGGGGTCACCGGGAGTGAGTGGCAGCGACAGGCGGACGCTCTCGAGAGAGGGTGGTGGCAAGCCCCAAGGTTGGGGTGGTAGCCCCAACTTAGCGAGGGGGTGAATCCCGGGTTGGGGTGGTAGCCCCAACTTAGGGGAGGGGCGAGTCTCCGGGTTGGGGTGGTAGCCCCAACTTAGCGTGGGGGTGAATCCCGGGTTGGGGTGGTAGCCCCAACCTAGGGGAGGGGCGAGTCTCCGGGTTGGGGTGGTAGCCCCAACTTAGCGAGGGGGTGAATCCCGGGTTGGGGTGGTAGCCCCAACCTAGCGAGGGGGTGAATCCCGGGTTGGGGTGGTAGCCCCAACTTAGGGGAGGGGCGAGTCTCCGGGTTGGGGTGGTAGCCCCAACTTAGGAGAGGGGAGAGGCCCCAAGTTGGGGTGGTACCCCCAACTTGAGGGAGGGGAGGGGACCCGATGTAAGGATGTATAAATAGAGGGAGATAACGAGTAGAGGGGGTGGAAGGAAGAAGCGAGAACTAGAGCTAGGACTAGAACTAAGAAAACAGAGAGCAGATTGATGCATGGAATATTATTGTGAAATAAAGCTCAGAAAAGGAACGACATGTGTTAGAATTTACTGTGCGGCCCGGCGAAAGAACTTTACAATACCCTGTTTAACTAAGGAAAAAATCGCTGTGTTGTTTAATGGAGGCAATTGTGAAATACACAACAAAAAAAAAATTTCCCAGCCTAAAGATCCAGCGCTTTAACATTGGAAGTCCCATAGAGAAATGCCGTCGGCCCTGGAACCGGAAGTAAGATAGGAACATATTGTTTTTAGTTTGCTGATTTTTTCTGAATTTTGATGATTTTTTGTAAGTACCGAAAGTGACGTCATCGTGACGTCACGTGACGTATCAGAAAACTCTAAGATCCGACACAACTCATCGCGGAGGTCATTTAGTGCGTTTGCCGCAAAACTTAGTAATACGCATCAAAAAATGAACAAACCCCAAAAACCTGCGCCTTGAAGGATAGCACATTTTAAAAGTGACCAGGGATCTCTAGCTTTAATATTAACGGATATATATGTGTTTTTATTTATTTTTTCAACAAATCGCTGTGACCTTGACCTTTGACCTTTCGACCTGTGTGACGAATATGTTGTAGCCCTATCGCGTTGCTATTAGGCAAAAACAACTACAAATCGATGTATGCATCCGTTAGCACGCAATGAGACTTGTAATTTTCGAGTGAAACAGACATGTTACAAACTAACAAACAAACACGACCGACCGACATACGCCGAAAATTGAAAATTTCAATTTTCGTCATAATAAAGGCAAGGAAGCGATTTGCATAAAATACACGTCCTAGCGCTTCTCTACGAGGTAAACCGGTTACACGGGGGGATTTCCCGCATCGGCCCGTAGCGCCGCTTGCTGACATATTTGTCGCTTGTCACTTTCAATAGCTGCACAAATGTTAGGAATGAAGTGCGGAATATCTCCGGTATTGTGGACATCAGCAGCTCTGTACAGACACAGAACTGTAGGTAATCAGATAGTGTAAGGTATGTAGAATTAAAATATAATAAGGATTTGACGCGGTATTCACACACAAACTGATGGTCAGCTTGAAGTGGAGGGGTATGAAATCGCTGAGGATTTGCAGGCTACGCTTCTGGCTCCAGACTGAGCGGTAGCGAGGACGGGGTCTATCAGGGCTAATTACATCTAAACGTCAAATCTATTCGCGTGACCGACCGGATCTGGCTGCGTGGATCACAAGCGCGCACTTGCGTTTACCATAACCAGTACTGTCAGTCAGCACACGACGGCCCTGTGTATAATATACCCAGGAGTAAGCAACTCATCGCGACTCACCGCATACAGACCTCACACCCGCCTCAGCCGTCAACCAAGCGCGAATCCACCCAAATATCATCATTTTTCCTGTGGAGCAATTTGGAAGCCCGAGCAATTTTGCCACCAAAACACACTTCAAATAACTTGACCTATATTTGGGACCGCGCAAAATTTAAATGAGGACCTGTCATTTTTAGGGAGGTCCACGCATTAGCCAGTGTGTGCACCGGAAAAACGCTACATATATGTAAGTGGAATATTCTTAGTTTACATGCAGCCTGCGAACCTAAGAAGATTGACCGAACACTTAGTTTAGCTATCAAGTAAAATGAGAAGGTAGAGTAAAGTAAATAGCGTATATCCACTCAGTAAATACAGTTTTAGCATTAGGAAAGTGTCCGGCAGCAGGACTGTGGGATTGTAATATTACCGCTATCTGCGCTAGGATAGTGACACGCTACAACCAACATCCGTCACTTTTTTGTGAATACGGCCGCCGGATGCGACGGTGCGCGTGGGGGCGGGGGTTATAGTCTAGACCCAACACCTCAGCTGACGATAGAGTTCATACTTCAAAATTGCCGAAAAGTTAATCAACATAAAAGAAGACCAGGGGCGGATCTAGGAATTTGCTAACGGGGGGTGGGGTTGCTCTCTGAAACTCCCGACCGAAAAGTGTGCGCTCTGAAAAACGGGTGGGGTGCTCTGAAGACTTGTAACCGGGGGGGGGGTGGCTTAGAGAACCCAACTTTAACAGTGTATGTTCAGGTTCCCAAGGGGGAGGGGGTTACAACCCCCCTGACCCCCCACCCCTTAGATCCGCCATTGAGAAGACATTGCTACAACTACGCACATAGCTCTAATCATATAAACAATAATTGAGCCTACCGACCAACACGAGACTGAACATGTTTCAAAATGCTGTCCAACTACGATGGGAGATATGACAAAATTAACTAATAAAAAATCTGTTAATCTTTAAATTCATCAGAAACGTTGTCTTGCCTGTTTCTGCTTGACCATTGTTTACTAGATTGTACCTTACTCTTTTTGCTAAGCGCAACGCTTCTGACACTTATGTAGATGGTCTATATGAATGAAACATCGGCACTAGCTTATTTCAAAAGTTAAATCATTTTAGGCAAGAAAAATGCCGATATTTGGGGGGGATTCGAGTTTGATTGAAGTTTGATGGGTATATTATACATAGGGCCGTCAGACCAACTTCACACCCCCCCCCCCGACAAAAAAAATTGAACAATTGCCTCTAGGAACTTAAAAATAGGCCAAAAAAGGCATAACAATAAAAAGAGACTGCCTAAAAGTTGCAAATTATGTCATTTTGGGCTACTTACGGCTTAAATTACAAATTATAAAGTTCCGTTAAAGCAATATTCCGTAATTTGTTTGTATTACCAACCTCTTCTCCATATCAAATAAGTATATTCTGCCATGATTTAAATCCTGAAAGCCTTTGGGCTATCCGGAGAGAAGCAGATTTGTTCATCGGAGCAGAAGAGTATTAATGACTAGTATACACATTGATTTGACAACTTAAATAAACCTTCATATGCAGCAAGGTTAATAAGACTAGTTACTAAGACTATACGGCTTAGAATATTTTACATGCGTCATATATATCATTATTAACATTTGGCAAGTTTGGTAACACTAATCATTACTTTCCTCAATATCGGTAAATAGTATGTCAATCTGGTACATTGTTCATATATAGATATAGTGCTGCATAGTTTGGTTCTAATAGAGCGTGCAACAGTCCGACAATTTCCACATTGTTCTAATTTTTCGCGCTTCAGGAATAGCTGGTAAGCTTATATACAATAACTTATAACATTGATCATCATGGTTTCCTCCCGACTGTCACCATAAAGTATCATTTTCTCTATTGTAATCTTTGTTCCGAGGGCACCTTCAACAACGGTCCATATCTTCGCTATAAGAGCACAGTTAAAACAACATATGCGGAATGTCGTGAATCCCTCCACACAGGTCACACCGGTCCGTGTCGGTTATACGCCACGTTTTGAGGTTCTCCATGCATAGAAGTGTGTTATTTAGCAGCTTATGATTAAGTTGAGCTACCTTCAGGTCTCGTATGTCTGCTACTTTCTTTAAGTATACATTGCTGGTATGCCCAGCTCCGAGATCGATACTAGTACTTAAAGCGGGTGTCCAACCTAATTTAATCGCGATCTGCACCGAAAGTTTACATCTTGAAATTAAATTGGCGAGTGTTAACGCTTCGTTTCGGCCGACTGGTGAGGAGAAAAAAATTAAGGCAACCCGCGCCCAGCAATGTCTAGCAGAGCGCCATTTGGCCGGGAGCAGTGACGCATATTGTGACTATGCATGTGGCACGGCCTCATGTTATCACTCGCGTAAAGAGAGATCAGGGCCGCGATTTACAGATGAACAGCGGCAGTTCCAAGCCGCGCAATAGACCATGATCTTAGTGTTTCATGAAAAAGTACCATCCAAACAAATTGATATACGTCTTGCGACGATTGACTCCGCAACAATGCCATGATTGGAGTTAGAATCGCAGCACTTTATATTAACGATGATCACGCGCTCTTGTTTTGCTCACACAATAGGCGCAATTTCCGGTTTGAATAAATTAGAGTATCGCCTCCTGATTGGTCACTCGTGGACACGCCTCCAAAAAGGGCTGCCACCTGGGTAGGGGGCGAAATCGTGCCCGGCGGTTACTTCTAAATTTTATTGTGAGCTATAGATAGGACAAAAAATTCTGTAATTTGGAGGATAGACAACTGGGTATTATATGAATCGGTAAAGCAGCGTTAGAGGCCAGGCTGGCGGTTCCCTTTAAGGCAGTAAACACCCATTGCTTTGGTTTCTCAAACTTTCGTTCCGTCATATTGCGATAAAGATGTTTACTTTTCCCTATCATAGTAGGACCATCGACTTCCTCGTAAACAGCAGTCGACGGCCTGTAATTTGATAGCAGATTCCGCTTTGCGTGACGTTAGTACTGTAATTTCGCGAAATATATCACTTTTCTTTAGCACACGCTCGTAAAGATAGGATTCGTCCAGTAGACCGTTTTTGAAAGCAAGATCTTTAACTTTGTTTAGGCCGCATCCAGTTATAGATTTGAAATATCTATGACTTTCGGTTTCCTTGTTTACAGTATGCTATATTCTGATATCCCCACAGGTTAGCATTCAGTACATCATCGCTAGTTATAGGCTGATAGCTGGGGTTGCATCTGGCATAGGCTATGCACGTATGACCTGCCCATAAAAGGACGGTAGCTTGTTTAACACGGGAAGCATATCGTTCCTCTCAAAGCTAAAATTTGGAAGAAGCTCCACCGGTACAATGTGTGAACAACATATTCCAATGCGTGTCCGGGAGGGGGGGGGGGCAGGGCCACCAGAAGCAGCGGGCAGTGGGGACACCTGCCCCCCCCCCTCCCATTTTTGGGGGCTTCTCTAAAAAAATGAACGCATATTGTCCCCCCCCCCCCTCACTCCATCACACATTTTGAGAACCCCCTGTCAGTTGTTAAGCTGCGTCGATCTGCCTCCAATTTTCATTTTGAGGGCGGGTGGGGGGGGGGGGGGGGGAGGGGAGTCCGTACATGTGAACTGCCACAATATAAACATGAAAGTGCAGTGGCGGGTCCAGAAATTTGTGGAACGGGGGGGGGGGGCGGCTGGGAGGCGCCATAACTCGTGTGCGAATATTTTACCGAATTTAACAGTGCTAATTGCGCACTGTTGAAATGGCAAATGCACTCCACATGCGGAAGGTGGCCTAGTTGCTGGTCCACTTGTGATTGTTGACAAATATTCGCTCTGGCTCTGCGAGCGACGCGAGCAGTTCACAACTTCCGCCAAGACGAGCGGCGAGTGAGCGGGTGATTCGAAATTTGTTGTGTGGGAAAAGATGGACATGTCATGGAACATCGAGTCTGTTGAAAGATATCAACCGTGCTACCCAGTAACATAACATCTATGGAGTTAAAAAATACTGGATTTGGTGGAGTGTTGCTTAGTTTGTTTCACAGAGGTGCGGTTAGATGGCAACCAAAGGCGTTCAGGGGTAAAATACTTGGTCCGAGCTGTGGCTGTGGACGGGCCCTGTCAGATTTTTTGCCTTTCATGCAGCCACAGAACTGGGGCTAGTGTGCCTCTACCTCCCAGTGACGGCTCTGAGTGAGCCATCAAATCTATGACAGGCGAAAGGTATCATAATTCGTGAAACCTACTTTAACTGCGCGGAATGTCTCATTATTCCAAAACTCATATTTCTGCTCACAAAAGTAAGTTTCAACCACTCAAATACTGCTATCGAAACAAGGTTTTGTGTTGTGACCCCGGTTTCCACAGCAGAAATGTGGGGTTTACGTCGTGTAACCTGTCTTATGACACATTTCGCTTGCAAGTCACATCGGGTATTCGAGCGTTGGTGTTCGTTTATAACAGATGCCGTGCGTAAGGCCTGGGTGGTGGTGACAAAGTTCAAGAAGGTAGGATATAATACCTGTAAACGTGACTCCGGTGGCGTCTCCAAAGCGCTTTCATGAGTACAGAAAGTGGAGTAAGGCCGGTAGTAGTGATAGTTCCACGACAGTCTAACCACAGGCCACGTGTTAATATCGTTTGGGTGCGGCGAGCTTTGCAGTGGCCAAGCCTTTATGTACTCAACTGAATAAGGTTCGTGGGCTCCAACCAACTGCTCAGGCTGAGGCTGCTGTATGTCGGCCTAATGTGGGTTTGCGGTGGCGGGTCCAGGGGCGGGGGGTGGGGGGCGCCGCCCCCCCCCCCCTTTAAGGAACGAGCCAAGCACACTTTGCCTTTGACTCACTTCGCTAAAGGAGCTGCTTCATATCTCTGCCAATTTGTCAACCCACTTTTCCACTGACGCTGCGCCGCAGATGCCTATTACTCCGGTCGCATATCCGAACACACCCCGGGAGACCCCATCTGGGGGTGAGTTCGGATATGCGATCGGAGTAATCAGCGCAGATATTTGGAGCATGCGGACTCACACTTTCCGCTAATAGGCGGATCACTATAAACCGAACGCAAAATCCGCGATCTGTGGGAATGTTGCACTTGCTGGACTGCACAAATTATGAAGATCGTTAAATAGCGCCATAAAATAAATCAACGGATACGTATTGTGTTCATTATCTTATTCTCGTTGCTATAATATTATTTACAGATTGTGTGCAGGTCGCAATACTACTATATATATATATATTAAATGTACTGTGCGGCCTTGACGCCATGTTGGAAATCCTCGTGATCCTCTTCTGTGTGGGGAGTAAGGTCTGGGAGTAAAATGTACCACGTGACCGCACTATCGGACCACAATCTCCGCGTTCGGTTATGCACTCCGCGGAGTCCGACTACTACGCTTCGCATACCCGAACTTACCCTGGGGTTCTCTGCGAGTAAAGTGCTGCCACCTAGTGGGGTCTCTTGGAGACAGGGGGCTGCTTCATATCTCTGTTGCCTGCCACTTTGTTCATACCATTTTGCGTCGGACGCTGTCCCGCGGATGCCGGTAAATCAGGTAAACGAAAGAAATGGTTCGCTCTCATTTATCGCTATTTCAAAACGGAACACAAGGTGGTCCGAATAGCATACGCTAGGAACGCGGTGCTTCCTAAAAAAAAAAAAAAAAAAAAGCGAGGAAAGTGACGTCAAAGGGGATTACAAACGCATGTGCTTTTGAATTGAGACTCAGATTCTCTCTGCTCCTTGGCTTGAACTCAACAAATCGCACTCAACCATGAGGACATTACACGCCCTCGACCACAGATGTCTACGCACTGCATCAAAGCTCACCTGTCAATCTTGTGACATCAATGGGGAATTTCTAAATAACGCTCAGATGCAATGCTCCCAGAAATAAACCCGCCGGATCTCACTTTTGCTACTTTGACGAGTTTATAGTGATATCGGGGAATAAAAAATGTCAAATCCCATTAAAACAAATTGTTATTTGTTTATCTTCCCTAAACCAAGTTAACTCTGAGCAAGACAAAATCGTGGCACGAACACTTTAATTTGCCACAGCATTTTGAGAAAATGTTACAGTTGGGTCAACTGTGAATGACGACCTTTCAGTTCAATTTCAGTATCATATGCAGATTGTTTTTAATTGGTGGGCAGCATTTCTTTAAATAGCTTTAATTACGCAAGGCGCGTTAATTTTTGCTTTACATACTTTTAAAGGGAAAGCAGGAGAAAAAAATCTTTTAGGCTTAAAAACCCCTATTGTCGCCCATAAGTGTACTTTCGGTGGGCGCAGACATTTAAGTCCCCCTGGCATATCAACCAAACAGGATGAAAGACATTACGCGGGTCACTAGGTCACGGGAGCGGATGATGGCGTACATGGGCATGCAAATACAGGCCAGCAGGCTTCTAGACCTAGTTCTATGATGAATTCACACGTGGAAGGTGCATATGTGGTTTTGTAAACGTCATTTACCATCATTGGGGGTAAGTGCTTAGCCCGGGGTAGTCACCGGTTCAGAGGTCACACCATTTAACTTGTAATATGTAGGGCAATTCATAAATGACAGTTCCACGAAGACCTTGGTTCTCACGTTACACGCTCCAGCCCATATATATATACGCTTAATTGTGATAACATAACCACATACCCTGAAGCCCTGGCAGTTAACACGATTGACGGCCGGTGAGTGTTTTTTTAACTCACGAGCAATATATAATGGAGGCCTGGTGACTGGCTACAACAGCGGGCGGGCGAGGTGGGAATTATCGGACCGCTACCGTGACGTCATCATCAGCTGCAATGCTCTACCTCTATGACTGGGGCATTAATCGATGATTACTCCATTCATAAAAAAATATGTCCTTCTAGGGATTGTTTTGATACTTGCTTTTATTCTATATATAATCTTTATTTGCAAGTTATCACATGTACATGCATTCAATGCCGGCCGGCTCATCTGTCATTCTGCCTTGTCACACTACTCTGACGTAACTTTTCACTCTTGACCCCTTGACCCCTTGACCCTACCTAAATCGTCTGACCCAGTTATCATTATCATTCTGTCATAACGCACTCATTCATGTCTCTCATGCGATATCGTAACATCCTTCCTTTTTTTCAAAAACATAAATATTATGTAGAAACAAAATGAGCAGTTCGTTGTGGGCGACTTAACTATGAACTCGCGCGAAACTGAGTAGATCAGAGCAGCTGAGTTGTGGTAAGTTTTCTCATCATATAATCAGATAATAAGCTTAATGTCATATCATACACTCATGATAATCAGGTAAGTAGTCACTTCGTGATATATACATATGCAAGTTACACTGAGCAATGTTAATTAGCAAAGTCTTAAACTTCGAAGGAAGTTGTCTGGCCCGACGTTAGTGCTAAATCACCCTGGCCACTGTTGTGTACAGGGTGATAACTCGACGTAGGGAAAAGGCAGTCAGCACGGCTCTGGTGCTCCACTTATCTACACGGTTCAGCAAAAGTGATTAAAAAGACAAACACCTGTTAGGTTGCATTGTAGATGTGCCACAGATCTCACATTAGATTTTACGCACGTGTGTCGATTGGTCTAGATCTGAATTAGGGAAATCATTTACGATCGCAAATAACGTTTACGCCCGGGAAGCGACAGACACAACGAAGTGGGTCTCTCCAGGCTGCAAAGGGAGGGATGATTAGCGTAGTCTCTCTCTCTCTAGTCCTATACGGTCCTGCGCTCTAGGACTGCACGATCTTGGACCGGGTGGGGGGGGTCTGGGGTTAGATGGGGGGGCATGCCTATGCTTTCGTGATCACACAAATCGCCCTACTTTACGTGCTCAGCTTTCGTGTAGCAATACGAGTTTTGAGCGTTCACAACCGACATGCGAGTTAATGTCAAGTATCTGAATAAATAATTTAGATATTAACTCAATGAATTTATTAATGCAACTCCTGTGCCGGTCAAAGTACTTTGCATACTTCGACCTGTCTAGTGGGGGTGAGGAGTTGTCTAGGGTCGAGTTGTTATCGATTGTCTGGGGTGGGGGGGGGCATTGTCCGTGGGGTTGTCTTTCCCCCGTTGTGGGTGGGGGGGTGGGGGATGTCAGGGGGGAGGATTGCGGGGTGGGGGGGGTGGAGATGTCCGGGGGGAATTGTCCGGGAGAGGGGGGTGTCCGGCAAGAATTATCCAGCGCCGGTGAATTGACCGCGTGGGGGGGGGGGGGGAGTTGTCCTGCTCCCGCCCTTGACATCTGAAGACGTCTATGAACATTTTGATGTAGGATATCCGCGTCATACATATATTATCACCCCTTCTTCTTAGACATATATATTGCTGACCCCCCCCCCCACCCAATCCGGCTTCTGCCTCCGATGCCTCCTCCCCCTACCCCGCTCATAAAATGCCTCCAACCTCCGAGGATATTTTTCCTTCTACCCGTGTTACTCACTCTCTTCCATTCGTAACATGAATCGTCCAGAAATACCGTAGGTTTCAG
>OZ025256.1:14783262-15357479 GCA_964019135.1 Arenicola marina | reverse complement strand
GAGCAAATATGGCGGCGAGGCGCGATTGCGGCACGAAGTATGTTGCAAAAGTTGGCCATATTAAATACGATAGAGCGCAAATATCTTCATAAAGTCGCCGGACACCTCAATTAAGGCATGTAGTTTCAGAAAATGTTAAGAATCCGTCCCAAAGCCTTACCCATTTTGCTGAATCGTGTAGATAAGTGGAGCACCATAGCCGTGCTGACTGCTTTTTCCCTCTGCCGAGTTATCACCCTGTACACAGCAGTGGCCAGGGTGATTTAGCACTAGCCCGACGTGGACGACCAGCAGGGGCAGCACTGTCACTGACGCTTTGTTTGGCAGTGTCTGTCATTATTGTGGGTCATACCTCAGGGGAGATTCTCAGGCCGAGGCTGATGGCACTTCGGTTGTTTTGATGGCAAAGGGCTGAGATGTCTCTGCACGTCCGTCTTGTTCGGTAGTTTGTTTTCGTCTGCATGGGTTTCTCTGGAGGATCTATTTCATGGGTTGGGGAGACACCAGGTTGGATCTCTGACGTCTGGTGTGAAGGCTGAAGTGAAGCATTTACTACGCAAGTAAACCCGATTTCTTCGGTAAGCACCACTGTCAGTGCCTACTTGATATGACCGTTCGTCGAATCGTTTTAAAACAGTTGCTTTATCCCAGGTCTTCCGACCTAGAATGAATGGCTTCATTCGCACGACATCTTCTTGTAGTGGTTGTAGGTCGCAAGCGCTATGGTTGTAATATAAAGCACTTTGTTGTTGCTTCTGCCATTGTTGATCCTTTTCCTTTTCCACATAGATCTTAGTGGGTGTAAGGAGTTTAGACGTCATTGGAAGTAATGTTCGAGTTCTTCTCCCAAGCATACGTTGTACCGGGCTGCTTTCGCTTGGTCCAGATGGGGCATTCCTGATGTCTAATAGAGCGAGGTAAGGATCTTGCTTTCCTGCTTTTGCTTTTCGTATCATTCTCTTGGCAGTCTTTACCGCTGATTCAGCCTTGCCATTAGACCGAGAATGGCCCGGACTCGACGTTTGATGTTCGATGTCCCATTTCATCACAAACTGATGGAATACGTCGCTGGTGAATTGTGAACCATTGTCACTTATCAGGGTATTTGGCGATTCATATCTAGCAAAGTGTTGTTTTAGCTTCCTGAGGACTGCTGTGCTTTTAGTGTCTTCGAGGTAATCCACTTCCCAAAAGTTGGAAAAATAGCCCACAGTGACGAGGTAATTCTTCCCGTCCAGCTCCATAAGATCCGTTCCTACTTTCTCCCATGGCCTGTCCGTAACCTCGTGGCTCATAAGGGTTTCCTTTCTTTGCGAGGTGTTAAATGCGCTGCATATATCACATGCAGAGATGTATTGTCGCAAATCATTGTTCATACCAGGCCAGTACACACACTCTCTGGCTCTTCCTGGAGAATTTTCTATGCCCATGTGTGAAGCATGTATGGACTCCATGATGTCTTTACGCAGTCCCTGAGGAATGATGATGTGTTCTCCCTTGAAGAGTAATCCATCCTGGACTGAAAGTTCATCCCTTATATGGCAATAGGGCATAGCCAGGTGAGAGATGTTGGTCTTTTCCTCAGGCCAACCTCTGATGATAAGCTGTTTCAGGGTTGTTAAGACATCATCTTGTTGAACTCCTTTGGTTTCATAGTTTCAATAAAAAATCATTCATCGCTGGTCTTGGCTTTCTCTTAACTGATTTGAACGAGAGTTTCGAGATGTGCCCCGGTCTTTTGCTGATCAGAGAATGGTCCTTGGCTGTTCATCCTTAAAATGGTGTGAAAAACCGGTGAACTACACACAAAGCTATGACGTAGTGCACTTAGCAATAACACGTTGATTTTGGTGGCACGACGCTCCCTTTTCGCGGCACGACGCTTTCGTTTCGCACGACACGCGACATTAATATTTTATGTTATCGTCTCTCTTCAGGTGATTTGTCACTTTGAGCGAGTCTTGAGTTATGGGGCCGTTCGAAACACCGAAAGAACACCAGGAGGTGCTAGAGCTCCAGGTTGGTAACCACGAGAAAAGAGTCTGTACCTTGGAGTGGCGCTGGATGCTGCTAGAAAGCCGGCTGTCGCAACTGGAGCATGAAAACACTGCCCTCAAGGAAGCCCTTGCGGAGCGGGATGGACAGGTACTCCTTTAAGATTACTTCTTTAAAAAAGTTAGTGCTTTGTTATTGTTATGCCCCTTGGATCAGCCCAAGCGGTCGGTGCATGGTTCGAGCCCCTTTGAGCAAATGTCATTGTTGGATAAAATTCCCATGTTTTGCTTGGCAAAGTCTCCCGGATACATAGCGCCTCTGTACCTTGATCCCTTTCATTGCCGCGTTTGACCTAGGGATGTTAGAGCCTCCTACGTCAACCAAACAATTAAACTGTAAATAATTCCGTCTATTCTTAAGCGGGCTTACGACTTTTCGAGAGTTAGATATTAAATGGAGCACATGGTCATCGACGTTGATGCGACTTCTGGTTTAATTATTGATTATGATAATATATGCAGATGTAATTGTTGATTATGATAATGTATGCACATGCGGGATGAATCTTACAATTCCGATTACATTTGAAGTTCTGAGAGAACACGTGAGGACACTTATTAGGTTATAATTGCTCAGGCAGTAATTCACCCTGCGATGTTTTGTCGCGAACATTTTACCAAAAGAAATGATATGAATCTGAATTGTGATAAATGTCCAGAATAAAACTACCAGGTATTCTATTCTGATTACAAAATATATTGGTACGCATGCCTCGAAAGACTCTTTGGGCCAAAGAGCTGAATTTTAACTCGGTTATACAAAGTTTTTCAACGGTCAATGACTTTTCTCGGGCTAGCAACCGACGATATCCCTTAAAGCTGTTCAAACTGTTGTTTCCCGTCAAAGATCGTTATATTCTATGGCCTGATTTGTGCAAGAAATAATTTGGTCGCTATAAACAAATAAAACAGTATTTACAACACAACTACAACAAAATCTGTGACGTAGTACACATAGCTTCCAAGTAACGATTAGCTCTCAACAAAAAATAATTGCAATATTTCCCATTCTACATAAAGTAAATGTTATAGTTATATTAAATTTGAACGCTAACCGTTCAGTGCAACATATTATGCCAATTTTCCATATTTGGAAATATATGTATACATAACTTTAATTAGTTTATTGTAGACAATTATGAATGTTGCATTATCTTGTATGGTGGTCGTCAGGATGGCCCATCGGCGAAGGATGAGAGAGGAGACGAAGATATGCGTGGGTAAGTCTGATCTAGAACCCCATTCATTGCATATTATTTAACATTAGCTACAACTGCCTCGTGCGACTACAATGCTGGTAAATAAAATCATAAATAACAACAAAATATCGCATCCTTTTGCTGAAGTATGATGAAAAGCATATTTTAATAATGTAAAGCATTCTATTGGTTGGCATAAAGATCTGAACAAAGATAATGAAATTGTATTGACGAGACCTGTATAAGTTTCATTATTTTATTACGGTCAGGACCGTTTGATACCACGGGTGCGGGGGGACCCTTGTGATCTGGTTTAATGCAATAACCTGGGGTAGAAAGAGAAAACATTTGGATTTGAACTTTGCAAACAGAAAATAAGAAGCAGAAGACCCGGGGCAGTATTCACAAGAAGCGTGATTTTCTGTCCTTTATGTTCTTCAGATTGCATAGTCAAAAACAAAATAACTTAAATGTTGGCAACATGCCTCAATTTGAAAATGCCTTTGTTGGGTGGCCCTTTTGTGTGTTTTTTTCGCCGAGAACGTTTTCAACATTTTCTAATTAGCATTAATTAAGTAGATTTGCTTTGCGCTTGGTAGTGACAATTGCGTTACACGTTACACATAAAAAGTGCATTTTCAGCGTGGCCTCAGCAGTTGGTGGCTGCAGTATTCATAATCTAAAAACGATATTCATGTAAGAGCTGGCATATTCCTCATTTTGAAAATGCTTTTGGTGAAGGTGTTCTTCGCCGGAAATCCGCTTACAGCAGTTCTACTTAGCGTTCAGTAGATTTGCATGGCGCTACGTATGATTCATGAAGGCTGACCAAATGAAGCCATGCATGAAATATACTGACAATAATCGCCACTGACCTTACTCCACTAGACTTAGCGCTAAGTGGAAGATTTATCAAGCGATTATCGGGTTCAAAATACATAAATAGTCGCCCAAGAAGTGGATTTCCTGAATTAAGAAAGTGCTAAAATTATATCGAAGAACATTTCTTAATCATGATTACCACCATAACGGGCTGGTGAGGCTAAGACGAAAATGCATTTTTCGTGCGAAAGTTACGAGGGGATTTATGTATACGGCCTCTGCATGCAGTATACTGACAATATAGTGTATATAGTGTATCTGTAGTTATATCTATATTTCTGTATCTTTGTTTATTTGGTCCTGTGACATGTGATAATAATACAATATATAACACAAACTGGTTACAGCAACGCGATTGCAGCTAATTATTTCCATTGATAGTTAAGAAGCAGATATAATTTTTGCATCAATGTCTACCAAACTGTGGTGTGTTCAAACCTCTGAAGGTATAACCGACTCATTTACCAACACTATTAGTGCGCGACAAGGGTGTATACATGTCCCTTCCCCTTCAATGTGTATTAAAATAATAAACTTCTTTACTCGTTACACATGTAAGAATGCTGGTTGTAAGGGTGTGACTTAGGTCTTCCCCAGTGTATTTCAGAAGCTATTAGATGTTTTAGAGGATTTTAAAAACAAATGGGGAATACGAATTAATATTTCTAAAAGTAAGATTATGCACCCTGAGAAAGAATGAGAAATGGTAAAAAAACAAATATTGAAATACAAAACACCTTCTATGAGGATTTCTTGCAACTGCAAACGTTGTGTCTTGATGAGTTTCCTACTTAATGAAATGCCTGTTTAATGATAATATGCGAATGAACTACTTTCCCGCCAGATCATGATGACCATAAGAATGTTTTAAGTAATTCGCTCTTATGGTTTGCATGTTATTTTGGTTCTCTGCATTTGTACGATATGCCTGGTGCATGAAGTCATCAATATAACAATACAGTATAACAATTTCTTCAACCTTCCTTTGCCTCCATCGGGAGGAGGGGCCGCCCCGATAGCTCAGTGGGTTAGAGCGCTCGCCTTGAGTGCTCTGGCCACCTGAGAGCCTAACGGCACGTGGATCGATCGTTCGAGCCCCCCTGTGGCCATGTCTGTGTGGTCGCAGGATAAAGACCCCATGCCCTGCTTCGCAAAGAGTCGGGGGTTAACCCCGGGGACATGGCTCCACACTTCCTTTCTTCTCCCATTGACGCGATATGACCAACAGTGGTTAAAGTGTTCTGAATATACAACCATCCGGAGGATATTGGCAATGAAAGGTTGCTACAGATGGATGAAGGGTTGCTATTGATTGATGAACAAAAAAGTGATCCCTTATAAAATTATTATATATATTATATATATATTGAAACTAATCGCGTCTCTTTATGACAAATATTAAGCAAACTACAGCACTTTGACGTTGTTCTCTTAATTCGATGGCCTTCACCTTTGATCTTTGACCTTGGAAATTCCGTAACTTGAAAATGGTAGAGGCTACGGCATGGCACATTTCCATAACAGTTGGTGAACGATAGCTGTTGGCGTTTGGACAGTGGAGGATACGGTATAAACGGGAAGAAACCGACAAACATACTTGGCGAACACACAAACATATTTACAAACCAGACAGTATACTGCCAGAGATCTTTATTGTATTGGTTGATGCTGGATTAAGCCCATGTTCTATTTTAAGACGACCGAGGCCTGAACCCAACGCGATGGCTGACGCGGAGGACTTGGCCACTTCAGGCAGAATAAATGACCACCACGACACAGCACCAAGCCGTCTACAGGAGGGAAGCGCGAGTGAAGACTCGAGCGACGAAGATGACCAAGGGTTTAACGACGTGTCAACACATGTTCACCGCCACTATAGACATCGACTTCAATCGCAGTTTTCTGAACAACCTGCCGGTGAAATAGGATGTGCTACACAGTATCAGGCCAATCTTGACACTGTCTTGGCTAACCTAGAGAGTCTGTCGTTCTCCAGGGAAGGTAACAGAGTACAGCTGACCGAGAAGCTTGTCCTAGCGCTGATGGAGATGCTCATGGCGAAGTTCTACTCTTGTTCGAACGGGGAGCTTTTGGTCGGGGACACGCGTCGGTAAACTTCCCTGCGAGTTTGACCAATTGATTGTACTTAACAACCAGGGACTGCGGATCCGAGACAAACGGGGCTGGTATGCAGAAAGCAAAGAAGTCTACGTCGACGAAATAGACGCCGCCTATGGTCTTTGGGCGAAGCCAGGTCGTAACGGTAAATCGCTGCTGAGACCGACGGGACATTCTCTCTACCGGCTGGATAACGCCGCTTGGGGCAACCATTTCGCGTTCCTCATTGATGAGGCCTTGCGCTGCAGTGACCTCCCTGAGGGTCTGCAACATGGGGGTATCTTCGCGCCGTTCTATAGCTACGTGAGCGTGGGTTTCCCCGCAGTTACCATTTCTGTCATGCCGGAGGAAGCTCAGCTCATCACGCTGGACGCGTCTCCGGCATTCGCGGTCGAGAAAGAGGCATTGGACAAGAAGGTCAAGGACTCCATGAGTGACCTGATGGAGGCGGCTGGATTACCGTTTGACGGCAAGGAGGGGGCGGAGAAGGTTAGTGCGGTACACGTGTTACCCGGACGCAAGGATCGCGGGTGGATACTGACGACGGCGGCTCTGGAGACAAGGATCCTGACGCGTTTGGGATCCAACTCAAAACCGGTCCGGCTCATACGCGATCTGAAACACCTCACCGCCGAATATTTGACATGGGCCCCGCCTGAGGATATGTACCGCAAGGTCGAGGACGCCGTGCAGTGTCTGGCAGCAGCCGACTGGGAAGGGGTACAGCCGCAAGTCGGAGTTCGGGGTGTCGACATCCGGGGCGTGCCTGAATGCGTTCAGGAATCCCTGAAATCCGGATTGACCCAGCTTCCCACACCACTCGAGGGTGAAGATCTGGGGGCAGCCAAATGGGTGCACCAGACACGCGTAGCGTTAACTCTTGCAGCAGTGTCCCGTGGTCACATGGCTAACGAGCCCACAACGCATAGTCGGAGCTCCTGCCCACTGTGCCTCTCTCTCCAGGAACATCGCAAGTTCCCCAGGGATTGTCTCCATCCAGCCGTAGCCCAGGCTCTTCTAGAGCCCGCCAAACCCTGGATCACGGTCCGGTCTTGCTATTGGAACTACCTGGTCCTTAGGGATTTACTGACCGAGGCGAATGGTGCCAGGACCCGAGTAGCCAGTCTAGCGCCCCGGGGTTGTGTAACCAAGGCCATCCTAAGCTACATGGAGAAGTTGTTGGCAGATGTCGAGGATTGGGCGATCGGCAAGATTTCTCATCCTCTGCTTCACGTAGACATTTACCCACTAAATGTCAATGAAAATTCCAAACTGCCCAATCTCAAAAAAAAATATGAAACAGCTGTTAGAGCTGTTATCGAAAAGTGTAAAGAACAAATAATTTAGCAATAAGCGTCTGTTACTTCCTGGTTATCAATAAGCCAACTGTATGTTTCATGATGTTATCACGATGTTGTTATGATGTTATCACTATGTTATCATGATGTTATCATGATGTTATCACTGTTATCCTGATGTTATCAATGCGTTATCATGATAACATGTTATCACTGTGTTTTCGTGATGTTGTCACTTTTTTATCAGGATGCTATCACTATATTATTACTATGTTATCATTATGTTATCATGATGTTATCCTGATGTTATTATGATGTTATCACTATGTTATCATGATGTTATCATGATGTTATCATGATGTTATCACTATGTTATCATGATGTTATCATTATGTTATCAGCCCACTGTATGAGACGCTTA
Organism: Arenicola marina; assembly: GCA_964019135.1. Taxonomy (NCBI): domain Eukaryota; kingdom Metazoa; phylum Annelida; class Polychaeta; family Arenicolidae; genus Arenicola; species Arenicola marina. The sequence continues at coordinate 15,349,507 of OZ025256.1, read as the reverse complement.
AAATGAAGCTTAAACGTATATTCGCATTCTTGAATGAAGTTTTTTTTTGGCTAAACGTCAGTATTCCCATGATCGATGTATGAACTGTAGAAATAACACAAAACGCAAATGGAGTACCGTGAAATATGTGCTTTATCTCTCAAAGGATAAATATATTCAAACAACAAAATATCTGACCGTCTGACTGTATCCAATATAGATTTCAATACATTCTTCTCGCAGGCTGTCCTGCACCTTGTGAAAACAGTCAGGAATACTTAAATGCCAACCAGACCAACATCAACAATAGATTCCTATTAAGTGAAGTTCATTCAATCAATTAAAGATAAGAACGTTGAGGCTCTAACTCATCCTGTTGGTAAGATCCTGTTGACTCAAATTTATCATGATATGGAGATGTTAATATGCAGATATCTGGCAACCATATTGGCACATATCCTATTGCTCATTGCTTTAAGAGATAATCAGATATCCATGACATGCTATCGAATGTGAGATATATTCTTATGCTTAATCGGTTAGTCATTGCGGCCTGATTGTGGGTTGACTCATATATGTTTTATGTACTAACCGGAAGGTCGTTTCACCTTGAAGCTGCATTTTTTATTTATTCAGGGTTTGTTTGGTTTGAAATCAAATCGACCATCTTTATCGGAGTTTGTTCTTTAAGGGTTTGTTTGATTTGGGATAAAATTGACCATCTCTATCGACGGGACATATCTTGAATTACCGATAAGTTTATGTTCCCATTTTCGTCTATGGACCATGCTATGGTTGACACGTGCTTGCCATACCATGACAGCATATCACATGCCCTGCCTGTGGAGCATGATGTCTGTGGAGGATGATGCCTGTGGAAGATGATGTCTGTGGAGGAGGATGTCTGTGGAGCAGGATGTCTGTGGAGGAGGATGTCTGTGGAGGAGGATGTCTGTGGAGGATGATGTCTGTGGAGGATGATGTCTGTGGAGGAGGATGTCTGTGGAGGATGATGTCGCGGCCGCGGATGAAGACGATCGGTGCGGATGCCAGATTCCGCCATCGAGGATGTCCATCACGTTACATAATAAATGAACCTATTCACTATAAATAAAAACATTATTCTCAAAATTGTTTCTTTTATTAAATGGTCCTTTCTGTTTGAATATGCGTCCGTTTGAGGGAGAGCTCGGGGTCACCACGTTCACAAAAAAGGCTATAATTTCATCAAAAATGAAAATCATGCCGCCAAACCACGTTTAAAAACTTCTAAAAACACGTTCTTGTGATAAAAATTAAGAAAAATATACGTAGCCGTGCAAATTTCCCGAGAAACAAGTCTTGAAACTTGAAAATGTTATTTCAGAAATATTTTTTGGAGCAGCTTATTTCACACCAATTATCAATAATTTACGCCTTGTGCTCACATTTTAATAAATCTGGTTATATATAATGGTCTCCGACATAGTTATGATCTACACGAATGTTTTCTGAATTATTTACACGTTTTCTCCATGTTTTTTTCTTGAATATTCGGAATTTATCACGAAGAGCCATTCTCGGGGAAATACCCTGTGAATGACGTCACGAATTGGGGATTCCCTGTGAATGACGTAACGAGTTGGGGATTCCCTTTTCACTGACACCCGCCGATATTTGTCGATGTTTACCGAGGTCTTCTCTAAATCGCCGAAGCTTATTATACGATGTTCTATTTATTTTACCTATGTCACCACTTCTTTTGCTGCGTTTTATTCGTGCTTTGTTTCATTAAGACTGCTTAAAATATCAGGGCTACAACCAATGTTTACCGAGGTCTGCTCAAAATCGCCGAGGCTCATTATGGGTGGCTTACCTTAATGACTGCAACCATATATTGACACGCATTCTTATTTGTTACGATATCACGCTGATATCGAGTGCGTTATGACTGTTATGAATACATGTGTGAATGTCTTGTATGCATGACGTTATGGATGATCCGCTACCGGTATAGTCGCTAGGTGGCGTTTACCATTGGCTCATCGAGCATGACGTGGAATAAACCCCGGCCTCAGTCACTTGACAGCCGGCAACCTGAACAGACGTCTCTAGTTATTTTGTGGTAATATCACATATTGAAACATGGTGGCAGCGGTGGTAATAGTTTGAGTAACAAAGAAGATAGATGAGACAATGGCTCAAGCTATAGTACCACCTTTAAGAATGAACCTTACAGGAACTTGAGACAGTGAACAAGCATGGAAATTGTTCAAACAGAAGTTCAAGCTGTATCTGTTGGCGTCAGGAAAGAGAGACAAGACTGAAGAAGAAAAGGTAGCAGTCCTATTAACATGTGGCGGAGACGACTTACTTGAAGTGTATAACTCTTTTGAGTTTCCTCCAGCAGAAGAAGGTCAAGACCCCTCTAATGTTATCGATGTAGTGCTAAACAAATTTGATGAATACTTTGCACCAAGAAAAAATTAAATAGCTGCTCGTTATAAATTCCACGAGAGTAAGCATAGGCAAAGTGAGATGTTGGACTCCTACATAACCAGGCTAAAGATTATGGTGAAAGACTAACTTTGAAGGACAAAAGGAGAAAATGGTACGTGACCAAATTGTCTTCGAGTGTGCAGAAGATAACTTAAGGGAAAAGTTACTAAAAGAAGAAGACCTTACCCTAGAAAAGACGATACAATTATGTATTGCTCACCAAATGTCCATAAGACAAATGAATATCTTCCACGAAGACTCAGAAAACAAGATTCATAAGCTACATGATAAGGAAATAAGGACCAAGAGCGAGCCCAAACGACAATTAAGAGAATGTCGTTATTGTGGTAGGAAACACTTTTGGCAGAAAGATAAATGTCCAGCATATGGCAAGAATTGCACCAAATGTGGTCAGAAAAATAATTTTGCTGTAAAATGTACAGCGAAAGGCAAACAAGTTCATCGTGTAGAAGAATATTCATCCGAATCAGAAACTGAAATGATTTTAAAAGTCAAGACTGAAGAGGAAATTCAATCTAAAAGTGTGATGACAAACATTGAAATTGAAGGACAAATTGTGAAATTCCAGATAGACAGTGGTGCAAGTGTCAATGTAATACCACAGGAATATGTCAAGGATTTGCCTTTGGAAAAATGTGACACTTCCCTTGAAATGTGGAACTCTACAAAACTTAAACCACTTGGAAAATGAAGGACTATCATCAGAAATTGTAAGAATCGTAAGAAATATTCTGTTGAATTCCATGTGGTCAAAGAAGATTTCATTCCTCGGCTCGCGCTAGGATATTTTTTTCATTAGCCAATTTGGCTAATTCCGTGGAAAAACATTAGCCAAAATTAGCCAAATATTTGTTCGAGGATTTTCGGGTTCCATTTGTTGAAAAAAACATGAATAAAAATGTGTTTGTAGTTGAAATTTTATATTCGCCATTTTGGCGAGTGTCCAGGAAGTTCTTATCGCCAAATCTCGAATTTTCTCGCCAAATGGCTATTGGCGAATGCTAACGCGAGCCCAGCATTCCTATCCTCGGGAAAAAGGCAAGTGAACACATGAACTTGATAACTGTGAATTATGAGAATATTTCCAACATAAAGGATTTGAAGTTAACTCATCGTGAAGTCTTCGAGGACGCTCTGGGCACTTTCCCAGGAACTGTACATCTAACAGTAGACAAGACTATCAAACCTGTGGCAATTTCTTCGTGCAGAGTCCCTGTAAGTCTTAAAGTGAAATTAGAAGAGAAGTTAAAGTCTCTCAATGAACAAGGAGTGATCGATAAAGTGGACAAACCAACTGACTGGGTGAGCCGCATGGCTATTGGTACTAAGAAGAATGGAGATTTTCGTGTATGCATCGATCCTCAAACACTCAACGAAGCACTGAAAAGGGAACTCCATCCAATACTGATACTGGATGATATCTTACCTGAGCTTAGCAAAGCCAAGGTTTTCTCTCGCTTTGATCTTCGCAGTGGTTATTGGCATTGTGTGTTGGATGACGAATCAAGTTATCTTACAACTTTCCAGACACCATTTGGTAGATATCGTTGGCGTAGCTTACCTTTCGGATTAGCTGTCAGCAGCGAAATCTTCCAGAAGATATTGCAGTCTACATTGGACAACTTACCAGGAGTTTTCTGCATCGCAGATGATATATTGCTATTTGGTTGTGGTGACACTATGCAGGAAGCAAACGATGATCATGATAAGAATCTGGCAAAACTGCTAGAGAGATGCGAGAAGATGGGAATACGGTTAAATGAGAATAAGACAGAATTGAAGAAGACTGAAATCGCTTTCCATGGTCATGTAATTACGAAAGATGGATTGAAGCCAGATCCAAAGAAGGTGGAGGCTATTGTGAATATGGATCCTCCAAAGAATGTGAACGAAATACAAACTCTGGCTGGTATGATAAACTACTTGTCAAAATTCCTAACCAGACTATCAGATGTCATGGAACCTATCCGTAGATTGACTATAAAGGATACTATATGGGAGTGGAACAAGGAACAAGAAGATGCTTTCAGTGAAATCAAGAAATTGATGATTAATGTACCTGTACTTGCTTTCTACGACTCTAGCAAACCTTTATATATACAATGCGACGCAAGCCAGAAAGGACTTGGATCATGTCTAATGCAGGAAGGAAAGCCGCTGTGTTACTCAAGTCGAGCACTCACTCCAACGGAACAAAGGTATGCTCAAATCGAAAAGGAGATGCTTGCTGTACTATTTGCACTAAAGAAATACCATCAGTATACTTTTGGAAGACAAACGATCGTGCTATCTGATCACAAGCCCTTACAATCAATTGTAAAGAAGTCTATCAATCAAGCACCTCGCAGACTCCAAGGAATGTTGTTGAAGGCTCAACAATATGACTTCGACTTGAAGTACTGTCCAGGAAAGGAAATGTTCATTGCTGATGCTTTGTCAAGGGCCTACTGGCTAAACAATGAAGGAGGCGAAAACTTTGAATCTGTCAATATGGTAAAATTCTTACCTATCCGACAGGAAAGAATTGACAAGATTCGCCATGCAACTTGTGATGATGACATACTATGCTCTATCAAGCAGACAATCTTGCAGGGATGGCCTGACACTAAAGTGTCCCACCTGATCTCTGCTTACTACCACATCAGGGATGAATTGACAGCACATGATGGACTCAGCTTCAAGGGTGACAGATTTGTAATCCCTAATAGTCTCAGAGGTGAGATCAAAGCTGCATGACATTCATCGCACATTGGTGTAGAGGGATGTCTAAGAGGGGCAAGAGAGTGCGTTTATTGGCCAGGAATGAACGCTGAAGTTAAATCATTCATCAGCACATGTGAACTGTGTAACAAGTATTCATCGTCGCAAGTGAAGGAAACCTTGATGTCACACGAAATCACTGATCGTCCATGGCAAACCATCGGAGTTGATCTGTTTCAACTAAAGGGAGTAGATTACCTGATAACAGTGGACTTTTGGGAGTGTGATCGCCTGGAGAACACAAAAACAACAGTCGTGATTCGCAAGCTCAAAGCACACTTCGCACGTTATGGCTCTCAATCCAAACTTGTGAGCGATAATGGGCCCCAGTTTGATAATGATTTATTCACACAGTTCGCCCGAAGATGGGATTTCGACCATTGTACCAGCAGTCCAGCCTATCCCAAGTCAAACGGGAAAGCAGAGTCAGCGGTGAAAACGGCTAAGCGACTGTTGCTAAAAGCTGTTGACAGTGGTTAGGATCCGTATATGGCTATACTTGATCACAGTAACACGCCATCTGGATCCAATGAGAGCAGTCCTGCTATGAAGATCGTGGGCAGACGGACTAGGACGTTACTTCCAACAACCGCAGCGCTGTTAAAGCCGCTAGGGACTGACGTTGCTAGGGAGAGGCGAACACAGGAATTGCGCAATCAACGCAGTGCCTGGTATCATGACCGGAATGCCAAAGACCTGACTCCATTGGAGGAAGAGGAGTCGGTCCGGATGAAGCCGTTTATCCTTGGGAAAAAAACCTGGGAACCGGCCATGGTGTCGAAACGACTGGATGAGAGATCCTATGAAGTGACGACTGACGCTGGAGGAGTCTACAGGAGAAACAGAGTACATCTTCGGAAAGACTCTGGAGGCGGATCTGACAGCCCTGCTCCTGAAGGTCCCCGTCCTTCGTTGACCTCTCCAGCTGCCGCTAATCCTGTATCGACACCTCCTCGCCCGCGTGCGACACCGTCAACTCCACGGGACCAGCCAATTCCGCGTCCTGTGACCCTGCCAAGCCCTCATCGTTCATAACCGGCGAGAACGACTAGAATGCCGAGTCGATTTAAAGACTTTATTGTGAACAAATAATAGATGGAAATTGTTGAATTTGTCGAAATTGTTAGCGATAAATGCAATGTTGGAATTGTTAATTAATGTCATGTGTGCATCATGTAATATGCACTCTTCGTTTGCTGTTATCCAGTGATAGCTACAAGTATATAGACTGGATAGATATTCATAACTGTTATGTTAAGTTTCACGGGATTAGTATTTAAGAGAAGTTCTTAAAAGGGAAAGGATGTTACGATATCACGCTGATATCGAGTGCGTTATGACTGTTATGAATACATGTGTGAATGTCTTGTATGCATGACGTTATGAATGATCCGCTACCGGTATAGTCGCTAGGTGGCGTTTACCATTGGCTCATCGAGCATGACGTGGAATAAACCCCGGCCTCAGTCACTTGACAGCCGGCAACCTGAACAGACGTCTCTAGTTATTTTGTGGTACTATCACACATTGAAACATTATTGACTTATATTCAATAGACAAAGTTAAATTAACGGGGCATCAATATAAAGATAAATATAAACATATTATGTTTTATCTAATCCCCCAAATTATTATTTTTTATGTCATATGTACTATCGAATTGTAATGTTGTCTATCGGTAATTGCTTACCCAATTTGGCCTTATAGAAGTCTTTTTCTCCGCATTTTTTCTTTCTTTTTTTGCTCTTTTGAGGTGGCCACCATGCCAGCGACTATACACGAATTTCCAATTCCTATCCGCCATTTTGATTTCGCTGAGATCAAAGGTTACGCGGGTATCGGTGCGCATTATGACGTCGTCTGGTGTGTGTCAGTGATGTTTAAAGCTTATTTGACAGCTCTGCGTGGGCGTAACATATTATGAATCAACTTGATCTACAATGCATCTTTATTTCTGTGCAAGATCGGAACTGTACGGTTTATGTATGTTAATATATAATATCTTATTATGTACATGTATCAGTAGGCCTAACAACGTAAAACAGTGGAGGTTCACATGCAACACTCACCCAGCCGCTCACTGACACTGAGCCGGCTTTTTTTTATCCAGCAAGTGGCTGGACAGTTATAAATATTCCGTCAAATGGGCCCTACGCAAGGCTATCACAGGTTATGCCACCCCTCCCCCCCCCCCGACCCCTGCACGCACACACACATGATATGACTTAATCCGGACAACACGCACGCCTTTACAGCAGTGAATAAAATAGATGAATTTTATGAATGAAATAGAGTGGGGGTAGTGGTTGGAAGGGGTTGCAATGCAGACCCAAGCCCAGAATTCACAGCGCCCCCGCCCCGCTCCCTCCATCTGCCACTCTTATCGTGCCATACAAGCCAAACGTGAATAAAGCCCTCGAGCATACCACGTACTGTTCCAAGCCTGACCTATCGTCAATTTGGAACTGCCAAGTCCTGCTGGTCTCTAGTGAATCCTGCTCTGTCCCATAATGTTAATACTTGGGCCCACCCCATTTGCCCTTTCGTTTTTCTTGTGACCGCACCCCTGCCGTGTCATCAAAATTCCTGGACCATCCCCCACCCAGGGGCAGATCCAGGAAGTACTGATAGGGGGTGGGGTTGCGGTATCAGGGTCGGATCCAGATATGCTGGATGGGGGGTGCGGGGCCGTTTTCTCATATGTTAATGATATGATATGATATAAATATTTCGGCCCTGAAAGGGGGGTGGTGGGGCGGGGCCTGGTCGGCTATCCCCTGGATCGGCCCCTGCTACCCCCGTCATAATTTGTTTGGGATCACGATCCACTATATCTGCCCTGAGAACAGTAATGCGTATTTTTTTTATTTTTTTTTGGGGGGGGGGGGGGGGGTTCCGCGGTAAAGCTCCACCTCTTTTTCAGCTCCAAGGGGCGTTTTCATCTCGAAAATCCGCTCGAAAGGTACGCTTTTCCGCCAAAATTTGCTCGTACGGGGTATATTTTTCCGTTGACCCGCTCCGTGTAGCAGACCCGTTTGTGAATGCACATTTTTTAATTTTCCCCGGTCGCAAGTCAATATGCACCAGCGGACTCCCCCCCCCCCTCAACCAGATTTGTACAACAATGCCCCCCCCCCACCCCCCGGGGGCCAGGGACGCACCCACTCATCCTCCCACCACTCGCTTGTGCCAGGCTCGGGACTACTAGTATACAGTCTGCAGTACAGGGGTCTTGTTGGTCCGGCCCACACATGCCATGAGCAGTGCCTTGGCAAGGAAAGACTTTGCTTCCTGACGTTTGCCACGTTCGTTTAGCTGCATACAAATTCTAATTAGCATTTGTCCACAACGACAACTCATCGTATGCTTTGTCATGGCTTCCATCGGGATTATGTTCATCCATTTCGACACAAACTGGTAAAAACACGAAGGAGTTTCGAGGAAGTGTCTTGAAACGCCGTCTCGACCAGTGTTAACAAGGCAGCCGAAAACGTCGTGATGCCCGCGTAACCTTTGACACGCTAATTAGGTCACAAATCCAAGATGGCGCGCTGGAATGTGAAATAGGTGTATGTCATAATGGTGGTCTCCTCGACCAAGGATTATATTGTGTTCGTTTTTGCTGTATGCTGTATTGTATTGTTGTTTTCCTGGTGGAAATAAACGATGATTCTCTCTCTTCTCTCAACACTAAAATAGTAAATTCGCGGGGACATACACAACCCTCCCTCGCGAATGCAGCCACCCTGCCAGCAGAGGAAGCCCGTTCCTCACATTATTATAGCGCAAGCGAAACGCCCTTTGCCGGGCGATCGGGACGTTAATGTTCTTGCCACTGGAACGCCATCTACCGAATAAGCTCACCGACTGTCAACACTACACAACATGTGCGTAGACGATACACATCCGGTTCACCTGGTACTCTCTTTTTTATGGTACGGCCAAGACTCAATATCCTGGTTGTCCTATATGTGACACGTACAGGCGGACACTCCGCACTCGACGCGAGCAACCTCAGGCTATAAACGATTGCTTTGTCCAGTTATCTTATTGCATACGCCTACAACTCTATCGCCCATCACGCAGAAGAGAGGGCTATCCATGCGGACGTAATAAACAGGTGGCTACCCCGGGTATGTTATACCAGAGATCGTGTACTATGCGATCCCTGGTTAAACGCCTACAGCTCTAAGGCTCTATAGCCACATCACCAAGCAGAGAAGGCTCGGGTAAGTCACAGAGAAACGTGTCGCGGGGATATCGACCCCCCCCCCCCCCACACACACACACACAAACACACACACAAAGAGAGCATGTCGCTGACGCTACAGTCCCTACAGGTCACCATTAAGGGGCGCACCATTTCATATCAGGGGGGGGGGGCCCTAATAAATAAATTACCATGAAATTTTGCTCTTTTTCACAAATTTATTGACATTTTTAAAAAAAAAATTGTATCTTTGTCATCAAATAATTTCTTTCTTTAGGCACCCACAAGGAAATTTTTTAAGGCATTGTTTTTTTGGAATTATAAAAAAAAGTAATTTTTTTTGTAGCATCTTAAACGCAAACATTTTTGACCATCACTTACAATTCATACGCCGACAATGAAAACTCATCATTTATCAGGCCTCATGATTAAGACTCACTGTGCTATTGATACTAAACAAGACAAATTTATTTAAACGTGTTTTTAATGATTTGGGGCCATATTTCTTTTCGAACTACATGGATATATTTTCGTCGATGGAGTTCGAATGAGAAGTGTTGGACGTACGACCGGGCTTAAGCCGGGTTGTGAGTGTGTATTTACATACATTGGATTCGGCGGGGTCACCATGTGGACCGCTCAGTGGGCCAGAGCGCTCGCCTTGAGTGCTCTGGCCACCTGAGAGCCAAACGGTACGTGGATCGGTGGTTCGAGCCCCGCTGTGGCCATGTCTGTGTGGTCGCAGGATAAAGATCCAATGTCTTCCTTCGCAAAGAATCAGAGGGGCTGACACCCTTAGACATGGCTCCCGTCTATATCCACCTATTGCCATTAGCGCCAATATGCCATGCAACGCTTCTTCTAACTGAAAACAAGGGGCCGGCGTGACAGCTCAGTGGGCCAGAGCGCTCGCCTTGAGTGCTCTGGCCACCTGAGAGCCTAACGGTACGTGGATCGGTGGTTCGAGCCCCGCTGTGGCCATGTCTGTGTGGTCGCAGGATAAAGATCCCATGTCTTCCTTCGCAAAGAATCAGAGGGGCTGACACCCTTAGACATGGCTCCCGTCTATATCCACCTATTGCCATTAGCGCCAATATGCCATGCAACGCTTCTTCTAACTGAAAACAAGGGGCCGGCGTGACAGCTCAGTGGGCCAGAGCGCTCGCCTTGAGTGCTCTGGCCACCTGAGAGCCAAACGGTACGTGGATCGGTGGTTCGAGCCCCGCTGTGGCCATGTCTGTGTGGTCGCAGGATAAAGATCCCATGTCTTCCTTCGCAAAGAATCAGAGGGGCTGACACCCTTAGACATGGCTCCCGTCTATATCCACCTATTGCCATTAGCGCCAATATGCCATGCAACGCTTCTTCTAACTGAAAACAAGGGGCCGGCGTGACAGCTCAGTGGGCTAGAGCGCTCGCATTGAGTGCTCTGGTCACCTGAGAGCCTAACGGCATGTGGGTCGCTGGTTCGAGCCCTGCTGTGGCCATGTCTGTGTGGTCGCAGGATAAAGATCCCATGTCTTTCTTCGTAAAGAGTAGGGAGTTAACCCCGGGGACATGGCTCCACTCTCCCTTCCTTCTCCCATTGACGCGATGTGACCACAAGTGGTTAAAGCGTCCTGAATAACCAACCAATCTAACTGAAAACAAGTTTGATTGCGTCACGGCTTCATAACAGACAGACAAACCTATCTGCCCCGCATACGTACAGGCCTATCTAGCGAAAAGTCCAGCGGGCACACAAGCCCTTAGCGCAGTGAGCCTAAAGTAGGCTACGTCTGTGTGCGTGCGTGCACGGGGTGTGTGTGCAGGGTGTTTTGGGTCACTGGATCGTATCTTTCAACATCACCGTACGTTACACTCACTGGCAGTTGTTTTTACTCTCATCTTGTTCTCTCAACTCTTGAGTGAATCTGGTGTTTGCAAATGTTAGATGGCGACATCGCAAGGTAGGCGTCGATCTCCCGCCAGAGCTAGGGCAGTTCAATATACCCTCTGCCCCACGTCAATTTAAACATTAGATTTAATAATCGTTTATTGAGGTAATATAGGGCTCGAGGGGTGCCCAAGGTACTTATACTGATATACAATATCCATTAATTATTATAGAATAATGGAGACAACACCAACGCACTCCTTGGGCCAACCGAGGCAGACATACCAGATTATATACCTGGATCTCATCTTACTGTTTTTTTAATTTTGCACAGCTCAACACACAAAAATAGCAAATTTTCTTATTTAGGTTGCTGTTTTACTCGCCAGTAGTCTACTCAATTCATCGGACTTCGGATGTTGTACAACATATTTTGGGAGGTGTCGGAATCGTAATGAATTGTACAACTGACAATTTCCGTCCCTATACTTAAGTGCCTCCCACTTTCTACATACAATGATGCATCATACAAATCACAAACTGTGTCTCAACAAGAAGAGACATGGATCCCTAGAAGTAACCCCCTACTCCTTGCGAAGAAACACATGTCATCTATATCTCTTCTCAAGCATAAACATTTCGACATGTGGGCTTCAAACCTAGCCCTGACGCATGACCCTCACGACCTCAACCCTAACGGGGGTGTAAGGGCCATGCCATACACATGGTCAAAAAAGTAGCATTGAATCACCCAGCTCGCTTCGATGAATGATAGACGATTATGACGACGAACCTACCTCTCCTAATCGCCTTGACCCTCTTCCTTATACACTACTTGGACCATAGGATGCATTCATTTTAAAGTTTGCTCTCTACTTCTTGCACATCAATGATATTTTCGTCAGTCGTTAACGGTTTACCCTCTCTGCCGCTTCAAATATTTCAATGCGGTTGCCGCGGCTCGTTTGTTGACGTCAGGCAATACACCCGACAGCTTCCGCATAGCGGCGCCACTAATTCGTGCGTTTTAGACGAAACTAGCGGCGCCGCCATGCGGATGATGTCGGTTCTATTGCCTGGTCACATTTGAAGCGTCAGAGAGAAAACCCGTTAACAACCGATGAAAATATAATTGATGTGCAAGTAATAGAGAGCAAACTTTAAAATGAATGCATCCTAGGGTCCAAGTAATGTCTAAAGGGGAGGGTCGAGGCGATTTAGAGAGGTAGGCTCGTTGTCATAATCGACCGTCATTCATCGAAGTGAGCTTGGTTATGCATTACTACTTTTTTAACCATGTGTATTGCTTGACCCTACTGCCTATCAGCTTGTTGTCAGAAGGGTCAAGTTCACTGGGCTACTTCAAACCCTGCCACTATTTACAGGGTTCAAGGAACTTTGATGTTTTAAGCCGAGCAGTATAACTTGGGCCAAGAAACCTCCCCGGGACAATGAAATAGATGACACTCCGGATGCGGTTGCCGGGGTTCGAAGCCACGACCTGTTGATCTGTAGCTCAGCGTGCTTACCAACTGAGCTACGGAGTCCCATGTTAGTTGCTCAAGAGGTCCTATATAAATTACCCGCCCCCATCAGTCAGCGTTGTATTGTGCCACACAGGCAGCCGTCGTGGAATAGAGGTAAGGTTTGTAAATGTAGACCAATAAGTTGCGGGTTCGAACTCCATCCGTGTCAGGGGCCGTTTCATCCTATCATATCATTGTCCCAGAGGTACTTACCATGGCCCACGGTAGCCTTCATGTAAACAAAAGTGGCCGCAAACGCCAACATTCTGCACTCGCCAGCAGGTGAGTGCAGATATGGCGCTAGTCAACGTATTGTCAACGTAATGTTATTCCTATATCGCTAACTAAGAGCTACAAAAAGAGCGTATCGCCGCTTCATATCGGCAGAATGTGTAGGATCGCAACGTAAAATATAATGATATATATAATGGTTCTCATGATACCTCAATGTTATTCGTATATCGCTAACTAAGAACTACAAAACGAGCATATCGCGGCAGATTGTGTAGGATCGCAACGTCAAATGTAAATGTTAGTTTGTTCTTAGTTATGTAGGACGTTTTGGGCAGTCGGACGTTTTGGGCCCCAACAAACGTATACTCAACGTAAAGTTATACGCTAATGGTTCATGATAGTGTTGTCGACAATAATGTATGCTACTTTTCTTACGTTTCAGACGCATTCGCCCGAATTTTGGCCACCGCCGCTCTTGTCTCGTGACACGATATTGTGCAGCTAGGAGATCAGTCCTACTTAAACAGTCACCGCGTTAAACATCAACATGGCGGAGGTCAAAGCTGATATTTGGGGCAAACCGCTCTACAAGGAAAATTTCACTTTCAGCAGCGTCCCAGTTACCGACTACTTCCGGTCCGGTTGTAGTTCCGGAAAGGACGTCGCGCTGGCGTTGTATCTACGGTATTTCATGTCTCCTGCCGATCTGGAATCGAGCCTGGGGCTCACCCAGACGACTGGTTTAGAAACCCAACTTCTTCAGGCAATGGCGAAACGGGCACTAGATAAAAAGTGGGACATTCATGTATCCGGTAGCGCCTCGGAAAAGTTACAAGTACCGGACTTCCGGCAACGCGAATCTAGCAATAGCGCGCATGCGCAGCCAGACATGGAGTACATCTCGGCCGATAATGACATCATATTTCTGATGCGGCAGTATCCCGTTTGGGAGGCCGACTTTTCGTCTTCTTCGGGGTCTTTCAGTGCTTTCCGCCTGGATTACTCCGGCTGCCCCAGTGGATTCGGTCGGATAAAGGTGCAGCGGGATTGGGCAGCCGATGAGGATTCGGACGCTCTGTGGAGGCCCGGGTTTGTTGAGAAGGATGGACAACTGTGGCTATCGGGATTACGCCTTGTGGAGCTTCTGGAAGCCCAGAAGCCGGACTCATTGGAGGCCATGGTGCGCCAGGGTCCGGCGCTAACCTCTGACGTGCCGCTGCATAAAGGACTCGGGTGGGTTATGTCACTCTCCACGGATGCTGTGATGGCGCTGCGGTGCCCCCAGTGGATCAGCCAGGCCAAGGAGTGGACCACTCGCCCCAGGACTAGCGGTTGGCTATCCGACGGCGTAATGGAAGCCATAGTTAGAAGAGGATGCCACGTGGTTCCCATCGGCCACCACCAGAGTGCGCCCGCAGACAGGGACCTCGAATGGAGACTGTCTTTCTCCGCCGCAGAGAAAGCGCTCAGCGCGGAACTGACGTCATCGCAACGTCGCTGTTACATCATCTTTAAGTTTCTGTGCAAAGTTCATTTGAACATTCCTCGGGTTTTGGCTACCTACCACCTGAAAACGACATTCTTCTGGGTGTGCGATCAAGTACCGGCCGCCAGGTGGCGTGAGGTCAATACCGCTGATATGGTGAGACTGCTCCTGCAGAAACTGATTCACTTCCTGGCGGAGGGATTTTTGCCGAACTACTTCATTCGTGCCAACAACATGATAGGTCACGTGTGTCCCGAGGCCGTGAAGACCACTCTCCGGAAAGCCCTCGCGATTCACCAGGGCCTCCTAGCGGCCGTTATGGAGGCTGACCGCAGGATGAGATTTGACATCGGTTCGACCCTACCCCTGTGCGCCATATTCCTACCACTCCTCAAGTTCCAGCTCGTTTCTGGTGATGTAGCCGATGGGGATGCAGCGGGTAAGTCGTTCCGAGTCAATGCCATCGCGTCTCTAATCCAGCTGGGGCTCGTCTCCATAGAGGAAGGAGCTATGTACTACTTCAAGGCGCTGGCCGCCTTCAAAGACGCCTGGGCCTTGCTGGGCATGGAGGAGGAGGCGGAGGAGGAGGGGGAGGCATCGCCTCGGCGCGGTATCACTCACGACCCCTTCGTCTTTGCCTCTGTCTGCTCTCTGCGGGCCTCGCCAGGTCGCGCTTCGGAGTTCCACGACTGGCTGGTCGTCGCGGAGAGCAAGGCCCCCCGGGACGAGGGACAGACCGCCAAGCCGCCGCCTTCCGCGGATCTGGGCGGCATGGTGGCCGGTATGGGTCTGTCACCCACGCAGACCCTCCTCTACTACCACCAGGCACGCCTCGCAACCGTTGCTAAAGACCGCGCCGCCGCCGCCGCCGCCGACCCCTCGGCTGGGGCCGCCCCTGGGGCCGCCGCTGGGGCCGCCGCTGGGACCGCCGGGGGGACCGGAGCGCCGAAGGATGTCTTCCAGCAGCTCACAGAGGCATGTGTCCTGATGCACGCGTCGACGGGAGTTCTAGATCTGGATACGTTCCTCGGGCCGCACTTGGGTCTGGCTCATTGGTACTACACCAACGGCAAGTACCGGGAAACCGTCATGTTCATGACAATCGTCAACTTCGTGATGGGGCGAGTCGCCTCGCGCTCGACGTGGAGTCCGGATCCAATTAGGGATAGCTGTATCCTTCCGGATTTCATCACCGATATCCTTGGGGATCTGGCAGATGGGGACGTGTTCACGGTGAGAGCCAATCTGTATTTCCAGTGTCTCCAAATAGCAGCGTTTCGCAGCCAGGACAAATCAAGTGTCGAATACATCCCTCTGGAGCAAGAAGGCCGGATGCTGGATCTAACTTGGCGGTGTCTGGACTCGGAGGAAGATGGATGGATCGCCGAATGTACGACGCGTCTTCTCTCCCGAATTGCGGCGATGTAATTTTCAAATAACCTATAATAATCACACATACTATGTGGCAACTATAATTGAAATGGTTGAAAAGACAAAATGGAAATTTTGCATGTTGTATCAAAATTACGAAAAAGGGACAGAATCAAAGTATCTCTATCTTTTTTTATTTTTCATGTATCATGTCGACATGACCAAGACACGACGTCAAACCAGAGTCTTTTTTAATGTTTTTTTAAAATGTCGCATGTTTCGTGTAGACTAGAAGTAGCCACAAAACAAGCAAGACAAATAATTGCGTTTTCTACATGTAACATTAACGTTCCCTGTAAGGTTAGATACTGGCCAAAAAGTAGTTGGAAAAATGAAAATTGCATGTTACTACTAATAACTTTAAGATTACCTTACTCAAAAAAAATCAAGCATGATGAGGTGTGAGTAACTCTCAGTTAACATTAGTTGTATGACTCAATGGTGAATGTACATGTAGAATGTAAACCTTGGGTCTTGTTACACATTTGTTGTTTGAGCAATCCAGCTAATGGAGAAACAAAGTACATGCAAACACCATGCAATGTGCTGGCGGTAGCATAAATTAATTCTGATAATATTATGCGCTCTGCCCTTTTGTTCATAATTGTGGATTATAATTGAGTGGCTGGTGAAAATTAAAATAAAAGAATGTCGCTTATTTAACCAAACATGAAGAATGAAGATATTAACTTACATTACCTTGTTGGCCCCACGCTGTCTGTGCTTTATTTGAAACTTATTATTGGTCCGCCATTGATCGACGTAATCTCTGGGCCGCCAGAGGGCAGCAGTGTGCCACAGGGAAAGCAACTATTCGTCTTTTATTGCGTTTTTTATGCATATGAAGGCTAAACTAGATTATGTATGATACGGAATAATTCGAAAATAAAAATTGAAAATGAAATGCAAAGTGCCCCCCCCCCCTCCAATCTTCCAGCTCCTATAATATCACATGATCGATGAGGGAGATTTGAGTTTGGATTTGCTTTAGTGTCGGCATATTGTTCGTGTCAGGGGGCGGGGGCTTTCATGGAGATATTACGGGACAGTGAATTGGAAAGGGACAATCAATTAATCAGACTTATGATATGTGTGGAAATAGCGGCCGTTGACAAAGTCTGTTGTGCATATGGTCTATGAACTTAGTTTTGCGAATTGAAACCTCTCATATAAAAAGTCAATAACTTTCATATCACTTGAAGAGGTTTTTACCGAAGATCTCTGCTTTTCAAGTGATAAACTCAGATTTTCGATCTATATCCATGTTTATTGCGAAAAATCAATTGATAAACCGGGTTTATCGTTTATCGGGTTTGCTGCACAACCCGCTCGCCATAGCACAATCCCGGAAGTTTGAGAGGTAATCGTTTTTGTATCACTCCTTGTAACGCCGCATAATAATATATCTTTCGCCTGTATTAGGGCTGTGCCGGTGACATTTGTCCTCTTCCACGCCTGCAGCCGTGGCTTCGAACCCCCGCCTGCTCTCTCCTCCTCTGCTGTGTTTCCATTGTTAGTTTGCATTGTGCGGGTGGATTGGCCCCAACCTTCGCGCGTATTGTGTACGGTTTTCGGTTTGTGCAACGCTTTATGTTGTCATGATATACAACCTACATTACCCATTTTCGTCATTTGAGTAAATAAATAATCAATTAGCAAGGCCAGATTATGGTTCTGTGTTGTTTCTCGTCCAAACTGAGAAAGGGGGGCCTCCCTGGTGTAGTGGTTATCGCACTAGACCGCAGATCAATAGGTCCTGGGTTCGAATCCGGGCTCGGGCACCTAATCTGGGGCATGTTTCATTCCTTCATCCTTCATCGTCTCGGGAGGTTCCTTGGCCCAATTTAGCCTGTATGTGCACAAAAGTGGCCTAAAACACCAACATTCCATTCCATTCCAAACTGAGAAATAAGAAAGAATTATAAGAACCATCTTATATCGTTCCCAAACAAAAACTGTACCAACCAAAAAGTGACACCAGTTACATACCGGTGTAGCCTGATGGAGGTGTATTCGACGCTAAGTATTATGGTGACAGTACCCTGCATCAGCTAATTGGCGTAAGTAGATGCTATAACCTCGGTTAAACAATATTGTTAGCATCATTTTATAGTGTTTAAAATAATTACATATCGTGTAAATCATTTGCATTATTTGTACATCATTTAGGTATTGATTACTTCAATTGTATATTTGGTGACATCATCTACGTATTTGGTGACATCATTTAGGGGTGTTTACATCATTTACATTTGGGTTTCACCATTTATATATTGATTATGTTTACATCATTTGCGTATTGTTTACTTAATTTACTTCTTATTTACATCATTCATGTTTACACCCGCAAACCCTCTCTGATATCCTCTTGGGAATCCCCAGTACCACATGGTGTGATCAATCATCGCTCTCTCGGTGGAAAATCGTTGTGAACATCCCTGTCTCGGTGGTAAATAGTTGTGAACATCCATGTTTCGATGGAAAAGCGTTGTAAACATCCCTGTCTCGGCAGAAAATCGTTGCGTAAAATACAATAACAGTGACAGAAATGGATGCATTCACCCAGTGACGGATCCAAGAGTGGGTTGGGGGTAAGTGTTGTAAGCTTTACCCCATGTAAGCCACGGTATGTTCATGATTTTTAAATTAAAATTAGAATTTTTGTCCATGGTTCTTGTTGAGGAAGAACGCTGTTTTATCATGCAAGATCAAGGCCATCTGAGATCTTGACGCCCGTCCCACGCCCCCCTCCCCCCCACCCCGTCATGCACGCAACTGACGGGGTCATATCCGGTCATTTCCCCCGTTCCCCTGGTCATTTCCCCGCTCCCCGGTCATTTCCCCGCTCCTCCGGTCATTTTCCCGCTCCGCCGGTCATTTCCCCGCTCCCCCGGTCATTTACCCGCTCCCCCGAGAAATTAAAGACATTCCCCTCTTCTTTTCCTTTTCAAAATAGGAATAAACGTTTAAAACAATGCGATCAGTATCCATTTTGGAACGCCGAATGTGACGTCACATAGAGCGCCCTCTAGCGAATGAAACGCACCGGTTTAACGCGTAAACAACAATGGTGGCCGCAAAAGTTTCGCTTCAAAAACAAAACACGTCGTATATTTATCTTACTTTACATGATATAATTACAGTTTAAATTAGAGAACCTATGTTAGACAATTTTCCTTTTATTACAAATGAAATGAATTATATTCTGCAAACTAAAGTATAATAGAAACATGTTTGTAACAATTAAATATCGGTGAACGTACGCTCGTGTATGTCGCTACATTTTTACCATCGAGCCCATTCCGCATTTTACCAGGATGAAGGTTAGTCGTCTGCTGTCAATGGAGCGTCAACATGAAGAAATATTGTTTGTGTCATAAAAGGGATAACATTGCAGTACAAACGTAAGTTTGGTATCATTAAAATTGCACGGCGTTGCTTTCTCACGTCAGGGATTCTCAAAACGATCGCGGCAGATTTACGGAAGATATGGACCGAAACGACACGCTACGGCCTTTATGACTTGGACTTTAGTGTGCCTCTACCTCCCAGTGACGGCTCTGAGTGAGCCATCACATCTACGACAAGCGAAAGGTATCATAATTTGTGAAACCTACTTTAACTGCGCGGAATGTTTATTATTATTCCAAAACTCATATTTCTGCTCACGAAAGTAAGTTTCAACCACTCAAATACTGCTATCGAAACAAGATTTTGTCTCGTGACCCCGGTCTCCACAGCAGAAATGTGGGGTTTACGTCGTGTAACCTACGTTTTTTTTGCGTCAGGCCAATAGGAGAAGGCTATGCTGAAGACCTGGGATGCGCCGCGCCGATCTAAATAAGAACAGGTTATACGACTCAACGGCTGCAACGGAGCGTCAACACCCACTTCAATGCTTTGTGTCTCTAAAACTAATGGCTGAATCTCCAAATCAATCACCAGTTATCGGTGTGGGAATTTCATAACTCTCGCACTAGGGAAGCACTTTGAACGCGGGACTCAACGAGCATACATCAGTGCGCAGCGCCACCTGTACGTGGTTGCGCAAGTGAGCTACAAAAACTCTATATCGGAGAGTGAGCAAAGAAACAGCGCCCCTAGCGCCAGAGTTTCCCACACCGATAACTGGCTAATCGAGTAAATTTGCGCGGTGAGTGCCAAAAGTTGCCTTGTAACGATGAATAGTGGTAGGTCTTGGTTCGAAAGTAGTTGTAAATGTTTCACAAATGTTCGTAGAAGGCAGGTAGGTGATTGATTTGGAGATTAAGCCATTACTTTTCGAGATACAAAGCATTGAAGTGGGTGTTGACGCTCCGTGGCAGCCGTTGAGTCGTATAACCTGTTCTTATATAGCTCGGCGCGGCGCATCTCAGGCCTTCAGCATAGCCTTCTCCTATTGGCCTGACGCAAAAAACCGTGGTGTAAACTGTTTTATGACACATTTTGCTTGCAAGTCACATCGGGTATTCGAGCGTTGGTGTTCGTTTATAACAGATGCCGTGCGTAAGGCCTGGGTGGTGGTTACAAAGTTCAAGAAGGTAGGATATAATACCTGTAAACGTGACTCCGGTGGCGTCTCCAAAGCGCTTTCATGAGTACAGAAAGTGGAGTAAGGCCGGTAGTAGTGATAGTGCCACGACAGTCTAACCACAGGCCACGTGTTAATATCGTTTGGGTGCAGCGAGCTTTGCAGTGGCCAAGCCTTTATGTACTCAACTGAATAAGGTTCGTGGCCTCCAACCAACGCTTAGTTAGAAAGTTAGTTAGTTAGAAACGCCAAGGGCCAAATATTTTGGCCCAGAATAGGACTTTAGCATGCGTCACCTTCGTTACCAGTGTTTTTGGTGGCACGACGCTTCCTTTTCGCGGCACGACGCTTCCTTTTCGCGGCACGACGCTTTCGTTTCGCACGACACGCGACATTAATATTTTATTTTATCGTCTCTCTTTAGGGGATTTGTCACTTTGAGCGCGTCTTGAGTTATGGGGTCGTACGAAACACCGGAAGAACGCCAGGAGGTGCTAGAGCTCCAGGTTGGTAACCACGAGAAAAGAGTCTCTACCTTGGAATGGCGCTGGGCGCTGCTGGAAAGCCGGCTGTCGCAACTGGAGCATGAAAACACTGCCCTCAAGGAAGCCATTGCGGAGCGGGATGGACAGGTACTCCTTTAAGATTACTTCTTTAAAAAAGTTAGTGCTTTGTTATTGTTATGCCCCTTGGATCAGCCCAAGCGGTCGGTGCATGGTTCGAGCCCCTTTGAGCAAATGTCATTGTTGGATAAAATTTCCACGTTTTGCTTGGCAAAGTCTCCCGGATACATAGCGCCTCTGTACCTTGATCCCTTTCATTGCCGCGTTTGACCTAGGGATGCTAGAGCCTCCTACGTCAACCAAACAATTAAACTGTAAATAATTCCGTCTATTCTTAAGCGGGCTTACGACTTTTCGAGAGTTAGATATTAAATGGAGCACATGGTCATCGACGTTGATGCGACTTCTGGTTTAATTATTGATTATGATAATATATGCAGATGTAATTGTTGATTATGATAATGTATGCAGATGTAATTGTTGATTATGATAATGTATGCAGATGTAATTGTTGATTATGATAATGTATGCAGATGCAGGATGAATCTTACAATTCCGATTACATTTGAAGTTCTGAGAGAACACGTGAGGACACTTATTAGGTTATAATTGCTCAGGCAGTAATTCACCCTGCGATGTTTTGTCGCGAACATTTTACCAAAAGAAATGATATGAATCTGAATTGTGATAAATGTCCAGAATAAAACTACCAGGTATTCTATTCTGATTACAAAATATATTGGTACGCATGGCCCGAAAGACTCTTTGGGCCAAAGAGCTGAATTTTAACTCGGTTATACAAAGTTTTTCAACGGTCAATGACTTTTCTCGGGCTAGCAACCGACGATATCCCTTAAAGCTGTTCAAACTGTTGTTTCCCGTCAAAGATCGTTATATTCTATGGCCTGATTTGTGCAAGAAATAATTTGGTCGCTATAAACAAACAAAACAGTATACTACAACAAAATCTGTGACGTAGTACACATAGCTTCCAAGTAACGATTAGCTCTCAACAAAAAATAATTGCAATATTTCCCATTCTACATAAAGTAAATGTTATATTTATATATTTAATTTGAACGCTAACCGTTCAGTGCAACATATTATGCCAATTTTCCATATTTGGAAATATATGTATACATAACTTTAATTAGTTTATTGTAGACAATTATGAATGTTGCATTATCTTGTATGGTGGTCGTCAGGATGGCCCATCGGCGAAGGATGAGAGAGGAGACGAAGATATGCGTGGGTAAGTCTGATCTAGAACCCCATTCATTGCATATTATTTAACATTAACTACAACTGCCTCGTGCGACTACGATGCTGGCAAATAAAATCATAAATAACAACAAAATATCGCATCCATTTGCTGAAGTATGATGAAAAGCATATTTTAGTAATGTAAAGCATTCTATTGGTTGGCATAAAGATCTGAACAAAGATAATGAAATTAATGAGACTTGTATAAGTTTCATTATTTTATTACGGTAGGGACCGTTTGATACCACGGGTGCGGGGGACCCTTGTGATCTGGTTTAATGCAATAACCTGGGGTAGAATAAGGAAAACATTTGGATTTGAACTTTGCAAACAGAAAATAGGCAGAAGACCCGGGGCGGTATTCACAAGAAGCGTGATTTTCTGTCCTTTATGTTCTTCAGATTGCATAGTCAAAAACAAAATTACCTTAAATGTTGGCACATGCCTCAATTTGAAAATGCCTTTGTTGGGTGGCCCTTTTGTGTGTTTTTTTCCCGAGAAGGGTTTCAACATTTTCTAGTTAGCATTAATTAAGTAAATTTGCTTTGCGCTTGGTAGTGACAATTGCGTTACACTTTACACATGAAAAGTGCATTTTCAGCGTAGCCTCAGCAGTTGGTGGCTGCAGTATTCATAATCTAAAAACGATATTCATGTAAGAGCTGGCATATTCCTCATTTTGAAAATGCTTTTGGTGAAGGTGTTCTTCGCCGGAAATTCGTTTCCAGCAGTTCTACTTAGCGTTCAGTAGATTTGCATGGCGCTACGTATGATTCATGAAGGCTGACCAAATGAAGCCATGCATGAAATATACTGACAATAATCGCCACTGACCTTACTCCACTAGACTTAGCGCTAAGTGGAAGATTTATCAAGCGATTATCGGGTTCAAAATACATAAATAGTCGCCCAAGAAGTGGATTTCCTGAATTAAGAAAGTGCTAAAATTATATCGAAGAACATTTCTTAATCATGATTACCACCATAACGGGCTGGTGAGGCTAAGACGAAAATGCATTTTTCGTGCGAAAGTTACGAGGGGATTTATGTATACGGCCTCTGCATGCAGTATACTGACAATATAGTGTATATAGTGTATCTGTAGTTATATCTATATTTCTGTATCTTTGTTTATTTGGTCCTGTGACATGTGATAATAATACAATATATAACACAAACTGGTTACAGCAACGCGATTGCAGCTAATTATTTCCATTGATAGTTAAGAAGCAGATATCATTTTTGCATCAATGTCTACCAAACTGTGGTGTGTTCAAACCTCTGAAGGTATAACCGACTCATTTACCAACACTATTAGTGCGCGACAAGGGTGTATACATGTCCCTTCCCCTTCAATGTGTATTAAAATAATAAACTTCTTTACTCGTTATACATGTAAGAATGCTGGTTGTAAGGGTGTGACTTAGGTCTTCCCCAATGTATTTCAGAAGCTATTAGATGTTTTAGAGGATTTTAAAAACAAATGGGGAATACGAATTAATATTTCTAAACGTAAGATTATGCACCCTGAGAAAGAATGAGAAATGGTAAAAAAACAAATATTGAAATACAAAACACCTTCTATGAGCATTTCTTGCAACTGCAAACGTTGTGTCTTGATGAGTTTCCTACTTAATGAAATGCCTGTTTAATGACAATATGCGAATGAACTACTTTCCCGCCAGATCATGATGACCATAAGAATGTTTTAAGTAATTCGCTCTTATGGTTTGCATGTTATTTTGGTTCTCTGCATTTGTACGATATGCCTGGTGCATGAAGTCATCAATATAACAATACAGTATAACAATTTCTTCAACCTTCCTTTGCCTCCATCGGGAGGAGGGGCCGCCCCGATAGCTCAGTGGGTTAGAGCGCTCGCCTTGAGTGCTCTGGCCACCTGAGAGCCTAACGGCACGTGGATCGATCGTTCGAGCCCCCCTGTGGCCATGTCTGTGTGGTCGCAGGATAAAGACCCCAGGCCCTGCTTCGCAAAGAGTCGGGGGTTAACCCCGGGGACATGGCTCCACACTTCCTTTCTTCTCCCATTGACGCGATATGACCAACAGTGGTTAAAGTGTTCTGAATATACAACCATCCGGAGGATATTGGCAATGAAAGGTTGCTACAGATGGATGAAGGGTTGCTATTGATTGATGAACAAAAAAGTGATCCATTATAAAATTATTATATATATTATATATATATTAAAACTAATCGCGTCTCTTTATGACAAATATTAAGCAAACTACAGCACTTTGACGTTGTTCTCTTAATTCGATGGCCTTCACCTTTGATCTTTGACCTTGGAAATTCCGTAACTTGAAAATGGTAGAGGCTCCGGCATGGCACATTTCCATAACAGTTGGTGAACGATAGCTGTTGGCGTTTGGACAGTGGAGGATACGGTATAAACGGGAAGAAACCGACAAACATACTTGGCGAACACACAAACATATTTACAAACCAGACAGTATACTGCCAGAGATCTTTATTGTATGGGTTGATGCTGGATTAAGCCCACGTTCTATTTTAAGACGACCGAGGCCTGAACCCAACGCGATGGCTGACGCGGAGGACTTGGCCACTTCAGGCAGAATAAATGACCACCACGACACAGCACCAAGCCGTCTACAGGAGGGAAGCGCGAGTGAAGACTCGAGCGACGAAGATGACCAAGGGTTTAACGACGTGTCAAAACATGTTCACCGCCACTATAGACATCGACTTCAATTGCAGTTTTCTGAACAACCTGCCGGTGAAATAGGATGTGATACACAGTATCAGGCCAGTCTTGACACTGTCTTGGCCAACCTAGAGAGTCTGTCGTTCTCCAGGGAAGGTAACAGAGTACAGCTGACCGAGAAGCTTGTCCTAGCGCTGATGGAGATGCTCATGGCGAAGTTGGGTGAGTTAGATTCTCGATTTCAGGGCGCTACTCTTGTTCGAACGGGGAGCTATTGGTCGGGGACACGCGTCGGTAAACTTCCCTGCGAGTTTGACCAATTGATTGTACTTAACAACCATGGACTGCAGATCCGAGACAAAAGAGGCTGGAGTCCAGAAGGCAAAGAAGTCTACGTCGACGAAAAGGACGCCGCCTATGGTCTTTGGGCGAAGCCAGGTCGTAACGGTAAATCGCTGCTGAGACCGACGGGACAGTCTCTCTACCGGCTGGATAACGCCGCTTGGGGCAACCATTTCGCGCTCCTCATTGATGAGGCCTTGCGCTGCAGTTACCTCCCTGAGGGCCTGCAACATGGGGGTATCTTCGCGCCGTTCTACGGCTACGTGAGCGTGGGTTTCCCCGCAGTTACCATTTCTGTCATGCCGGAGGAAGCTCAGCTGATAACGCTGGACGCGTCTCCGGCATTCGCAGTCGAGAAAGAGGCATTGGACAAGAAGGTCAAGGACTCCATGAGTGACCTGATGGAGGCAGCTGGATTACCGTTTGACGGTGAGGAGGGAGTGGAGAAGGTTAGTGCGGTACACGTGTTACCCGGACGCAAGGATCGCGGATGGATACTGACGACGGCGGCTCTGGAGACAAGGATCCTGACGCGTTTGGGATCCAACTCAAAACAGGTCCGGCTCATACGCGATCTGAAACACCTCACCGCCGAATATTTGACATGGGCCCCGCCTGAGGATATGTACCGCAAGGTCGAGGACGCCGTGCAGTGTCTGGCAGCAGCCGACTGGGGAGGGGTACAGCCGGAAGTCGGAGTTCGGGGTGTCGACATCCGGGGCGTGCCTGAATGCGTTCAGGAATCCCTGAAATCCGGATTGACCCAGCTTCCCACACCACGCGAGGGTGAAGATCTGGGGGCAGCCAAATGGGTGCACCAGACACGCGTAGCGTTAACTCTTGCAGCAGTGTCCCGTGGTCACATGGCTAACGAGCCCACAACGCATAGTCGGAGCTCCTGCCCACTGTGACTCTCTCTCCAGGAACATCGCAAGTTCCCCAGGGATTGTCTCCATCCAGCCGTAGCCCAGGCTCTTTTAGAGCCCGCCAAACCCTGGATCACGGTCCGGTCTTGCTATTGGAACTACCTGGTCCTTAGGGATTTACTGATCGAGGCGAATGGTGCCAGGACCCGAGAAGCCAGTCTAGCGCCCCGGGGTTGTGTAACCAAGGCCATCCTAAGCTACATGGAGAAGTTGTTGGCAGATGTCGAGGATTGGGCGAGCGGCAAGATTTCTCATCCTCTGCTTCACGTAGACATTTACCCTCTAAATGTCAATGAAAATTCCAAACTGCCCAATCTCAAAAAGAAATGTGAAACAGCTGTTAGAGCTGTTATCGAAAAGTGTAAAGAACAAATAATTTAGCAATAAGCGCCTGTTATTTCCTGGTTATCAATAAGCCAACTGTATGTTTCATGGTGTTATCACGATGTTGTCATGATGTTATCACTATGTTATCATGATGTTATCATGTTATCATGATGTTATCACTGCGTTATCATGACAACATGTTATCACTGTGTTTTCGTGATGTTATCACTTTTGTTATCAGGATGTTATCACTATCTTATCACTATGTTATCATGGTGTTATCTTGATGTGATCACTATGTTATCATGATGTTATCATTATGTTATCAGCCCACTGTATGAGACGCTTAAAATGAAGCTTAAACGTATATTCGCATTCTTGAATGAAGTATTTTTTTTGCTAAACGTCAGCATTACCATGATCGATGTATGAACTGTAGAAATAACACAAAACGCAAATGGAGTACCGTGAAATATGTGCTTAATCTCTCAAAGGATAAATATATTCGAACAACAAAATATCTGACCGTCTGAATGTATCCAATATAGATTTCAATACATCCTTCTCGCAGGCTGTCCTGCACCTTGTAAAAACAGTCAGGAATACTTAAATGCCAACCAGACCAACATCAGCAATAGATTCCTATTAAGTGAAGTTCATTCAATCAATTAAAGATAAGAACGTTGAGGCTCTAACTCATCCTGTTGGTAAGATCCTGTTGACTCAAATTTATCATGATATGGAGATGTTAATATGCAGATATCTGGCAACCATATTGGCACATATGTTCCTATTGCTCATTGCTTTAAGAGATAATCAGATATCCATGAAATGCTATCGAATGTGAGATATATTCTTATGCTTAATCGGTTAGTCATCTCGGCCTGATTTTGGGTAACTCATATATGTTTTATGTAACCGGAAGGTCGTTTCACCTTGAAGCTGCATTTATTATTTATTCAGGGTTTGTTTGGTTTGGGATCAAATCGACCATCTTTATCGGAGTTTGTTCTTTAAGGGTTTGTTTGATTTGGGATAAAATTAACCATCTCTATCGACGGGACATTCGTCTATGGACCATGCTATGGTTGACACGTGCTTGCATACCATGACAGCCTATCACATGCCCTGCCTGTGGAGGATGATGTCTATGGAGGATGATGGCTGTAGAGGATGATGCCTGTGGGGATGATGCCTGTGGAGGATGATGTCTGTGGAGGATGATGTCTGTGGAGGATGATGTCTGTGGAGGATGATGCCTGTGGAGGAGGATGCCTGTGGAGGAGGATGTCTGTGGAGGATGATGTATGTGGAGGATGATGTCTGTGGAGGATGATGCCTGTGGAGGATGATGTCTGTGGAGGATGATGCCTGTGGAGGATGATGCCTGTGGAGGATGATGTCTGTGGAGGATGATGTCTGTGGAGGATGATGTCTGTGGAGGATGATGTCTGTGGAGCATGGTGTCTGTGGAGGATGATGTCTGTGGAGGATGATGCCTGTGGAGGATGATGTCTGTGGAGGAGGATGTCTGTGGAGGATGATGCCTGTGGAGGAGGATGTCTGTGGAGGATGATGCCTGTGGAGGATGATGTCTGTGGAGGATGATGTCTGTGGAGGATGATGCCTGTGGAGGATGATGTCTGTGGAGGATGACGCCTGTGGAGGATGATGTCTGTGGAGGAGGATGTCTGTGGAGGATGATGCCTGTGGAGGATGATGCCTGTGGAGGATGATGCCGGTGGAGGATGATGTCTGTGGAGGATGATGTCTGTGGAGGATGATGCCTGTGGAGGATGATGTCTGTGGAGGATGATGCCTGTGGAGGATGATGTCTGTGGAGGATGATGTCTGTGGAGGATGATGCCTGTGGAGGATGATGTCTGTGGAGGTTGATGTCTGTGGAGAATGATGTCTGTGGAGGATGATGTCTGTAGAGGATGATGTCTGTGGAGGATGATGCCTGTGGAGGATGATGTCTGTGGAGGATGATGCCTGTGGAGGATGATGTCTGTGGAGGAGGATGTCTGTGGAGGATGATGCCTGTGTAGGATGATGTCTGTGGAGGATGATGTCTGTGGAGGATGATGTCTGTGGAGGATGATGTCTGTGAAGGATGATGTCTGTGGAGGATGATGCCTGTGGAGGATGATGTCTGTGGAGGATGATGTCTGTGGAGGATGATGCCTGTGGAGGATGATGCCTGTGGAGGATAATGTCTGTGGAGGAGGATGTCTGTGGAGGATGATGCCTGTGGAGGATAATGTCTGTGGAGGATAATGTCTGTGGAGGATGATGTCTGTGGAGGATGATGTATGTGGAGGATGATGCCTGTGGAGGATGATGTCTGTGGAGGATGATGCCTGTGGAGGATGATGTCTGTGGAGGATGATGCCTGTAGAGGATGATGTCTGTGGAGGAGGATGTCTGTGGAGGATGATGCCTGTGGAGGATGATGCCTGTGGAGGATGATGCCTGTGGAGGATGATGTCTGTGGAGGAGGATGTCTGTGGAGGATGATGCCTGTGGAGGATGATGTCTGTGGAGGATGATGCCTGTGGAGGATGATGTCTGTGGAGGAGGATGTCTGTGGAGGATGATGCCTGTGGAGGATGATGTTTGTGGAGGATGATGTCTGTGGAGGATGATGTCTGTGGAGGATGATGTCTGTGGAGGATGATGTCTGTGGAGGATGATGCCTGTGGAGGATGATGTCTGTGGAGGATGATGCCTGTGGAGGATGATGTCTGTGGAGGAGGATATCTGTGGAGGATGATGCCTGTGGAGGATGATGTCTGTGGAGGATGATGTCTGTGGAGGATGATGTCTGTGGAGGATGATGTCTGTGGAGGATGATGTCTGTGGAGGATGATGCCTGTGGAGGATGATGTCTGTGGAGGATGATGTCTGTGGAGGATGATGCCTGTGGAGGATGATGCCTGTGGAGGATAATGTCTGTGGAGGAGGATGTCTGTGGAGGATGATGTCTGTGGAGGATGATGTATGTGGAGGATGATGTCTGTGGAGGATGATGCCTGTGGAGGATAATGTCTGTGGAGGAGGATGTCTGTGGAGGATGATGTCTGTGGAGGATGATGTATGTGGAGGATGATGCCTGTGGAGGATGATGTATGTGGAGGATGATGCCTGTGGAGGATGATGTCTGTGGAGGATGATGTCTGTGGAGGATGATGTCTGTGGAGGATGATGTCTGTGGAGGATGTCTGTGGAGGATGATGTCTGTGGAGGATGATGCCTGTGGAGGAGGATGCCTGTGGAGGAGGATGTCTGTGGAGGATGATGTATGTGGAGGATGATGTCTGTGGCGGATGATGCCTGTGGAGGATGATGTCTGTGGAGGATGATGCCTGTGGAGGATGATGTCTGTGGAGGATGATGTCTGTGGAGGATGATGTCTGTGGAGGATGATGTCTGTGGAGGAGGATGTCTGTGGAGCATGGTGTCTGTGGAGGATGATGTCTATGGAGGATGATGCCTGTGGAGGATGATGTCTGTGGAGGATGATGCCTGTGAAGGATGATGTCTGTGGAGCATGGTGTCTGTGGAGGATGATGCCTGTGGAGGATGATGGCTGTGGAGGATGATGTCTGTGGAGTAGGATGTCTGTGGAGGATGTCTGTGGAGGATGATGTCTGTGGAGGATGATGTATGTGGAGGATGATGCCTGTGGAGGATGATGTCTGTGGAGGATGATGTCTGTGGAGGATGATGCCTGTGGAGGATGATGTCTGTGGAGGATGATGTCTGTGGAGTATGATGCCTGTGGAGGATGATGTCTGTGGAGCATGGTGTCTGTGGAGGATGATGTCTGTGGAGGATGATGCCTGTGGAGGATGATGTCTGTGGAGGATGATGTCTGTGGAGGATGATGTCTGTGGAGGATGATGCCTGTGGAGGATGATGTCTGTGGAGGATGATGTCTGTGGAGGATGATGTCTGTGGAGGATGATGTCTGTGGAGGAGGATGTCTGTGGAGCATGGTGTCTGTGGAGGATGATGTCTGTGGAGGATGATGCCTGTGGAGGATGATGTCCTTGGAGGATGATGTCTGTGAAGGTTGATGTCTGTGGAGCATGGTGTCTGTGGAGGATGATGTCTGTGGAGGATGATGCCTGTGGAAGATGATGTCTGTGGAGTATGATGTCTGTGGAGGATGTCTGTGGAGGATGATGCCTGTGGAGGATGATGTCTGTGGAGGATGATGCCTGTGGAGGATGATGTCTTTGGAGGATGATGTCTGTGAAGGATGATGTCTGTGGAGCATGGTGTCTGTGGAGGATGATGTCTGTGGAGGATGATGCCTGTGGAGGATGATGTCTGTGGAGTATGATGTCTGTGGAGGATGTCTGTGGAGGATGATGTCTGTGGAGGATGATGTATGTGGAGGATGATGCCTGTGGAGGATGATGTCTGTGGAGGATGATGTTTGTGGAGGATGATGCCTGTGGAGGATGATGTCTGTGGAGGATGATGTCTGTGGAGTATGATGCCTGTGGAGGATGATGTCTGTGGAGCATGGTGTCTGTGGAGGATGATGTCTGTGGAGGATGATGCCTGTGGAGGATGATGTCTGTGGAGGAGGATGTCTGTGGAGGATGATGTCTGTGGAGGAGGATGTCTGTGGAGCATGGTGTCTGTGGAGGATGATGTCTGTGGAGGAGGATGTCTGTGGAGCATGGTGTCTGTGGAGGATGATGTATGTGGAGGATGATGCCTGTGGAGGATGATGTTTGTGGAGGATGATGCCTGTGGAGGATGATGCATGTGGAGGATGATGTCTGGAGGATGATGTCTGTGGAGGAGGATGTCTGTGGAGCATGGTGTCTGTGGAGGATGATGTCTGTGGAGGATGATGTCTGTGGAGGATGATGCCTGTGGAGGATGATGTCTGTGGGGGATGATGTCTGTGGAGGATGATGTCTGTGGAGGATGATGTCTGTGGAGGATGATGTCTGTAGAGGATGGTGTCTGTGGAGGATGATGTCTGTGGAGTATGATGTCTGTGGAGTATGATGTCTGTGGAGGATGATGTCTGTGGAGGATGATGTCTGTGGAGGATGATGCCTGTGGAGGAGGATGTCTGTGAAGGATGATGTCTGTGGAGGATGATGCCTGTGGAGGATGATGTCTGTGGAGGATGATGTCTGTGGAGTATGATGTCTATGGAGGATGATGCCTGTGGAGTATGATGTCTGTGGAGGATGATGTCTGTGGAGGATGATGCCTGTGGAGGATGATGTCTGTGGAGCATGGTGTCTGTGGAGGATGATGTCTGTGGAGGATGATGTCTGTGGAGGATGATGCCTGTGGAGGATGATGTCTGTGGAGCATGGTGTCTGTGGAGGATGATGTCTGTGGAGGATGATGTCTGTGGAGGATGATGTCTGTGGTGGATGATGTCTGTGGAGGATGATGTCTGTGGAGGATGATGTCTGTGGAGGATGATGTCTGTGGAGGATGATGTCGCGGCCGCGGATGAAGACGATCGATGCGGATGCCAGATTCCGCCATCGAGGATGTCCATCACGTTACATAATAAATGAACCTATTCACTATAAAAAAAGAAATTATTCTCAAAAAAATTTTTTTGTATTAAATGGTCCTTTCTGTTTGAATAAGCGTCCGTTTGAGGGAGAGCTCGGGGGATTCCTTGCTCGAAAAAACTAACCGCCAGTTACTCGAGCTACTACGGTATATGTCAATCAGGGGCCCCATAAATGTCAGTTTTTAATGGTGTTTGAAGTATAACACATTTTATTGCTTCGATGTTGGTTTGTATATTGAAGAACATTTTAGACTCTAGAAGCCCAACGGTGACATCCTAGCTTAATTTCCTATTAATGACTGTAACCATTTATTGACACGCATTCTTATTGACTTATATTCAATAGACAAAGTTAAATTAACGGGGCATCAATATAAAGATAAATATAAAGATATTACGTTTTATCTAATCCCCCAAATTATTATTTTTATGTCATATGTACTATTGAATTGTAATGGTGTCTATCGGTAATTGCTTACCCAATTCGGCCTGATAGAAGTCTTGTTCTCCGCATTTTTTCTTTCTTTTTTTCTCTTTTGATGTGGCCACAATGCCAGTGACTATGTAAAAATGATGGTCTCCTCGGCCAAGAATTATATAGTGTTCGTTTTGCTGTATACTGCTGTATTGTATTGTTGTTTTCCTGGTCGAAATAAACGATGATTCTCTCTCTTCTCTCAACACTAAAATAGTAAGTTCGCGGGGACATACACAACCCTCCCTCGCGAACGCAGCCACCCTGCCGGCAGAGGGAGCACGTTCCTCACATTACTATAGCGCAAGCGAAACGCCCTCTGCCGGGCAATCGGGACGTTAATGTTCTTGCCACTGGAACGCCATCTACCGAATAAGCTCACCGACTGTCAACACTAAACAACATGTGCGTAGACGATACACATCCGGTTCACCTGGTACTCTTTTTTTTCTTTTTTTATGGTACGGCCAAGACTCAATATCCTGGTTGTCCTTGTAATGTATGCTTGAATGCTTGGATGCATTATGACTGTAATTCCTGTTAATCGCCAGGGGTGTGACTTATGACCAATTATCACCTAGAGGGATACCACGTATTGCCTGCATATATAAATGAGGGGTCTGCACAATAAAGTCAGTCTACCACACGGTCATCGAGGGTTCTGTTGTCTTTGGGGACTCGAGCAGTTCAGCGAGCCGGCTTACAACACGTGGCATCAATCCGAACACGACATGGTGTCAGAAGTAAGCAAGAAATGAGCATGGAAACCTTGGTACCACCACCGCCGCTGAGTTTGCAAGGTAATACTGCGGAGAATTGGAAGAAATTCAGGCAAAGGTTTGAATTATATCTAAAAGCCACAGAAAGAGAGAGTAAGCCGCAAGAACTTCAATGTGCGTTATTCTTACACGTGCTTGGTGAAGAGGCTCTGGAAGTCTATTATAACTTTACTTTTGAAGCAGAGGCTGAAAGGAACGCCTTACAGAACCTACTAGACAAGTTTGAAAGACATTGCCTACCCTTGACCAATGTAACCTATGAAAGACATAAATTGTTCACGCGTAAGCAGACAGTCGGTGAATCTTTTGACCAGTTTGTCACTGACTTAAGAACTAAGTCTAAAACATGTGAGTTTGACAGATTAACTGAGTCGTTGATAAAAGATCAAATTGTCTGCGGGGTCGCTGAAAATGCGCTTCGTGAAAGGTTGTTAAGAGAGAGAGACTTGACTTTGGTTAAAGCTGTTGACATTTGTAGAGCAAGTGAAACGTCTAAATGTCAAATCAAAGACTTAACAGATAATGTGAAAGGAATTAACATTGTTAAGCAGACAAGACAGAAGAGTCCAACTGAAACGAAACGTAACTATCAAAATCCGAAAGATGGTAGTCTTAGACAAAACCAGTCGAGCGAAACATGTGGTTATTGTGGGAACGTGCATGTAAGAGGTCAGTGTCCTGCATATGGAAAAAAATGTGTCAAGTGTTCGAAAGTTGGACATTTTGGAAAAGTGTGTAGAACTGGAAACAAGAGAGTGCACTTCCTAACAAACGACAGTGTTAGTGAATGTGAGAACTCTGAGTCTGAGTACTTCATTGGCGCTCTAGAGAGAGACTCAAATGCTCAGAGCGATGAGAATTCATGGTCTGTTGAGCTAAAGCTCGGCGGAGTACTCAGGAATTTCGAAATTGACACCGGTGCTCGTTGTAATGTCATTCCCAAGAGTATCTATGATGAGTTGAGTCAAAGTGAAAAGGGAATTTCCCGAATCGCTCAGTCTAAATTAAGAGGCTATTTTGGAAATACTCAAACACCGAGTGCAGAGGTTACAATACCAGTTGAGTACAAAACTCAAGTCTATGACGTCGTGTTTCAGGTCTTAAATGGAGCTGTACCTGCAGTGATAGGTAGCAGTACTAGTGAGCAAATGGGACTCGTGAAACGACTGTACACAGTAGAGAGTCACAATTTAGTGAGTGAATACAGTGATGTGTTCAAAGGCATTGGCTGTCTTGAAGGCACGCATCACATTGAGGTAGATCCATTTGTTAACCCGGTCGTTGATCCTCCGCGTAAGGTTTCAATCGCACTCAGAGAAAGAGTAAAGGCGGAATTAGATCGCATGGTTAAAGATGAAATAATTGTCCCTCAAAATGATCCAACAGATTGGGTGAGTAGTCTCGTTGTCGTTGAAAAGAAAAATGCTGACGTGAGACTATGTTTGGACCCAAAGCATCTGAATAAGGCTATCAAACGGGAACACCACCCTATGCGTACTATCGAGGAAGTGGTGTCTCGAATGCCAAATGCGAAAGTGTTTACAACCTTAGATGCCAGTTCAGGCTATTGGATGATTAAACTTGACGAGTCGAGCTCCAAATTGTGTACCTTTAATACACCCTTTGGTAGATATTCCTTCAAAAGGCTCCCATTCGGTATTTCCTCAGCCGGTGAGGTTTTCCAGAAGAAAATGGGTCAACTGTTTGATCACATAGAAGGTGTTGACAATATCGTAGATGATGTATTGGTGTGGGGAGAAAATCAGGCAGAAAATGACATGAGATTGAGGAAAGTCTTAGAGATATCGAGGTCGAAAAACGTCAAATACAACAAGGCAAAATGTCAAATTTCGATGTCCCAGTTAGATTACATTGGACACACACTGACAGATAATGGGTTAAAACCAGACTTAAAAAAGGGTAAAGCCATATCCCAAATGAGTGAGCCATGTAACAAAGAAGAACTGAAAACCTTCATGGGATTCGTAAACTATCTAAGTTCGTCCCTAATTTGTCAGAGTTGAGTTCTCCAATGCGATACTTGTTGAAACAGGATGTAATGTGGAGTTGGGATGAAACCCACAGGCGTAGTTTTTCTGACATTGTTGATCTGGTCATAAGCGCACCTGTTCTCCAATACTATGATGTAACAAAACCCGTCGTGTTGACTGTCGATGGGAGGCAGTCAAGGTCTAGGTGCTGCCATATTGCAAGACGGTAAACCGGTCGCGTACGCGTCTCAAGCGCTAACTGAGACGCAAGAACGATACGCGCAAATTGAAAAGGAGTTATTGGCTATTGTGTTCGGATGTCAAAAATTCCATCAGTATCTCTACGGGAGAGAGTTTAGCGTAGAAACAGATCACAAACCTTTTGAGTCAATCTTTGGAAAGCCGCTGTTACGCGCTCCGTTAAGACTACGGAGAATGTTGCTCAAATTGCTTCCGTATCAAATGAGTGTTAAATATAAGTACGGAAAAGAAATGTATGTCGCTGATTTGCTGAGCAGAGCATACCTCGCAGATGTAGTTAAAATTGACATTCCAGAAATCAACTTGCTCAGTCACTTACCTGTTACCAGTGGGAAGTTGATTGATCTCAAGCTTGATACTGACAATGATGAAGTTCTACAAGAGCTCAAACATGTTGTACAACAAGGTTGGCCTGATGAACGAAAGTGTGTATCTGGCAATCTGAGACTCTATTGGGATTATAGAGATGAAATAACCTGTCTTGACGGTCTACTGTTCAGAGGTCAAAGACTGATAATCTCAACAAATCAAAGAAAGGAAATGCTTCAAAAGCTTCATGAGGGTCACATCGGAGTAGTAAAATCTAAACAACGCGCTCGTGATGTCATATTTTGGCCTGGTATGTCTTCACAAATTGAGGATATGATTCTGAAATGTCCCACGTGTTGCACATTTAGAAATGAAAATCCGAAACAACCTCTAAAGTTACATGATCTGCCAGATCGCCCTTGGGATTGCTTCAGATTTGTTCCATTTCAAGGGAGAATCCTACATGCTTGTAGTAGATTATTACTCTAAATTCGTTGAAATCGCAAAGCTGGAAAATTGTAGATCACTGACTGTCATTCGACATATGAAATCTATCTTTGCGAGGCATGGTATTCCAGATTGTATCGTGTCTGACAATGGTCCTGAATATGCCAGTCAGGAGTTCAAACCCTTTGTAAAATCCTGGAACATTCAACACATAACGTCGAGTCCTGGATTCCCTAGATCAAATGGCTTAGCCGAGCGAACTGTGCAGACGGTAAAGCAAATGCTAGTCAAGGCCCCGCACAGCGGTTCAGACCCATACATCGCACTCCTCGAACTGCGGAACACTCCTGTCATCAACGGACATTCCCCGGCTCAGTTGTTGATGGGAAGGAGGCTGAGGGCAAAGTTACCGATTAGTCCATGGCTGCTTAAACCTGAAACTCCTTCTGTTCAAGATCATCTCAGTGCTTTGAAATGTAAGCAGTCAGAGCAGAAAAAATACTTTGACAAACACACTGTCACTTTGCCAGAACTGAATCCTGGTGAAGTTGTCAGGATGAGAAGAGGAAGTTCATGGGAACCGGTCAAGGTCATGGAAACAAGTCACGACAAACGATCATATGTGGTGTCAAACCCATCTGGTACTCACTATCGAAGAAACCGTGAGCACTTGCTAAAGACACGAGAGCGGGTTGTTGACGTCGATCAGCCACCTAACATCGGTGACGTTAAAACGTCAGACAACGGCGACATCGCTACATCAGTTACGTCGCAAGAAACCATCGACATGTCTTCGCAGCCAGCAATGGTTGAGAGTCAGCGTTCAACGATCACTGATCGTGCTAAAGAGTCACTCTCTGGCTTTACACAGTCCGTGTCACCAACGTCAGAGCGGAAAGTGGTAGCCGTGACGAGGAGCGGTCGACAGATCTACAGACCTGAGAGATATACTACAGCCTAAGACTATATATGAATACGGAACTTTTATATATACTCAAATATTATGTTGTTCTTGTATCATTATTGGAATTACCTGTGCTTAAGTGCAGTGACCAGTTCTTTGGTAATTCCTGATATCGCATTAATTGTATTACAGCTTTCCGGATCAATTCGTCAACTCACGTGGGAATATTAGTTATGCACAATTCATATTGACTGTTGTTATAAATGGCTCAAAAGAAAAAAGGGAGGATGTAATGTATGCTTGAATGTTTGGATGCATTATGACTGTAATTCCTGTTAATCGCCAGGGGTAAGAGTAATGACCAATTATCACCTAGAGGGATACCACGTATTGCCTGCATATATAAATGAGGGGTCTGCACAATAAAGTCAGTCTACCACACGGTCATCGAGGGTTCTGTTGTCTTTGGGGACTCGATCAGTCCAGCGAGCCGTCTTACAACACGTGGCATCAATCCGAACACGACAGTCCTATATGTGACACGTACAGGCGGACACGACGCACACGACGCAAGCAACCTCGGGCTATAGACGACCGCTTTGTCCGGTTATCTTATTGCATACGCCTACAACTCTATCGCCCATCACGCAGAAGAGAGGGCTATCCATGCAGACGCAATAAACAGGTGGCTACCCCGGGTATGTTATACCAGAGATCGTGTACTATGCGATCCCTGGTTAAACGCCTATAGCTCTAAGGCTCTATAGCCACATCACCAAGCAGAGAAGGCTCGGGTAAGTCACAGAGAAACGTGTCGCGGGGATATCGATCCCCCCCCCCCCCACACACACACACAAACACAAAGAGAGCATGTCGCTGACGCTACAGTCCCTACAGGTCACCATTAAGGGACTCACCATTTCATATCAGGGGGGGGGGGGGGGCGGGGGGCCTAGAAAATAAATTACCATGCAATTTTATTTTAATTTTTTTGTCATCAAATAATTTATTTCTTTAGGCACCCACAAGGACATTTTATAAGGCATTGTTTTTTGGAATTATGAAAAAAAGTTATTTTTTTTTGTAGCATCTGAAAAGCAAACACAAAACCAAATAGTCACAACAATTTTTTTCATATATTTGTAGGCATTCCCCCCCTTCCCCCCGTTATATGAAATGGTCCGCCCCTAACCATCACTTATAATTCATACGCCGACAATGAAAACTCATCATTTATCAGGCCTCATGATTAAGATTCACTGTGCTATTGATACTAAACAAGACAAATTTATTTAAACGTGTTTTGAATGATTTGGGGCCATATTTCTTTTCGAACTACATGGATATATTTTCGTCGATGGAGTTCAAAGGAGAAGTGATTGAGGTACGACCGGGCTTAAGCCGGGTTGTGAGTGTGTATTTACATACATAGGATTCGGCGGGGTCACCATGTGGACCGCTCAGTGGGCCAGAGCGCTCGCCTTGAGTGCTCTGGCCACCTGAGAGCCAAACGGTACGTGGATCGGTGGTTCGAGCCCCGCTGTTGCCATGTCTGTGTGGTCGCAGGATAAAGATCCCATGTCTTCCTTCGCAAAGAATCAGAGGGGCTGACACCCATAGACATGGCTCCCGTCTATATCCACCTATTGCCATTAGCGCCAATATGCCATGCAACGCTTCTTCTAACTGAAAACAAGGGGCCGGCGTGACAGCTCAGTGGGCTAGAGCGCTCGCATTGAGTGCTCTGGTCACCTGAGAGCCTAACGGCATGTGGGTCGCTGGTTCGAGCCCTGCTGTGGCCATGTCTGTGTGGTCGCAGGATAAAGATCCCATGTCTTTCTTCGTAAAGAGTAGGGGGTTAACCCTGGGGACATGGCTCCACTCTCCCTTCCTTCTCCCATTGACGCGATGTGACCACAAGTGGTTAAAGCGTCCTGAATAACCAACCAATCTAACTGAAAACAAGTTTGATTGCGTCACGGCTTCATAACAGACAAACATATCTGCCCCCCATACGTACAGGCCTATCTAGCGAAAAGTCCAGCGGGCACACACGCCCTTAGCACAGTGAACCTAAAGTAGGCTACGTCTGTGTGCGTGAGTGCACGGGGTGTGTGCACAGGGTGCTTTGGGTCACCGTATCTTTCAACATCACAGTACGTTACACTCACTGGCAGTGGTTTTTACTCTCATCTTGTTGTCTCAACTCTTGAGTGAATCTGGTGTTTGCAAATGTTAGATGGCGATATCGCAAGTTAGGCGACGATCTGCCGCCAGAGGGCAGTTCAATATACCCTCTGCCCCACGTCAATTTAGCCATTAGATTTAATAATTGTTTATTGAGGTAATATAGGGCTCGATGGGTGCCCAAGGTACTTGTACTGATATACAATATCCATTAATTATTATGGAATAATGGAGACAACACCAACGCACTCCTTGGGCCAACCGAGGCAGACATACCAGATTATATACCTGGATCTCATCTGTGTTTTAAATTTTGCACAGCTCTACACACAAAAATTGCTAATTTTCTTATTTAGGTTGCTGTTTTACTCGCCAGTAGTCTACTCAATTCATCGGACTTCGGATGTTGTACAACATATTTTGGGAGGTGTCGGAATCGTAATGACTTGTACAACTGACAATTTCCGTCGCTATATTTAAGTGCCTCCCACTTTCTACATACAACGATGCATAATACAGATCATAAACTGTGTCTCAACAAGATGAGACATGGATCCCTAGAAGTAACCCCCTACTCCTTGCGAAGAAACACATGTCATCTATATCTCTTCTCAAGCATGAACATTTCGACATGTGGGCTTAAAACCTTTTCAAGGAATTTTGATGTTTAAGGCCGAGCAATATAACTTGGGCCAAGAAACCTCCCCGGGACAATGAAATAGATGACACTCCGGATGCGGGTGCCGGGGTTCGAACCCACGACCTGTTGATCTGTAGCTCAGCGTGCTTACCAACTGAGCTACGGAGTCCCATGTTAGTTGCTCAAGGGGTCCTATATAAAGTACCCGCCACCATCAGTCAGCGTTGTATTGTACCACACAGGCAGCCGTCGTGGGAGAGAGGTAAGGTTTGTAAATGTAGACCAATAAGTTCCTAGTTCGAACTCCATCCGTGTCAGGGGCCGTTTCATCCTATCATATCATTGTCCCAGAGGTACCTACCATGGCCCACGGTAGCCTTCATGTGAACCGCACGTGGCCGCAAACACTAACATTCTGCACTCGCCAGAATGTTAGTGTTTGCGGCCAAACGCAATATAATTCCTATATCGCTAACTAAGAGCTACAAAAAGAGCGTATCGCCGCTTCATATCGGCAGAATGTGTAGGATCGCAACGTAAAATATAACTGGTAGTTTGTTCTTAGTTATGTAGGACGTTTTGGGCAGTCGGACGTCTTGGGCCCCAACAAATGTATACTCAACGTAAAGTTATACACTAATGGTTCATGATAGTGTTGGCGACAATAATGTATGCTACTTTTCTTACGTTTCAGACGCATTCGCCCGAATTTTGGCGACCGCCGCTCTTGTCTCGTGACACGATATTGTGCCGCTAGGAGATCAGTCCTACTTAAACAGTCGCCGCGTTAAACATCAACATGACGGAGGTCAAAGCTAATATTTACGGCAATCCGCTCTACGAGGAAAATTTCACTTTCAGCAGCGTCCCAGTTACCGACTACTTCCGGTCCGGTTGTAGTTCCGGAAAGGACGTCGCGCTGGCGTTGTATCTACGGTATTTCATGTCTCCTGCCGATCTGGAATCGAGCCTGAAGCTCACCCAGACGACTGATGTAGAAACCCAACTTCGTCAGGCCCTGGCGAAACCGGAACTAGATAAAAAGTTGGGCATTCATGTATCCGGTAGCGCCTCGGAAAAGTTACAAGTACCGGACTTCCGGCAACGCGAATCTAGCAATAGCGCGCGTGCGCAGCCAGACATGGAGTACATCTCGGCCGATATTGACATCATGCTTGTGATGCGGCAGTTACCCGTTTGGGAGGCCGACTTTTCGTCTTCTTCGGGGTCTTTCAGTGCTTTCCGCCTGGATTACTCCGGCTGCCCCAGTGGATTTGGTCGGATAAAGGTGCAGGGCA
The DNA here is from genome assembly GCA_964019135.1 of Arenicola marina. Taxonomy (NCBI): domain Eukaryota; kingdom Metazoa; phylum Annelida; class Polychaeta; family Arenicolidae; genus Arenicola; species Arenicola marina. Next base: position 15,308,011 of record OZ025256.1, on the reverse strand, counting down.
TTGCAGATTGGGCAGCCGATGAGGATTTGTACGCTGTGTGGAGGCCCGGGTTTGTTGAGAAGGATGGACAACTGTGGCTATCGGGATTACGCCTTGTGGAGTTTGTGAAATCCCAGATGCCGTACTCATCGGCGGCCGTGGTGCGCCAGGGTCCGGCGCTAACCACTGACGTGCCGCTGGATAAAGGACCCGGGTGGGTGATGTCATCCTCAATTGATGGTGTGGTGGCGCTGTGGTGCCCCCAGTGGATCAGCCAGGCCAAGGAGTGGACCATTCGCCCTAGGACTAGCGGTTGGCTATCCGACGGCGTAATGGAAGCCATTGTTAGAAGAGGATGCCACGTTGTTCCCATCGGCCACCACCAGAGTGCGCCCGCAGACAGGGACCTCGAATGGAGATTGTCTTTCTCCGCCGCCGAGGAAGCGCTCAGCGCGGAACTGACGTCATCGCAACGTCGCTGTTACGTCATCTTTAAGTTTCTGTGCAAAGTTCATTTGAGCATTCCTCGAGTATTGGCTACCTACCACCTGAAAACGACATTCCTCTGGGTGTGCGATCAAGTACCGGCCGCCAGGTGGCGTGAGGTCAACACCGCTGATATGGTGAGACTGCTCCTGCAGAAACTGATTCACTTCCTGGCGGAGGGATTTTTGCCGAACTACTTCATTCGCGCCAACAATATGATAGGTCACGTGTGTCCCGAGGCCGTGAGGACCACTCTCCGGAAAGCCCTCGCAATTCACCAGGGCCTCCTAGTGGCCGTTATGCAGGCTGACCACAGGATGAGATTTGACATCGGTTCGACCTTACCCCTGTGCGCCATATTCCTACCACTCCTCAAGTTCCAGTTCGTTTCTGGTGATGTAGCCGATGGGGATGCAGTGGATAAGCCTTTCCGAGTCAATGCCATCGTGTCTCTAATCCAGCTGGGGCTCGGCTCAATAGAGGAAGGAGCTCAGTACTACTTCAAGGCGCTGGCCGCCTTCAAAGACGCCTGGGCCTTGCTGGGCATGGAGGAGGAGGCGGAGGAGGAGGGGGAGACATCGCCTCGGCGCGCTATCACTCACGACTTCTTCGTCTTTGCCTCTGTCTGCTCTCTGCGGGCCTCACCAGGTTGCGCCTCGGAGTTCCACGACTGGCTGGTCGTCGCGGAGAGAAAGGCCCCCCGGGGCGAGGGACAGACCGCCAAGCCGCCGCCTTCCGCGGATCTGGGCGGCATGGTGGCCGGTATGGGTCTGTCACCCACGAATACCCTCCTCAACTACCACAAGGCACGCCTCGCAGCCGCTGCCAAAGACTGCGCCGCCGCCGCCGCCGCCGCCGACGCCTCGGCTGGGGCCACCCCTGGGGCCGCCGCTGGGACCGCCGGGGGGACCGGAGCGCCGGGGGGTAAGGCCCAAGACAAGGACCACGGCTTATTTTCCGATTTCTTCCAGCTGGTCACAGAGGTATATGTCCTGATGGACACGTCGATGGGAGTTCTGGATCTGGATACGTTCCTCAGGCCGCACTTGGGTCTGGCTCACTGGTACTACACCAACGGCAAGTACCCAGAAACCGTCGTGTTCATGACAATGGTCAACTTCGCGATGAGGCAAGTCGCCTCGCGCTCGACGTGGAGTCCGGATCCAATTAGGGATAGCTGTATCCTTCCGGATTTCATCATTGATATTCTTGGTGATCTGGCAGACGGGGACGTGTTCACGGTGAGAACCAATCTGTATTTCCAGTGTCTCCAGATAGCAGCGTTTCGCAGCCAGGACAAATCAAGTGTCGAATACATCCCTCTGGAGCAAGAAGGCCGGCTGCTGGATCTTACTTGGCGGTGCCTGGACTCGGAGGAAGATGGATGGATCGCCGAATGTACGACGCGTCTTCTCTCCCGAATTACGGCGATGTAATTTTCAAATAACCTATAATTATCCCACCTACTATGTGGCAACTATAATTGAAATGCTTAAAAAGACAAAATGGAAATTTTGCATGTTGTATAAAAATGACGAAAAAGGGACAGAATCAAAGTATCTCTAGCTCTTTTTATTTTTCATGTGTCATGTCGACATGACCAAGACACGACGTCAAACCAGTCTTTTTAAATGTTTTTTTAAATGTCGCATGTTTCGTGTAGACTAGAAGTAGCCACGAAACAAGCAAGACAAATAATTGCGTTTTCTACATGACAGTTGTAATATTAACGTTCCCTGTAAGGTTAGATACTGGCCAAAAAGTAGTTGGAAAAATGAAAATTGCATGTTACTACTGATAACTTTAAGATTACCTTACTCAAAAAAAATCAAGCATGATGAGGTGTGAGTAACTCTCAGTTAACATTAGTTGTATGACTCAATGGTGAATGTACATGTAGAATGTAAACCTTGGGTCTTGTTACACATTTGTTGTTTGAGCAATCCAGCTAATGGAGAAACAAAGTACATGCAAACACCATGCAATGTGCTGGTGGTAGCATAAATTAATTCTGATAATATTATGCGCTCTGCCCTTTTGTTCATAATTGTGGATTATACTTGAGTGGCTGGTGAAAATTAAAATAAAAGAATGTCGCTTATTTAACCAAACATGAAGAATGAAGATATTAACTTACATTACCTTGTTGGCCCCACGCTGTCTGTGCTTTATTTGAAACTTATTATTGGTCCGCCATTGATCGACGTAATCTCTCGGCCGCCAGAGGGCAGCAGTGTGCCACAGGGGAAGCAACTATTCGTCTTTTATTGCGTTTTTTATGCATATGAAGGCTAAACTAGATTATGTATGATACGGAATAATTCGAGAATAAAAATTGAAAATGAAATGCAAAGTGCCCCCCCACCCCTCCAATCTTCAAGCTCCTATAATATCACATGATCGATGAGGGGGATTTGAGTTTGGATTTGTTTTAGTGTGGGCATCTTGTTCGTGTCGGGGGGCGGGGGCTTTCATGGAGCTCAATCCGATGAGCATAGACATTCATAATCGCAACATGCGCATAACATGCCTATGTGACGCCACTTCAGTTGCTCCGACATATTACGAGACAGTTTACACCCGCAAACCCTCTCTGATATCCTCTTGGGAATCCCCAGTACCACATGGTGTGATCAATCATCGCTCTCTCGGTGGAAAATCGTTGTGAACATCCCTGTCTCGGTGGTAAATCGTTGTGAACATCCATGTTTCGGTGGAAAAGCGTTGTAAACATCCCTGTCTCGGCAGAAAATCGTTGCGTAAAATACAATAACAGTGACAGAAATGGATGCATTCATCCAGTGACGGATCCAAGAGTGGGTTGGGGGTAGGTGTTGTAAGCTTTACCCCATGCAAGCCACGGTATGTTCATGATTTTAAATTCAAATTAGAATTTTTGTCCATGGTTCTTGTTGAGGAAGAACGCTGTTTTATCATGCAAGATCAAGGCCATCTGAGATCTTGACGCCCGCCCCACGCCCCCCTCCCCCCCCCCACCCCGTTATGCACGCAACTGACGGGGTCATATCCGGTCATTTCCCCCGTTCCCCTGGTCATTTCCCCGCTCCCCGGTCATTTCCCCGCTCTTCCGACCATTTTCCCGCTCCGCCGGTCATTTCCCCGCTCCCCCGGTCATTTACCTGCTCCCCTGAGAAATTGAAGACCTTCCCCTCTTCTTTTCTTTTTCAAAATAGGAATAAACGTTTAAAACAATGCGATCACTATCCATTTTGGAACGCCGAATGTGACGTCATATAGAGCGCCCTCTAGCGAATGAAACGCACCGGTTTAACGCGTAAACAGCAATGGTGGCCGCAAAAGTTTCGCTTCAAAAACAAAACCCGTCGTATATTTATCTTAGTTTACATGATAGAACTACAGAATTACAGAACCTATGTTGGACAATTTTTCTTTTATTACAAATGAAATGAATTATATTCTGCAAACTAAAGTATAATAAAAACATGTTTGTAACAATTAAATATCGGTGAACGTACGCTCGTGTATGTCGCTACATTTTTACCATCGAGCCCATTACGCATTTTACCAGGGTGAAGGTTAGTCGTCTGCTGTCAATGGAGCGTCAACATGAAGAAATATTGTTTGTAACATAAAAAGAGATAACATTGCAGTACAAACGTAAGTTTGGTATCATTAAAATTGCACGGCGTTGCTTTCTCACGTCAGGGATTCTAAAAACGATCGCGGCAGATTTACGGAAGATATTGACCGAAACGCCACGCTACGGCCTTTATGACTTTGACTTTTATTAGTGTGCCTCTACCTCCCAGTGACGGCTCTGAGTGAGCCATCACATCTACGACAAGCGAAAGGTATCATAATTCGTGAAACCTACTTTAACTGCGCGGAATGTTTATTATTATTCCAAAACTCATATTTCTGCTCACGAAAGTAAGTTTCAACCACTCAAATACTGCTATCGAAACAAGATTTTGTCTCGTGAACCCGGTCTCCACAGCAGAAATGTGGGGTTTACGTCGTGTAACCCACGTTTTTTTTGCGTCAGGCCAATAGGAGAAGGCTATGCTGAAGGCCTGGGATGCGCCGCGCCGAGCTAAATAAGAACAGGTTATACGACTCAACGGCTGCCACGGAGCGTCAACACCCACTTCAATGCTTTATGTCTCTAAAACTAATGGCTGAATCTCCAAATCAATCACCTACCTGCCTTTTACGAACATTCGAATCAAGACCTACCACTATTCAGCGTTACAAGGCAACTTTTGGCACTCGCCGCGCAAATTTACTCGATTAGCCACTTACGTTTCGGCCTCGCTCAGTCCCACGACGGTCTTCAATCCGCCCGTGCAGCACAGCTTCCCCAAGTTGCTATCGACCTCCTCCACCATGACGTCACTGGCCTCGGGGCGGGATATCATTTCCAGCATGCTGCACGCCTGCAGCCACTGCGACAAACACTTCCTCTCGAAGGAGGCGCTGGTCCAACACTAAGCCGGGGTCCACGGCCTGCAGAAGATTTAGGTCATCCACAAACCGTTACACCTCAGCCTCTCCCTCCTCCGCCGCCTCCGCCTCCTCCTCAGTACCAATCCCGGTACCAGTGCCAATCCCGGTACCAGTACCAGTACCAATCCCGGTACCAGTGCCAGTCCCGGTACCAGTGCCAATCCCGGTACCAGCACGACGCCTGTGGGCCAGACCACCGCCGCGAAAGGCCGCTTCAGGGCGAAGACCCCGACGCCTGGTTCGCTAGCCCGGGTGGCGGGCCTGGAGGCGGCCAACAAGCAGTCGCCGCTGAAGAGCGGGGGCGACGCGGACACCATCAACGAGTACATCAAGAAGCTGTACGAGGACAACAAGAAGGTGTGCGATGACGCCAAGAAGACCAAGAAGCGGGACAAGCAGAGGAGCCGGAGCCCCCGGCAGCGGAGTCGCCACGGCTCACGCTCCTCCAGGATGAGCTCCACGCAAGGCAGCTTGTCCACGTCGACGGACGTTAGCCTGGCGCCCTCGGTCGACCTGGGAGGCGCGGACGGCGGCGGCGGCGCCGCTGTGGTGGTCGCCACCCCGGACCCACGTCCACCACTGCAGGGGTCCGCCCCGGACACCATCGCCACAACCTTGGGCGCCGCCGCCACAACCTTGGGCGCCACCTCCACATCGGACCACATCCCCGACACCGCTGCCCTAGGGTACCACCTACATCCGCCGTCGGGGCCCCTCATCGTTGACGCGGAGGACGATCTGGCGCCCGCCGCCCAGTTGGTTCAATCCGCGGTCGTTCTTCCTCCAGGGAGGACAGCTGGTGCGTAACGGGCTGCCCCCGGCCACCTATGTGACTGATGGTCAGATGATATGTGCGGGGGCCACGGGGGCGGATCACGCCGCCGCCGCCGCCGCCGCCGCCGCCGCCGCCGCCGGCGGCATCCAGCTAATGGACGCGACGGCGGCGGCGGACACATTGATGGCCGCGGGACACGTCATCGGCGCCAACGACTTCACCGCTATCGGACAACAGGGAATGCATCCCGCGGTAGCATCCTCGTCGTCACTGCTCTCGACGTGTACTTCTCCGGATGCACGCACCGCCGTCTTGCCCATCGTGACCAACCCTCTGCCGGCGGCGAACGAAACGGCGCCGGTGCTTAAGCCGCAGACCGCGCCAGTCGTCAACGCCTCCGTGCCAAAGTAAATTTTGGCGGAACAAGTTACACCGATGACGTCCGTCAAAACACCTGCCGCAAAAGTCCCTAAAACGGGAGGTGTGAAGACTGAGGCGAGAGATGACGTCACGCGGGGACCTGGCAAATCAGGTGGCGTCTTCCCGTCCGGTGACGCGGTCAAAATGGAGACCATTATCTTCAAAAACGTGAAGATGATTCGAGTCTCTCTCCCCGTGTGTGGTGGCTGCCAAACTCAGTTCACCTCGGAGAAGGACCTGAAGAACCACAAGAAGTCGTCGTGGGACTGTGAGGTGCAGTCGGCCATGGTGGCGAGGGAGCTTATCTTGTATTGTCCGCAGTGCTCAAAAGGGTTCGAATCCGTGAAGGAATGTCGGGCTCACCAACTGACCTCTTGCCTGAAGAAGGCCGGGTTGAAAATTCGGAAACTCTCGTCTGAGCAGTTTCAATGTCAACATTGCAGTAAAAAGTACTTCGACCACGTGACGCTGAGACGTCACCTGGGGACTTACCACGGTATTGACAACACCGTGGCCAAAGATATGGTCGATGAATGGTTTCCCGAGGTGTTTCGCGACTCCATGTTCGTCGCGTTGAACACCGAAAGACGGGAAAAGTCGCCAAGAAGAGAGCGGTCGAATCGCATGTCGCCGGAGAAACTAGGCACTAGAGATAACCAGGCCGCGGAATGCAAGCAGGAGACGTCGCAGAAACTCATCAAAGATCAATCCCACGAATGTACGTCTTGTTCCATGAAATTCCCGTGGTCCGAAACACTGTTGATTCACCAGCGCTTCTGCGGCCACGCTGTGGGGGAAACTAAGGTGGAGGGGATTGGTGCGGCCTCAAGTGGAACTATTGGTGGCGGCACGGATAAAAATACCAATGCGAAAATATCAACGGAAGGCGAAGAGAAACCCTCGGAGGAGAATATATCTCCGAAGAAAAAGAAGAAGAAGAAAAAGAAGAGAGAGAGCGATGGTGAGGGTATTTCGAGCGCGACTAACCTCGGCAAGGTTCCAGGTACACCTGCCAAGTCGACAACTGGCAATAAGAAGGTGAAACCTTACGTCGACGGCAGCGGCGCCTTCGTCCCAGCCGTCGTGGGTCGGGACGGGCCGGCTAAGGGGGACCAGGTTGACCTGGTTGCCGAGACGATCATGAGGTGCTGCGCGGCACGGATAGCCAGTCGGCCAACTACTGTGACGCGGTGACGGTGGATGACGCCAGGTGTCTGGACGTGGAGACGTATCAAGACGAAGTGGTCGAGGTTCGCACTTGCGGCTACGACGAGTGTGCGACCTCAAACGCCGCCGAACAAGGGTCTGAACCCAACAAGAAGAAGAACAAGAAGAAAAAGAAACAGAAAAAAACGGCGAAGAAGGATACGGGTGCTGTCCCGATTGCTGTGACTCCCATCGCAGCTCACACGTCGCCACCGAAAGCGGATCAAATGAAGGAAAACGACCATATCGATAACAAACAAGATAGCTGTGAAAGTGCTGAAGAACTCAAGGGAGACGTCACACCATTGGAAGAACCAGAAGACAAGAAGAGTTGTCAGGCTTCAGATGTTATTAGCGATAACGCCGAGCCCCCTGAGCTCGAGGATGCGGAGGAGGAGCCCGAGTCTACCAAGCAGCTGCGCCGTCTGCCCTGTCGAGTCGCCAAGGAGAAGGAATCGATCCGGGAGTCTGAGCGAGTGAGCTGCCAGGCGACGGACACAGCGGTGGTGGTCGGGGACGACACCTCGGAGTGTGAAACGGGCGAGGGCTCGGAGCGAACGGGGCTGCGCAAGTTGCCCTGTAGGATAGCCAAGCAGATAGAAGACGAGCGCGAACGAACGGTCTCCCATGAGGCTAAGTGTGGCGTGGTTATGGATTCACCTCAGTGCGGTGAAAGAGGGTCCAAGTCTGACGGACATTCGCTTCGTTCTCTGCCGTGTCGGATCTCCAAGCAGCGAGAAGAGGAGAGAACATCTGTAGAGCGCCAAGGTCTGGGAGACCTAGACGCCGTGACGGCCTCGCCAGTTGACGTCGATGACGGCGAAGCGAGAAAAAGCTTGAGGAGACTGCCGTGTAGGATTTCTAAAGAGCGAGAGGAGATCCGACTGAAAGAGAATGAGGAGATATCCCAGAGCCGGTCCGCCGAGAACAAGGACATTCCACCAGACTGTAAGCCACGGGTCGCGACGAAGGGACACGTTGGCGATTCAACCAAGAAGGCGGCGAGTACAGGGAACGATCTTAGCAACGAAGAGAAGAAAATGCCAGAGGACCATGGTACAGAAGCCCTGACTTCTAGTATCGGAGGTCACGTGGCGTCTGACGTGATTGGTCTTCCCGATAGCTATGACGATGATGGAGGGGAAGACGATGACGACGCCATGGTGGATGAGGCTGATGGTGACGTCGATGGCGGCGTGCAGTGTGAGCGACCCGTGACGCGATCGCACAGAGCCGATCCGTCCAGCACGGCGGAGAAGAATATCATAGAGGATCATAAGAGCATCGAGAAGCAAGCGCCCAGTCGTCGAGCGTCGGAGCTGCAGATGCTGGACCGGGACATTATTGAGGTGGCGCCTGGCTGCGTGGGTCGGGTCACACGGTCCAGGAGGAGTCTGGAACACGAACTGAACACTATTAAACTGGAAGATTGCTCACACCGACAACCGAGAACGGCCGCTACCATCTCCTCGGGTGACGAATGTCCGGCGACCGGGTTAATGTGTGAGAATAAGGGAATCTCCGACCGCCCTAGTGGTGGTCATCCGGGGACGGAGGAATCGACGGACATGTCGCAGGATAACTTGACGAATGGACTGGGAGACAAGCTCGACACGGGGATGTCGGGCAGCTCCGACGGCTGCGCGAAGAAGCTGACCGACAGCCCAGCTGAACCGGTGAGGCTGAAAGAAGGGGAAGCTGCTGTCGAGCTTCACTCGAGTGGAGCTCCGGACATTCCGACACAAGGCGAGCTGGATGACGGAATGGCGGTGAAAGACCAATCACTGGTTGGCAATGATTAAGATTTCAAAATAGAGCATCCACTGAAGGAGGAAAACACAACGGGTGAGAATCCACAGTCATTGAATCGAGAAGATGACGTGGATTCTAAGCACGGTTTATCGCTGGACGACATGACCAGGAGGCCTCTGACCAGAAGTCTTCGGCAGAGGGCTTCCAGCCAGACATCTGCTAGCGACGATGTAGACTGTCACCACCATGACGAGTGCGGATCCGCGCAGGCGGGTCGGCCAGACCAGTACCGGCTACGCAGCTTATCGATACGGGTGGAGGATTGCATGAAGTGTACGCCGGAGGCCGCGAATGAACCGTTTAGGTACTCATGGGAGCAGGACCCACAACTGCAGCTCGGGGAACCAGGCGTCTCGGAGTCGAGCGTCCCATCCGCTGGCTCGCTCGACACAGGACCGGAGTCCTCACAGAGCGGTGCGCCTACCGCGTCTGCCGCCGTCGAGGAGGAAAGCGTGTCGGTGTGTTTCGTTCAGTCGACTGATAGTTCAATGGCGCCAGGAGGTACTGCAAGGAGGTCCTCTCACAGCGGTAGCGTGGGCACAGCGGGTCTGGAGGAGGATGGCCAGTACGTGTCGGACACCTGCTGTACGGACCCAGGCCCCGAGGGTACCGACCCGGAAGAGGCCACAGCGGACGACTCTTCGTGCCAGGGCGCCACGTTGAATGAACCTGAAGCAAATGTCCGCGAACCTAGCGAGAAAACTGACGGCGCCACCGAAATATCTACTAAAAACTGCCAGCCGGATTTTCCATCTTTAGAGTGCGATGAGAGTTTGCCGGAGAGTCCGTTGCTCCAAGATAATCATACCAACGCTGCAGACACGGTACAGAGTGACTGCGAAACAGATGACGGCGCGGTGACTTTCGAGGAAGTGGCGTATGACGCGACAACGGGACGCTGTTCGGGCGATGTGGGCAGTGAAGAGCCGCAGCCGCCAGCAGCTAGCCATTCAGACGGAGGAAGCACGACTGAAGCAACAACACCCGATGAGAGAGGGTGCAGCTCTATAGAGCAGTTCCCGGATGGGGTATCAACTACGGGGGAAGCTGCCGACAACACTGTACGTGATTCGGAGGTTCTCCGTGCTTTGCCGCGAGAGGTACGCGAACAGCCTTCGGACAGCGCCGCGGGAGTCGCTGCCCAGAACAACGCTGCTGACGAGAAGAATGACGGCGATGACGTCGATAACGTGAGCCCTGAGCACAACGAGGAGCGAGAACTCCCCGACCGACGAACTTCTGAGGCCAACGGGGACTGCGACCATCCCAGGATTCCAATGTGTCCTGCTTCGAAGGACCTCTACGATCAGTCCATCAGCCCTTCGGCTGGATCCTCGAGTACGAATGCCTCGTCCGAAGTGAAGCACCGATATGTGGCAAGAAGTGGCGGCGTGAGAACCATAGCCGCACGCCTGGCGTTGGGGAAGAGGAAGGGGAAGAGGCAGCGGGACAACAGCCCTCGAAAAGCCACGCCAGTGAAGGGAAGCCCCAGGAAGGAGGGTTCCGGGGACTCTTGCTCAAAGGCACCTTCGATGATCGCCGAAGAAAAGTCGAGACCCGGCTTTGGAATCCACCCGATGCGAGACTCTCATTAAAGACGACGAGAGTCCGGACGAGCCAAAGGTGGCTACGGAAGAGCAACCCCCTCCCGCTCCCTGTGTCGAAGAGAACCCCGCTACAGAATCAAAACCCGCCGAACTCCTGGACGTTGCGGAGGTTACGGAACGTGTGAACGTGTCTCCAGCGACGGATACGACACAGGACCTCGTTCACACGAAACCTCGACACGAGTCGTTGCGTGTCCGGGCGATAGGTGTCGCTACGACTCCCGTTAAGGTGTGCGACATGTCGGTGAAGCCTGAAGACTGGGCGGATATTCTGCAGAATGTGACCACCATTGAGGAGGGACTCGTGGAAGACGAGGAGACGTGTACGCTGGGGGGAGTGTCCGGCGGGGAGAAGGAGGAAGAAGAACAGTCCACTCCGAATGAGATGGACGGTGATCCACTCAGGCCGCTGTCTCCATTATTCGGGGAAGATGGAAGTCAGAACGACGTTGCTGTTGCTGAAACAGTCGAGCCGACCGACGTAAGTGCCCCTCCTTCTCCTCCTCCTCCGCCTCCTACTCTATTCGGGGAGGAGGACAGGACGCCGACGAATTCCGCCGTGGCGCTGCGTGTCCGGGGCGGTCGCTCGTCCGCCGGCGCCCCCCTGACCGTACAGTGCCCCAGCTCGAGCGAGGACGACCAGTGCGAGGAGCGACGCACCGTCGTCGTCATCAGCCCCGGCAAGAAGATCGCGATGATCCTGAGCGAGGAGGAGGACCAGCCCAACCAGTACATGTTCGAGAAGGACACCTGCGGGCGCTTCATCTGCCCCTGCTGCGACACGGAGCGCGTCTTCTCCGCCCAATACAGCCTGCAGCACCACCTCAAGTGGGTGCACGAGATCGAAATGACCTCCGAGGTCGACCTGCGGCACCTCAGTCTCGAGTGTCCCATATGTAAGGAGAAGCAGCGCTTCGCCGACAGCTAGGCGCTACAGTGCCACATGAAGTGGATTCACCGCATCGCCAATTACGGCGTGTCCTCCTCGATGGAGTGCACGTCCTCCGAGCGAGTCGCCTCACCGGCTCTGAGCGGGGAGCAGCAGCTCGCCCGGCGCGGGGCCGCCGCGGAAGCCTCCAACAAACGGGATCATCAGAAGATGGAGTCGTCCGGCAACAGCAGCAGTAGCAGCAGCAGCAGCAGCAGCAGCAGCAGCAGCAGCAGCAGCAGCAGCAGCAGCAGCAGCCAGGTCGACGTGGAGAAGAAACCGGCGCGGGATTACACGGTGATCAGACCCAAGCTCACTCCGCAGAACAGCGAGGATTCCCGACTATCGGAGCCGTGCGGGGTTCCCAGAGAAGGCGGCTCTTCCTGCTCCTCTTCTCTGCTCGTCCTGCCCGACTCTCCGCGCAGCGATATCAACCTGGCCCAGGAGGTCGACCCGTCAGCCGTCACGCTGGGCATGCCTGGCGGCGACGTCGGCGACGTTGGTGACGTCATCCCGGGGGATAAATCTGCGTTGTGCGACGTGACGGCGGCTGACGACTGCAGGGTCTCTGTGTCCGTCACCTCCAGCGAGATGACGTGGAAGTCCGGCTCGGGCAGCGCCAAGAGCTCCCCGCCCAGCGTGCGGTCTGACGGCGGCGGCGGCGGCGGTGGCGGCGGTATCCCCCTGGACAGGGACAAGCCGCGCCACCTGGACGTGCGCAAGACGTGCGCCGTCTGCAACATCGCCTTCCTCAAGTGGGTCCACTTCAAGCACCACATGAAACGCTACCACCCGGCCTGTAACGCGGGTGGGGACGGCGCCGCCCTGCGCTTGGCCGACTGCCCCCGGTCCCGCCAGCAGATGTGGCCCTGCGGCCGGTGCCACGCCGTCTTCGAGCAGTATCGCGCCTGGCAGAGCCACGTGGACGAACACAAGCGCAGCCCCCGACATGTCTCCGAACCCATGACCGGCATCTACGCCATGCCCAAGGGGGCCGCTACGGTAGCCACGGAGCCTCAGTCGGAGGGGACCTCTAAAAAGAGGAAGGGTTCTTCCCAACTGGCCGCCGCCCCCGGTAGTCCTGCTAACCTGGACGCCGCCGCGTCCGGGAGTAAACCGCGAGGGGGCAGCACTGGCGAGGTGGATGCCGAGGAAGACGAGTCCTCGCTCGGCCCCGTCAAGATCAAGATCGTGGAAGTCAAGCCAGTGGCGACCCTGGCGGCGGAAAAGGAAAAGACGACAGTGGCGCGAACCCCCAGCAAGGACCAGTCGTGGGAGGCCATCATGGGGCTCAGCGCTGAAGCCCCATCGATCCGGACCTACTCCAGGAAGAGTCCCGGATCGACTGGGTCGTCCTCAAGGAGTGGTATCGTCGTCTCCCGACGCCCTCCCGAGGTGGAGCAGTTGGAGGGTCCGCTGACCGGCCAGGGGGATCGCGCCGGGTTCGACACCAAGGTGGCGGCGTGGGCGGCCCAGACCTCACTAGTGACGTCACAGCCCGGCGAACCGTCCGTCGCGGGGCGGGGTCCGGATGACAGTCCCTTGACGTCGTCCCCGGCGGCGGCGGCGGCGTCAGCGGACGACAGGAAGGTGCCGTCGCCCGATAGCGGGACGGCGGCTGGGCGGGACCGTGCGGCGGTGAGCGGGGGCACGCGGAGGGTGATGACCCGGCGACAGTCGTGGGATGGGGCGCCGATGGCCCGCCCGCCGCCCGCCAGACCCCCCCACGCCGCCCCCCGGGCGCCCGCCAGGCGTAGATTGTCCGAGGACGTGAGCGCGGCCGTTAGAGGCGCCACCCATCAGGCGACTCCGTCCAAGGTCGTGGTTGGTGTGGGTCCCGCGCGGGCACTGCCTCACCCAGCGGCCTCATCCAACGGTGTCGATGGCACGTCCGTGAAAGATGCCCCGGCGAAAACCCCGGTGGCCATGGTGACTATGGATGATGACATTTCCCAGCAGGCGTCGGCTACGGCGTCCGTGCGCCGGAATCTTGACAGCCCTCAGGCGTCGGGTGACAATGGCAAACACTTCTCGGAGACGTCTGAGACATCCCCGGCGACAGGGAAAATGAGCGCCGCGCCCCCCCAGCCTCCCTCGGCCCTCACCCCGGCCTTGACACCGGCGCGGAAGGCCGACAAGCGGTCCGTGGTGTGCGCCGACCCCGGCCAGCGGCGGGACTCCAAGCGGATCCGCCACGACGCGACGGGATCCGCCGAGCCAGCGCCGTTTCCTCAGAGCAGGCGACGGACCAGCAGTAGCAGTAACAGCAGCGGCAGCAGCAGTCAACCGCGCAGTCGGAGCGGCGCCGTCACCCTCAGCAGGGTGGGCGCGGTGCCTGGGCCCGGCGTCACGTCCGCCAACCCCGCCGCCGCCGGCCCCCAGGGGGCGGCACCGCAGCACGGGGTATCGACGCGCCGGGCCTCGCTAGAGGGCAGTGCCGGCATGGCCCTCCACACCCGCCGCGCCACCAAAGTCGCGCAAGAAAACAAGGCGAAAATCGTCAGATCCGTCGACAAACGGAAGAAATAGTTCTCCCGGGCGCCTTGTGGGGGGGCCTGTTGTTAGGGTTGTTGCTAGGGACCTCAGCTGAAGCGTTTCGCCGCTAAGCATGTATCACGAGGAGATAGTACTCTCGGATATTTCTCAGAAGACATTTATGCGTGGTTAAGGCAATTGTTAAGTTCATTCAATGATTAGCATTGTTAACGTCAGCTAGACTCTTTAAGTCTCACACTGTCACCATCTGCTTCGCACGTCTCTGTGCTCTACTATACATACTAGTGTTATAGATATGTCGCCCATGGTCGCCAGTAAGCTGGGTGTAAAGGACAGACGCTTTGCCAGCCTCCCCGCTGCAGTCGTATATCTCAGCATGTCACTCTTCAGTCATTCTTTATTCTATCCGCGGATGTTGCATCTGATGTTGTTGTGGGCCATGTACAAATGTTGCCTTTCTGTACTGATCGTGTCGTCGCATTTTGATATGGCGCTGCAGTCGTTGTTCCAACACCAAATATCCATGGAGATTAGACGTAGCACGAGGCCGGACCGTGGAAGGAATACACAGACCTGTCGCTGTCCCGTGTTGCCCTTGTCCACCAATCGTCATGTTCTTTGTGTCGAGTTACTCAGTGACTGAGACTTTTACCGTTAATACCGACAAATGTCGAAGAAACCCTGGTTGTGAGGATAGGATATACTCGTCTTGTGAGGATATATTTGTCTTGGCGGTATATTTTCTCTTACTATAAGATGTCGTGATTATGTCCTACTTCGTGTTCTCCCGTTTCACAGATATTTACCGCCGGAAGCATTTATCAACCAAAAGAACCAGTATTGTTCGAACCCAAAACGCTTGGATTTTTAGTCACATACCATGTCTCGTGTGAGTGTTATATCCTGGTTTTCTTCAGATCAAGTATATTTTAGCCTGTTTGGGATTTCTCCGTGGAGTCTTCGTGGATTACTTTGGTGCAGACTACAGACCGGAGCTGGAGAATCGGGCGCTTTATAACTGTTGTGGCTGTCCTAGGGTAAGACGAGATCATTGTACAGCGTTGTTAGAATAAAACTGTAGATTTTTAATGAAATGTGTGTATTTGGTTTTGTGTTGGGTTTATCCATCGGAATGGGATGTTGCTGAGCCGCATTTGGTTGCAGGCGGTCTAGCCCTGGTACATGCCTCTCCGACCACGCCCGTAAACGGAGCAAGGGAGATCTCTCCATGGCTCCGATTACAAGCGTGGTAAGAGAGGCATGTACCGGGGGGCGCATTTCTTTGGTACCCCGGGTGTATCCCTACGGTGGACTTAATACGCACATTACGCATCGGTTCACCGCCCGACACTTCTTTCACCCGGGATGCGCGCGCATGCATTCGGTACGCCGATGTGCCCCGTTCTAAACAGCACGGGGCATTCGGGGCGGCTGATTGAAAGGTGATGTGAACGGTGTGTGCATTTCATTGGAATAGGCATATCCCTATCGGCATACTCGAAAGTTCCCTGTCACGTGTTGCGGGCCCCGGGGCGGGATACCGAACCTGGCCCAAAGAAATGCGCCCAGGGCTACAGGCGGTCCACCCGATGCGGGAAGATCTTAGGACTTCGGGTATCATTTTGATGATATCCGCGGCTAACGTCGCTTTGGGGCGTGGCCGTGGAAGTGAACGGCATTTACTTTACTTTACTAATGCTCGAGCCGGTCCAACTATACCGGAATGTATATTTATGCATGAGCTCCGTGAACGTGTCTGAGCTGTTGAAGGAACTTTTTCACCGTTTCAGCACTTAATTCATGTTCCATATATGCTTATGAAGCATTCGTCGGTCAGTAAAATGTTCTAAATGTTAATCGGCGATCTACTTTTTTAAAGTGTTCGCAGCAACTCTTAAACTTTCCTCGCTACTTTATGAAGGCGACCAGTGAGTATAGGTCTAGTTACTCACCAAGCCAAGGCTTTAAAGTGTTTGTGCCACGATTTTTTTAGCGCAGAGTTCACTTTGTTTCTAAAGGAATTCGTCATAATGGGAGTTTACAGTTTTTATTTCACGATATCACTATAAACGCGTTCGTCAACGTAGCAAAACTGAGGTCCGGCGGGTTTATTTCTGGGAGCATTGCATCTGAGCGTTATTTTGAAATTTCCACAATGATGTCACAAGATTGACAGGTGAGCTTTGATGCAGTGCGCAGGCATCTGTTGTCGAGGGCGTGTATTGTTCTCATGGTTTTCGTTGAGTTCAAGCCAGCAGAGATGATCTGAGTCTCAATGTTGAAGCACATGGCATCCTTTGACGTCACTTTCCTCGCTCCTAGAATTTAGGTGCGAAAATGACTGGAAAAAGTATTCCCTTCTACTACTTGGGGCCTTATATGGTTATAGCTCGATAATATACGCGTGGAAACACAGACTATTAACATACACGCCAACCCTACCGCTTTACGCGGTAGACTACCGCTTTTTGAAGACTTCTACCGCCTACCGCTTTTAACATTATTCCTACCGCGTTGCAAAATCATATTCTATTGCAGTCAAATTACTCCCCAGGATGCAGGAGAAGGCACAATTTAGCACCATTTTTGACAATTTTCTTGGGGGGCATGCCCCCAGACCCCCCTAGCGGCGCGCGCGACTGCGTCGCACGCAGATCTACCGCTTTTCATTCAAAATAGGTTGGCATGTATGGATTAATATGAGCTGAAGTTGTTTTGGCGTGGCACCAACTGTTTAACGACAGGTGATCCATGCGACGACTGTGGTATGCTGTGCCGCTCGTAGTTCCATAGACATAGTCTGATGTAACGCAGTCCGGTCGGATATGGGTCCAGTCTCAGAACGAGCTGTTGGCGGTAGCCATAGCGGCTTGCTCGCACGATATATGTCAAATGTGTATGACTGTCGCCTGGCGTCGGTCACAGATGAGCTTATTTATAGTAGTAAGCGCAAACTCCGCGAATTCATTGTCTTTCGCAGACGGACTGTATGACCTTCTCCTTACGACGCCATAAAACGGCGGCTGTCAACACATCTTCGTCTGCTATACTTTATGCTAGAGACTATCGTGTTGTGCTGTTATTAAAGAAGATACACTTTCAAGTAAGTTAAAATCAGAAGGGTCTCGTGTAATGGAGCAAATAAATACATAAATCGTGGCTGCAAATGGTGCACGGACAAAAATATTTACGAAAGTGACGCGGCAGATATTCAAGCAATATAAGCTTACTTACTTACCAGGCCTGTCTCCAACGCATCACGGGGTGCCGTTAGAGCCAGGAAGCATTTGCTGTCTTTGCGGTGTTGCAGCGCATATTTTCGCGTATAGGGCGCACAGTTTTTAACTAGCCGACAAAATATGGATCTTTCCAGAATCCTTCGTGTTTCACAAAGACGGTATAAGGAGCATGTCGGTATTAAACTCGGTATTAACTTTAATACCGAGTCGTATCAGGTTTAGGGCTGATAATACCGACCTATTGAAGAGCCACAACTTGGCACAAGTCCTCTGACTGAGTTTGATGGCCATAAATGCAGTCGACGGCTTTGTCTGGTTTTGTCTGTGTCATCGTTTCAATGTGTATTGTGACATAGACTTTTCGTGTTCAAGGCTTTATGATTTAAAATAAAACTGACGAAAGGGGCAGTAAATCTAAGCAGTTGGAAATCATTCCATACCGATGTCACATTTACAAATAGATCGAGCCACGATCTAGCAAGTTACGCTTTCATGAGCATAATGTTCGCGTGGCGAGTTCATGTCGTCATAGAACTAGAAACTGTATATTACATTGTTGCGCTTATATTGTCTCACACCTGGATGGTCTAGCTGTTCACCTCAGCCTTCAGACCGATGCGATAAACATCATGCCACATAGATGTTTTTTTTGATCTCGAAACAGCAGATGAGCAAAACATTGATAACATGTATTAGATAGCCGAATTTTGAGAGGGATATAATCACCTCAAGATCACTTGTGCCATGATTATGCTTCCATACCAGCTGTCCAGTACATGTATGCGTAGCCTGAAAATCAGACGTTAATGTCGTGACAGTCTGAAGGATCGAATGTATGCGTAAGTCAAATGTGTGCCGGCCGTGTATAATCATTCATTTGGCGCCTTGGAATAAAGCGTTGGTTGGATAGCATTAGAACCCACACGTTAATGTAAATAAGGTAAGTTTGCCCGAATCTGACCCATTCATTTGTAAAAACAGCTCGGTTTGGAGATCAAAACTAGACTTAACTAGAATCTATACGATTCCGCCATTGCATGGTCACGTTTAGCGTTTTGTAACGATATGTTGTGACGTCACTATCATCAGATCGGTATTAATGTCGGTATTAAATCGCTTAATACCGGTCACAGCTAATAGTCTACCGTCTTTATTTGCGTTTGGGAAACGGTATTACGAGTCGGTATTACCTAAGACAAAATTTGCCGGTATTTAAGTTAATACTGGTATTACCTAATACCATCTTTGCGAAACCCACCACAGGGCTTTTTCTGGGCACATTTATTCGATCAGCGCCAGCCGCGCCATTATGCGCTGCAACACCGCAAAGACAGCAAATGCGGCCTGGCTTTAACGGCACCCTGTGATAAGTTAAGAGACAGGCCTGGTAATATACTTACATGCGCCATCTTAGATTTTTTTACACTTTACAATCAAGACTAAAGTAATCTTTAAATTATGATGCATATATTATTTATCACTTTGAGTCTGTAAAACAACAATTGAAACATAAAACCACGCGGTTTGTTTATATCGCGCGCGGACATCCTAGCGAGCCGTGTTCGACATCACACAGAATACCGAAGGGGTCTCAATAAAACGCGGACAACTTGTGAAAATTACCGGCGAAAGCATGCGAAATACCTCGGAAAACTTCGGAATCTCCGCCGCGAAAAAGTTTTCCGAAGTTTTCCGTGTTTTATTCATGACCCTACCGAACAGCGAACAGGCGCGTAGGAATATAAAGCCGGCCACCAACTCTCTTGCTCCGAAAAAAAAATTCGCTCTCTCCGGATAGCCACAGGCTTTCAGGATTTAAATTATTAGGATTATTTAACATGGATAAGAGGTTGGTACAACAAAAATTAAGGAATATATTGCTTTAAACGCGTCGACAGCTCCATGCAAGTTTGATTTAAGTTACGGCTTGACATTGACACAACCTAACCCCCCTGCCCAAAATCTAACCCCCCTGCCCAAAATACCAGCAATAAGCTTACTATCGCCCACAGATATGACAGATGACACGGTAAACAGAGCGACGGCCATAGCGAAACTTGTCTGCTTCGTTTGGGTGAAACTCATAATGTTGGCATAATGTGAATTCTTTTGACAACAGGACTGTGAGTACGCCAAATTATGTTGGGTCTTTGGTTCAATTTGACAAATATAAACTGATTTTAGGCTTGTCAATGAAACATTTCGTGTCAAATTAGAAAACGAGGCAGCAAATAGTTTCCGTCTACCTCCCAGTGACGGCTCTGAGTTTACGACAGGCCACTTCATCACTCACAGGCTCGCACTAAAGCATCCATGACAAGCGAAAGGTATCATAATTCGTGAAACCTACTTTAACTGCGCGGAATGTTTATTATTATTCCAAAACTCATATTTCTGCTCACGAAAGTAAGTTTCAACCACTCAAATACTGCTATCGAAACAAGGCTTTGTGTCGTGACCCCGGTCTCCACAGCAGAAATGTGGGGTTTACGTCGTGTAACCTGTCTTATGACACATTTCGCTTGCAAGTCACATCGGGTGTTCGAGCGTTGGTGTTCGTTGATAACAGATGCCGTGCGTAAGGCCTGGGTGGTGGTGACAAAGTTCAAGAAGGTGGGATATAAGAATTGTACACGTGACTCCGGTGGCGTCTCCAAAGCGCTTTCATGAATACAAAAAGTGGAGTAAGGCAGGTGGTGATAGTTCCACGACAGTCTAACCACAGGCCACGGGTTAATTTCGTTTGGGTGCAGCGAGCTTTGCAGTGGCCAAGCCTTTATGTACTCAACTGAATAAGGTTCGTGGCCTCCAACCAACGCTTAGCTAGAAAGTTAGTTAGTTAGTTAGTTAGTAAGTTAGTTAGTTAGTTAGTTAGAAACGCCAAGGGCCATATATTTTGCCCCAGAATAGGACTTTAGCATGGGGCGGGGCGTAATATTTTGCCCCCGCCGTTCGAACTTACGGGCCCTGGTGACTGGCTACAACAGCGGGCGGGCGTGGTGGGAATTATCGGACCGCTACCGTGACGTCATCATCAGCTGCAATGCTCTACCTCTATGACTGGGGCATTAATCGATGAAATATGTCGTTCTAGGGATTGTTTTGATACTTACTTTTATTCTATATATAATCTTTATTCACAAGTTATCACATGTACATGCATACAACGCCGGCCGGCTCATCTGTCATTCTGCCTTGTCACACCACTCTGACGTAACCTTTCACGCTTGATCCCCTTGACCCTACCTAAATCGTCTGACCCAGTTATCATTATCATTCTGTCATAACGCACTCATTCATGTCTCTCATGCGATATCGTAACATCATTCCTGATGACTGTTGTGCTTTTAGTGTCTTCGAGGTAATCCACTTCCCCAAAATAGTCCACAGTGACGAGGTTATTCTTCCCGGCCAGCTCAATAAGATCCGTCCCTACTTTCTCCCATGGCCTGTCCGTAACCTCGTGGCTCATAAGGGTTTCCTTTGTTTGCAAGGTGTTAAATGCGCTGCATATATCCAGGCATGGTGTGATTACATTGTAAATGTAATCGATTACGATTACGATTACTTGGGAATTTCATGATTACGATTACGATTACAGGAAATTTCATGATTACGATTACGATTACAGAAAATATGAAAGTAATCGAGTACGATTACATTCAATGTAATCATGATTACAATCGTGATTACATGGACTGTTTTTCGACGTAATTGAAATAAAAAACACAGCACTGACGGATAATCGCACCTCTATCTTGCTGGATTCATTTAAACTTTAGAACTTTAGGATTCTCGCCGGAGAGGGAGGTGTCCCGCGTAAAAACGTATTACCTCTATGTTAAATACCATGGAACTAAAGGAAGCCACACAGATATATGACACAAGGGAATCTAGTTCAGCCACCACACCATACATCGCCGTGCACCAGTCCTGACCGAATCGAGTTCGTTTTATAACAACACCTCTTCCAATCAATCTATATAGAGAACAATAACACAAGCATCTACCACCCTCCCATCACAGCCCCCACCTACCTACCTACCCATCGCAGCCCCCACCCACCTACCTGCTCCCAACATATAGACCCCTAAGTCGCTCTGGACTATTTCTAGCTATCCAATGCAAACAAGATAATGAGGGGATTAGAATGTGGCACCCCCAGCCAGCTTAATTGGTTATGTCTGGTTATTTGTCGGGTGGGGCAGGAAGGGCCAGGGTGGTTTCGAGGGGGCTCGGATCTCTACAGTAAGACTGCAGTGGCGAGTTTCCGTATATGATACAGGCGAAATGGAAAGTATGACGATCAATTGAAGATCCAACAGCCCGAGTGAACATAGCAAAGTAATTATCAAAAGTAATCATGATTACGATTACATTAGCAATGTAATCGATTACGATTACGATTACATTGCCTTAAAAACCAATGTAATCGATTACGATTACGATTACTTGAAAAATGTAATCGATTACAATCGATTACGATTACTGATTATGATTACCCCATGTCTGCATGTATCACATGCAGAGTTGTATTGTCGCAAATCATTGTTCATACCAGGCCAGTACACACACTCTCTGGCTCTTCGTAGAGAATTCTCTATGCCCAGGTGTGAAGCATGTATGGACTCCATGATGTCTTTACGCAGTCCCTGGGAAATGATGATGCGTTCTCCCTTAAAGAGTAATCCATCCTGGACTGAGAGCTCATCCCTTATATGGTAATAGGGCATAGCCAGGTGAGAGATGTTGGTCTTTTCCTCAGGCCAACCTCTGATGGTAAGCTGGTTTAGGGTTGTTAAGACATCATCTTGTTGAACTCCTTTTTTCATAGCTTCAATAGCTTCAATAAAACCTCGAAATGTGCCTCCGGTCTTTTGCTGAGTAGAGAATGGTCCTTGGCTGTTCATCCTTAAAATGGTGTGAAACACCTGTAAACAACACACAAAGCTGTGACGTAGTGCACTTAGCAATAACACGTTGATTTTTGGTGGCACGACGCTTCCTTTTCGCGGCACGACGCTTTCGTTTCGCACGACACGCGACATTAATATTTTATGTTATCGTCTCTTTTAGGGGATTTGTCACTTTGAGCGCGTATTGAGTTATGGCGCCGTACGGAACACCGGAACAACGCCGGGAGGTGCTAGAGCTCCAGGTTGGTAACCACGAGAAAGGAGTCTGTACCTTGGAGTGGCGCTGGGCGCTGCCAGAAAGCCGGGTGTCGCAACTGGAGCATGAAAACACTGCCCTCAAGGAAGCCCTTGCGGAGCGGGATGGACAGGTACTCCTTTAAGATTACTTCTTTAAAAAAGTAAGTGCTTTGTTATTGTTATGCCCGGTTGGATCAGCCCAAGCGGTCGGTGCATGGTTCCAGCCCCTTTGAGCAAATGTCGTTTTTGGATAAAGTTCCCATGTTTTGCTTGGCAAAGTCTCCCGGATACATAGCGCCTCTGTACCTTGATCCCTTTCATTGCCGCGTTTGACCTAGGGATGTTAGAGCCTCCTACGTAAACCAACCAATTAAACTGTAAATAATTCCGTCCATTCTTAAGCGGGCTTACGACTTTTCGAGAGTTAGATATTAAATGGAGCACATAGTCGTCAA
The DNA here is from genome assembly GCA_964019135.1 of Arenicola marina. Lineage (NCBI taxonomy): Eukaryota > Metazoa > Annelida > Polychaeta > Arenicolidae > Arenicola > Arenicola marina. Next base: position 15,284,967 of record OZ025256.1, on the reverse strand, counting down.
CGTTGATGCTACTTCTGGTGTAATTGTTGATTATGATAATGTATGCAGATGCAGGATGAATCTTACAATTCCGATTACATTTAAAATTCTGAGAGAACACGTGAGGACATTTATTTGGTTATAATTGCTTAGGCAGTAGTTCACCCTGCGATGTTTTGTCACGAACATTTTACCAACAGAAATGATATGAATCTGAATTGTAATAAATGTCCAGAATAAAACTACCAGGCATTCTATTCTGATTACAAAATATATTGGTACACATGCCTCGAAAGACCCTTTGGGCCAAAGAGTTGAAGGATGACCCATCGGCGAAGGATGAGGGAGAAGACGAAGATATGCGTGGGTAAGTCTGATCTAGAACCCCATTCATTGCATATTATTTAACATTAACTACAACTGCCTCGTGCCACTACAATGCTGGTAAACAAAATCATAAATAACAACAAAATTTGGCATCGTTCTGCTGATGTATGATGAAAAGCATATTTTAGTAACGTAAAGCATTCTATTGGTTGGCATAAAGATCTGAACAAAGATAATGAGATTGTATTAACGAGACCTGTATAAGTCTCATTATTTTATTACGGTAAGGACCGTTTGATACCACGGGTGCGGGGGACCCTTGTGATCTGGTTTAATGCAATAACCTGGGGTAGAAAAAGAAAACATTTGGATTTGAACTTTGCAAACAGAAAATAAGAAGCAGAAGACCCGGGGCAGTATTCACAAGAAGCGTGATTTTCTGTCCTTTATGTTCTTCAGATTGCATAGTCAAAAACAAAATGAACCTAAATGTTGGCACATGCCTCAATTTGAAAATGCCTTTGTTGGGTGGCCCTTTTGTGTGTGTTTTTCCCGAGAAGGTTTTCAACATTTTCTAGTTAGCATTAATTAAGTAGATTTGCTTTGCGCTTGGTAGTGACAATTGCGTTACACGTTACGCATGAGAAGTGCATTTTCAGCGTAGCCTCAGCAGTTGGTGGCTGCAGTATTCATAATCTAAAAACGATATTCATTTAAGAGATGGCATATTCCTCATTTTGAAAATGCTTTTGGTCAAGGTGTTCTTCGCCGGGAAATCTGTTTCCAGCAGTTCTACTTAGCGTTCAGTAGATTTGCATGGCGCTACGTATGATTCATGAATATCGACCCTGGCCCATAGGCTGACCAAATGAAGCCATGCATGCAATATACTGACAATAATCGCCACTGATGCTACGCCACTAGACTTAGCGCTAAGTGAAAGATTTATCGAGCGATTATCTGGTTCAAAATACATAAATAGTCGCCCAAGAAGTGGATTTCCTAAATTAAGAAAGTGTTAAAATTATATCGAAGAACATTTCTTAATAATGAGTACCACTGATGAGAAATGATGAGACATGGTTAAAAAAACACAGGTAAAGCACTAGACTAGCAAATATTATAATACAAAACACCTATGAGCATTTCTTGCAACTGCAAACGTTGTGTCTTGATGAGTTCCCTACTTAATGAAATGCTTGTTTAATGACAACATGCGAATGATCTACTTTCCCGCCAGATCGTGATGATCATAACAATGTTTTAAGTAATTCGTTCTTATGGTTTGCATGTTATTTTGGTTCCCTGTATTTTTACGATATGCCTGGTGCATGAAGTCATCAATATAACAATACAGTATACAAATTTCTTCAACTTTCCTTTGCTTCCATCGGGATGAGGGCCCGGCCCGGTTGCTCAGTGGGTTAGAGCGCTCGCCTTGAGGGTTCTGGCCACCTGAGAGCCTGACGGCACGAGGATCGATCGTTCGAGCCCCCCTGTGGCCATGTCTGTGTGGTCGCAGGATAAAGACCCCATGTCCTTCTTCGCAAAGAGTCGGGCGTTAACCCCGGGCCATGGCTCCACACTTCCTTTCTTCTCCCATTGACGCGATATGACCAAAAGTGGTTAAAGTGTCCTGAATATACAACCATCCGGAGGATATTGGCAATGAAGAGTTGCTATACAGATGGATGAAGGATTGCTATTGATTGATGAACAAAAACGTTATCCATTATAAAATTATTATATATATTATATATATATTGAAACTAAACGCATCTCTTTATGACAAATATTAAGCAAACTACAGCACTTTGACGTTGTTCTCTTAATTCGATGGTCTTGACCTTTGACATTTGACCTTGGGAATTCTGTAACTTGAAAATGGTAGAGGCTCCGGCATGGCACATTTCCATAACAGTTCGTGAACCATAGCTGTTGGCGTTTGGATAGTGGAGGGTACGGTAGAAAAGGGAAGAAACCGACAAACATACCTGGCGAGTGTTAAAACTAGAGAGACCGACATTAGACGAAAATCTAACGATCTACAAACAAACACACAAACATATTTACAAACCAGACAGTATACTGCCAGAAGTTTTTATTGTATTGGTTGATGCTGAATTAAGCCCATGCTAAACAGCAAATTATCTTGGTCTCCTCACATTAATGAAATATATTATAAAGTTATGAGAAGAGTGGATATGCTTTCGCGATTAAGGTATAAATTGGGTCGTAGGTCCCTGAATATTATGTACGAAAGGTTCATTAGACTGTCAATGGAGTATGCTTGTGTGGTATGGGACGGTTGTTCGCAATCAGACTCGGATCGATTAGAATCGGTGCGGCTGAGGGCGGGTAGGTTGGTTTGTGGAGCTATTAAATATACAAGCCATCTTCATATTTACAATGAACTGGGATGGGAGACAATGGCCACGCGAAGGGAGAGGTTTAAACTATTGCTTTTTCACAAACTATTGTATATTAGAGTTCCATAATATCTGTTTAATTTAATTCCTCCAACGGTCGATTCTAGACCTTCCTATGCTCTACGAAAACTAGAAAGTGTCACACCTATCAGGGCAAGATTAACTGCGTTTTACAATTCTTTTGTTCCCAGTACAATTAGAAAGTGGAACGAACCATATTCGAACAACTACCGATTTCAATGAGTTTAAAAGACAACTCTGTAAGAAAACAGACGTCCACAGTTTAAGGAAGCTTTATTATCTAGGAAGTCGGAAGACGAATGTCATTCACGCGCGTCTAAGGATGAATTGCAGTACTTTAAATGCTCAACTATTTCATATGCATATTGTCGACAGCCCGCGGTGCAACTGCGGTGCTGCTAGCAAAGATAGCGTTCATTTTTTCTATTCTTGTCCAACATACACAAATGAGCGCGAAATACTGATGGGAAAAATAGTTACTCATACCCCGATGTCACTAGGCACACTTCTTTTTGGTAACCCATCCTTGTCTTACGATACAAATGTAGAAATCTTCACAGCTGTACATAAATATATCGAAAATAGTAAACGCTTTAAAGTGTTCGTGCCACGCCAAAACAACTTTGGCTTGTATTAATCTTCTGTGTTTCCACGCTTATATTATCGAGCTGCAACGCCCCAAATAGTAGAAGGCACACTTTTTCCACTTGTTTTCACACCTACCAAGTTAAATTCTGCGAGCGAGGAAAGTGACGTCAAAGGGGAAAACAAACGCATGTGCTTTTATAGTGAGACTCAAATTCTCTCTGCTCATTGGCTTGAACTCAACGAAATGCACTCAACCATAAAAACAATACACGCCCTCGACAACAGATGCCTGCGCACTGCATCAAAGCTCACCTGTCAATCTTGTGACATCATTGGGGAATTTTCAAATAACGCTCAGATGCCATGCTCCTAGAAATAAACCCGCCGGATCTCACTTTTGCTACTTTGACGAACGCGTTTATAGTGATATCGTGGAATAAAAAATGTAAACTCCCATTAAAACAAATTGTTATTTGTTTATCTTCCCTAACCCAAATTAATTCTGAGCAAGACAAAATCGTGGCACGAACACTTTAAATAGACACCAAGTGTACCTATTGCTGCGTGGTTAAATCATCGAACTAATGGCAAACATAGTGTTAATTCTTTGAATCTGTATTTACTGGTGTGTGTGTGTGTGCGTGTGTTATATTATATATTATTATTATGTACAAAAGGAATTAATATAGGCCTTGCCTGTTTTCCGATTGTGAAATAAAAATAAGTTTAAACCAAGCCATTGCTCTATTTTAAGACGACCGAGGCCTGAACCCAACGCGATAGCTGACGCGGAAGACTTGGCCACTTCAGGCGGAATAAATAACAACCACGACACAGCACCAAACCGTCTACAGGAGGGAAGCGCGAGTGAAGACTCGAGCGACGAAGATGACCAAGCGTTTAACGACGTGTCAAAACATGTTCACCGCCACTATAGACATCGACTTAAATCGCAGTTTTCTGAACAACCCGCCGGTGAAATAGGATGTGATACACAGTATCAGGTCAATCTTGACACTGTCTTGGCCAACCTAGAGAGTCTGTCGTTCTCCAGGGAAGGTAACAGAGTACAGCTGACCGAGAAGCTTGTCCTAGCGCTGATGGAGATGCTCATGGCGAAGTTGGGTGAGTTAGATTCTCGATTTCAGGGCGCTACTCTTGTTCGAACGGGGAGCTGTTGGTCGGGGACACGCGTCGGTAAACTTCCCTGCGAGTTTGACCAATTGATTGTACTTAACAACCATGGACTGCAGATCCGAGACAAACGAGGCTGGAGTCCAGAAGGCAAAGAAGTCTACGTCGACGAAAAGGACGCCGCCTATGGTCTTTGGGCGAAGCCAGGTCGTAACGGTAAATCGCTGCTGGTCGAGGACGCCGTGCAGTGTCTGGCAGCAGCCGACTGGGGAGGGGTACAGCAGGAAGTCGGAGTTCGGGGTGTCGACATCCGGGGCGTGCCTGAATGCGTTCAGGAATCCCTGAAATCCGGATTGACCCAGCTTCCCACACCACGCGAGGGTGAAGATCTGGGGGCAGCCAAATGGGTGCACCAGACACGCGTAGCGTTAACTCTTGCAGCAGTGTCCCGTGGTCACATGGCTAACGAGCCCACAACGCATAGTCGGAGCTCCTGCCCACTGTGCCTCTCTCTCCAGGAACATCGCAAGTTCCCCAGGGATTGTCTCCATCCAGCCGTAGCCCAGGCTCTTCTAGAGCCCGCCAAACCCTGGATCACGGTCCGGTCTTGCTATTGGAACTACCTGGTCCTTAGGGATTTACTGATCGAGGCGAATGGTGCCAGGACCCGAGAAGCCAGTCTAGCGCCCCGGGGTTGTGTAACCAAGGCCATCCTAAGCTACATGGAGAAGTTGTTGGCAGATGTCGAGGATTGGGCGAGCGGCAAGATTTCTCATCCTCTGCTTCACGTAGACATTTACCCTCTAAATGTCAATGAAAATTCCAAACTGCCCAATCTCAAAAAGAAATATGAAACAGCTGTTAGAGCTGTTATCGAAAAGTGTAAAGAACAAATAATTTAGCAATAAGCGCCTGTTACTTCCTGGTTATCAATAAGCAAACTGTATGTTTCATGATGTTATCACGATGTTGTCATGATGTTATCACTATGTTATCATGATGTTATCATGATGTTATCACTGTTATCCTGATGTTATCACTGCGTTATCATGATAACATGTTATCAGTGTTTTCGTGATGGTGTCACTTTGTTATCAGGATGCTATCACTATATTATCACTATGTTATCATTATGTTATTTATCATGATGTTATCACTATGTTATCATGATGTTATTATGATGTTATCACTATGTTATCATGATGTTATCATCATGTTATCACTATGTTATCATGATGTTATCATTGTGTTATCATGATGTTATCATTATGTTATCAGCCCACTGTATGAGACGCTTAAAATGAAGCTTAAACGTATATTCGCATTCTTGAATGAAGTTTTTTTTTGGCTAAACGTTAGTATTCCCATGATCGATGTATGAACTGTAGAAATAATATAAAACGCAAATGGAGTACCGTGAAATATGTGCTTTGTCTCTCAAAGGATAAATATATTCAAACAACAAAATATCTGACCGTCTGACTGTATCCAATATAGATTTCAATACATTCTTCTCGCAGGCTGTCCTGCACCTTGTGAAAACAGTCAGGATTAATTAAATGCCAACCAGACCAACATCAACAAGAACGTTGAGGCTCTAACTCATCCTGTTGGTAAGATCCTGTTGACTCAAATTTATCATGATATGGAGATGTTAATATGCAGATATCTGGCAACCATATTGGCACATATCCTATTGCTCATTGCTTTAAGAGATAATCAGATATCCATGACATGCTATCGAATGTGAGATCTATTCTTATGCTTAATCGGTTAGTCATTGCGGCCTGATTGTGGGTTGACTCATATATGTTTTATGTACTAACCGGAAGGTCGTTTCACCTTGAAGCTGCATTTTTTATTTATTCAGGGTTTGTTTGGTTTGAAATCAAATCGACCATCTTTAAGGGTTTGTTTGATTTTGGATAAAATTGACCATCTCTATCGACGGGACATATCTTGAATTACCGATAAGTTTATGTTAGTCCCATTTTGGTCTATGGACCATGCTATGGTTGACACGTGCTTGCCATACCATGACAGCATATCACATGCCCTGCCTGTGGAGGATGATGTCTGTGGAGGATGATGCCTGTGGAAAATGATGTCTGTGGAGGATGATGTCTTTGGAGTATGATGTCTGTGGAGTATGATGTCTGTGGAGGATGAAGACGATCGATGAGGATGCCGGATTCCGCCATCGAGGATGTCCATCACGTTACATAATAAATGAACCTATTCACTATAAATAAAGACATTATTCTCAAAATTGTTTTTTTTATTAAATGGTCCTTTCTGTTTGAATATGCGTCCGTTTGAGGGAGAGCTCGGGGTCACCACGTTCACAAAAAAGGCTATAATTTCATCAAAAATGAAAATCATGCCCCCAAACCACGTTTAAAAACTTCTAAAAACACGTTCTTGTAATAAAAATAAAGAAAAATATAAGTAGCCGTGCAAATTTTCCGAGAAACAAGTCCTGAAACTTGAAAATGTTATTTCAGAAATTTTTTTGGAGCAGCTTATTTCACACCAATTATCAATAATGTACGCCTTGTGCTCACATTTTAATAAATCTGGTTATATATAATGGTCTCCAATATAGTTATGATCTACACGAATGTGTTCTGAACTATTTACACGTTTTCTCCATGTTTTTTTCTTGAATATTCGGAATTTATCACGAAAAGCCATTCTCGGGGAAATACCCTGTGTATGACGTCACGAATTGGGGATTCCCTGTGAATGACGTAACGAGTTGGGGGTTCCCTTTTCACTGACACCCGCCGATATTTGTCGATGTTTACCGAGGTCTTCTCTAAATCGCCGAAGCTTATTATACGATGTTCTATTTATTTTACCTATGTCACCACTTCTTTTGCTGCGTTTTATTCGTGCTTTGTTTCATTAAGACTGCTTAAAATATCAGGGCTACAACCAATGTTTACCGAGGTCTGCTCAAAATCGCCGAGGCTCATTATGGGTGGCTTACCTTAATGACTGTAACCATTTATTGACACGCATTCTTATTTGTTACGATATCACGCTGATATCGAGTGCGTTATGACGGTTATGAATACATGTGTGAATGTCTTGTATGCATGACGTTATGAATGATCCGCTACCGGTATAGTCGCTAGGTGGCGTTTACCATTGGCTCATCGAGCATGACGTGGAATAAACCCCGGCCTCAGTCACTTGACAGCCGGCAACCTGAACAGACGTCTCTAGTTATTTTGTGGTAATATCACATATTGAAACATGGTGGCAGCGGTGGTAATAGTTTGAGTAACAAAGAAGAAAGAAGATAGATGAGACAATGGCTCAAGCTATAGTACCACCATTAAGAATGAACCTTACAGGAACTGGAGACAGTGAACAAGCATGGAAATTGTTCAAACAGAAGTTCAAGCTGTATCTGTTGGCGTCAGGAAAGAAAGACAAGACTGAAGAAGAAAAGGTAGCAGTCCTATTAACATGTGGCAGAGACGACTTACTTGAAATGTATAACTCTTTTGAGTTTCCTCCAGCAGAAGAAGGTCAAGACCCCTCTAATGTTATCGATGTAGTGCTAAACAAATTTGATGAATACTTTGCACCAAGAAAAAATGAAATAGCTGCTCGTTATAAATTCCACGAGAGTAAGCAGAGGCAAAGTGAGATGTTGGACTCCTACATAACCAGGCTAAAGATTCTGGTGAAAGACTGTAACTTTGAAGGACAAAAGGAAAAAATGGTACGTGACCAAATTGTCTTCGGGTGTGCAGAAGATAACTTCAGGGAAAAGTTACTAAAAGAAGAAGACCTTACCCTAGAAAAGACAATACAAATATGTATTGCTCACCAAATGTCCATAAGACAAATGAATATCTTCCACAAAGACTCAGAAAACAAGATTCATAAGCTACATGATAAGGAAGTAAGGACCAAGAGCGAGCCCAAACGACAATTAAGAGAATGTCGTTATTGTGGTACGAAGCACTTTTGGCAGAAAGATAAATGTCCAGCATATGGCAAGAATTGCACCAAATGTGGTCAGAAAAATAAGTTTGCTGTAAAATGTACAGCGAAAGGCAAACAAGTTCATCGTGTAGAAGAATATTCATCCGAATCAGAAACTGAAATGATTTTAAAAGTCAAGAATGAAGAGGAAATTCAATCTAAAAGTGTGATGACAAACATTGAAATTGAAGGACAAATTGTGAAATTCCAGATAGACAGTGGAGCAAGTGTCAATGTAATACCACAGGAAAATGTCAAGGATTTGCCTTTGGAAAAATGTGACACTTCCCTTGAAATGTGGAACTCTACAAAACTTAAACCACTTGGAAAATGCAGGACTATCATCAGAAATTGTAAGAATCGTAAGAAATATTCTGTTGAATTCCATGTGGTCAAAGAAGATTTCATTCCTCGGCTCGCGCTAGGATATTTTTTTCATTAGCCAATTTGGCTAATTCCGTGGAAAAACATTAGCCAAAATTAGCCAAATATTTGTTCGAGGATTTTCGGGTTCCATTTGTTGAAAAAAACATGAATAAAAATGTGTTTGTAGTTGAAATTTTATATTCGCCATTTTGGCGAGTGTCCAGGAAGTTCTTATCGCCAAATCCCGAATTTTCTCGCCAAATGGCTATTGGCGAATGCTAACGCGAGCCCAGCATTCCTATCCTCGGGAAAAAGGCAAGTGAACACATGAACTTGATAACTGTGAATTATGAGAATATTTCCAACATGAAGGATTTGAAGTTAACTCATCGTGAAGTCTTCGAGGACGCTCTGGGCACTTTCCCAGGAACTGTACATCTAACAGTAGACAAGACTATCAAACCTGTGGCAATTTCTTCGTGCAGAGTCCCTGTAAGTCTTAAAGTGAAATTAGAAGAGAAGTTAAAGTCTCTCAATGAACAAGGAGTGATCGATAAAGTGGACAAACCAACTGACTGGGTGAGCCGCATGGCTATTGGTACTAAGAAGAATGGAGATTTTCGTGTATGCATCGATCCTCAAACACTCAACGAAGCACTGAAAAGGGAACTCCATCCATTACTGATACTTGATGATATCTTACCTGAGCTTAGCAAAGCCAAGGTTTTCTCTCGCTTTGATCTTCGCAGTGGTTATTGGCATTGTGTGTTGGATGACGAATCAAGTTATCTTACCACTTTCCAGACACCATTTGGTAGATATCGTTGGCGTAGATTACCTTTCGGATTAGCTGTCAGCAGCGAAATCTTCCAGAAGATATTGCAGTCTACATTGGACAACTTACCAGGAGTTTTCTGCATCGCAGATGATATATTGCTATTTGGTTGTGGTGGCACTATGCAGGAAGCAAACGATGATCATGATAAGAATCTGGCAAAACTGCTAGAGAGATGCGAGAAGATGGGAATACGGTTAAATGAGAATAAGACAGAATTGAAGAAGACTGAAATCGCTTTCCATGGTCATGTAATCACGAAAGATGGATTGAAGCCAGATCCAAAGAAGGTGGAGGCTATTGTGAATATGGATCCTCCAAAGAATGTGAACGAAATACAAACTCTGGCTGGTATGATAAACTACTTGTCAAAATTCCTAACCAGACTATCAGATGTCATGGAACCTATCCGTAGATTGACTATAAAGGATACTATATGGGAGTGGAACAAGGAACAAGAAGATGCTTTCAGTGAAATCAAGAAATTGATGATTAATGTACCTGTACTTGCTTTCTACGACTCTAGCAAACCTTTATATATACAATGCGACGCAAGCCAGAAAGGACTTGGATCATGTCTGATGCAGGAAGGAAAGCCGCTGTGTTACTCAAGTCGAGCACTCACTCCAACGGAACAAAGGTATGCTCAAATCGAAAAGGAGATGCTTGCTGTACTATTTGCACTAAAGAAATACCATCAGTATACTTTTGGAAGACAAACGATCGTGCTATCTGATCACAAGCCCTTACAATCAATTGTAAAGAAGTCTATCAATCAAGCACCTCGCAGACTCCAAGGAATGTTGTTGAAGGCTCAACAATATGACTTCGACTTGAAGTACTGTCCAGGAAAGGAAATGTTCATTGCTGATGCTTTGTCAAGGGCCTACTTGCTAAACAATGAAGGAGGCGAAAACTTTGAATCTGTCAATATGGTGAAATTCTTACCTATCCGACAGGAAAGAATTGACAAGATTCGCCATGCAACTTGTGATGATGACATACTATGCTCTATCAAGCAGACAATCTTGCAGGGATGGCCTGACACTAAAGTGTCCCACCTGATCTCTGCTTACTACCACATCAGGGATGAATTGACAGCACATGATGGACTCAGCTTCAAGGGTGACAGAGTTGTAATCCCTAATAGTCTCAGAGGTGAGATCAAAGCTGCATTACATTCATCGCACATTGGTGTAGAGGGATGTCTAAGAAGGGCAAGAGAGTGCGTTTATTGGCCAGGAATGAACGCTGAAGTTAAATCATTCATCAGCACATGTGAACTGTGTAACAAGTATCCATCGTCGCAAGTGAAGGAAACCTTGATGTCACACGAAATCACTGATCGTCCAATGCAAACCATCGGAGTTGATCTGTTTCAACTAAAGGGAGTAGATTACCTGATAACAGTGGACTTTTGGGAGTGTGATCGCCTGGAGAACACAAAAACAACAGTCGTGATTCGCAAGCTCAAAGCACACTTCGCACGTTATGGCTCTCCATCCAAACTTGTGAGCGATAACAAGGATAGTGTATAATAGGATGCCCAACTGTGAACTTCCCCTATGGGCCAATTGTGACAAAACAAACCGAGGCGCCACCTATGAAATACCGTGTTAGAATGTAAACAAAAGCACGTGGTTGAATGGTAGCGTTGTATCCTGCTCGGTATCGTATCAACAGAAACGTTTATGTCAATTTTACAATAGCTGCAAGATCCTCGTAGGGTGGGGATTTCGTAGAATGTTTCTCTTTTGTGGGGTTACCGAGCTGCACCGGGGGTCTGGAGTGGGGGACGGGTGCCAGGGGTTGGGGGGGGGGGGGTAACATATTGTTCTGTTTGTGATTTTGCGCGACCGTATTTGATGGGGCGGGAAAGCCGGGATCGGTAAAATCTGGTAGAGCAGAAATTGGGATGGAGAGGCCGTCGTGCATCTTCATCACCTCGTCCCTGTTAGGGTTGGTGGCGGTGGGGTGGTGGGGGAGCGGCGAAGGGGTGGGGGGGGGGGTTGGTGGCTTAGCTATTCTTGTTATGTACTAGTACCCGCGGCGGTCCTGCAATGTATTGTACTCTGGTGGTAAAAGAACCAAATTTGGTACACTTGTAGAGTTTGAGGTACGGAAAAATTGGACTATGGACTCAGGTTAGATATTTCAAAATGGCCCCCATTTTCAAGATGGCCGCCAATTTAACCAAAGAAAGTCTATAAAATAATAGTGCCAAGATATTATTGTACGAATTTGTACTTTTGCAGTTTTACGTGGTGAACCACGCAAAATCAGAATTCATGGAAATAAGACAAAATGGCCGCCATTTTTCAAGATGGCCGCCAATATATATATATTTTTTTACATAGCAAAAAGTCCCAAGATTTTTTTTTTTGCGCACTTTTGAAGTTTGTCCAGCGGAACAACGTAAAATAAGAATTCGTTGGAATAATGCAAAATTGCCTTTATTTTTCAAAAAGAACCAAATCTTTTGAACAAAATCAGACAATTGAAGATAACTTGATGTTTTCAAGTTATAATAGGACAATATTGTAATATTGTAATAACTGTACCAAAGTAAGAAATACCCAAGTGATTTGTTCTAGGTATTCACATTTAATTGATCACACAAACATTCAAACACGGATGTACAGTATCAGTACAGTGAAGTGTCAGGTCATGTACAGTACATATTGCCTTGTACATATCTTCTCATTGTTAAATGAGCCTTAGTCTAAACTATTTATTCTTGCAGGCTAACAAATAGTTCTAATTAAGCTGTTGGAACATTATCGTGTGGGAACATTTCACAGAACTATATGTCAATGATGATGTCACATTTTGTCCAGGTGACAAAAATTGTTATATGCACATACAGTGTAATTAACAAAGATAGCCAGCACAGTACAGTATCAAGTTATGACAATAAACAACAATTGATCCATTTATATCCATATTTATATATATTTATATTTTATTATTTATATTATCCATTGTAAATATGACACACAACATCAGACATAATTGATTTCTTAACATAGGAATGTTAATGTCAGTATATTCATTGTTTTATTTTACAATACAGTTCATGCAATACAATCTGTTTTTACATGCTTCATATAATATAGAATGCTTTGAAATACTAATGCTGACAATGTCAAGTTATATTCACCACCAAAATGTTGGCACTGTCATCTCAGGCTTTACTTCAGGAATATTTATGAATATGGTGTCCTTAAGCCGAATTTGAGCAGACCACACAGCTCTTGTGAAGACGCTCGCTGTCCCTTTTCAGCAGATCCTCACGCTGCAGACTGATTACCCATTTACCTGAAATATAAGATAAATAACAAGTTACAATTATCAAATTAATATAGTTTAGTCGAAGGATGTAGGATACCAGTAATTCAGTGGTCCGTATATTATACAACCTTCCGCTACACCACCTTTAAAATGGATTAAATGGATTTCCATTCAGAACTATGGGTATCCAGGACTCACTATACTGATTATGACTAAAACTAATTATTATATCTATGCCAAAGGAAGAAATGGTCCATCTAGGCCTAATTATATTTTAAAAAATCTAGGGTTTCCACTCTCTGCCCTGGTAGGATGGGGGGGGGGGGGGCAAGGGGATTAAAGTAAATAAGCGACCATCGTGATCTAGGGTTTTCATTAATCGTGAACTAGGATCATTTTCGCCTTCTGCACAAATACTCACATGAATCCCAAAAAATTGATATCATAAACTTGTTCTATGGTAACTTCTTTAGTTCCGTGAGATATGGATTCGTGCCAACTCGTCGCCAATTTTGTATAAACGACAACTTTTTATTCTGTCACATGAACAAGTGTCAGGACTGTAACGTCTGAACTTTCAGGCTACGGGTTGATCTGGGAACACAACCCTGGTAGCTGGTAGCCCCACCCGCTATTGGATCTGCCAATGAAAACCAATTAGGAAGTGTGATAATTAGCTAGTAAGCTTGTTGGTCAATCAGTTAATAGTGACTACTTATTTTTATGTTCCCTTAGTCTGAAACTGGTTGAAACAATGGCTCGGTTACGTCAGGCTAGCCATCGTAGTGAGTAACATCTCTCTTTATCGCTCAGGTAGCAGACACTTGCCTGCAAAGTTTACACCAACATGAAAGCGAATAACCTGTTACAGAATTTTAAACATTTGCTTACCTCTCTTGGTCCTTCGAAAATCCTCAAAATCCAGATGCTGGCTTCGTTACTGGGCAATTTGTGCATCAATTGGTGGCACGAAGCTGCCCGCCGGTCTTCCAGCCTCTCGCCGACATGTTGACATTTCTAACACGGTACCTCATAGATGGCGCTGCGAACGGCGTATCACCGCGCGAAATGCAGAGTTGGCTATCCTATTATAGGCTGAACTTGTTTTACTACCCGATCGGGACGTCAGTCACGTGATCGGGACGTCCCGATCGGCAAGAGTAGAAGCGGGAAAGAGGCAGTTAAACAAGTGGCAATCGACATGGTGGTCAGGTGCGCTGCTCTGAGCTCCCAGTGGCTGCTTGATGAACTTTTGGACGTTCAATATTACATCAATCGATCGACATAACACAACATTTTATGAAGAATGTCACACACATGAACGATGTAAATTAATCAGTGTGCAGTACTCTTAACAAGTTAACCGTTGTTAGTCAAAACAACTGCAAACTGCAATGCTGCGCTTCACTCACTCGTTTGCATCCGCCATGTTGTCCCGCGCAGTGCCGAACCAAAAAACACCGGGAAGATCGGGACGTCCCGATCGGCGAACATGAGATGCGCGCGCACCGTCCCGATTAAATCAAGTGAAACCGGGAAATTTCGGGACGTCCCGAATGAGATCGGGACGTAAAACAAGTTCGGCCATACACTATCCTTGGCGATAATGGGCCCCAGTTTGATAATGATTTATTCACACAGTTCGCCCGAAGATGGGATTTCGACCATTGTACCAGCAGTCCAGCCTATCCCAAGTCAAACGGGAAAGCAGAGTCAGCGGTGAAAACGGCTAAGCGACTGTTGCTAAAAGCTGTTGACAGTGGTCAGGATCCGTATATGGCTATACTTGATCACAGTAACACGCCATCTGGATCCAATGAGAGCAGTCCTGCTATGAAGATCATGGGCAGACGGACTAGGACGTTACTTCCAACAACCGCAGCGCTGTTAAAGCCGCTAGGGACTGACGTTGCTAGGGAGAGGCGAACACAGGAATTCCGCAATCAACGCAGTGCCTGGTATCATGATCGGAATGCGAAAGACCTGACTCCATTGGAGGAAGAGGAGTCGGTCCGGATGAAGCCGTTTATCCTTGGGAAAAAAACCTGGGAACCGGCCATGGTGTCGAAACGACTGGATGAGAGATCCTATGAAGTGACGACTGACGCTGGAGGAGTCTACAGGAGAAACAGAGTACATCTTCGGAAAGACTCTGGAGGCGGATCTGACAGCCCTGCTCCTGAAGGTCCACGTCCTTCGTTGACCTCTCCAGCTGCCACTAATCCTGTATCGACACCTCCTCGCCCGCGTGCGACACCGTCAACTCCACGGGACCAGCCAATTCCGCGTCCTGTGACCCTGCCAAGCCCTCATCGTTCATAACCGGCGAGAACGACTAGAATGCCGAGTCGATTTAAAGACTTTATTGTGAACAAATAATAAGTTGAAATTGTTGAATTTGTCGAAATTGTTAGCGATAAATGCAATGTTGGAATTGTTAATTAATGTCATGTGTGCATCATGTAATATGCACTCTTCGTTTGCTGTTATCCAGTGATAGCTACAAGTATATAGACTGGATAGATATTCATAACTGTTATGTTAAGTTTCACGGGATTAGTATTTAAGAGAAGTTCTTAAAAGGGAAAGGATGTTACGATATCACGCTGATATCGAGTGCGAATGTTATGACTGTTATGAATACATGTGTGAATGTCTTGTATGTATGACGTTATGAATGATCCGCTACCGGTATAGTCGCTAGGTGGCGTTTACCATTGGCTCATCGAGCATGACGTGGAATAAACCCCGGCCTCAGTCACTTGACAGCCGGCAACCTGAACAGACGTCTCTAGTTATTTTGTGGTAATATCACATATTGAAACATTATTGACTTATATTCAATAGACAAAGTTAAATTAACGGGGCATCAATATAAAGATAAATATAAACATATTATGTTTTATCTAATCCCCCAAATTATTATTTTTTATGTCATATGTACTATCGAATTGTAATGGTGTCTATCGGTAATTGCTTACCCAATTTGGCCTTATAGAAGTCTTGTTCTCCGCATTTTTTCTTTCTTTTTTTGCTCTTTTGAGGTGGCCACCATGCCAGCGACTATGTCAAAATGGTGGTCTCCTCGGCCAAGGATTATATTGTGTTCGTGTTGCTGTATACTGCTGTATTGTATTGTTGTTTTCCTGGTGGAAATA
This sequence comes from Arenicola marina, assembly GCA_964019135.1. NCBI lineage: Eukaryota > Metazoa > Annelida > Polychaeta > Arenicolidae > Arenicola > Arenicola marina. Next base: position 15,268,837 of record OZ025256.1, on the reverse strand, counting down.
AACGATGATTCTCTCTCTTCTCTCAACACTAAAATAGTAAATTCGCGGGGACATACACAACCCTCCCTCGCGAATGCAGCCACCCTGCCAGCAGAGGAAGCCCGTTCCTCACATTATTATAGCGCAAGCGAAACGCCCTTTGCCGGGCGATCGGGACGTTAATGTTCTTGCCACTGGAACGCCATCTACCGAATAGGCTCACCGACTGTCAACACTAAACAACATGTGCGTAGACGATACACATCCGGTTCACCTGGTACTCTCTTTTTTATGGTACGGCCAAGACTCAATATCCTGGTTGTCCTATATGTGACACGTACAGGCGGACACTCCGCACTCGACGCGAGCAACCTCAGGCTATAAACGATTGCTTTGTCCAGTTATCTTATTGCATACGCCTACAACTCTATCGCCCATCACGCAGAAGAGAGGGCTATCCATGCGGACGTAATAAACAGGTGGCTACCCCGGGTATGTTATACCAGAGATCGTGTACTATGCGATCCCTGGTTAAACGCCTACAGCTCTAAGGCTCTATAGCCACATCACCAAGCAGAGAAGGCTCGGGTAAGTCACAGAGAAACGTGTCGCGGGGATATCGACCCCCCCCCCCCCCCCCCACACACACACACACAAACACAAAGAGAGCATGTCGCTGACGCTACAGTCCCTACAGGTCACCATTAAGGGGCGCACCATTTCATATCAGGGGGGGGGCCTAATAAATAAATTACCATGAAATTTTGCTCTTTTTCACAAATTTATTGACATTTAAAAAAACTAAAATTGTATCTTTGTCATCAAATAATTTCTTTCTTTAGGCACCCACAAGGAAATTTTTTAAGGCATTGTTTTTTTGGAATTATAAAAAAAAGTAATTTTTTTTGTAGCATCTTAAACGCAAACATTTTTGACCATCACTTACAATTCATACGCCGACAATGAAAACTCATCATTCATCAGGCCTCATGATTAAGACTCACTGTGCTATTGATACTAAACAAGACAAATTTATTTAAACGTGTTTCGAATGATTTGAGGCTATATTTCTTTTCGAACTACATGGATATATTTTCGTCGATGGAGTTCGAAGAAGAAGTGTTGGAGGTACGACCTGCTTTGGGCCGGGTTGTGAGTGTGTATTTACATACATAGGATTCGGCGGGGTCACCATGTGGACCGCTCAGTGGGCCAGAGCGCTCGCCTTGAGTGCTCTGGCCACCTGAGAGCCAAACGGTACGTGGATCGGTGGTTCGAGCCCTGCTGTGGCCATGTCTGTGTGGTCGCAGGATAAAGATCCCATGTCTTCCTTCGCAAAGAATCAGAGGGGCTGACACCCATAGACATGGCTCCCGTCTATATCCACCTATTGCCATTAGCGCCAATATGCAATGCAACGCTTCTTCTAACTGAAAACAAGTTTGATTGCGCCACGGCTTCATAACAGACAGACAAACCTATCTGCCCCCCATACGTACAGGCCTATCTAGCGAAAAGTCCAGCGGGCACACAAGCCTTTAGCACAGTGAGCCTAAAGTAGGCTACGTCTGTGTGCGTGTGTGCACGGGGTGTGTGCACAGGGTGTGTGCGTGCGTGCATGGGGTGTGTGCACAGGGTGTTTTGGGTCACTGGATCGTATCTTTCAACATCACCGTACGTTACACTCACTGGCAGTTGTTTTTACTCTCATCTTGTTCTCTCAACTCTTGAGTGAATCTGGTGTTTGCAAATGTTAGATGGCGACATCGCAAGGTAGGCGTCGATCTCCCGCCAGAGCTAGGGCAGTTCAATATACCCTCTGCCCCACGTCAATTTAAACATTAGATTTAATAATCGTTTATTGAGGTAATATAGGGCTCGAGGGGTGCCCAAGGTACTTATACTGATATACAATATCCATTAATTATTATAGAATAATGGAGACAACACCAACGCACTCCTTGGGCCAACCGAGGCAGACATACCAGATTATATACCTGGATCTCATCTTACTGTTTTTTTAATTTTGCACAGCTCAACACACAAAAATAGCTAATTTTCTTATTTAGGTTGCTGTTTTACTCGCCAGTAGTCTACTCAATTCATCGGACTTCGGATGTTGTACAACATATTTTGGGAGGTGTCGGAATCGTAATGAATTGTACAACTGACAATTTCCGTCCCTATACTTAAGTGCCTCCCACTTTCTACATACAACGATGCGTAATACAGATCATAAACTGTGTCTCAACAAGATGAGACATGGATCCCTAGAAGTAACCCCCTACTCCTTGCGAAGAAACACATGTCATCTATATCTCTTCTCAAGCATAAACATTTCGACATGTGTGCTTAAAACCTTTTCAAGGAATTTTGATGTTTAAGGCCGAGCAATATAACTTGGGCCAAGAAACCTCCCCGGGACAATGAAATAGATGACACTCCGGATGCGGGGGCCGGGGTTCGAAGCCACGACCTGTTGATCTGTAGCTCAGCGTGCTTACCAACTGAGCTACGGAGTCCCATGTTAGTTGCTCAAGAGGTCCTATATAAATTACCCGCCCCCATCAGTCAGCGTTGTATTGTGCCACACAGGCAGCCGTCGTGGAATAGAGGTAAGGTTTGTAAATGTAGACCAATAAGTTGCGGGTTCGAACTCCATCCGTGTCAGGGGCCGTTTCATCCTATCATATCATTGTCCCAGAGGTACTTACCATGGCCCACGGTAGCCTTCATGTAAACAAAAGTGGCCGCAAACGCCAACATTCTGCACTCGCCAGCAGGTGAGTGCAGATATGGCGCTAGTCAACGTAATGTTATTCCTATATCGCTAACTAAGAGCTACAAAAAGAGCGTATCGCCGCTTCATATCGGCAGAATGTGTAGGATCGCAACGTAAAATATAATGATATATATAATGGTTCTCATGATACCTCAATGTTATTCGTATATCGCTAACTAAGAGCTACAAAACGAGCGTATCGCGGCAGATTGTGTAGGATCGCAACGTCAAATGTAAATGTTAGTTTGTTCTTAGTTATGTAGGACGTTTTGGGCAGTCGGACGTTTTGGGCCCCAACAAACGTATACTCAACGTAAAGTTATACGCTAATGGTTCATGATAGTGTTGTCGACAATAATGTATGCTACTTTTCTTACGTTTCAGACGCATTCGCCCGAATTTTGGCCACCGCCGCTCTTGTCTCGTGACACGATATTGTGCAGCTAGGAGATCAGTCCTACTTAAACAGTCACCGCGTTAAACATCAACATGGCGGAGGTCAAAGCTGATATTTGGGGCAAACCGCTCTACAAGGAAAATTTCACTTTCAGCAGCGTCCCAGTTACCGACTACTTCCGGTCCGGTTGTAGTTCCGGAAAGGACGTCGCGCTGGCGTTGTATCTACGGTATTTCATGTCTCCTGCCGATCTGGAATCGAGCCTGGAGCTCACCCAGACGACTGGTTTAGAAACCCAACTTCTTCAGGCAATGGCGAAACGGGCACTAGATAAAAAGTTTGACATTCATGTATCCGGTAGCGCCTCGGAAAAGTTACAAGTACCGGACTTCCGGCAACGCGAATCTAGCAATAGCGCGCATGCGCAGCCAGACATGGAGTACATCTCGGCCGATAATGACATCATGTTTCTGATGCGGCAGTATCCCGTTTGGGAGGCCGACTTTTCGTCTTCTTCGGGGTCTTTCAGTGCTTTCCGCCTGGATTACTCCGGCTGCCCCAGTGGATTCGGTCGGATAAAGGTGCAGCGGGATTGGGCAGCCGATGAGGATTCGGACGCTCTGTGGAGGCCCGGGTTTGTTGAGAAGGATGGACAACTGTGGCTATCGGGATTACGCCTTGTGGAGCTTCTGGAAGCCCAGAAGCCGGACTCATTGGAGGCCATGGTGCGCCAGGGTCCGGCGCTAACCTCTGACGTGCCGCTGCATAAAGGACTCGGGTGGGTTATGTTACTCTCCACGGATGCTGTGATGGCGCTGCGGTGCCCCCAGTGGATCAGCCAGGCCAAGGAGTGGACCACTCGCCCCAGGACTAGCGGTTGGCTATCCGACGGCGTAATGGAAGCCATAGTTAGAAGAGGATGCCACGTGGTTCCCATCGGCCACCACCAGAGTGCGCCCGCAGACAGGGACCTCGAATGGAGATTGTCTTTCTCCGCCGCAGAGAAAGCGCTCAGCGCGGAACTGACGTCATCGCAACGTCGCTGTTACATCATCTTTAAGTTTCTGTGCAAAGTTCATTTGAGCATTCCTCGGGTTTTGGCTACCTACCACCTGAAAACGACATTCTTCTGGGTGTGCGATCAAGTACCGGCCGCCAGGTGGCGTGAGGTCAATACCGCTGATATGGTGAGACTGCTCCTGCAGAAACTGATTCACTTCCTGGCGGAGGGATTTTTGCCGAACTACTTCATTCGTGCCAACAACATGATAGGTCACGTGTGTCCCGAGGCCGTGAAGACCACTCTCCGGAAAGCCCTCGCGATTCACCAGGGCCTCCTAGCAGCCGTTATGGAGGCTGACCGCAGGATGAGATTTGACATCGGTTCGACCCTACCCCTGTGCGCCATATTCCTACCACTCCTCAAGTTCCAGTTCGTTTCTGGTGATGTAGCCGATGGGGATGCAGCGGGTAAGTCGTTCCGAGTCAATGCCATCGCGTCTCTAATCCAGCTGGGGCTCGTCTCCATAGAGGAAGGAAATATGTACTACTTCAAGGCGCTGGCCGCCTTCAAAGACGCCTGGGCCTTGCTGGGCATGGAGGAGGAGGCGGAGGAGGAGGGGGAGACATCGCCTCGGCGCGCTATCACTCACAACCCCCTAGTCTTTGCCTCTGTCTGCTCTCTGCGGGCCTCACCAGGTCGCGCCTCGGAGTTTCACGACTGGCTGGTCGTCGCGGAGAGCAAGGCCCCCCGGGGCGAGGGACAGACCGCCAAGCCGCCGCCTTCCGCGGATCTGGGCGGCATGGTGGCCGGTATGGGTCTGTCACCCACGCAGACCCTCCTCTACTACCACCAGGCACGCCTCGCAACCGTTGCTAAAGACCGCGCCGCCGCCGCCGCCGCCGCCGCCGACCCCTCGGCTGGGGCCGCCCCTGGGGCCGCCGCTGGAGCCGCCGCTGGGACCGCCGGGAGGACCGGGGCGCCGAAGGATGTCTTCCAGCAGCTCACAGAGGCGTGTGTCCTGATGCACGCGTCGACGGGAGTTCTAGATCTGGATACGTTCCTCAGGCCGCACTTGGGTCTGGCTCACTGGTACTACACCAACGGCAAGTACCGGGAAACCGTCATGTTCATGACAATCGTCAACTTGGTGATGGGGCGAGTCGCCTCGCGCTCGACGTGGAGTCCGGATCCAATTAGGGATAGCTGTATCCTTCCGGATTTCATCACCGATATCCTTGGGGATCTGGAAGACGGGGACGTGTTCACGGTGAGAGCCAATCTGTATTTCCAGTGTCTCCAGATAGCAGCGTTTCGCAGCCAGGACAAATCAAGTGTCGAATACATCCCTCTGGAGCAAGAAGGCCGGATGCTGGATCTTACTTGGAGGTGCCTGGACTCGGAGGAAGATGGATGGATCGCCGAATGTACGACGCGTCTTCTCTCCCGAATTGCGGCGATGTAATTTTCAAATAACCTATAATAATCACACATACTATGTGGCAACTATAATTCAAATGGTTGAAAAGACAAAATGGAAATTTTGCATGTTGTATCAAAATTACGAAAAAGGGACAGAATCAAAGTATCTCTATCTTTTTTTATTTTTCATGTATCATGTCGACATGACCAAGACACGACGTCAAACCAGAGTCTTTTTTAATGTTTTTTTAAAATGTCGCATGTTTCGTGTAGACTAGAAGTAGCCACAAAACAAGCAAGACAAATAATTGCGTTTTCTACATGTAACATTAACGTTCCCTGTAAGGTTAGATACTGGCCAAAAAGTAGTTGGAAAAATGAAAATTGCATGTTACTACTGATAACTTTAAGATTACCTTACTCAAAAAAAATCAAGCATGATGAGGTGTGAGTAACTCTCAGTTAACATTAGTTGTATGACTCAATGGTGAATGTACATGTAGAATGTAAACCTTGGGTCTTGTTACACATTTGTTGTTTGAGCTATCCAGCTAATGGAGAAACAAAGTACATGCAAACACCATGCAATGTGCTGGCGGCAGCATAAATTAATTCTGATAATATTATGCGCTCTGCCCTTTTGTTCATAATTGTGGATTATACTTGAGTGGCTGGTGAAAATTAAAATAAAAGAATGTCGCTTATTTAACCAAACATGAAGAATGAAGATATTAACTTACATTGCCTTGTTGGCGCCACGCTGTCTGTGCTTTATTTGAAACTTATTATTGGTCCGCCATTGATCGACGTAATCTCTCGGCCGCCAGAGGGCAGCAGTGTGCCACAGGGGAAGCAACTATTCGTTTTTTATTGCGTTTTTTATGCATATGAAGGCTAAACTAGATTATGTATGATACGGAATAATTCGAGAAAAAAAATTGAAAATAAATGCAAAGAGCCCCCTCCCCCCCTCCAATCTTCCAGCTCCTATAATATCACATGATCGATGAGGGGGATTTGAGTTTGGATTTGTTTTAGTGTGGGCATCTTGTTCGTGTCGGGGGGCGGGGGCTTTCATGGAGCTCAATCCGATGAGCATAGACATTCATAATCGCAACATGCGCATAACATGCCTATGTGACGCCACTTCAGTTGCTCCGACATATTACGAGACAGTGAATTGGAACGGGACAATCAATTAGTCAGACTTATGATATGTGTGGAAATAGCGGCCATTGACAAAGTCTGTGGTGCATATGGTCCATGCATATGGTCCATAAACTTAGTTTTGCGAATTGAAACCTCTCATATGAAAGTTAATAACTTTCATATCACTTAAAGAGGTTTTTGCCGAAGATCTCTGCTTTTCAAGTGATAAACTCAGATTTTCGATCTATATCCATGTTTATTGCGAAAAATCAATCGATAAACCGGGTTTATCGTTTATAGGGTTTGCTGCACAACCCGCTTGCCATAGCACAATCCCGGATGTTTAAGAGGTAATCGTTTTTGTATCACTCCTTGTGACCCGCATAGTAATATATCTTTCGCCTATATTAGGACTGTGCCGGCGACATTTGTCCTCTTCCACGCCTGCAGCCCTGGCTTCGAACACCCGCCTGCTCTCTCCTCCTCCGCTGTGTTTCCATTGTTAGTTTGCATTGTGCGGGTGGATTGGCCCCAACCTTCGCGCGTATTGTGTACGCGGTTTTCGGTTTGTGCAACGCTTTATGTTGTCATGATATACAACCTACATAACCCATTTTCGTCATTTGAGTAAATAAATGATCAATTACCAAGGCCAGACTATGGTTCTGTGTTGTTTCTCGTCCAAACTGAGAAATAAGAAAGAATTATAAGAACCATCTTATATCGTTCCCAAACAAAAACTGTACCATCCAAAAAGTGACACCAGTTACATACAAGTATAGCCAGATGGAGGTGTATTCAACACTAAGTATTATGGTGACAGTAGCCTGCATCAGCTAATTGGTGTAAGTAGACGCTATAACCTCTGTTAAACAATACTGTTTACATCATTTTATAGTGTTTAAAACAATTACATATTGTCTAAATCATTTGCATATTTTGTACATCATTTAGGTATTGATTACTTCAATTGCATATTTGGTGACATCATCTACGTATTTGGTGACATCATTTAGGGGTGTTTACATCTTTTACACGTTGTTTAAATCATTTACATTTGGGTTTCACCATTTATATATTGATATTGTTTACATCATTTGCGTATTCTTTACTTAATTTACTTCTTATTTACATCATTCATGTTCACACCCGCAAACCCTCTCTGATATCCTCTTGGGAATCCCCAGTACCACATGGTGTGATCAATCATCGCTCTCTCGGTGGAAAATCGTTGTGAACATCCCTGTCTCGGTGGTAAATCGTTGTGAACATCCATGTTTCGGTGGAAAATCGTTGCAAACATCCCTGTCTCGGCAGAAAATCGTTGCGTAAAATACAATAACAGTGACAGAAATGGATGCATTCACCCAGTGACAGTTCCAAGAGTGGGTGGGAGTTAAGTGTTGTAAGCTTTACCCCATGCAAGCTAGGGTATGTTCATGATTTTTAAATTAAAATTAGAATTTTTGTTCATGGTTCTTGTTGAGGAAGAACGCTGTTTTATCATGCAAGATCAAGGCGATCTGAGATCTTGACGCCCGCCCCACGGCCCCCCCCCCCGCCCCACCCCGTCATGCACGCAACTGACGGGGTCATATCCGGTCATTTCTCCCGTTCCCCTGGTCATTTCCCCGCTCTGCTGGTCATTTCCCCGCTCCGCCGGTCATTTCCCTCCTCCGCCGGTGATTCCCCGTTCCCCCGGTGATTCCCCGCTCACCCGGTCATTTCCCCGCTCCGTCGGTCATTTACCCCGCTCCTCCGGTCATTTCCCCGCTCCACGGTCATTTCCCTCGCTTCCCCGGTCATTTCCCTGCTCCCCGGTCATTTCCCCGCTCCTCCGGTCATTTCCCCGCTCCTCCGGTAATTTCCCCGCTCCTCCGGTCATTTCCCCCCTCCGCCGGTCATTTTCCCCCTCCGCCGGTCATTTCCCCGCTCCCCCGGTCATTTCCCCGCTCCACCGGTCATTTGCCCGCTCCTCCGGTCATTTGCCCGCTCCTCTGGTCATTTCCCCGCTCCCCCGGTCAACATCCCCCCTCTGCCGGTCATTTCCCTGCTCCGCCGGTCATTTCCCCGCTCCGCCGGTCATTTCCCCGCTCCTCCGGTCATTTCCTCGCTCGCCCGGTCATTTCCCCCCTCCTCCGGTCATTTCCCCGTTCCCCCGGTCATTTCCCCGCTCCTCCGGTCATTTCCCCGCTCCTTCGGTCATTTCCCCGCTCCTTCGGTCATTTCCCCGCTCCTCCGGTCATTTCCCCCCTTTCTCCGGTCATTTCCCCGCCCCCGGTCATTTTCCCGCTCCCCCGGTCATTTCCCTGCTCCCCCGGTCATTTCCCCGCTCCTCCGGTCACTTCCCCGCTTCCCCGGTCATTTCCCCGCTCCGGTCATTTCCCCGCTCTCCCGGTCTTTTTTCCCGCTCCGCCGGTCATTTCCCCGCTCCGCCGGTCATTTCCCCCGCTCCTCCGGTCATTTCCCCGCTCCCCCGGTCATTTCCCCCGCTTCCCCGGTCATTTTCCCGCCCCCACGGTCATTTCCCTGCTCCCCCGGTCATTTCCCCGCTCCCCCGGTCATTTCCCCGCTTCCCCGGTCATTTCCCCGCTCCGGTCATTTCCCCGCTCTCCCGGTCTTTTTTCCCGCTCCGCCGGTCATTTCCCCGCTCCGCCGGTCATTTCCCCCGCTCCTCCGGTCATTTCCCCGCTCCCCCGGTCATTTCCCCCGCTTCCCCGGTCATTTCCCCGCTCCCCCGGTCATTTCCCCGCTCCGCCGGTCATTTGCCCGCTCCTCCGGTCATTTGCCCGCTCCTCCGGTCATTTCCCCGCTCCCCCGGTCAACATCCCCCCTCTGCCGGTCATTTCCCTGCTCCGCCGGTTATTTCCCCGCTCCGCCGGTCATTTCCCCGCTCCTCCGGTCATTTCCCCGCTCGCCCGGTCATTTCCCCCCTCCTCCGGTCATTTCCCCGTTCCCCCGGTCATTTCCCCGCTCCTCCGGTCATTTCCCCGCTCCGCCGGTCATTTCCCCGCTCCTTCGGTCATTTCCCCGCTCCTCCGGTCATTTCCCCGCCCCTCCGGTCATTTCCCCCCTTTCTCCGGTCATTTCCCCGCCCCCGGTCATTTTCCCGCTCCCCCGGTCATTTCCCTGCTTCCCCGGTCATTTCCCCGCTCCTCCGGTCACTTCCCCGCTCCTCCTGTCATTTCCCCCCTCCGCCGGTCATTTCCCCCTCCGCCGGTCATTTCCCCGCTCCCCCGGTCATTTCCCCGCTCCCCCGGTCATTTCCCCGCTCCCCCGGTCATTTCCCCGCTCCGGTCATTTCCCCGCTCTCCCGGTCTTTTTTCCCGCTCCGCCGGTCATTTCCCCGCTCCGCCGGTCATTTCCCCCGCTCCTCCGGTCATTTCCCCGCTCCCCCGGTCATTTCCCCCGCTTCCCCGGTCATTTCCCCGCTCCCCCGGTCATTTCCCCGCCCCTCCGGTCATTTCCCCCCTTTCTCCGGTCATTTCCCCGCCCCCGGTCATTTTCTTGCTCCCCCGGTCATTTCCCTGCTCCCCCGGTCATTTCCCCGCTCCTCCGGTCACTTCCCCGCTCCTCCGGTCATTTCCCCCCTCCGCCGGTCATTTCCCCCCTCCGCCGGTCATTTCCCCGCTCCCCCGGTCATTTCCCCGCCCCCCCGGTCATTTCCCCGCTCCACCGGTCATTTCCCCGCTCCTCTGGTCATTTCCCCGCTCCCCCGGTCATTTCCCCGCTCCCCCGGTCATTTCCCCGCTCCGGTCATTTCCCCGCTCTCCCGGTCTTTTTTCCCGCTCCGCCGGTCATTTCCCCGCTCCGCCGGTCATTTCCCCCGCTCCTCCGGTCATTTCCCCGCTCCCCCGGTCATTTCCCCCGCTTCCCCGGTCATTTCCGCGCTCCGCCGGTCATTTCCCCCGCTTCCCAGGTCATTTACCCGCTCCCCTGGTCATTTTCAACCGCATGTTTTCAGAAAGTAGAGAGCCAACCCCCCCCCCCCCCACCCCCCGCCCATGTTCTCAGCGAAAATGCACTCATTCCATTAACAAATTAAACTTTTCTCTGACTCACGTCGAATCGAAAACACCAAGGGGCGAAGGAAAGAAAGTCTTCTTTTGGTATCCTAGTCCATCGGTATTGATCTAGAAGGAATATAAACATCGTACTTACATGTTCATGCACGACCAAAATTGACAACGCCTTTTCTCCCAACATACCAACTCCATTTCTCGGCCAATGTCTTCAATGATGGCGCCAGGCGTGTCAGTCGTTTCCGTAGTTCGGGCAAGTCCGGCATGTCAACGTCCAAGAAAGAGAGTTGTCAACGTCCGAGAAAAAGTGTTGTCAACGTCTGAGAAAGGGACTTGTCAACGTCCGCGAAAGAGAGTTGTCAACGTCCGAGAAAGAGAGTTGTCAACGTCCGAGAACGAAACTTGTCAACATCCGCGAAAGAGAGTTGTCAACGTCTGAGAAAGAGAGTTGTCAACGTCCGAGAACAAAACTTGTCAACATCCGCGAAAGAGAGTTGTCAACGTCCGAGAAAGAGAGTTGTCAACGTCCGAGAAAAACTGTTGTCAACGTCTGAGAAAGAGACTTGTCAACGTCCGCGAAAGAGAGTTGTCAACGTCCGAGAAAGAGAGTTGTCAACGTCCGCGAAAGAGAGTTGTCAACGTCCGAGAAAGAGAGTTGTCAACGTCCGAGAAAAACTGTTGTCAACGTCTGAGAAAGAGACTTGTCAACGTCCGCGAAAGAGAGTTGTCAACGTCCGAGAAAGAGAGTTGTCAACGTCCGAGAAAAACTGTTGTCAACGTCTGAGAAAGAGACTTGTCAACGTCCGCGAAAGAGAGTTGTCAACGTCCGAGAAAGAGAGTTGTCAACGTCCGCGAAAGAGAGTTGTCAACGTCCGAGAAAGAGAGTTGTCAACGTCCGAGAAAAACTGTTGTCAACGTCTGAGAAAGAGACTTGTCAACGTCCGCGAAAGAGAGTTGTCAACGTCCGAGAAAGAGAGTTGTCAACGTCCGAGAAAAACTGTTGTCAACGTCTGAGAAAGAGACTTGTCAACGTCCGCGGAAGAGAGTTGTCAACGTCCGAGAAAGAGAGTTGGCAACGTCCGAGAAAGAGAGTTGTCAACGTCCGAGAAAGAGAGTTGTCAACGTCCGAGAAAGAGAGTTGTCAACGTCCGAGAACGAAACTTGTCAACATCCGCGAAAGAGAGTTGTCAACGTCCGAGAAAGAGAGTTGTCAACGTCTGAGAAAGAGAGTTGTCAGCGTCTGAGAAAGAGAGTTGTCAGCGTCTGAGAAAGAGACTTGTCACGCGAGATTTTACAACGCACACTTAAAATTTCTTAGAGAGATTTTTACCTGTTTTTTTTCAGATCAGCCCTTTATCACTGCTTATAACTGACAGGTTAGATACTTAGATGCATCTCTTGATTGTTAAAACCATGCAGTGGATTAAAATACAAGGACTTTATTGACTAAATAATGAAAACATTTGGACCATAACGCCGAGAATGGAATATTCATCGTCGTGAACGGGCTTATTCGCCGAGATAAGCATCATCTATAGTGACATATTCGCAATAATAGCTATCAATGTGTTACAGAAATCCCAATAGAAATGCGATAGTGACGCCAATCCCAAATGGAATGTAAATACAACTATAGCAATTCAGCGTCACGTGCCAGTTGTCTTTACCAATGGCATATGTGCGAGTCAGTATGGAATTATGGGGGTCACGTGAGCCGTATTGACATTCATGACATCCGGGTGTTTAGATCCCCAATCAGGCGTTTTACTTGGGTACCGGCGAAGGTGATCAAGATCAGTGATACTAGGATGAGATAAGACACACAAACCTGCTATCAATCAGGTGACGGTCGGATGTACTAAACTAACGAAAAACGTGCAATGAATCAATGACTGTTACTCATGAGGCATGGTGTCTAGTGGCGATGAACCTTTTTTCTTTCTATGACTCTGCCACAGGTTCGTCTCTTCCACATGCATTGCCAAGATCTCTTCTATTTGTGAATACCATGACCCCCCCTCGTGATAATCAAGGTAAGTCTCCAGTACCAGTCAGAACTGTTTTCGGTAAATCCTCGAACGTCTTCGCGGGTCATTACGATAAGTATATTAGCATAACTGTCCTGGATATTCCCGGATAACATAGTAAACCCAAATGCCAAAAAAAAAACACGTGGAAGATTCCAGAATGACATGGCTGGGACTTTTCCCGGCAAAGATTTGACCAAAGGATATTCCGAAACAGGTTCATTATTCCTTCATTGCAATCCTATTTAAGGTGTTCTGCAGTAGACCAACTGAGCATCAGCACAACACATCATCTGTAAGGGGACTGAATTTGGATCAGAGGGGGCATTCGACAAACCTACAACGCAGCGGCAACATATTTAATGCTGATCGAGGCAAGTCATATCGGCATTTATTATGTCAGTCGCTTTATTATTTATTTATTATTTAGTATTTATTATTATTATTTCTCCTCGATAAGTAATAGTTTGACGCGGTTATTTCTAGTGAGACATGGGTTGGCCTATCAGCAATATGTATCTTGGTATGTATGACAGATGTATCAATATGTTGTTATTCACGCACCATTTTTGCACCGGACAGCTATTTACACAATAGTTTCCACCGATAAAAACAGAACTGCAAAGGATACTAAAATGAAACGCCGATTTAACACAAGTGTAACATTTACTTCAGCAAGCCTTCTAGAAATCTTTTACCGTAATTTGAAAGCCACGTGCACTACGTCACAGATTTTGTGCGTAGTTTACCGGTTTTGCAGACCATTTTAGTGATTCTGCATGCTCCATGTAATCAATTTCAGTGACAATTAATTGATAACAATGGATAATTCTTGCTCTAATCATGCCATAACAATATGTAAAAAAAATTAGGTCCTGACATGGTTTTGGAGAGAAGCAACTGTTTGAATAGCCATAAAAACCTCAGACTCCTTTCCATTGAAACTCACAATAGGCACTGATGCCCTGGGTACGTCTAAGAATTTCAGTGTTTAGTATTCATGTGATGTTTTCTCATTATAGATGCCTTACAGCACATGGCGAGCAAGCATAGCATGTTTGCTTTGTACAGAACTGGTAGTTTGCGCATGCGCTCTTGTGATGGATACAAGTTGCCTTGCACCAGACAAAGAACTACTTCAAGCGGAGTACAACGGGTTGCTAAGAGACCACGCGACTCGACTAATAGATGGCTTCCTAATACAGCCATATGTGGTAGGTATTAATCACCTGTCTCTGAATGAAGCCTTATTGCTAATTGATCCTGTGATTTCTGCGTTCCTGCGATGAACAATATTGGCATGTCTAGTTGTCTGCCTTGATAATTATCAGAGTAGTTTTGTTTGGTATTTGTATCAGAGTTCAGATCTCCATCTCGATGACATTTATAGTCTAAGTGTCTAATTCTAAGATTATTGCTGTATAGTTAACATGAATATTGTGTATATCATTATGCCATTTATTATAAACATAATTATTTAAAGGAAATGGAATGAATTATTATGTCAAATTGACATGGGAGATACTATATGATTTATTGGATGGATTATAAGGCTAATGTTATTTACTGTTTGGCGAATGATTGCCTAGGTCATAAATAAATAAATTAAATAATTTGTGTCCAGACTACTGAAGACAACGCCACGACAGCGTCCTTCTGCCCCCACGAGTGTTCCGGCCATCGGTGTCGGGATTTCCGGGTCTACGACCGATGTTACCCCACTAGGTGGCCCTACCACTGCCCGCACGGGTCCCCGGGTGCACGGACCGGATTGAACGTCCAACGTCTCTCGTCGCTGTGCCCATGGACGTACCATGTGACGCAGGACCGGAAGCGTTTCCCGCAAGAGTTGGTGGAAGCGCGTTGCTGCGATCCCGCGAGAGTCTCGCGAGAAGTGAACGCGTCAACGCCGCTCGGCAGCTTTCACTGCGAGAAAGTACGATACCGCCTCTTGGTGTTGTATGAGAGCGGAGAAACGGGGGAAGACGGTAGTTGTTTATATACTAAGAAGTGGGAATCTGTGGCCGTGGGCTGTACAGCGGTCATGAGTCAAACTGTGTGATAACCGGGTACTACGCGCACCTCTTATACAGGCAAAAATATATACTGGGTTTACCGAAAGCTTTGGCTTACCTATATTCTAAAACCAGGCTGAACACTCAGGTAAAAAGGAGCATGTTAGTGTCAAATATTTTGTCACGCAATGTGGCATATTTTCCGTATGTTCTGTTTGTATGTGTGGCTTCGTTAAAAATGGGAAGCGTGCTGATGGAAAATAAAATGGAGTAGCGCAATCAGTTCGATGTCAAGGCGACACTCAAGAAGAATGTGCTTGAACGATATCATTAAGACTAATTCAATAAACTAAATGTGAAAAATAGTTAGGACTATTGGGCTATTCAAATCACCTTTTTATGTTGGTGCCGTATGCTTATTCTTTAAAGGAAATAAAATATTAGCCCTTGTAGCTGACCCAAGCGTTTATTTGCTATCCATGCGTCAACCCTCCAAAGCGCAGATTTTTGTGACGCCCCAGTTGGTCGCAATATATTTTTGAAGCGCCTGTCGAGAAAGCGCAGCTTTCCCGAGCGCCGCCCTCTTGGTTGTTTACCTTCGTTGTTTAACTTGGCTCATATTCAACACACTATAAAAAAAACGCAGTTTAGAGTCTAAACACTAATATTAGACGGATACAATCTGTTGAATTTTTAGTTGCTAAGTCGAAAGTGGTTCTCGGGCCTAATTTCTAGAAGAGATGGTGTACTGTGCGGCTTGGAATTGTAACAATTCCAGCGGGAAGCGAGGCCACGGTTTTCGCGCGTTTCCGCTCGCCCCTGGGCAAGCGAGTGTATTGAGTGTTTTTTTATATTTCGTTTACTATTTTAAAATATAACCGGTACATATAAGGTCCCAAATATCAGGTCGGAGGAGCAGTAACCATTGCATATCATAATACATTTTCACCAAGACACGGTGAGTAAAAAATGTTTTATTCTTTTCTTATGTGAACTTGGATAAATATTACGTATGGCCTGAAGCACCCATTAAAACAAGCAGAACGCAACACTCCTAGGATAAGATAAGAACAGATAAGATAGGATAAGATAAGAACAGATAAGATAACGTTTTTTTTAACATCGGTATGTAAAAGTCAACAAAAATTACATGAGCGGATGAGATATATGTATAAGCTTATATGACAATACATATAAAATTACATGAGCGGATGGGATATATGTATATATGATAATAAAAATATAACAACCATTGCATCTCTTTAAACCTTATATATTAGCTATGTTGCATAATGTGCACGAATTACAGTGACACAAGAACACATCCGAGGTTGGCAGCGTTGTTTTAAATTCCTTGGCAGATTTGACTAACTTCGTTTGCTTGTTGACCATGTTCCACGACTTGCCAGCTTGATACTTCACTGAATTATGGCCATAAGCTGTTGTCTTAACGCGTGACATACATATATTTGGCCCATTTTTAACAAAGTAACTGCTTTCCTTTACGCTTTGCATGTCATGAAGGTAACGGGCGCAATCAGTAATATATCTTGCAATAGAAGATGAATGATGAATGATGAATTGCAACATCGTTTGAGGACAAGCCTTTGACAGATTGTCTGACTGTGTGAATGTTAACTCGGCTTTAATGTAGATATGTTAAAACGACAGCAATGTTATTTTGGATAGCAAAGTATATTAGAAAACCACATTTCTCACATGAGATGCAACAGTTTGGATGGAAACAAAGTGCATTAACAGCATGCCCTGTTCTTCATTGTATACCATATAGGTGTGCCTATACACTGCAAAATCTAAATACATCATCAAAACCGTTGCTGTAATTTAATTGCAATAAATCATAGATAAGGATATTAATACTGTAAATAGCATTTTACGTTTTCATTCAGTTCGTATTTTGGCAATGAACAAAACATCTAGGAAGACCGGATCGAAGATTTGTAGAACGCAAATGCGTGGTCTCTGGGGTCCATAGCAAAGGAGGCAAGGGTGCATATTCCTTCAATAACCCCCTCGCCCCCCCCCCCCGCCCCTCTCAAACCCCGAGAGTGCTTACTGTTATAACCAATCGTTTGTCCACGGTTATCGCAGACGCTACCTTAGCAAAGCGATGCATAAAAGGTAAAAATTGTCCTTCTGGTGACTCAGTAGAACACTTTCTCTACACCTCTGTACGTAGCTGCCTTGCCGACGATTTGGTATCCTCGTTTTAGGATATACTCTCGGAAGTGTTCGCCGATTTCTCCCGATTTGGCCGGACGAAAGAAGACGGGATCGCCGATGCCGATGACATCGTCTTCAGTGCCCGGATTTCTACCGCCGATCCGGAGAGGAGTTTGAACTTCGCCGAACCCTTCATCCGGATATGAGCTAAGCTGGAGCGGGTTGGCAAACGGGACCGGAACCTTATCCAGATTACACGACCCGCTGGCTACGAATCCCCCGCTCTGGCAACACAAATAGTCCGAGTTGATCCGTGTGGCTTGGAGGGCGAAGGCGAAGGCCGGGGAACACTCGTTGCTGACGTAATAATCGAAGAGTTTAGCTTGCAGGAACGCTGACCCCGCCGTGACCTCTGTCAGGACTTGGTCACGTGCCACGTCGCCTATATTCCCTGAACCCCCTCCGTTGAAGAAATCCAGAATTATCCCTTGCTCGTGACAATAACGCGCAATTTGGTGACGCAGATTTGTCGTCTTTCCGTAAAATAGTTTCTTCATGTGGCGTACGAGTTGATTTGGAAGTGGCGAATACGGGTCGTTGTCAGGGAGACCTGCCACGTGGGCTTCGTAACCCATGACACCAGCCAAGCGGAGATGACGTGACTTAAACACTGCATCAGCCACTGGAGCGAATGTCTCAACCGAATCGACTTTGGAGCGATGTGCCCCTAAGTGAATCTTCCCCCAGCATAACTTATAGGACACGTCTAAATCTATCGCCACTCTCAGCTCGGGAGAACTCTTTACTTCCCCACTTTCCTGCCGCTTACGTCCCCAAATCTCTTCGCATAGGTCATCCAGTCTCTGCGCATGCGCGACACAGTCAATCGTAAGCGTCACCTTGCGGCCGCTCACGACCAATGACAGCGCTGTAGCTACATCCGAACGTTGCATTATAGGGTAAGCGATGTAGAAATCGTCGAGCCCTTCCCGCGCCAGCAACTGGGCCTCTTGTATGGAGTAGCACATGAAGCTGACCACCACACCACCACTGAGGCTCGATATCCTCTTAATGAGCTCGGGGGACCTGATACTCTTTGTAGCTATCCGTAGACTCTTCCCCGTTGGTCGCACCATACTCATAATGAGCTTAACGTTGGCGTCGAAGATATCTAGGTCAACAAACATGGCCGGTAAGCTGATTTGCGATTGACCAATCAGCTGCTTCATCTTCCTGTAGTTCCATTTCTGATTGGTCAAGGCGTCTAGCCGAGTGGACGAATCAGATTCGTCGGATGACCTTTTAAGGAAGATCAGGGCAGCCACTAGGGAGGCTAAGGTTATAGCCACAACCAGCCACATCCTTGGTTATCCGTTGAACACCAACCTGGAGATAGAATCAAGTACAAAGTCTCGTCCAGACGATAGTTTCTCATACGTCTGTTTACCTATGAGACATCAATGTCCATATGGTGGAATTATCTCATGCGTTGGTTGAATGGTTATTCAGGACGCTTTAACCACCTTTGGTCATATCGCGTCAATGGGAGAAGGAAGGGAGAGTGGAGCCATGTCCCCGGAGGTAACCCTCTACTCTTTACGAAGGAAAACATGGGATCTTTCGCCTGCGACCACATAGACACGGCCACAGCAGGGCTCGAACCACCGACCCACGTGCCGTTAGGCTCTCAGGTGACCAGAGCACTCAATGTGGGCGCTCTAGCCCACTGAGCTATCGGGGCGGCCCCTTATCCCATGCGTCATATTCTTATTATCGAATCACATGAGTCAGTTTCCATCACGTGACCGAAAGACATGTACTGATTGGCCAGAGATTTTATGACCTGGAGGTTTGACCTAGCCAATAGAGCCTCTTCTATTGCACCCGACAAGACCTATCGGTCATAAAATAACCTATGGGCTTGTCCCAACGCATGTCCAGACAATAAGATTTCCCATAGGTCATGATCCATCGGGGTGACCTTTAGTTTTAAAACTTGTGACGTCACGCCTTTCTCTTAGGTGTTCAATATTTAGAAGACCTAGCCGTGTTTTATTAACGTAGGTGTGCGTTATTTAAATAACGAACGACAAAACAGTGCATTATCTTGATAATAAACGGAAAAAAACGGAGAAAACAGTTACTGTTAATATTGACTCGCTTCACCCCGCTAAGTTTCACAGTGTAATCAGTTGAGCCAAGCTGAGCTGAGCTGAGGCGAGCTAGGGGGTGGGGGTGTATTTGATCAGAATAAATCTTATTACAAAAGACATGACATATGGATGATCTATTTTCAAGTAGAAACGTAAAATCCCTAATATTGCTTTTCATGGGGCGTTGTTTTCAGGGAAGTTAGACGGGATGGCTTGCCCTTGTGTGGGTATTTAAAAACAACACTTTAAAAATGTCTGCTTCTCCCACGCTCTACCACCCCCGCCCTCCCCTCTGGGGCTTCACATTGACTGGCGCATTAGATGATGGGTCGTTTTGTCACTATAAGGCCAAACCGGTGTTCCCCTAATGCTCACTATCAGTCGGGCAGTGCAATTGCTACAATAGTCGATTTCCTGTGTCCAAACATGGAAATTAACCGCGCTAATCATGAGCAGTACTAATGCCTTGTTGTAACAATTTTATAAGTGCGTTAAAGAACTCGCTGTCGTATATTCTGAAAGAAGGCAGCACAGGACTACAAAATTATAACTAGGCTGATGATACAACCTATAGTTAACCCAGCCAGTAAACACATTATTAATCATTAATCCTGTGATCATAAATTAACTTATCTGTCTAAATTAAGTCATTTGTATTCACAGCTCCTATAAGCAAGCACTTTATGTGTCCCTGCATGTAATTCTACATGTACTTCAACCTAATAGCTATAGGGATTTTAAAAAACTGTGTGACGTCACGCCTTTGTCTTAAGTGTTTATTATCTAGAAGAATGCATAGGAAAATAGACCTAACCGTGTTTCATTGACATACTTGTGCTTTATTTAAATAAAGAACGACAAAACAGTGCATTATTTTAATAATTAGGGGAAAAACTGTGCATTATCTTGATAAGCTGAGCGGAGGCGAGCTGGCTGATGTTTCCAGAACCTGCCAATTGCAAGACAAACAATGGAATGCATAAGTCAATGCTTAGCTCCAAGGGGGCGGGGGGTTAGATTAGAAAGCTCAAACTATATGGGAAAAATATGGAAACACGACATATATGGATGATTTAGTTTCAAGCAGAAGTGTTAGATCCCTCATTTTCGGGGGGCAAATGCACTCCAGCTCGTTCTTTAACTAGTATAAACAAACTTTTTATAATTCACACGACACCACGTGAGACTACTCTCTAGACTATTGTTACCTTTGTACCAGAAATAGCTCTACAAATGGAGCACATTGAACACCTTTAAACCACTCGTTGCTACTGAAAGACACAGGCGGGGAAATTAGTATACCTGAAAGAAGGCAGGGCCTCCACCACAGGTTTTCCCTGTGAAGGTTAGAGTGGAGCGCAGTGGATGCGACCCCCCCCCACCCACCTCTCGAAAGACGACAGCAAGGAAGACACAAACCTCGCGACAGGGGCTTAAATACTGGTGTCTACAGCTCCAATACAAAGCAAGGTTCAAGGACGTTCAACATTTCTGGCAGACGACTTTTGCGCGATTCAAAACAAAATACATTCCAACTGTCAGATAATAAAAATTAAACTGCAATTTAGGCTGACAGCGGGAATTTAGCAGATACAGGTAGGAAAACGAGTCCCGATTCTCTAAATCTAAGGAGATAAACAGGAAAAGTAAATCCACTGTCAACTGACAAAAGGGGTTCGAACCATCGATCCACGTGCCGTGGTAAACCGGACCTCAATAATCGATAGACCTAGATCTATGTCGAAACCACAATTCCTCATTTTCTCAATTTTGAATCACGAGCCTTCATTTTAGTCCACAACTAGATAAATTTAAATTTTGTTTAATTTTCAAGCAACAGCTATTCGCGGGTCAAGAAAAAACAGGTTTTACTCACACTTACGACAGTTTTCTGGAACGCTCTCAAGGGCGCGTTATGATAAGACATTGTGATCTGTGTAAAGACTGCTTATTGTAAGGCTGTCACTGTGTCATGCATCAGTTGTTGAGCGCTGCGGATTACGCTGCCAGTTACCGAATTAAAATGTCCTCTATTTCTTGAAAAATTAATCCACCCAAAAGGCCCTCCCACACACGACCCCCCCCCCCCCCCCCGACCACCACTATCGATATCCAAGAGGCTTCCCAGGGACGGGTCTGATATAGCTCACACAATGATAGCGTATATTTCGTACCACCTTACACCACTTCGTGCCGTCCATTACATACCTATTATATAGACAATGATGGCTCATATAGCAGCTGCGAGAACCACGGGATTAAAATAATATATAAAGCGGCATAATGAACGCCTCTAATTTCTCAAAGATACTCTAGAAGGGAAGGGTGTTCCCCAAGCGGGACAGTCGAGAAATGATATATAAAACTGACGCACAAGTGATGTACCTGGTACCACCGATTGCTCTGTAGTAGCTTATAGTCATATAAACGGCAAACATGTGTATCCGGTATGCATCACGTACATAAGTAAGTTACATGTACTATCCTACTCCACTGCCAGCAAAATCTCATCCCAGCATCTCACCTGGTAACCCTCCTTGGAGAGCTTACCTGCGACCATCATAGATAATCCGAACCAGTATATTCATTATACATGGAGGCCTATACGCAGATATAATGAAAAGCTCACCTTGCATGCATTACCATGTTCTAACTACAACTAAGATTCCTTCACCTACCAGCAATTTAGAGTCCACTGCAATACAAATCCGCGAAAACGTATGCGGTCCTTTTTTATGTGCCCTGCACTTTAGATGGTATGTGTCCGCCTCACGGATCAACTAAGGCCCCTCATTATCGCCCTACTTATGTCCGGGAGCAAAGTCTCTTGCCGACCGCCGTTCTTATCACTTCACCTATATGTAGTAAAAGTCACGCTGTCGGTGACACCCTATTGTGTAGTTCAAAGTTAACTTTGTCTATAGAATATAGACAAATAAGAATGTATTTTAATAAAAGGTTATAGGTTTTATTCTATAAAATCACGCAAAACGCCTTTATGAAAGGAGAAAAATGGAGTCCGGCATGCGTTTACGCGCTTATATCCTAAGTTACAATGTTCATATAATAAGTAGCAGTAATATTCTGAGTGAATTTCATAGCTTCCTCGCTGAACTGTACGAGGGAAGAAAATGACGTCGCAGAGAAACACAAACCCACGTGTTATCACGGGGGAAAGGGGGGGGGGCGCAAGGGGGGGGGGGTCATGTTCCCAGATCACGAAGAATAAATTTTTTTCTTCCCAGATCAGGATGAATTAAAAAAATGACTCCCCGCTTACAATGGAAGGACGGATACATGATATTAAATTGACGATTTCTCGATTCACGGTTATTTAATTACAATTCCCAGTCCACGATTAATGACAATCCTTGATCACGGCGGTCGGCTAATACCCCATTCCCAGTTCACGAAGAATTATTTTCCTTATTCCCAGTTCACGGTGAATTGAAAAGCCCATTCCCGAGGAACGGAAATACTCCTTGCGACCCCCCCCCCCCCCCTAGTCGACAACATATACCTATGTACAGCGTTAAGCTCACATATCTTATCATTTTCCAAATAGCTCTCATCGGCAATGCTCCCAGAAATAAACATGCCAGACCCCTTTTTTAATTTTATGAGGGTGTGTTTCGTTTTTCTGTCTGTTTGTCACGTGAGACATTTTCTGTCGAATGCCTTAAGGTATCGACTTCAAAATTCACAAAATGATGCAGAATGGCAATCGTCAGGCTAAGTTCGTGGATGGGCCATGTAGGTCAAAGGTCAAGGTCACAGGAATTTTTCGAAACTCGCTTAACCATTGAAAGATCGGACAAAAAAACGGGAAAATCGCTATAACGTTCACAGATTCCATTTATTAATCTCACTGAAAATTATTTCACGTATTGGGCCCATTAGTACCTTCTATATTGTCTTTCATTTGTGCAAATCGCCCAAACAGTTTTCCCGCTAAAAATTCCCAAAGTTTAATATGGGACCCTACGGGAGAATTTTGGCGGGAAAATGGCCTCCCCAATTTCTCAATGAAGGGGACATGTCAGACACACGACACCTTGCGTGAGACATGACATTAGTATTTGAGCGCAAAGTACTATATTGATCAAGGTCACGCTTCTAAGGTCAAGGTCACATCAAGGTCAAGGTTACGAAATATGTTTTCCGCGTAACTTCGTTAATATTTGGTCTAGAGATTCGCGGTTTGTTTCATAGTATTCTTTAGAGACTGGCGCCAAAGTAATGTGCCCTCAGATTTCCCCTTACATTGATAGTTTTCGAGTTATTGGATAATCAATTTTGACATTGCCGAAACTGCAAAGACATCGCTGTGACCACATAAATGCAGGTAGATGACTCATATGTGGTGGAATATGTACCCATATTACTGGCATCATGTATGCCAAATGCCATAGAAATCGAACCAGTAGTTTCGACGCTGGCAAATAATCACACTTTAACATGGCCAATCCAATTATAAAGCCTCGATACGCCAAATGACTGACGGTGTGGTGACGTTTCGGCCTATAACCCCGTCGATATTGACAAACGACACCTTGCGTGAGACATGACATTAGTATTTGGGCGCAAAGTACTATATTGATCAAGGTCACGCTTCCAAGGTCAAGGTCACATCAAAATCAAGGTTACGAAGCATGTTTTCCCGCGTAACTTCGTTAATATTTGGTCTAGAGATTCGGGGTTTGTTTCATAGTATCCTTCGGAGGCAGACGCAAAGCAATATTCCATAATAGACCCATTTTCGTCTTCCTTCTCAAGCTCTGCTTGACCGTCTAGTTGCTCCATGTTGTCAGGTTGTGAACTGTCCGGGATGCGTATTAATCTGGTGTTGAAGACTATGAGCTAAAGTGGTTTGGCGTGGCATCAACAGCTTACTTGTTTCGGTCTGTTAGAGGCATGTACGCATTTAGCGCCGTTTTATAGTGCTTTTGGGTAACTTTATGAATATTTTACTTCTGGTTTTTATTTTACGACATATCCGCTCTACAGGCATATCTTCTTTATAATAAATACCCGCTCCCTCAGACATTACTGGGCGTACAGGCACCTCCCTCTCCCCCTCCCCCTCCCCTCACCCCACTATGTGTGTTTAATCCCTATAATCCCCAACCCCTGGGAAACGGCCTACTTGAATGAACCAATCACGGCTACCTGCTATGGTAAAGATCGACAAGACGCGTTTGGCATAACAACATGCATACCAAACATGCCTCAAAATTCTGCTTCGTTGTCATGCAAGCTTCACCAGGGGATGTCTACATCTTTGCTTGAAACGCTACCAAATTGCAGTATTACGCATTGATCAAACACGCAGCTCAGTCCATTTGGGCTGTTTGACGGGTATTCGATACGCAGAATATCGAGTTATTGACTGAATATTTGCTCCCACAAATAGCACGGCTATCTCGCTTCGCCTTGATTAAGGACCCTGACTTCTGCGCGAAAACCCCCTTTGATGGGTGGGAGGCAAGGGGGGTCGTGTTCCCAGATCACGAAAAATAAGTTCCCAGGTCACGATGAATTAAAAGCAGAACGCTCCGCATGCAATGGAACGGCGGATACACGGTACTAAATGGACGATTTCCCGATTCTCGGTTATTTAAAATATAAAACTTCCAAGTTCGCGATTAACGAAAATCCTTGATCACGACGGTCGGCTAATACCCCATTCCCAGTTCACGAAGAATTATTTTCCTCATTCCTAGTTCACGGGGTAAAATGAAAAGCCAAATCCCGAGGAACTTAAGTAACCCTTCCCCCCCCCCCCCCGCCGCCCCCCCTCCTTTGGTGGTTCCTGGGGGTTTCTTAGGTCCACAGCCTTCATTTGCGCAAAAAAACGTCCTAAAGCGCCAAATGTTTTTAATTTTATTTTCAATCAAGGAGGCGCGAAGCAGATGATCCCTTTAGGCTCCAAAAGAGAAGCCGATGATCCCCGGATCTACCCACCTCAGCAGCCGGTTGCCATAAAGAACTATTATAGCGCAACGATTGGTCCAAATCGATATTATCTAGATTGTTATACTACTGTTCCTCCATGTTCCGTTTTTTTCTGTTTTTCTCGGGTTTTTTTTTTGTTTTTCTCTTTTTTTTTTTTTTTTAGAGCGAATAAGCCGCGGCTTCTGCTCCTTGCCAACCAGTTCTGTATTATAGTGATTTGGGTACTCTTCATGGCAATATAGATTATTGTTAATATATAAGGTCATGTAACCCGTCTGGTGGAGAGCCGAACACGCCGCGCAAACTATGACGTTTCAGTCATCAGTAATGCGATAATTACCATTGCGAGCGAGGCAATAAATAACCATTGATCAATTATATTGCGAGTGGTGTATCCAATTTTTTGAAATTATCGATGTTATATCGATCCACGTTACCACAGGGGCCATCACTTAATGCAAGTGATTCGACCAGCGTATGTTTGCTTGCATGTGTGTTGGCTTTTCCCCTCGCGATGGAGCATTATTGACACAATTCAGCGATTACCAATGCGGCTAATGTTTCGTCTCCTGCTGTAACGATGGTTCAGCCCCGGCGCGGTCCTGTTATATTTAATACACAGTACGTTAATCCATACTTCGAACGCAGTTGGTTAACGGAGCCTTCTGCCGTATTCTGAAATTTACTCACATTTATAGCCGCCTGGGCCACTTGGTTATGGCGGTTTGAACGGCCACAGGGAAGAGACATCTCAACGTGATTCAGTAAAGCGATTGTTTAGACGATATAATAGACGTGTACACAAGATGAAAATTATTAAGAACGTGAAACGGGGACAGTATATCTTTTTCTTACTGCTAATCTCTGCCATTTTGTTCCTATATGTCGAACGGGATGCGGTCAAACCATTGGAGAGTGAGTCCAAGCAAAGAAAGCGTCCCGATAGACGAAGGGCTAAAAAGTTTGTTGACTCCGGAGCAAGCATGATTACTGATCCGGGCATTCCCGACACAACGAGACAAATCTGTTCTTTCGCCACGAGGCGGAAACATGTCGCTACTGTATGTAGTCACATGGTTAAAGTCAAGAAGACGATGTCGCCTGTTGTGCCTTCCATCATTGTCAGTCATCAAAGAAACGTGTTTCATTGCAAGGTGCCAAGAGCGGCCGATATGGCAGCAAAGACATTCTTTGCGAGGTTGAACCCAAGGCGGAATGAAAGAGACCCCACCGTGAAGAAATTGGCTTTCTCGGATATAGCCAATCGGAGCGCGTCTGACATGCCACGTGATTGGTACATGATAACGGATATCCCGTTGGCGGAGGTCGTACGCCGCTTCGGCACATACCGGAAGTTGTTGATCGTGCGCCATCCGTTACAACGCCTGGTCTCGATATACCAGAGAATCATGACGGATAACAATAAAGCCGGTAAAGGACTGCACAACCTGACTCAATTCTTCAGCCAGCGGGTTCTGCTGGACAAAGAGGTTCTTCTCTGGGAGGAACAGCACAAAATGTGCTATCCCTGCTCGCTGGATTATGACTTCATCTTGAAAACCGAAACCCTTGAATTCGACAACCCAATCTTGAACGCGCACCTGGGAATAGACCCGCACCATTTAATTGTCGAACCTCCGCTAGATAGGTCCAGCGCTCTGAGAACAAGTTCGGAATTTCCCGGCTCTGTGCTGCTCCAGAAATATGACGACGAACTAATAGAACTACAGAGGCAGGACCCCAATTTATTTAAATCCGTCTTGAGTTTTGTTTTTCCCGACATGCATTTGTTCGGTTATACCTGGGATCACAGCGGGCGAGGCAGCGACTGCGGCTACGATACGGAGAATTGCTGCTAACGAATTGTTAGTCCTGCAAGCAAGCCGCTGTGGCTACCGCCAACAACGTCTTGCTTCCAAGCGCACCCCGCTCATTAGCAGAAACCGACAACACCCGGGACGTTTTGCATCGCTTAAGTGAATCTACACATTGTACAGCGCTCTCTTACCAATATAACTTGCAGGAAAAGGTATTAGCGTCTAATTTTGCGCAGTAGAATTGTTGTCAGACGTTCTGGAGCGCGAGAAACAACAACTTTGCACCAGTAACAACCGAAAACGAATCAAGCTCCGCCATGTTTGCAGTTGCACTTCCTGCCGAGAAGCGGTGCGCACTAACGTACAAATTGTGTGCTCGCCGTAACTGAAAGACTCCTCGCTGGCTTCGTGCCGCGGGTTCCCCCGGCGTGATGAATAGTATGGAGGGGGTTGATGGGGTACCCGCCCAAATATAGCCAAAATTTCCAGACGTTCT
Source organism: Arenicola marina (assembly GCA_964019135.1). NCBI lineage: Eukaryota > Metazoa > Annelida > Polychaeta > Arenicolidae > Arenicola > Arenicola marina. Next base: position 15,241,439 of record OZ025256.1, on the reverse strand, counting down.
CTTCTAATGTTGGTTTCATATAAAATGTGGGTTTTGTGGATTTACTATTTTTTAGGAATATTTTATTTCTAAAGGTGTATTTTGATGAAAAATACCCCCCCTCCCCCCCCCCCCTCCCCTGCGGCGGGAATAAAGGTAGCTGACGGTCGGAGCGGGATCAATTGCTACTTTTTCGGCATTTTTCAAAGGTGGATGCTCGTCTTAACTGTTCATCATTCCCCATCCGTTTCCGAGGGGACTACACCTGATGCCGCCAAAACCCACAAATTAGTGAGAGCAGGGGCTGACACAGGGGCGGGAGTCTTCACCCGCCCGCTTTTCTGAAACTTCCCTAAGCAACAATGAATGTGGTGCCCCCCGCTTGTTTGTACTAGATCCCCTACTTTGTTGGTATCAAGCTCGGGGGGGGGGGGGGGGACGGGGCGGGGGGGGGGGGGGCAAGACTGACAAGCGTGACTTCGGCGAACGGCGGAAGCTGAAATTACGTACTCCTCGCGTTGAACCAAGAATTGCACAAACAACTTGCCGTTGGCCGTTACCGTTGGCCCGTGCATGCTCCACTGTCACCGTGACGGGCCGGGGCCGGGGCCGGGGCCGCCGCTGGGCTCTGGGATGGGGGGTGGGGTACTTAATTCATTGCTCGGTTTGGGGTGGGGGGGTCCGCGGTAAAGCCCCCCCCCCCCCCCCATCCGCTCGGTCGAGGTTTTACCATCGAAATTCGCTCGGTCGGGGCGTTTTAATCTTTTGCGGCAACCCGTCTATGAACGCACATTTTCAGAGCTCAGAAATCACACAGCAGAGGGAAAAGTCATCAAAACACAAGCATCAAGCAACGTCATATCCCAGATAGGTAACAAATCAACAGAGAATAGGTTACTTTATGTAAATATGTAGTTCATTGCTAATATCGAGGTGGAAAAGTAGTTTTATGACCGTGTAAAGGCCGACCAGATTTTTGCAACTTGGAAAAAAGAAATTATGTCAGTAAATTGATAAATAGATTAAATGTGGATGGTAAAGAGGTGGTGGATCCAAGACGAATTTTAAAAGAGCAGATGAACTATTACAAAACATTGTACTCCAATAGAGACGACCCAGCGGCTTCCACCAACCTAACGTACTTTTTGAATGCCATACATATTAAGCCACTCAACATCGAACAAACTGGTATTTGTGAGAAGGACATTGATAGCCACGAAGCGGCGACTATATTAAAGAACATGAAAAATAACAAGTCACCAGGCAGTGACGGTATACCAGTAGAATTATACAATTTTTTCTGGAAGGAACTTGGTACCTACCTCATGAGGAGCTTTCAAAATGCCTATAAATCTGGATCTCTTTCAATTACGCAAAAGCAGGGGGTCATAACGTGCTTACCTAAAGGCGACAAGCCCCGTGAATACATGAAAAACTGACAACCAATTACCTTGCTGAACTCAGATTATAAACTTGTATCAGGCATTTTATCCAACAGAATGAAAAAAATTCTGCCGCATGTAATAAGCCCAGAGCAAAAAGGTTTTCTAAAGGAAAGATACATTGGAGAAAATACTAGATTAATTTACGATATCATGCACTATGCAATTGCAAATAAACAGTCTGGTATGTTGCTCCTGATTGACTTTGAAAAAGCTTTCGACACCCTAAGTTGGAATTATATAAATCATGTGTTAAAAATATATGGCTTTGGATGCAAATTTAGACGTTGGTACAATACCCTGTATAGCAGTTGTGAAAGTTGTGTTATAAACAATGGCGTTTTTTCTAGTTTCTTTCGCCTCGGTCGGGGATGTCGACAGGGAGACCCCCTCTCGCCATACCTATTTATATTATCTATTGACCCGTTAGCCAACGCCATTAAGAACGACTGTACAATTAAGGGGTTCATGATTGATGGAAAAGAGTATAAAATAGGTCAATATGCAGACGACACCTTTTTGCTATTAGATGGGAGAGATGTGTCCCTTAGAAATGCCTTGAAGGTTTTAAAACTGTTTTGCGTCTGTTCGGGATTAAAAATCAATATAGACAAGACGAACGCAATTTGGTTGGGACCACGTAGCCCAATTACCAAGGGGTCGTTTTTAGATCTGCCTCTAACTTGGGTCAATGAATTTCAATTACTAGGCATAAGGTGTAGCAACGAGCTTCAGAATATTGTAAGTTCAAACTATGAACCCAAATTGGCTGCATTTGAAAGAGTACTAAATCTATACGGAAAACGAAATATATCAGTGAGGGGGAGGGCAACTGTAGTTAAAACTTTAGCCCTTCCAAAACTAATACATCTCATGACTGTTTTACCAAACCCAGGGCAACATTATATTGATCGAATGAATCGTGCCATACGGGCTTTTATTTGGAAAAACAAAAAACCCAAGATTTCCCTTAACAGACTAGTCCAAGAGGAAAAAAAATGGAGGTATAAAGCTGCCGCATATTCCATCCTTCTTAGATGCAGTCAAAATGTCATGGGTTAGAAAAATTATTGTGAATGAAGGAGCGTGGCAAGATTTGTTTTGCAGCACGATTTGCAGCGAACGTGCACTCGTTTGGGAGCTAGATACGAAGTCACTAAGGTATTTTGTTAATATATGCAACCCTTTCTGGGCAGATGTTTTCAGAGCGTGTCTAAACCTAAAAAATTGTATGTACACTGGTTCAAACGAGAATGTCTTAGAACGACCGCTTTGGAATACTTACTTTATGAGAAATAAGAACCTAATAAAGAGAAAAAAGTATTTCATAGAGAAAGGTGTAACTTACATGAACGACCTTGTGAAAAATGAAGGGTCGCTATTAGACTGGAAAAAAATTACAGATAAATATAGCATTAGCATTAACTTTGTCGACTTCTATGGAATAATGCATGCCATACCAAAAGAATGGCGAGGTCAATGTATAAATAAGGGACATAAGTTACTAGATGTGCCACACTCCTTTTTAAATTATATATCTACGTCAACACGCTTATGTAATAAGGTTTACAACAGTTTGGTGGAGTCCTTGCAGTATACCACGAATAACGAAAGTAAGTGGTCAGAGGTGTTAGGAATAGAAATTGATAAAAGTAAATGGTGTGATATATATACTAGAGCATCAAAGGCTACTGTAGACGAGAGGACTCGGAGCTTCCAGTTTTTAGTTTTGCAAAGAGTTCTAATAACAAATCGTTTCTTGCACAGAAGTAAATTAGCTACTTCAGAGATGTGCGTTTTCTGCTCTGTTTCATCAGAAACAATTGAGCACCTTCTCTTTGAATGCCTATATGTGAGACCCATTTGGCAAGAGTTAGAACGTTGGCTCGAGGCCGCATCAGCCCAGACCATATGTACCCGATTTACACTAATATCAAGTATGTTTGGAGTAGTTTGGTCCCCACATAGCGAACTTATTAATCACTTGACTTTAATTGCTAAAAAATATATATATTACTGCAAGTGGTCCAACACAGTTCCAGTTTTTCAGGCTGTGAAAAACTATATAAACCATTACTATAGGCTCGAAAAGAGCGCGGTAGAAAGGAAGCTGAACTTTAGTACAGATATGTTTTATAAGAAATGGAGACCACTATCAGACTCTATGTAATACTAAGCGAATAATGTCATGTTTGTTTTTTGTTTGTACTGTGTATGATGTTCTTCCATTCCTGCTTTGTATGATTTATAAGTGCATTATAGTGGAATAAAAAAAAAAAAAAAAAAGATTTCGAGCGGGATTCTGCTAATGGAAAGAGATTGCTAGGAGATGTAACGTAGTTCCGCGAGTGGACCCATATCGGAGCGGACTACGTTACATCTATGGAACTAACGAATTGCATGCAATCAATACCCGATTACCTCCTCGTTAAGTTAAAAAGGATGTATTTGTATTGTACTGGCAATAATAAATATATCATGGTGTGCATGGACTATAATGGATGTTATCAATGTTATGAGAACGTGTCTATAGGGATGGTGTAATATCCACGTGAAAGTGCACCACAACCTTCACCGTTATAACCTAACACGTTGTAGAGTTATGAGTATATCATGATGTATAGCTGACACTAATGCGTTTGAGCAGCCGTAACATTGGTGATATGTGTGACGTGTTGATCAGTCTTTCTTTCCATCGGCTCTTAAGCCAATTGTTGATTCAGATATGAACTTTGCGACGGTCTATATATAACAATTTTCGTCCAGGTGAGCTATGTTCAAACGGTCCCCGAAGACATAAAAAACGTCTATTGGCACACTCAATTATTCTTTGATGGACCATTCCTCAGGGCTCTTCACTTGTTACCAATCACCCTCACCCTCACCCTCACCCTCACCGTCACCCTCACCCTCACCCTCACCCTCACCCTCACCCTCACCTTCAGCCTCACCCTCGTCCTCACCTTCACCCTCACCCCCACCCTCACCCGCACCCTCACCCTCACCCTCACCCTCACCCTCACCCTCACCCTCACCCTCACCCTCACCCTCACCCTTACCCTCACCCTCACCCTCACCCTCACCCTCATCCTCACCCCCACCCTCACCCTCACCTTCACCCTCATCCTCACCCCCACCATCACTCTCACTCTCACCTTTAGCATCAACCCTCAGTATCACTGTTACTCTTACCTTCACCCCTTGCCTTGCCCCACTTACCCTCACTCACCCCTCATCCTCATCCTCCACTACATACCACTAGCCCGCTCCCCTTCACAGCACCCCTGTAATATGTCCCCTCTCTACTGAAGAGCGCAAACACACCAGTACAAAGGGTTACGCGGGCCTCCTTCAAGGTATAATACGGCGTGACGCTTGTGACCTTACAAGGTTCACGAGCCTAAAAAGATACAACAAAGATAGCTCAAGGATATGACAACAATGACATCTGAGGGAATATTGTCTGTGATACATATGATATATATATGTATATATATATTAGTGACAAGACAATCAGCCTGTACCTGTGAAAGGCACACTTATCAAGTGAGCAGGCCACTTCGTCAGTACTGAGCACTTCGGGTGACGTGCACATGGATATAGTCGTTAGTAAAGTTAGCACTGCAACTGCGAGCCAACAATTACTGCGATCAACACCCATGTAGATGCTTTAGTTACCAATTACTTTATTTCTTTATGTAACTTCACTCACGATGCTTTTCGACGATGTTTTACGAGCCATTGGGGAACTCGGACCATATCAAATATGTCTCTATATCCTGCTTTGTCTCGTCGGACTACCGACAGGTAAGTGTTCTGTTTTCACGGTGTCTTTCTTCGTTAATTGTGCCTCTTGTGGTTATAAAACACGGAAATCCCGGAAAATTATTTATGGTCAATCTAAATGTTCATTGGGTATGTGGTATATCACATCGTACACCAAACAAAAGTGTTCATTTTAATATTCAAATTTCAGTTTCAGTTTCAGTTTCCGCTTCTCTAGGGGCACAACGGTAACAATGTTAAAATCCTTCGACGTTAGTAGGGAATCGACTGTAGCTTTTATTATAATGCGGACGCGTACAATAATAGTGCTTACGTATTCTATATACCTTGTTCTATCTTGTGACATCAAGAAATTGTGTCAACACTAGATTGTTCCAGTCATATTTTCGCGAACAAATGTTGGAGCATGCAACTTTTCCCTGCCACCCGCCATGTGTATGCAGCGCCACCTGGCGAATCCCGCCACCATTTGAACCATATGTAGCCTGGGTCCCAAACTTTGTAACTGTCAATGACCTGTGAAAGAGGGCGCTGCTGTTGTCCTTAAGTTCAAAGTGAGCGACTGACAAGGCCCTCTAGTGGAGAGTCATATGCTAACGGCGAGAAGGAACCAACTCGCATTCACAGGTACCGGCATCCGCCAAAAACAAATATGGCGGATGGCTGGTCGGGAACAGTTGTGTGCTCCAACATTTCTTCGCGAAAATATAATCGAAAGAACCTAGTGTCGACACACTTTTTTGATGTCAGATGATAGAACAAGGTATATAGAATACGTAAACACTATGATTGATCGAGGACACATTATAATAAAAGCTACAGTCGATTCCCTACTAACGTCGAAGGATTTTAACATTGTTACCGTTGTGCCCTTAGAGAAGCGGGCTTGCCTGGGGGCACTTGCGCCAAATCGTTTCCATGCACAGTGGACCATGGCAGTAGTATTAGTTCGCATAACATGATAACATTTTACACAATGCAAACCCGTTATGACATTACCTAAGGATTTTGCTTAATCCAATGTTATCATTGTACACAATTCAAAACGTTATTATTTTACACCATTCAAAGACGTTATGACTACGTAAAGCAAAGAATTTACATAACTCATCAACGTTATGATTACATAACTCACCAACGTTACGATTACATAACTCACCAACGTTACGATTACATAACTCACCATCGTTATGTTTACATAACTCACCAACGTTATGATTGCATAACTCTCAAACGTTATGATTACATAATTTACCAAATCGCCGCGCAAGAGCCTAAGGGTGGTGCGTGTGATAGACAAGGGTTTTCTGGCTTTTCTTCTGAACTCAACTTTAACAGCCAGGATTGGCTCACGACAGACCAACATTCTATTGTCGTCATCTACATTTAAATTTAAAAGAACAAGGGCTGTTTTGTCTGTCTTACCAAAAATATCTTCACTCCACTAAGTGTTCAGGCTAGACTCGTTCAACTAAACACACATTCTAAAACATCGTCATGGGCGTAATTCACAAACCGTACTTTCCCCATGTATTTGGAAACCCATGCTGTGTGAGGATGATTATTTGGTTTATATATGGACACTGACTCAATGGAGAGGAGAACTAAAGCACCGTTCGCAGGCCACAGGCAGGCAACGTCGACAAGGTTCGAAATGCATCCAACTACTTACTCGGCTACCAGGTGACCAATGACCTTTAAATCAAGTACTCAGTACACCAGTGACCCCAACTTGAGGACCTGTACTTCAGGATGGCAGAATCTGGGGCTGACGTTCTTCGGAGGCCACATGGACCACTGGTGCCTGGTACCGGAACTGGCGAACCTGTCCTATAACACGCAGAAATACGTGGCGGCAGCCGATGAGGCCGGCGACTACAGCCAGTGCAGAGTGTACGACCTCAACTACAGGTAAGTCTTGTACTGGGACATCCTTAACTACCGGTAAGTCATGTACTGGGGCATCCTGAACTACAGGTAAGTCATGTACTGGGGCATCCTTAACTACAGGTAAGTGAAGCACTGGGGCATCCTTAACTACAGGTAAGTGAAGCACTGGGGCATCCTTAACTACAGGTAAGTCATGTACTGGGGCATCCTTTACAACAGGTAAGTCAAGTACTGGGGCATCCTTAATTACAGGTAAGTCAAGTACTGGGGCATCCTTAACTACAGGTAAGTCATGTACTGGGGCACCCTTAACTACAGGTAAGTCATGTCCTGGGGCACCCTTAACTAAAGGTAAGTCATGTACTGGGGCATCCTTAACTACAGGTAAGTCATGTACTGGGACGTCCTTAACTACAGGTAAGTCAAATACTGGGGCACCCTTAACTACAGGTAAGTCATGTACTGGGGCATCCTTAACTACAGGTAAGTCATGTCCTGGGGCACCCTTAACTAAAGGTAAGTCATGTACTGGGGCACCCTTAACTAAAGGTAAGTCATGTCCTGGGGCACCCTTAACTAAAGGTAAGTCATGTACTGGGGCATCCTTAACTACAGATAAGTCATGTACTAGGGCACCCTTAACTAGAGGTAAGTCATGTACTGGGACGTCCTTAACTACAGGTAAGTCAAATACTGGGGCACCCTTAACTACAGGTAAGTCATGTACTGGGGCATCCTTAACTACAGGTAAGTCATGTACTGGGACGTCCTTAACTACAGGTAAGTCAAATACTGGGGCACCCTTAACTACAGGTAAGTCATGTACTGGGGCACCCTTAACTACAGGTAAGTCATGTCCTGGGGCACCCTTAACTAAAGGTAAGTCATGTCCTGGGGCACCCTTAACTAAAGGTAAGTCATGTACTGGGGCATCCCTAACTACAGATAAGTCATGTACTAGGGCACCCTTAACTAGAGGTAAGTCATGTACTGGGACGTCCCTAACTACAGGTAAGTCAAATACTGGGGCACCCTTAACTACAGGTAAGTCATGTACTGGGGCATCCTTAACTACAGGTAAGTCATGTACTGGGGCATCCTTAACTACAGGTAAGTCACGTGCTGGGGCATCCTTGACTACAGGTAATTCAAGTCCTGGGGCATCCTTAACTACAGGTAAGTCATGCACTGGGGCATCCTTAACTACAGGTAAGTCAAGTACTGGGGCATCCTTACCTACAGGTAAGTCATGTACTGGGGCACCGTTAACTACAGGTAAGTCATGTACTAGGGCACCCTTAACTACAGATAAGTCATTACTGGGGCATCCTTCACTAGAGGTAAGTCATGTACTGGGGCACCCTTAACTACAGGTAAGTCATGTACTGGGGCACCCTTAACTACAGATAAGTCATGTACTGGGGCACCCTTAACTAGAGGTAAGTCATGTACTGGAACGTCCTTAACTACAGGTAAGTCAAATACTGGGGCACCCTTAACTACAGGTAAGTCATGTACTGGGGCATCCTTAACTACATGTAAGTCATGTACTGGGGCATCCTTAACTACAGGTAAGTCACGTGCTGGGGCATCCTTAACTACAGGTAATTCAAGTCCTGGGGCATACTTAACTACAGGTAAGTCATGTACTGGGGCATCCTTTACTACAGGTAAGTCAAGTACTGGGCCATCCATAACAACAAGTAAGTCAAGTACTGGGGCATCCTTTACTACAGGTAAGTCACGTACTGGGGCATCCTTAACAACAAGTAAGTGAAGTACTGGGACATCTTTAACTACAGGTAATTCAAGTCCTGGGGCATACTTAACTACAGGTAAGTCAAGTACTGGGGCACCCTTAACTACAGGTAAGTCATGTACTGGGGCACCATTAACTACAGATAAGTCATTACTGGGGCATCCTTAACTGCAGGTAAGTCATGTACTGGGGCATCCTTAACTACAGGTAAGTCAAGTACTGGGGCATCCTGAACTACAGGTAAGTCAAGTATTGGGGCATGCTGCACAACAGATAAGTCATGTACTGGGGCATCCTTAACAACAGGTAAGTCATGTACTGGGGCATCCTTTACTACAGGTAAGTCAAGTACTGGGACATCCTTTACTACAGGTAAGTCAAGTACTGGGGCATCCTTAACAAGAAGTAAGTGAAGTACTGGCGCATACTTAACTACAGGTAAGTCAAGTACTGGGGCATCCTTAACTACAGGTAAGTCATGTACTGGGACATCTTTAACTACAGGTAAGTCATGTACTGGGGCATCCTTAACTACAGGTAAGTGAAGCACTGGGGCATCCTTAACTACAGGTAAGTCACGTACTGGGGCATCCTAAACTACAGGTAAGTCATGTACTGGGGCATCCTTAACTATCGGTAAGTCATGTACTGGGGCATCCTTAACTACAGGTAAGTCATGTACTGGGGCAGCTCGAACTACAGGTAAGTCAATTACTGGGGCATCCTTAACTACAGGTAAGTCATGTACTGGGGCATCCTTAACTACCGGTAAGTCATGTACTTGGGCACCTTTAACTACAGGTAAGTCATGTACTGGGGCATCCTTAACTACAGGTAAGTGCAGCACTGGGGCATCCTTAACTACAGGTAAGTGAAGCACTGGGGCATCCTTAACTACAGGTAAGTCAAGTACTGGGGCATCCTTATTTACAGGTAAGTGCAGCACTGGGGCATCCTTAACTACAGGTAAGTCATGTACTGGGGCATCCTTAACTACCAGTAAGTCATGTACTGGGGCATCCTTAACTACCGGTAAGTCATGTACTGGGGCATCCTTAACTACAGGTAAGTCAATTACTGGGGCATCCTTAACTACAGGTAAGTTATGTGCTGGGGCATCCCTAACTACAGGTAAGTCACGTACTGGGGCATTCTAAACTACAGGTAAGTCAATTACTGGGGCATCCTTAACTACAGGTAAGTCATGTACTGGGTCATCCTTAACTACAGCTAAGTCAAGTACTGGGGCACCCTTAACTACCGGTAAGTCATGTACTGGGGCATCCTGAACTACAGGAAAGTCATGTACTGGGGCATCCTTAACTACAGGTAAGTCATGTACTGGGGCATCCTTAACTACAGGTAAGTGAAGCACTGGGGCATCCTTAACTACAGGTAAGTCATGTACTGGGGCATCCTTTACAACAGGTAAGTCAAGTACTGGGGCATCCTTAATTACAGGTAAGTCAAGTACTGGGGCATCCTTAACTACAGGTAAGTCATGTACTGGGGCACCCTTAACTACAGGTAAGTCATGTCCTGGGGCACCCTTAACTAAAGGTAAGTCATGTACTGGGGCATCCTTAACTACAGGTAAGTCATGTACTGGGGCATCCTTAACTACAGGTAAGTCATGTACTGGGACGTCCTTAACTACAGTTAAGTCAAATACTGGGGCACCCTTAACTACAGGTAAGTCATGTACTGGGGCATCCTTAACTACAGGTAAGTCATGTCCTGGGGCACCCTTAACTAAAGGTAAGTCATGTACTGGGGCACCCTTAACTAAAGGTAAGTCATGTCCTGGGGCACCCTTAACTAAAGGTAAGTCATGTACTGGGGCATCCTTAACTACAGATAAGTCATGTACTAGGGCACCCTTAACTAGAGGTAAGTCATGTACTGGGACGTCCTTAACTACAGGTAAGTCAAATACTGGGGCACCCTTAACTACAGGTAAGTCATGTACTGGGGCATCCTTAACTACAGGTAAGTCATGTACTGGGACGTCCTTAACTACAGGTAAGTCAAATACTGGGGCACCCTTAACTACAGGTAAGTCATGTACTGGGGCACCCTTAACTACAAGTAAGTCATGTCCTGGGGCACCCTTAACTAAAGGTAAGTCATGTCCTGGGGCACCCTTAACTAAAGGTAAGTCATGTACTGGGGCATCCTTAACTACAGATAAGTCATGTACTAGGGCACCCTTAACTAGAGGTAAGTCATGTACTGGGACGTCCTTAACTACAGGTAAGTCAAATACTGGCGCACCCTTCACTACAGGTAAGTCATGTACTGGGGCATCCTTAACTACAGGTAAGTCATGTACTGGGGCATCCTTAACTACAGGTAAGTCACGTGCTGGGGCATCCTTGACTACAGGTAATTCAAGTCCTGGGGCATCCTTAACTACAGGTAAGTCATGCACTTGGGCATCCTTAACTACAGGTAAGTCAAGTACTGGGGCATCCTTACCTACAGGTAAGTCATGTACTGGGGCACCGTTAACTACAGGTAAGTCATGTACTAGGGCACCCTTAACTACAGATAAGTCATTACTGGGGCATCCTTCACTAGAGGTAAGTCATGTACTGGGGCACCCTTAACTACAGGTAAGTCATGTACTGGGGCACCCTTAACTACAGATAAGTCATGTACTGGGGCACCCTTAACTAGAGGTAAGTCATGTACTGGAACGTCCTTAACTACAGGTAAGTCAAATACTGGGGCACCCTTAACTACAGGTAAGTCATGTACTGGGGCATCCTTAACTACATGTAAGTCATGTACTGGGGCATCCTTAACTACAGGTAAGTCACGTGCTGGGGCATCCTTAACTACAGGTAATTCAAGTCCTGGGGCATACTTAACTACAGGTAAGTCATGTACTGGGGCATCCTTTACTACAGGTAAGTCAAGTACTGGGCCATCCATAACAACAAGTAAGTCAAGTACTGGGGCATCCTTTACTACAGGTAAGTCACGTACTGGGGCATCCTTAACAACAAGTAAGTGAAGTACTGGGACATCCTTAACTACAGGTAATTCAAGTCCTGGGGCATACTTAACTACAGGTAAGTCAAGTACTGGGGCACCCTTAACTACAGGTAAGTCATGTACTGGGGCACCATTAACTACAGATAAGTCATTACTGGGGCATCCTTAACTGCAGGTAAGTCATGTACTGGGGCATCCTTAACTACAGGTAAGTCAAGTACTGGGGCATCCTGAACTACAGGTAAGTCAAGTATTGGGGCATGCTGCACAACAGATAAGTCATGTACTGGGGCATCCTTAACAACAGGTAAGTCATGTACTGGGGCATCCTTTACTACAGGTAAGTCAAGTACTGGGACATCCTTTACTACAGGTAAGTCAAGTACTGGGGCATCCTTAACAAGAAGTAAGTGAAGTACTGGCGCATACTTAACTACAGGTAAGTCAAGTACTGGGGCATCCTTAACTACAGGTAAGTCATGTACTGGGACATCTTTAACTACAGGTAAGTCATGTACTGGGGCATCCTTAACTACAGGTAAGTGAAGCACTGGGGCATCCTTAACTACAGGTAAGTCACGTACTGGGGCATCCTAAACTACAGGTAAGTCATGTACTGGGGCATCCTTAACTATCGGTAAGTCATGTACTGGGGCATCCTTAACTACAGGTAAGTCATGTACTGGGGCAGCTCGAACTACAGGTAAGTCAATTACTGGGGCATCCTTAACTACAGGTAAGTCATGTACTGGGGCATCCTTAACTACCGGTAAGTCATGTACTTGGGCACCTTTAACTACAGGTAAGTCATGTACTGGGGCATCCTTAACTACAGGTAAGTGAAGCACTGGGGCATCCTTAACTACAGGTAAGTGAAGCACTGGGGCATCCTTAACTACAGGTAAGTCAAGTACTGGGGCATCCTTATTTACAGGTAAGTGCAGCACTGGGGCATCCTTAACTACAGGTAAGTCATGTACTGGGGCATCCTTAACTACCAGTAAGTCATGTACTGGGGCATCCTTAACTACCGGTAAGTCATGTACTGGGGCATCCTTAATTACAGGTAAGTCAAGTACTGGGGCATCCTTAACTACAGGTAAGTCAATTACTGGGGCATCCTTAACTACAGGTAAGTTATGTGCTGGGGCATCCCTAACTACAGGTAAGTCACGTACTGGGGCATTCTAAACTACAGGTAAGTCAATTACTGGGGCATCCTTAACTACAGGTAAGTCATGTACTGGGTCATCCTTAACTACAGCTAAGTCAAGTACTGGGGCACCCTTAACTACAGGTAAGTCATGTAGTGGGGCATCCTTAACAACAGGTAAGTCATGTACTGGGATATCCTTAACTACAGGTAAGTCATGTACTGGGGCATCTTTAACTACAGGTAAGTCAATTACTGGGGCATCCTTAACTACAGGTAAGTCATGTACTGGGGCATCCTTAACTACAGGTAAGTCATGTACTGGGGCATCCTTAACAACAGGTAAGTCATGTACTGGGACATCGAGCATATCGAAGAATAAGTTTGGGGGTTAGAAATCACATAAAATTATGCTTGTCCTAATACTTTATTGAACCAGGTCTTTGATATAGGTTTAATATAAAGCCGGCGTCGGTTGGGTCATCCTTTCGGGAAATACGCAGTGTCACTTGGTGCCCAGCAGCAGTAAGGCCGGCTTTTGCCGATCGCTACCGTTAAATATTAGTTTTAAAATGTCTGCTCTTAACGTTAACATGCAACGTTACATCAATGAGCAAAATGACGTTAGAATAACATTAACATATAACGTAACTGAAACGTAGCTGATAACGTTGATCTAACTTAACGTTGGCATGATATCCGGGGTAGACATGTAAGTGAATATGTATAAATGGCCGCCACTAATCACCCTCTCGTCCTCCCTCAGCCAGTACGACACGGAAGACTTCCTGACATGGAACCGCTCGGTGATGTCGCCAGAGGGCACCGCTACCCGGAAGTGCGGTCCCGATGGCTGGGTGTACGACAAGTCCCAGTTTGTGTCCTCAGTAGTCAGCCAGGTCGGTTAAATAGCAGCGCCATCTAGCGGCGCAAAATGAAAATAGAGAATGCGACATCTATGCGTTTCGTTGCAATTATTTCCGATTGATTGTCGATCTTGCTTGTTAATGCAACATGTCCTAGTTTATCGTGTTATTACCTTTTCGCGGGCCACCGTGTGAGTTAATATTACTTGGGATAATCTCATATCGGTCGCCAACGCGGAATGTGACGTCCATTGAGAATTCCATGGAAATCCCACAGGAAGTTGTTTTGACTAAAAGCCGAAATGTTTGATAGAAATATTAGCTTTACCGCCTAATATTTCAACAATATTATTTTTATCCATTTACCAAGAAAAAATTATGGATATATTGGTTTTACAAATGAAATCATTCTTTTGATCTTGACAAATGAATGTTTCCGTTAGCCTATTTACTAGCGAAAGGGTATATTGGTTTTGGGCAATTTAGATTGTTTGTTCCGGTCATTGGTTGATCACTATGCATGGGTGTTTTTCTGGTTTTCCGCAGTTTGACTTGGTCTGTGATGACGCCAACCTTGTCTCCATCATACAGACCGTGTACATGGCCGGGTTTCTACTGGGTTGTATCGGCTTCGGCCAAGTCTCAGACAGGTATTGTAATGATATATATATATAGGGCGAGAGACGGAAAGATAGTGTGTGAGACAGAGAGAGCGATAGAGAGAGACACACAGAGAGAAACGGATAGAGATCGAAGAGACACAGAGACCGAGAGAAAGAGACAGAGAGTGAGGGGCAGATGGAGATTATATACATAAGAGGGATCGAGTGCTTAACTCATGGTAGCTTTATACACAAGGGACACATGGTGCACGCGCATTCAGCATTATGTGATTACTACACCACCATAAAATCACTAAATTAAAATATTTTTTTCAAATTTCAACATTTAATCGCCAAGTTTTCTGTACAAAGACACACATGTGGTTAAGTTACCAGGTCATTTAAGCAGGATTTCGTCCATAACATGTTATGTCAATGACCCTCGAAATAGCATTGTTATCGACAATATTTGCACATCGTCTATAAAATCTCAAACTTCAATCATTGAGCCATAATAATATAAAACAAACCAGGTTATTGAAAATCATGTAATACCGTATGCAATAATGATTGGTGTACAAATGATGTACATTTCGTCCTACTTGGCTTTCAGATGGGGACGTTACACCGCTCTGGTCATCTCCCTGGTGATGGAGGTTGTCTTTGCGACCGTTGCCACCTTTATCCCTAACTACGCTGCTTACGTCACATTGCGCTTTTTCGTTGGGACAGCGGCGGCAGGCAGCTTCACCACGATATTCGTCATGAGTGAGTACAGGAAATGACGTCATATGTAGATATATTGTCAGTTGGAATCGTTTATTATAATCACTGTATCGAGACAAACACAAACATAAAATACCTGCCACATCCTAATCGCTCGTTCCTTGGCCCATTTAGTTATTGTCTAGTATTGACTGGTGTGCTCTGCTACAGTATGCATGCTAATTTTGTCCCTTTTTTCAACCGTCCCACCGGAACTCCAAATAGATATTTAGCATTGTCACTCTTTCTGGGATTTCTGGGATATAAAACGCATTGATTTTCAAAATAAAATAACACATGATCAAAGGTCCGGATTTTAATATTTATTCTTATTTATTTTTGATTACATTTGACATGCACTAGAATATCGCCCATAAAGAGTGCTCGCTAGGTGGTCTCAAATTCAAGACATTCGCGAGGCGGCGCCACCGTGATATCAATAACCAAAGTATATTTATGACAGTCTCTGTTCTGATATTCAGTTTTATCGACACATTTATCGACGTATTTGAATGTTTTTCCTGCGCCTTTCAGGCATGGAGATCATTGGACCCAAGTATCGAATGGCGACGGGTATCATGGTTCAGGCTTGGTTCGCCATGGGCTTCATGACGATTCCCTGGATGTCATACGCCGTCAGAGACCACATTAAGCTGCAGCTCATCTGTGCCATCTGCCCGATCACGATGTGGGCTCTCTTCGCGTGAGTACGGTGCAACCACCTGCCCGATCATGATGTGGGCTCTCTTCGCGTGAGTACGGTGCAACCATCTGCCCGATCATGATGTGGGCTCTCTTCGCGTGAGTACGGTGCAACCATCTGCCCGATCATGATGTGGGCTCTCTTCGCGTGAGTACGGTGCAACCATCTGCCCGATCATGATGTGGGCTCTCTTCGCGTGAGTACGGTACAACCATCTTCCCGATCATGATGTGGGCTCTCTTACCGTGAGTACGGTACTACCATCTGCCCGATCATGATGTGGGCTCTCTTCGCGTGAGTACGGTACTACCATCTGCCCGATCATGATGTGGGCTCTCTTCGCGTGAGTACGGTGCAACCATCTGCCCGATCATGATGTGGGCTCTCTTCGCGTGAGTACGGTGCAACCATCTGCCCGATCATGATGTAGGCTCTCTTCGCGTGAGTACGGTACAACCATCTTCCCGATCATGATGTGGGCTCTCTTCGCGTGAGTACGGTACAACCATCCGCCCGATCATGATGTGGGCTCTCTTCGCGTGAGTACGGTACTACCATCTGCCCGATCATGATGTGGGCTCTCTTCGCGTGAGTACGGTACTACCATCTGCCCGATCATGATGTGGGCTCTCTTCGCGTGAGTACGGTACTACCATCCGCCCGATCATGATGTGGGCTCTCTTCGCGTGAGTACGGTACAACCATCCGCCCGATCATGATGTGGGCTCTCTTTGGTTAATTGACCCAAATTTGGTAAACGAAGTATCCATGAAATTTAAACACAAGCCATTTTCGTCTCTCAGTATATTTAAAATAAAACGAGAAACCATTATGTGTTATCTAATGAATATTTTAAGCTGAATAAGTCGTGCTTTAATTGTGGGTGTGAAACTTTGATCTACTGGGCAATGTACTGTTTTGTCCTGCTTTCATTATCGATATGAAATCTTGTATCTTGATGTACCGCGTACTGTAAATTATTATGGAAATAAATAAATAAATAAGAAGAAAAAGAGTTACAGCCGAGTAGATGCCGGTTTAATAGAAGACCGGAAGTGACGACATAACCCAAATAGCCGATTGCAAATCTAGGATTTCAGCCATGCGTTTGCCAGGATATATTACCATTGACTAATTCTAGGCCTTCAACCCATTTTGCTAGCAGCATTTTACAATAATTAAGCGTGTATTGTGTGTTTTGGTTACCACAGCATGGCCACGGAATCTCCCAGGTGGCTGGTATCAGAAGGGCACGACAAAAAAGCCATCAAAGTGTTGAAAAAGATATCAGCCATCAACGAGAAGCATCTACCAGAAAACTTACATCTGGAGGATAACCGATTGAAAACCGTAAGTTCTAGCACTTCAATGTTTTCAGTTTGCAATATATTTACCGGCTGAAAACTCCAATGTATACCACGTACGACTGCATCTCCTTCAAGTTTTTCAGTGTCGGATAAAGGCCGAAATGTTATGAAAGGGTACTTGCATGAACCTGCGCAATTATTGTTAGGAAGAGGCACTTAACTCCGTGTTATCACTGTTAGGAAGGAGGACTTACCCCAGCTTGCGTTAGCATTTTTGCAAAGGTGGACTTGACCTTGCGTTATCAATGTTAGGGAGGGGGATTTACATCAGTTTGTGTCATCATTGTTAGGCAGGGTTATTACCCGAGCCTGCTTTATCATTGTGATAAAAGGGGACTTACCTCAGCTTGTGTTATCATTGTTAGGGAGGGGGAATTACCCGAGTCTGTGCCATCATTGTTGTAAAGGGGGACTTATCTCAGCTTGTGTTATCAATGTTAGGGAGGGGGACTTACCTCAGCCTGTGTTATCAATGTTAGGGAGGGGGACTTACCCCAGCCTGTGTTATCAATGTTAGGAAGGGGGACTTACCTCAGCCTGTGTTATCAATGTTAGGGAGGGGGACTTACCTCAGCTTGTGTTATCATTGTTAGGAGGGGGAATTACCTCACCTTGTGTTATCATTGTTAGGGAGGGGGACTTACCTCAGCCTGTGTTATCAATGTTAGGGAGGGGGACTTATCTCGGCTTGTGTTATCATTGTTAGGAGGGGGACTTACCCGAGTCTGTGTCATCATTGGTATAAAGGGGGACTTACCTCAGCCTATGTTATCAATGTTAGGTCGGCGACACCAAGGCATCACTCCCGGACCTATTCCGGAAGCCCAATATTCGAAAGATCACCCTCAACATGTGGTTCTGCTGGTATGTATGTTAGCTGACTGGGACCCAATCAGATTATCAGAAAATAAGCCAAATGGTTGATTACTAATTTATCAAGATTCCCGAACTTAAAGAAAATATTAAAGTGCTCGACGTTCATCATACACTGATTTCTAATATCGAGCAATTATTATATTATAATGAACAGAACACCAACACCTTGTACCGACCAACCTATATCCCAAATTCTACATGTATAGTTCCTAAGTTAAAGCGTCTATTTCGATATCATGTTTATTATACGCAAGTCGACCACGCTTCCACTACAATTGTGATGACGTCAGTAGATTGCCGCAGGCAGCACCATTCTCCCGACAGAGGGCGCAACATTTTGTCACTTGCCAAATGTTTACGGGAACCAAGCTGTTATTATTACCGTCGTGATGGGCCAGGGTCCAGGCAGTATTACCGTCGTGATGGGCCAGGGTCCAGGCAATATTACCGTCGTGATGGGCCAGGGTCCAGGCAATATTACCGTCGTGATGGGCCAGGGTCCAGGCAATATTACCGTCGTGATGGGCCAGGGTCCAGGCAATATTACCGTCGTGATGGGCCAGGGTCCAGGCAATATTAACGTGGGAAATCCGTCGTAATTGCTGCTTTAAACAATACAGGCGCTCGTATTTGTTAGTTTGACTCTTATCTGGGGGATATACTGACATACCAATCTGTAAAGATATTAATTCTCCTAATTATCTTCTATGTTAAGGCGAAGCAATATTGAAGCATAGCTCATGAATGACTCCTGTTTATCATTTACCACAATCTGACATGGTGTAGAATTCGGCGATAAGGCGTTGAGACTAATGTTATTACTGTTGGCACCCAGCCAACCGGGTTGCCAATGTGCTGGTGCATGCAGCGGGTACATCTGGTGCATAGTGGGACAGACAGACAGACAGACAGACGGACAGCTTCATTTTATGAGTATAGATACTCGATTTTGTCGGCTCAAACTTTGAACATGGACGATCATTAGGTAATAACGATATGTAATGAAGTGGAGACATGACACAGCAGGGCTTGTATCCTGACATGAATCCGCCTATACTGTTGGTAAAGTAACCGTGAGATGTATATTACCAGGACAATTGACCGCCATAGAATGTATCCTTTCATATTGCGACTAATTTTAATTTTAATCGCCTCACCTACATTCTGTGAATCACAAAGCAGATTAGATAACAATGTAATTGCTTGAGGTTCAAGTGACCCCAATCGTGCAGCGAAAGGCTTAAATGGTATATTATGGTTAATAACTTTAAGAGTTTATTCAATATCCGAGTTAATGCAAGAAGTAGCATTCTAAGCGATGTAAATTTACCTGCAGGTTCGTCACCAGCATGGTCTACTATGGCTTGAGTTTGGGAGTCGATCTGTTGCCCGGGGATATATTTATGAACTCCTTCATCTCCGGATTGGTGGAAATTCCTGCTTACGTCATCACCATGCTGATGCTGGATAAGACTGGAAGGAAGTGGCCAACGTGTATCACTCTCGTCCTAGGGGGCGCATGCTGTCTTGCATGTATGCCTCTCATAGACAACGAAGGTTTATATATTTCTATGGTACATATCATATTTTGTGCCTGTATTTTGTGGAGTATATATAGCCTATGGGTATGTCATTGGAGGAATATGTGGGTGGGGTGCGACTGGTGCTGGTGAAGGACGTTCATAATTGCATCGAAATGTCGAATTGGCAAAGTCAGTTAAACATCCCTCCCTAGCCATACTTAATTCGCTTCACTATTTATGTTTGCGTTGCAGTTTATCTTTACCTTAAAGTCCCGCCTGCCGTTTGGCATTGTATGTGGAGTTCTTTTTATTAGTAAACATCGTGCTGCTACATTTATCTCCTAGGTCAATATCTCTTGTGTTTGCCGCGTATTACCCGCGACTAGAATATACCACTGTAATATTATGAGTTGGGGGCCTAAGGGCCCTTTCAAACTGTCAGGCTATACGGCTTACCATAAAATAATTCCGCACAGCAAATGTAAAAAGCGGCCTATCTTGTCCGGGAAATTTCCTTTGTTGGACTTTAAATTGTTAACACAAGTAAGAACAGTTTATAATAAGCGTTACTTATATCATGATGTTATGTACAACCTATGTTCAAGCCAACTGTAAACTGACAGAATGAATTGATATCGTTGCTGCTCCTCAGAGTTGGAAATTTACTTCACGGTCTTTCTGATGCTGGGCAAGTTCTTCCTGTCGGCGACCTTCGCCATTGTCTACGTGTATGCCGCCGAGCTGTTCCCGACCGTCATGAGGCAGGTGGGGGTCGGGTCATCCTCCATGTGTGCCCGGGTCGGAGGCCTCATCCAGCCACAGATCAACCTCGTGGTGAGTCTGCCATCATCTAGTCTGCCATCATCTTCTTTGTCATCATCTTCTCTGTCATCATCTTCTCTGTCTGCAATCATCTTATCTGTCATCATCTGATATGCCATCATCTGATATGCCATCATCCGATCTGCTAGCATCTTCTCTGTCATCATCTAATCTGTCATCATCTAATCTGTCATCATCTAATCTGCCATCATCTTTCCTGTCATCATCTTCTATGTCATCATCTTCTCTGTCATCTTCCTGTCTGCCGTCATCTAATCTGCCATCATCTGATCTTCCTTAATCTTCTTTGCCAACATCTGCTCCGCCATCATCTTCTCTGTCATCATCTAATCTGCCATCATCTTTCCTGTCATCATCTTTTCTGCCATCCTATGAAAGCAAATATGAATGGCGTATTGATCAAACACTCGCTGTCATTTTCCTGGTCAGTCATACGCCTGGCTACGGCCTTTCTCATCGCGTCCTATACCGACGAGTCATAGGCCTGGCTACAGCTTTGATCATCGCGTCCTGTAGCGATGAGTCATAGGCCTGGCTACGGCCTTTATCATCGCGTCCTGTACCGATGAGTCATAGGCCTGGCTACGGCCTTTATCATCGCGTCCTGTACCGATGAGTCATAGGCCTGGCTACAACTTTGATCATTGCGTCCTGTACCGATGAGTCATAGGCCTGGCTACGCCCTTTATCATCGCGTCCTGTACCGATGAGTCATAGGTCTGGCTACGGCCTTGATCATTGCGTCCTGTACCGATGAGTCATAGGCCTGGCTACAGCCTTTATCATCGCGTCCTGTACCTGTGAGTCATAGGCCTGGCTACAGCCTTTATCATCGCGTCCTATACCGATGAGTCATAGCCCTGGCTACAGCCTTTATCATCGCGTCCTGTACTGATGCGTCGTAGGCCCGGCTACGGTCTTTATCGCGTCCTTACTGATGAGTCATAGGCCTGGCTACGGCCTTTATCATCGCGTCCTGTACCGATGAGTCATAGGCCTGGCTACGGCCTTTATCATCGCGTCCTGTACCGATGAGTCATAGGCCTGGCTACGGCCTTTATCATCACGTCCTTACCGATGAGTCATAGGCCTGGCTACGGCCTTTATCATCACGTCCTTACCGATGAGTCATAGGCCTGGCTACGGCCTTTATCGCGTCCTGTACCGATGAGTCATAGGCCTGGCTACGGCCTTTATCATCGCGTCCTGTATCGATGAGTCATAGGCCTGGCTACGGCCTTTATCATCACGTCCTTATAGATGAGTCATAGGCCTGGCTACGGCCTTTCTTATCGCGTCCTGTACCGATGAGTCATAGGCCTGGCTACGGCCTTTACCATCGCGTCCTTACCGATGATTCATAGGCCTGGCTACGGCCTTTATCATCGGGTCCTGTACCGATGCGTCGTAGGCCCGGCTACGGTCTTTATCGCGTCCTTACTGATGAGTCATAGGCCTGGCTCCGGCCTTTATCATCGCGTCCTGTACCGATGAGTCATAGGCCTGGCTACGGCCTTTATCATCGCGTCCTGTACCGATGAGTCATAGGCCTGGCTACGGCCTTTATCATCGCGTCCTATACCGATGAGTCATAGACCTGGCTACGGCCTTTATCATCGCCTCCTATACCGATGAGTCATAGGCCTGGCTACAACTTTGATCATTGCGTCCTGTACCGATGAGTCATAGGCCTGGCTACGGCCTTTATCATCGCGTCCTGTACCGATGAGTCATAGGTCTGGCTACGGCCTTGATCATTGCGTCCTGTACCGATGAGTCATAGGCCTGGCTACAGTCTTTATCATCGCGTCCTGTACCTGTGAGTCATAGGCCTGGCTACAGCCTTTATCATCGCGTCCTATACCGATGAGTCATAGGCCTGGCTACAGCCTTTATCATCGCGTCCTGTACCGATGCGTCGTAGGCCCGGCTACGGTCTTTATCGCGTCCTTACTGATGAGTCATAGGCCTGGCTACGGCCTTTATCATCGCGTCCTGTACCGATGAGTCATAGGCCTGGCTACGGCCTTTATCATCGCGTCCTATACCGATGAGTCATAGGCCTGGCTACGGCCTTTATCATCGCGTCCTGTGCCGATGAGTCATAGGCCTGGCTACGGCCTTTATCATCACGTCCTTACCGATGAGTCATAGGCCTGGCTACGGCCTTGATCGCGTCCTGTACCGATGAGTCATAGGCCTGGCTACGGCCTTTATCATCACGTCCTTACCGATGGGTCATAGGCCTGGCTACGGCCTTTATCATCACGTCCTTACCGATGAGTCATAGGCCTGGCTACGGCCTTTATCATCACGTCCTTACCGATGAGTCATAGGCCTGGCTACGGCCTTTATCGCGTCCTGTACCGATGAGTCATAGGCCTGGCTACGGCCTTTATCATCGCGTCCTGTATCGATGAGTCATAGGCCTGGCTACGGCCTTTATCATCACGTCCTTACCGATGAGTCATAGGCCTGGCTACGGCCTTTCTTATCGCGTCCTGTACCGATGAGTCATAGGCCTGGCTACGGCCTTTACCATCGCGTCCTTACCGATGATTCATAGGCCTGGCTACGGCCTTTATCGTCGGGTCCTGTACCGATGCGTCGTAGGCCCGGCTACGGTCTTTATCGCGTCCTTACTGATGAGTCATAGGCCTGGCTACGGCCTTTATCATCGCGTCCTGTACCGATGAGTCATAGGCCCGGCTACGGCCTTTATCATCGCGTCCTGTACCGATGAGTCATAGGTCTGGCTACAGCCTTTATCATCGCGTCCTATACCGATGAGTCATAGGCCTGGCTACAGCCTTTATCATCGCGTCCTGTACCGATGAGTCATAGGCCTGGCTACAGCCTTTATCATCGCGTCCTATACCGATGAGTCATAGGCCTGGCTACAGCCTTTATCATCGCGTCCTATACCGATGAGTCATAGGCCTGGCTACAGCCTTTATCATCGCGTCCTATACCGATGAATCATAGGCCCGGCTACGGCCTTGAACATCGCGTCCTGTACCGATGAGCCATAGGCCTGGCTACGGCCTTGAACATCGCGTCCTGTACCGATGAGTCATAGGCCTGGCTACGGCCTTGAACATCGCGTCCTGTACCGATGAGTCATAGGCCTGGCTACGGCCTTTATCGTCGGGTCCTGTACCGATGAGTCATAGGCCTGGCTACGGCCTTTATCATCGCGTCCTGTACCGATGAGTCATAGGCCTGGCTACGGCCTTGAACATCGCGTCCTGTACCGATGAGTCATAGGCCTGGCTACGGCCTTTATCATCGCGTCCTGTACCGACGAGTCATAAGCCCGGCTACGGCCTTTATCATCGCGTCCTGTACCGATGAGTCATAGGCCTGGCTACGGCCTTTATCCCGTCCCGTACCGATGAGTCATAGGCCTGGCTACGGCCTTTATCGCGTCCTGTACCGATGCGTCATAGGCCTGGCTACGGCCTTTATCATCGCGTCCTGTACCGATGAGTCATAGGCCTGGCTACGGTCTTTATCGCGTCCTGTACCGATGAGTCATAGGCCTGGCTACGGCCTTTATCATCGCGTCCTGTACCGACGAGTCATAGGCCCGGCTACGGCCTTTATCATCGCGTCCTGTACCGATGAGTCATAGGCCTGGCTACGGCCTTTATCGCGTCCTGTACCGACGAGTCATAGGCCCGCCTACGGCCTTTATCATTGCGTCCTATACCGATGAGTCATAGGCCTGGCTACGGCCTTTATCGCGTCCTGTACCGACGAGTCATAGGCCCGGCTACGGCCTTTATCCTCGCGTCCTGTACCGTTGAGTCATAGGCCTGGCTACGGCCTTTATCGCGTCCTGTATCGACGAGTCATAGGCCTGGCTACAGCCTTTATCGCGTCCTGTACCGATGAGTCATAGGCCTGGCTACAGCCTTTATCATCGCGTCCTACACCGATGCGTCATATGCCTGGCTACGGCCTTTATCATCGCGTTCTGTACCGATGCGTCATAGGCCTGGCTACAGCCTTGATCATCGCGTCCTGTACCGTTGAGTCATAGGCCTGGCTACGGCCTTTACCATCGCGTCCTGTACCGATGAGTCATAGGCCTGGCTACGGCCTTTATCATCGCGTCCTGTACCGATGAGTCATAGGCCTGGCTACGGCCTTTATCGCGTCCTGTACCGACGAGTCATAGGCCCGCCTACGGCCTTCATCATTGCGTCCTATACCGATGAGTCATAGGCCTGGCTACGGCCTTTATCGCGTCCTGTACCGACGAGTCATAGGCCCGGCTACGGCCTTTATCATCGCGTCCTGTACCGATGAGTCATAGGCCTGGCTACGGCCTTTATCGCGTCCTGTATCGACGAGTCATAGGCCTGGCTACAGCCTTTATCGCGTCCTGTACCGATGAGTCATAGGCCTGGCTACAGCCTTTATCATCGCGTCCTACACCGATGCGTCATAGGCCTGGCTACGGCCTTTATCATCGCGTTCTGTACCGATGCGTCATAGGCCTGGCTACAGCCTTGATCATCGCGTCCTGTACCGTTGAGTCATAGGCCTGGCTACGGCCTTTACCATCGCGTCCTGTACCGATGAGTCATAGGCCTGGCTACGGCCTTTATCATGGCGTCCTGTACCGATGAGTCATAGGCCTGGCTACGGCCTTCATCATCGCGTCCTGTACCGATGAGTCATAGGCCTGGCTACGGCCTTTATCATCGCGTCCTATACCGATGAGTCATAGGCCTGGCTCCGGCCTTGATCATCGCGTCCTGTACCGATGAGTCATAGGCCTGGCTACGGCCTTTATCATCGCGTCCTGTACCGATGAGTCATAGGCCTGGCTACGGCCTTGAACATCGCGTCCTGTACCGATGAGTCATAGGCCTGGCTACGGCCTTTATCATCGCGTCCTGTACCGACGAGTCATAAGCCCGGCTACGGCCTTTATCATCGCGTCCTGTACCGATGAGTCATAGGCCTGGCTACGGCCTTTATCCCGTCCCGTACCGATGAGTCATAGGCCTGGCTACGGCCTTTATCGCGTCCTGTACCGATGCGTCATAGGCCTGGCTACGGCCTTTATCATCGCGTCCTGTACCGATGAGTCATAGGCCTGGCTACGGCCTTTATCGCGTCCTGTACCGATGCGTCATAGGCCTGGCTACGCCCTTTATCTTCGCGTCTCGTACCGACGAGTCATAGGCCCGGCTACGGCCTTTATCATCGCGTCCTGTACCGATGAGTCATAGGCCTGGCTACGGCCTTTATCGCGTCCTGTACCGACGAGTCATAGGCCCGGCTACGGCCTTTATCATCGCGTCCTGTACCGATGTGTCATAGGCCTGGCTACGGCCTTTATCGCGTCCTGTACCGACGAGTCATAGGCCCGGCTACGGTCTTTATCGCGTCCTTGCCGATGAGTCATAGGCCTGGCTACGGCCTTTATCATCGCGTCCTGTACCGATGAGTCATAGGCCTGGCTACGGCCTTTATCATCGCGTCCTATACCGATGAGTCATAGGCCTGGCTACGGCCTTTATCATCGCGTCCTGTACCGATGAGTCATAGGCCTGGCTACGGCCTTTATCATCACGTCCTTACCGATGAGTCATAGGCCTGGCTTCGGCCTTGATCGCGTCCTGTACCGATGAGTCATAGGCCTGGCTACGGCCTTTATCATCACGTCCTTACCGATGGGTCATAGGCCTGGCTACGGCCTTTATCATCACGTCCTTACCGATGAGTCATAGGCCTGGCTACGGCCTTTATCATCACGTCCTTACCGATGAGTCATAGGCCTGGCTACGGCCTTTATCGCGTTCTGTACCGATGAGTCATAGGCCCGGCTACGGCCTTTATCATCGCGTCCTATACCGATGAGTCATAGGCCTGGCTACGGCCTTTATCATCGCGTCCTGTACCGATGAGTCATAGGCCTGGCTACGGCCTTTATCATCACGTCCTTACCGATGAGTCATAGGCCTGGCTACGGCCTTCATCGAGTCCTGTACCGATGAGTCATAGGCCTGGCTACGGCCTTTATCATCGCGTCCTGTACCGATGAGTCATAGGCCTGGCTACGGCCTTTATCATCACGTCCTTACCGATGAGTCATAGGCCTGGCTACGGCCTTTCTTATCGCGTCCTGTTCCGATGAGTCATAGGCCTGGCTACGGCCTTTACCATCGCGTCCTTACCGATGAGTCATAGGCCTGGCTACGGCCTTGATCGTCGGGTCCTGTACCGATGCGTCGTAGGCCCGGCCATGGTCTTTATCGCGTCCTTACCGATGAGTCATAGGCCTGGCTACGGCCTTTATCATCACGTCCTTACCGATGAGTCATAGGCCTGGCTACGGCCTTTATCATCACGTCCTTACCGATGAGTCATAGGCCTGGCTACGGCCTTTATCATCACGTCCTTACCGATGAGGCATAGGCCTGGCTACGGCCTTTATCGCGTTCTGTACCGATGAGTCATAGGCCTGGCTACGGCCTTTATCATCACGTCCTTACCGATGAGTCATAGGCCTGGCTACGGCCTTGATCGCGTTCTGTACCGATGAGTCATAGGCCCGGCTACAGCCTTTATCATCGCGTCCTATACCGATGAGTCATAGGCCCGGCTACGGCCTTTATCATCGCGTCCTGTACCGATGAGTCATAGGCCCGGCTACAGCCTTTATCATCGCGTCCTATACCGATGAGTCATAGGCCTGGCTACAGCATTTATCATCGCGTCCTATACCGATGAGTCATAGGCCTGGCTACAGCCTTTATCATCGCCTCCTATACCGATGAGTCATAGGCCTGGCTACAGCCTTTATCATCGCGTCCTGTACCGATGAGTCATAGGCCTGGCTACGGCCTTTATCATCGCGTCCTGTACCGACGAGTCATAGGCCCGGCTACGGCCTTGAACATCGCGTCCTGTACCGATGAGTCATAGGCCTGGCTACGGCCTTGAACATCGCGTCCTGTACCGATGAGTCATAGGCCTGGCTACGGCCTTGAACATCGCGTCCTGTACCGATGAGTCATAGGCCTGGCTACGGCCTTTATCGTCGGGTCCTGTACCGATGAGTCATAGGCCTGGCTACGGCCTTTATCATCGCGTCCTGTACCGATGAGTCATAGGCCTGGCTACGGCCTTGAACATCGCGTCCTGTACCGATGAGTCATAGGCCTGGCTACGGCCTTTATCGCGTCCTGTACCGATGCGTCATAGGCCTGGCTACGGCCTTCATCATCGCGTCCTGTACCGATGAGTCATAGGCCTGGCTACGGTCTTTATCGCGTCCTGTACCGATGCGTCGTAGGCCTGGCTACGGCCTTTATCATCGCGTCCTGTACCGATGAGTCATAGGCCTGGCTACGGCCTTTATCGCGTCCTGTATCGACGAGTCATAGGCCTGGCTACGGCCTTGATCGCGTCCTGTACCGATGAGTCATAGGCCTGGCTACAGCCTTTATCATCGCGTCCTACACCGATGCGTCATAGGCCTGGCTACGGCCTTTATCATCGCGTCCTGTACCGACGAGTCATAGGCCCGGCTACGGCCTTGAACATCGCGTCCTGTACCGATGAGTCATAGGCCTGGCTACGGCCTTGAACATCGCGTCCTGTACCGATGCGTCATAGGCCTGGCTACAGCCTTGATCCTCGCGTCCTGTACCGTTGAGTCATAGGCCTGGCTACGGCCTTTACCATCGCGTCCTGTACCGATGAGTCATAGGCCTGGCTACGGCCTTTATCATGGCGTCCTGTACCGATGAGTCATAGGCCTGGCTACGGCCTTGATCATCGCGTCCTGTACCGATGAGTCATAGGCCTGGCTACGGCCTTTATCATCACGTCCTTACCGATGGGTCATAGGCCTGGCTACGGCCTTTATCATCACGTCCTTACCGATGAGTCATAGGCCTGGCTACGGCCTTTATCATCACG
Source organism: Arenicola marina (assembly GCA_964019135.1). Taxonomy (NCBI): domain Eukaryota; kingdom Metazoa; phylum Annelida; class Polychaeta; family Arenicolidae; genus Arenicola; species Arenicola marina. The sequence goes on along the minus strand of OZ025256.1, from coordinate 15,212,941 downwards.
TCCTTACCGATGAGTCATAGGCCTGGCTACGGCCTTTATCGCGTTCTGTACCGATGAGTCATAGGCCCGGCTACGGCCTTTATCATCGCGTCCTATACCGATGAGTCATAGGCCTGGCTACGGCCTTTATCATCGCGTCCTGTACCGATGAGTCATAGGCCTGGCTACGGCCTTTATCATCACGTCCTTACCGATGAGTCATAGGCCTGGCTACGGCCTTCATCGAGTCCTGTACCGATGAGTCATAGGCCTGGCTACGGCCTTTATCATCGCGTCCTGTACCGATGAGTCATAGGCCTGGCTACGGCCTTTATCATCACGTCCTTACCGATGAGTCATAGGCCTGGCTACGGCCTTTCTTATCGCGTCCTGTTCCGATGAGTCATAGGCCTGGCTACGGCCTTTACCATCGCGTCCTTACCGATGAGTCATAGGCCTGTCTACGGCCTTGATCGTCGGGTCCTGTACCGATGCGTCGTAGGCCCGGCCATGGTCTTTATCGCGTCCTTACCGATGAGTCATAGGCCTGGCTACGGCCTTTATCATCACGTCCTTACCGATGAGTCATAGGCCTGGCTACGGCCTTTATCATCGCGTCCTTACCGATGAGTCATAGGCCTGGCTACGGCCTTTATCATCACGTCCTTACCGATGAGTCATAGGCCTGGCTACGGCCTTTATCGCGTTCTGTACCGATGAGTCATAGGCCTGGCTACGGCCTTTATCATCACGTCCTTACCGATGAGTCATAGGCCTGGCTACGGCCTTCATCGCGTTCTGTACCGATGAGTCATAGGCCCGGCTACAGCCTTTATCATCGCGTCCTATACCGATGAGTCATAGGCCCGGCTACGGCCTTTATCATCGCGTCCTGTACCGATGAGTCATAGGCCCGGCTACAGCCTTTATCATCGCGTCCTATACCGATGAGTCATAGGCCCGGCTACGGCCTTTATCATCGCGTCCTGTACCGATGAGTCATAGGTCTGGCTACAGCCTTTATCATCGCGTCCTATACCGATGAGTCATAGGCCTGGCTACAGCATTTATCATCGCGTCCTATACCGATGAGTCATAGGCCTGGCTACAGCCTTTATCATCGCGTCCTATACCGATGCGTCATAGGCCTGGCTACAGCCTTTATCATCGCGTCCTGTACCGATGAGTCATAGGCCTGGCTACGGCCTTTATCATCGCGTCCTGTACCGACGAGTCATAGGCCCGGCTACGGCCTTGAACATCGCGTCCTGTACCGATGAGTCATAGGCCTGGCTACGGCCTTGAACATCGCGTCCTGTACCGATGAGTCATAGGCCTGGCTACGGCCTTGAACATCGCGTCCTGTACCGATGAGTCATAGGCCTGGCTACGGCCTTTATCGTCGGGTCCTGTACCGATGAGTCATAGGCCTGGCTACGGCCTTTATCATCGCGTCCTGTACCGATGAGTCATAGGCCTGGCTACGGCCTTGAACATTGCGTCCTGTACCGATGAGTCATAGGCCTGGCTACGGCCTTTATCGCGTCCTGTACCGATGCGTCATAGGCCTGGCTACGGCCTTTATCATCGCGTCCTGTACCGATGAGTCATAGGCCTGGCTACGGTCTTTATCGCGTCCTGTACCGATGCGTCGTAGGCCTGGCTACGGCCTTTATCATCGCGTCCTGTACCGATGAGTCATAGGCCTGGCTACGGCCTTTATCGCGTCCTGTATCGACGAGTCATAGGCCTGGCTACGGCCTTGATCGCGTCCTGTACCGATGAGTCATAGGCCTGGCTACAGCCTTTATCATCGCGTCCTACACCGATGCGTCATAGGCCTGGCTACGGCCTTTATCATCGCGTTCTGTACCGATGCGTCATAGGCCTGGCTACAGCCTTGATCCTCGCGTCCTGTACCGTTGAGTCATAGGCCTGGCTACGGCCTTTACCATCGCGTCCTGTACCGATGAGTCATAGGCCTGGCTACGGCCTTTATCATGGCGTCCTGTACCGATGAGTCATAGGCCTGGCTACGGCCTTGATCATCGCGTCCTGTACCGATGAGTCATAGGCCTGGCTACGGCCTTTATCATCGCGTCCTGTACCGATGAGTCATAGGCCTGGCTACGGCCTTTACCATCGCGTCCTGTACCGATGAGTCATAGGCCTGGCTACGGCCTTTATCATCGCGTCCTATACCGATGAGTCATAGGCCTGGCTCCGGCCTTGATCATCGCGTCCTGTACCGATGAGTCATAGGCCTGGCTACGGCCTTTATCATCGCGTCCTGTACCGATGAGTCATAGGCCTGGCTACGGCCTTGAACATCGCGTCCTGTACCGATGAGTCATAGGCCTGGCTACGGCCTTTATCATCGCGTCCTGTACCGACGAGTCATAAGCCCGGCTACGGCCTTTATCATCGCGTCCTGTACCGATGAGTCATAGGCCTGGCTACGGCCTTTATCCCGTCCCGTACCGATGAGTCATAGGCCTGGCTACGGCCTTTATCGCGTCCTGTACCGATGCGTCATAGGCCTGGCTACGGCCTTTATCATCGCGTCCTTACCGATGAGTCATAGGCCTGGCTACGGCCTTTATCATCACGTCCTTACCGATGAGTCATAGGCCTGGCTACGGCCTTTATCGCGTTCTGTACCGATGAGTCATAGGCCTGGCTACGGCCTTTATCATCACGTCCTTACCGATGAGTCATAGGCCTGGCTACGGCCTTTATCGCGTTCTGTACCGATGAGTCATAGGCCCGGCTACAGCCTTTATCATCGCGTCCTATACCGCTGAGTCATAGGCCCGGCTACGGCCTTTATCATGGCGTCCTGTACCGATGAGTCATAGGCCCGGCTACAGCCTTTATCATCGCGTCCTATACCGATGAGTCATAGGCCCGGCTACGGCCTTTATCATCGCGTCCTGTACCGATGAGTCATAGGTCTGGCTACAGCCTTTATCATCGCGTCCTATACCGATGAGTCATAGGCCTGGCTACAGCATTTATCATCGCGTCCTATACCGATGAGTCATAGGCCTGGCTACAGCCTTTATCATCGCGTCCTATACCGATGAGTCATAGGCCTGGCTACAGCCTTTATCATCGCGTCCTGTACCGATGAGTCATAGGCCTGGCTAGGGCCTTTATCATCGCGTCCTGTACCGACGAGTCATAGGCCCGGCTACGGCCTTGAACATCGCGTCCTCTACCGATGAGTCATAGGCCTGGCTACGGCCTTGAACATCGCGTCCTGTACCGATGAGTCATAGGCCTGGCTACGGCCTTGAACATCGCGTCCTGTACCGATGAGTCATAGGCCTGGCTACGGCCTTTATCGTCGGGTCCTGTACCGATGAGTCATAGGCCTGGCTACGGCCTTTATCATCGCGTCCTGTACCGATGAGTCATAGGCCTGGCTACGGCCTTGAACATCGCGTCCTGTACCGATGAGTCATAGGCCTGGCTACGGCCTTTATCGCGTCCTGTACCGATGCGTCATAGGCCTGGCTACGGCCTTGCTCATCGCGTCCTGTACCGATGAGTCATAGGCCTGGCTACGGTCTTTATCGCGTCCTGTACCGATGCGTCATAGGCCTGGCTACGGCCTTTATCATCGCGTCCTGTACCGATGAGTCATAGGCCTGGCTACGGCCTTTATCGCGTCCTGTACCGACGAGTCATAGGCCCGGCTACGGCCTTTATCATTGCGTCCTATACCGATGAGTCATAGGCCTGGCTACGGCCTTCATCATCGCGTCCTGTACCGACGAGTCATAGGCCCGGCTACGGCCATAATCATCGCGTCCTGTACCGATGAGTCATAGGCCTGGCTACGGCCTTTATCGCGTCCTGTATCGACGAGTCATAGGCCTGGCTACGGCCTTTATCGCGTCCTGTACCGATGAGTCATAGGCCTGGCTACAGCCTTTATCATCGCGTCCTACACCGATGCGTCATAGGCCTGGCTACGGCCTTTATCATCGCGTTCTGTACCGATGCGTCATAGGCCTGGCTACAGCCTTGATCCTCGCGTCCTGTACCGTTGAGTCATAGGCCTGGCTACGGCCTTTACCATCGCGTCCTGTACCGATGAGTCATAGGCCTGGCTACGGCCTTGAACATCGCGTCCTGTACCGATGAGTCATAGGCCTGGCTACGGCCTTTATCGTCGGGTCCTGTACCGATGAGTCATAGGCCTGGCTACGGCCTTTATCATCGCGTCCTGTACCGATGAGTCATAGGCCTGGCTACGGCCTTGAACATTGCGTCCTGTACCGATGAGTCATAGGCCTGGCTACGGCCTTTATCGCGTCCTGTACCGATGCGTCATAGGCCTGGCTACGGCCTTTATCATCGCGTCCTGTACCGATGAGTCATAGGCCTGGCTACGGTCTTTATCGCGTCCTGTACCGATGCGTCGTAGGCCTGGCTACGGCCTTTATCATCGCGTCCTGTACCGATGAGTCATAGGCCTGGCTACGGCCTTTATCGCGTCCTGTATCGACGAGTCATAGGCCTGGCTACGGCCTTGATCGCGTCCTGTACCGATGAGTCATAGGCCTGGCTACAGCCTTTATCATCGCGTCCTACACCGATGCGTCATAGGCCTGGCTACGGCCTTTATCATCGCGTTCTGTACCGATGCGTCATAGGCCTGGCTACAGCCTTGATCCTCGCGTCCTGTACCGTTGAGTCATAGGCCTGGCTACGGCCTTTACCATCGCGTCCTGTACCGATGAGTCATAGGCCTGGCTACGGCCTTTATCATGGCGTCCTGTACCGATGAGTCATAGGCCTGGCTACGGCCTTGATCATCGCGTCCTGTACCGATGAGTCATAGGCCTGGCTACGGCCTTTATCATCGCGTCCTGTACCGATGAGTCATAGGCCTGGCTACGGCCTTTACCATCGCGTCCTGTACCGATGAGTCATAGGCCTGGCTACGGCCTTTATCATCGCGTCCTATACCGATGAGTCATAGGCCTGGCTCCGGCCTTGATCATCGCGTCCTGTACCGATGAGTCATAGGCCTGGCTACGGCCTTTATCATCGCGTCCTGTACCGATGAGTCATAGGCCTGGCTACGGCCTTGAACATCGCGTCCTGTACCGATGAGTCATAGGCCTAGCTACGGCCTTTATCATCGCGTCCTGTACCGACGAGTCATAAGCCCGGCTACGGCCTTTATCATCGCGTCCTGTACCGATGAGTCATAGGCCTGGCTACGGCCTTTATCCCGTCCCGTACCGATGAGTCATAGGCCTGGCTACGGCCTTTATCGCGTCCTGTACCGATGCGTCATAGGCCTGGCTACGGCCTTTATCATCGCGTCCTTACCGATGAGTCATAGGCCTGGCTACGGCCTTTATCATCACGTCCTTACCGATGAGTCATAGGCCTGGCTACGGCCTTTATCGCGTTCTGTACCGATGAGTCATAGGCCTGGCTACGGCCTTTATCATCACGTCCTTACCGATGAGTCATAGGCCTGGCTACGGCCTTTATCGCGTTCTGTACCGATGAGTCATAGGCCCGGCTACAGCCTTTATCATCGCGTCCTATACCGCTGAGTCATAGGCCCGGCTACGGCCTTTATCATCGCGTCCTGTACCGATGAGTCATAGGCCCGGCTACAGCCTTTATCATCGCGTCCTATACCGATGAGTCATAGGCCCGGCTACGGCCTTTATCATCGCGTCCTGTACCGATGAGTCATAGGTCTGGCTACAGCCTTTATCATCGCGTCCTATACCGATGAGTCATAGGCCTGGCTACAGCATTTATCATCGCGTCCTATACCGATGAGTCATAGGCCTGGCTACAGCCTTTATCATCGCGTCCTATACCGATGAGTCATAGGCCTGGCTACAGCCTTTATCATCGCGTCCTGTACCGATGAGTCATAGGCCTGGCTAGGGCCTTTATCATCGCGTCCTGTACCGACGAGTCATAGGCCCGGCTACGGCCTTGAACATCGCGTCCTCTACCGATGAGTCATAGGCCTGGCTACGGCCTTGAACATCGCGTCCTGTACCGATGAGTCATAGGCCTGGCTACGGCCTTGAACATCGCGTCCTGTACCGATGAGTCATAGGCCTGGCTACGGCCTTTATCGTCGGGTCCTGTACCGATGAGTCATAGGCCTGGCTACGGCCTTTATCATCGCGTCCTGTACCGATGAGTCATAGGCCTGGCTACGGCCTTGAACATCGCGTCCTGTACCGATGAGTCATAGGCCTGGCTACGGCCTTTATCGCGTCCTGTACCGATGCGTCATAGGCCTGGCTACGGCCTTGATCATCGCGTCCTGTACCGATGAGTCATAGGCCTGGCTACGGTCTTTATCGCGTCCTGTACCGATGCGTCATAGGCCTGGCTACGGCCTTTATCATCGCGTCCTGTACCGATGAGTCATAGGCCTGGCTACGGCCTTTATCGCGTCCTGTACCGACGAGTCATAGGCCCGGCTACGGCCTTTATCATTGCGTCCTATACCGATGAGTCATAGGCCTGGCTACGGCCTTCATCATCGCGTCCTGTACCGACGAGTCATAGGCCCGGCTACGGCCATAATCATCGCGTCCTGTACCGATGAGTCATAGGCCTGGCTACGGCCTTTATCGCGTCCTGTATCGACGAGTCATAGGCCTGGCTACGGCCTTTATCGCGTCCTGTACCGATGAGTCATAGGCCTGGCTACAGCCTTTATCATCGCGTCCTACACCGATGCGTCATAGGCCTGGCTACGGCCTTTATCATCGCGTTCTGTACCGATGCGTCATAGGCCTGGCTACAGCCTTGATCCTCGCGTCCTGTACCGTTGAGTCATAGGCCTGGCTACGGCCTTTACCATCGCGTCCTGTACCGATGAGTCATAGGCCTGGCTACGGCCTTTATCATGGCGTCCTGTACCGATGAGTCATAGGCCTGGCTACGGCCTTGATCATCGCGTCCTGTACCGATGAGTCATAGGCCTGGCTACGGCCTTTATCATCGCGTCCTGTACCGATGAGTCATAGGCCTGGCTACGGCCTTTACCATCGCGTCCTGTACCGATGAGTCATAGGCCTGGCTACGGCCTTTATCATCGCGTCCTATACCGATGAGTCATAGGCCTGGCTCCGGCCTTGATCATCGCGTCCTGTACCGATGAGTCATAGGCCTGGCTACGGCCTTTATCATCGCGTCCTGTACCGATGAGTCATAGGCCTGGCTACGGCCTTGAACATCGCGTCCTGTACCGATGAGTCATAGGCCTGGCTACGGCCTTTATCATCGCGTCCTGTACCGACGAGTCATAAGCCCGGCTACGGCCTTTATCATCGCGTCCTGTACCGATGAGTCATAGGCCTGGCTACGGCCTTTATCCCGTCCCGTACCGATGAGTCATAGGCCTGGCTACGGCCTTTATCGCGTCCTGTACCGATGCGTCATAGGCCTGGCTACGGCCTTTATCATCGCGTCCTGTACCGATGAGTCATAGGCCTGGCTACGGCCTTTATCGCGTCCTGTACCGATGCGTCATAGGCCTGGCTACGGCCTTTATCGCGTCCTGTACCGACGAGTCATAGGCCCGGCTACGGCCTATATCATCGCGTCCTGTACCGATGAGTCATAGGCCTGGCTACGGCATTTATCGCGTCCTGTATCGACGAGTCATAGGCCTGGCTACGGCCTTTATCGCGTCCTGTACCGACGAGTCATAGGCCCGGCTACGGCCTTTATCATCGCGTCCTGTACCGATGAGTCATAGGCCTGGCTACGGCATTTATCGCGTCCTGTATCGACGAGTCATAGGCCTGGCTACGGCCTTTATCGCGTCCTGTACCGATGAGTCATAGGCCTGGCTACAGCCTTTATCATCGCGTCCTACACCGATGCGACATAGGCCTGGCTACGGCCTTTATCATCGCGTCCTGTACCGATGAGTCATAGGCCTGGCTACGGCCTTTATCATGGCGTCCTGTACCGATGAGTCATAGGCCTGGCTACGGCCTTTATCATCGCGTCCTGTACCGATGAGTCATAGGCCTGGCTACGGCCTTGATCATCGCGTCCTATACCGATGAGTCATAGGCCTGGCTCCGGCCTTGATCATCGCGTCCTGTACCGATGAGTCATAGGCCTGGCTACGGCCTTTATCATAGCGTCCTGTACCGATGAGTCATAGGCCTGGCTACGGCCTTTATCATGGCGTCCTGTACCGATGAGTCATAGGCCTGGCTACGGCCTTTATCGTCGCGTCCTGTACCGATGAGCCATAGGTCTGGCTACGGCCTTTACCATCGCGTCCTGTACCGATGAGTCATTGGCCTGGCTACAGCCTTTATCATCGCGTCCTGTACCGATGAGCCATAGGTCTGGCTACGGCCTTTACCATCGCGTCCTCTACCGATGAGTCATTGGCCTGGCTACAGCCTTTATCATCGCGTCCTGTACCGATGAGTCATAGACCTGGCTACGGCCTTCATCATCGCGTCCTGTACCGATGAGTCATAGGCCTGGCTACGGCATTTATCGCGTCCTGTATCGACGAGTCATAGGCCTGGCTACGGCCTTTATCGCGTCCTGTACCGATGAGTCATAGGCCTGGCTACAGCCTTTATCATCGCGTCCTACACCGATGCGTCATAGGCCTGGCTACGGCCTTTATCATCGCGTCCTGTACCGATGAGTCATAGGCCTGGCTACGGCCTTTATCATGGCGTCCTGTACCGATGAGTCATAGGCCTGGCTACGGCCTTTATCATCGCGTCCTGTACCGATGAGTCATAGGCCTGGCTACGGCCTTTATCATCGCGTCCTATACCGATGAGTCATAGGCCTGGCTCCGGCCTTGATCATCGCGTCCTGTACCGATGAGTCATAGGCCTGGCTACGGCCTTTATCATAGCGTCCTGTACCGATGAGTCATAGGCCTGGCTACGGCCTTTATCATCGCGTCCTGTACCGATGAGTCATAGGCCTGGCTACGGCCTTTATCGTCGCGTCCTGTACCGATGAGCCATAGGTCTGGCTACGGCCTTTACCATCGCGTCCTGTACCGATGAGTCATTGGCCTGGCTACAGCCTTTATCATCGCGTCCTGTACCGATGAGCCATAGGTCTGGCTACGGCCTTTACCATCGCGTCCTCTACCGATGAGTCATTGGCCTGGCTACAGCCTTGATCATCGCGTCCTGTACCGATGAGTCATATGCCTGGCTACGGCCTTTATCATCGCGTCCTGCACCGATGAGTCATAGGCCTGGCTACGGCCTTGATCATCGCGTCCTGTACCGATGAGTCATAGGCCTGGCTACAGCTTTTATCGTCGGGTCCTATACCGATGAGTCATAGGCCTGGCCACGGCCTTTATCGCGTCCTTACCGATGAGTCATAGGCCTGGCTACGGCCTTTATCATTGCGTCCTGTACCGATGAGTCATAGGCCTGGCTCCGGCCTTGATCATCGCGTCCTGTACCGATGAGTCATAGGCCTGGCTACGGCCTTTATCATCGCGTCCTATACCGATGAGTCATAGGCCTGGCTACGGCCTTTATCATCGCGTCCTATACCGATGAGTCATAGGCCTGGCTACAGCTTTGATCGTCGGGTCCTATACCGATGAGTCATTGGCCTGGCTACGGCCTTTATCGCGTCCTTACCGATGAGTCATAGGCCTGGCTACGGCCTTTATCATTGCGTCCTGTACCGATGAGTCATAGGCCTGGCTACGGCCTTTATCATCGCGTCCTATACCGATGAGTCATAGGCCTGGCTACGGCCTTTATCGTCGCGTCCTTACCGAGGAGTCATAGGCCTGGCTACGGCCTTTATCGCGTCCTGTACCGAGGAGTCATAGGCCTGGCTACGGCCTTTATCGTCGGGTCCTGTACCGATGCGTCATAGGCCTGGCTACGGCCTTTATCGTCGGGTCCTGTACCGATGCGTCATAGGCCTGGCTACGGCCTTGATCATCGCGTCCTGTACCGATGAGTCATAGGCCTGGCTCCGGCCTTGATCATCGCGTCCTGTACCGATGAGTCATAGGCCTGGCTACGGCCTTTATCATCGCGTCCTGTACCGATGAGTCATAGGCCTGGCTACGGCCTTGATCATCGCGTCCTTACCGATGAGTCATAGGCCTGGCTACGGCCTTGATCATCGCGTCCTGTACCGATGAGTCATAGGCCTGGCTACAGTCTTTATCATCGCGTCCTATACCGATGAGTCATTGGCCTGGCTACAGAATGAAACTATCTCAAGACGCACAGTGCAAAGAATATAACGAAGACCACGACGTCAAGCATCTTCTGTTTGAATGTCCCCGCGCAAAATGTATCTGGTCATATGTTGAACAAGTATTAGATAAAATGATTTTATTCGGCGATGTTATTATTCTTATCAAATAATATAATTGTGTTTGATATCATATCAAATGCGGTTCTCTGCTCATGAGAGAAATATCGAGTCGTGCCTTTTTTTTATTTTGAACTACATTTTAGAAAATATACTTATAGTCAGTGCGGTAACCATGAAATATGTTCTGTGATTGATAACATTCTTTTCCAATTAGTCTGATCAGTCAACTTCTTTACCTGGTTATCTTTTGACTTGTAATTACATATATATATCTGTATTTTATTGTGGGTTGCTAAATAAAGTATGTTATTAAAAAAACGAAACAAAAAAATAGGCCTGGCTACGGCCTTATAATCACGTCCTGTACCGATGAGTGATTACAAAATATATTTATATAAGCGGTGTCACGTTGTATTATCATGTCGTGGATTCTCACGACAACAATATGAAATCCTAGTTAACTTGCAAGTCTGACCTATATTACTTACGCAGAATTACCCTCGTGTATATATCAGTGATGGGTCTTTGTTGTGACGTCACAGGCCGGATTCTGGAGCCCTGGTCCCTTCCTCATCTATGGCATCTTGTCCATATTGGCGGGAATATTCGCCATCTTTTTCCCTGAAACTATGAACCGGAAGTTACCTGAGACGGTGGAAGAAGGCGAGGAATTTGCCAAGTATGTACTAATTATTCTTTCGTCCGTAACACAGTTTAAAGAAGAAATTTGTAATATTAAGTTGTTCAAACCTTTTCAAACAAATCGAATACTTGAAGAGCGTCATATTTGTTCTCTATTTTTCAGGAATATTGGGTTGTGTAAAAAGAAGACCGCGAAAGCCGAACTTGCGATGGATGGCGTCACGAATGCGGGGTTTGACCTTGAGGATGGCGATTATGCAACAATAAATGTCGAAGAGAAACCAAGTATAACAGAAATTGACCCCGTCAGCGCAGTCGCCAAAAATCACAGTGCCAAGACAAACGTTGAGTGGGCGACGCCATACGAGGGCAAAGGTCAAGGTCAAAATGGCAAGGTCAATGTACCAGTGACCACGCGAAGTCGATCTCGAGTCGGCCGACAAAGTACTGATCCCTACCTTCCTTCCACAGATGAGTCGACACAGCTATAAGTATTGCTTTCCAGGAGGCTGACAGCGAAGGTCAACACGAGCGTAACGAAACATTGGCCATTGGCCTGGACCTTGTCAGGGACACGATGATGCGAAATAGGGGCGCAGGTATTAAATCTAGTGGAAGAGCGCTTATGAAGTGCCTATCAATTATTACATGTCTCATACGTAGTTCAAAATAAGGAATATTCCAGAATTTGTCTACAGGGCCTTTTTTCCACCTAGGAGCCTGACACTCACAAGTCAATGTAACTTCGAAACCCACCATGCCACCCCTTTCCAACCCCCACTCCACCCACCCTACTAGTCATCCTATATTGTACAGCCCGAACTATAAAAGAAACAAAATATGCGGAAATATTTCTATTGTTTCAACACGTTCCATACAGCCTGGTTCAACATATACAATAGTATAATACAAAAGTGGTCATTTTAAACCACCAACGGAAACTGTTCACGAAGATACAATTAATAAGTGAATGATACCTTACAATACCAAATGCATGGAGATGTAACTTACTATTTATGCAAACAATGTTGTCGTTTACTATATGCCTGTCACAGTAGATCGAACGGCATTACTTTCTGTACTTCAATGTGCATGAGACATGTTTGAAAATTGCACGAGTACGCAATAAATATGTTGTAACCCCGATTACAATACAAAACTACACATCTTCCGCAGTCAAATGCGGTATGTTAATTCGAAGTAATACGTCTTACACAGTGTTTTAAAAAAAACTCTTGAAAAAGAAAAAGGAAATTCGCAAAAAAAATCGTCACCAACTGAGTTTTGAATGCCTTGACGCGTTCGGCGGGGAATATGCTGGTTTGCGTTCATTGTACACAAAATAATGCTCAAAACAACAATGATCGTGGTGATGAATTAAAACCACCCGGCAAAATTACGACTCGTCGTAAATATGTCGCAGCTTAAGCCGAAACCAGGCATCTTCACGGGGAGTGTAAGTTACAAGTTCGTCAGTTTTTGTTTCTTTCCTTTTCTCCTTTTATTTTCGTGTACTACGAGTACGAAATAAATAAATAAAATAAATATTTGCTGCGGGATTGTCCGCCGGCTTGATATATATTCTCTGGTGGGCAACATATTGCACAAAGCCACCTATAGTTGATGTGTTTGATATACTATTAGAGCAGGCATAACTCATTAATGAACGGGAAGAATATTTAATATGAGTCCGAGTCTCGTTCAGATATCATACACGCATCATCATCAAAACCGACACAACAAAAGGACAATCGAACTATGGCGCGACATTATATACATTTCTTATACATCATCTTATCTTATAATACAGTTGTCAATAATTCTTGTTAAAGGCATATCAAGGGCATATGCACTTTCAAAGCGAGGGAGGACGGTGAAATCTGCACTAAACAAGGGTGTCCACGCGGGATATGGTATTCACCGGCGAAAACATTCATCGAATAGCCCTGCAGACGTAGATACAGAGGGCACATCTAGCCGGCATGTGTTGTGCAATGTTTTGCACACGCAATTATATGGTATTCACCGGCGAAAACATTCATCGAATAGCCCTGCAGACGTAGATTAATAGAGCACATCTAGCCGCTATGTTTTGTACAATGTGTTGTCCACGTAATTATGAATAGTTCAACAAGGTTCGTGTCAAGGATAGTGGAACAAGATCCGTGGGCTGACACAAATTATGCAAATTACAATATGTGAACCTTGGTACTTGGTACTTGCATAAGTCGATGCATAAGTTCAACTTCAACCTGTAAGGCAAACCTTTTGTGCGCATATCAGCAACACCTTCTCATAACCGAAAAGCCGATACCAAGTCTAGATTTGCCGTTGTGGTGGCATTGTTATCTAAACGCTCCGCAAACATATCCTTTATCTCTCACCCATCTAAGAGCATATCTTTTGATTCCTTATCTGTTTCATTAGATACTTATTTATAAACCTCGCAGTACCCAATATACAGTCCGGACAGCCAGCCAGCATCCAGACTCAAGCTATTCACTGCTTATTCTGCACATTATCTGGGCGGGCCATCACAGCACTTGATTTGTTTTCAAGATGGACGCCATATTTGTTCTTCTGGTAGCCATTGCTGCCGTGTCGGGTAAGACATCCATTTCTCATCTCATCACCGCTCTCATCTGTCATTGTTTTTAAACTAATATAGTATGTTCCGAAAACAAGGTCAATTAGTCTTGACATCAGAGTATAATGGGTTTCAGAGATGTGAATCTTGCTGAGGTCTCCATCTTTTCACGACCCGAAGCAAGTTCAGGGGATTATATTTTATCATTTATATCGGCTGCCAGTAGGATGACCTAGGAAAGGCGTTTTAAGAAATTACACCGAACATTTAAATTATTATTGTTACTCGTTCAGTAGTGGATCACCTACTAGGCATATAGCTACTACTAATTTTATATGAAACCAGCCCTCAGGGCTTCAGAAGACTTGCCGCATGTATTGATTTGTATGTATTTATGTGAAGTGTATGTATATACCATGGGCATTGTGCCTAAAGTGCTCCTGAATCAATAAAATTGTTACTATTATTATACTATAGCTACGTCGATTTTGCGATATATGGTTGCCGAATGTTGATAGTGCACTCCACACAAACGCCGCTATACACCGCAGATAGGTACCCGCATTGATCAATTTGTCTCAACATCACCTCGCTCTCTTTTCGTTGAACATTAGCGCAAAAATGAATAAATCATTTATATATATTTGCGGTAACGTAATCTTCTGAAGCGGTTTGAAAAGTCCTGGAAATCATAATCATACGGACGGTTCATGCATGAGCAGCCTTCCAATTATGTAAATGACAAATGTTGTTGCAGTTTATCATAACTGTTTGGTTAATATGAATTTCATTACTTTCAAAACGTTTATCGCTGTGTTTATTTGGTGTGCTGTACGTCATAAATTTGCGGCCCACTCCCCACAAACATCATGCAACTTATCTAGTCTTTTTTTGGGGGGCTACATGCATTGCGTGTCAATAAAGGAAGAAAATTAAACCACAATTTTAATGGCTACAGACAAGTAGGTTGTCAAATAATTAATTGAAATAATTAAATACGACATAAATTAATAACACGCTTAATATTGAAGATATCGAGATGGAATTAAGGGCAAAGGACGCCTAGTTTTATTTTTTACTTGTTTCTTAATTAAAATAGTATACTTCATATTTTACTTTTCCCACTAGGGGGCGAAACATTTTCCTGTTGGGTTTCCCATGTTAAAAGTCCCTATCTAATATCACAGAGAAAAACTCCTTATGCGACGTAGGCAGCATAGACTTCGTGTAAAACTAGATTTTCGCTCCAAAATAATGTGATTAGTTTTTGACGGGTCAAGGTCAATTGTTAAGACCCAGGTCATTATAGTGGAAATGAGCCTAATTTTTCTTTATCCTCACCCTATGGGTGACACAATCTCGTTCATATGCTACTACTCTTTGTTTGTACATTTTGCGAGTGCCATTATATTGTCCTTTTAGTTACAAGATATATCCTATACCATCTTATCTCTACTCTATACCATCTCACTATATTGAGATCATACTGAAGTGCTATCAACTGCCATTTGCGTTGTTACAAAAGTTCAATGATCACAAGATAAATAAATCGCAGTGTATTTTATTCGTTCTGGATAACCCAGAAGAAATGTTCTAATCAACTGGTGTCTTATCAGCAGGTGGCGTGGCGTTGTATAACATCTGATAACGTACGTATCATGCCACGTGTGTTTTGTGTTAACAGGTCAGGGAATCTATATCGACGAGAGTTATCCATACCTGCCCGGCCCTCTCCCTACCGCCGTCAGGGTGTTCAACACCAGCGATGGAGCCCCGGTACCTATCCGGGGTGAGCGAGAAATAACCAACCAGGTTCAGCTTGCTTGATCAAAAAATAAAACAAGAATCTTTATTCTTGAATTGAACTATTAGGAATTCTCTAAACTCAGATCTGTCTTTGTTTGCGACGTAATTTTCGGGACCGGTTTGAGATGCTGAAACATAAGTGTGATAGTAAAATACATGCGTTAAATGTGAAGCAAAAGTAATAGTGAAAAGCATTATGCATAGCAAATCGCATAGTTAGAAGTCTCCAATTATTATTACTATTATTGTAATTACCATTATTACTGTTATTACTATTACTGTAATTACCATTATTATTGTTATGATTTCACTATCACTATTATTAGTACAATTACTCTTAATAATAATACTTTTACTATCATTACTACTTCCTTTTATCACTATTATCACTTTATGGACTATTATCACAATGATCAATATTATCACAATTATCACTATCATCATTATTATCACTGTTGTCACTATTATCACTAGTATCACTGTTATTAGTATTATCACTATATTGACTATTGTCATTTTGAGTGCCATTCTAACCATTATTACTGTTTACAAATATTTTGGTTCTAATGATGGTCTAATTTCCATGACTACAGTCTACTACCCGGACACGGCTGGCACCCAGGACACCTTCGCCATGAACATCTTCATCGGCGGTTTCCATGGCCTCATCCCGGGCGGTCTCTATGCCGACGTGTTGGCCCCCCTAGCCAGCCACGGCTACATCGTGGCCGCCCCTTGGACCGCGGGGTCTGACGTGCCCGAGTTCATCGCCATCGTGGAATGGGTCAGTGAGCATTGTCTGGTCGGTCGGTGTGAATGGGTCAGTGAGCATTGTCCGGTCGGTCGGTGTGAATGGGTCAGTGAGCATTGTCTGGTCGGTCGGTGTGAATGGGTCAGTGAGCATTGTCTGGTCAGTAGGTGTGAATGGGTCAGTGAGCATTGTCTGGTCGGTAGGTGCGAATGGGTCAGTGAGCATTG
This sequence comes from Arenicola marina, assembly GCA_964019135.1. Taxonomy (NCBI): domain Eukaryota; kingdom Metazoa; phylum Annelida; class Polychaeta; family Arenicolidae; genus Arenicola; species Arenicola marina. The sequence continues at coordinate 15,196,593 of OZ025256.1, read as the reverse complement.
TCTGGTCGGTCGGTGTGAATGGGTCAGTGAGCATTGTCTGGTCAGTCAGTCTGAATGGGTCAGTGAGCACTGTCTGGTCGGTCAGTGTGAATGGGTCAGTGAGCATTGTCTGGTCGGTCGGTGTGAATGGGTCAGTGAGCATTGTCTCGTCGGTCGGTGTGAATGGGTCAGTGAGCATTGTCTGGTCGGTCGGCGTGAATGGTTCAGTGAGCATTGTCTCGTCGGTCGGTCGGCTGGTGGCGCCAACCATCCTGGCACTTCTCTCTACAGCTGGTGGCCAACCTGATCCTGACACTTCTCTCTACAGCTGGTGGCCAACCTGATCCCGACACTTCTCTCTGCAGCTGGTGGCCAACCTGATCCTGACACTTCTCTCTGCAGCTGGTGGCCAACCTGATCCTGACACTTCTCTCTGCAGCTGGTGACCACCCTGATCCTGATACTTCTCTCTGCAGCTGGTGGCCAACCTGGATGCGCAGATCGGACTCACGGCGTCCTGGGATAACCTCTCCATGGGCTGCAACTCCGCCGGATGCGACAACATTCTGGATCTCATCGTGGCTTACCCCTTCAGCGAACAGAGGATCCAGGTGCGCCTATCCCTGGAGACTATGAGACGGACAATCTGAGTTGATTTCCTGTGACAGCCGCGATAGTTAGGACATATATTTTGTTATGGTGGCGACCCGGTTAGACGCCAAAGATATACCGTTTATAAAAAAAAACTGATGGATATAAGCTTAGAAAAGTGTTGGTTGATAAGATACGGTTGAGTCGCCGTCTTCACCATCGTATCTACTATCCACGATATAATGGAGCAGCATGTGATCAATAGTAGTTTTTGCTATTGCACATTAATTATCCTTTACATATATATCACTCAAAAATGTTCAACATGTAAACTGAACTAGTGTAAATCACGTTGTTGCCAAACCACCATTTTTCAAAGCTAAGTTCCTTTAAGATTGTTAAAGTCTCGATCTGAATTTTCTGGACCTCTATTAGAGGATTGCAGGAGTTTATCACTTTTAGAACAATAATGAGCGCAATAATAATGTTAGAACAATAGCGCAATAATAATGTTAGAACAATAATAGCGCAATAATAATGTTAGAACAATAATAGCGCAATTATAATGTTAGAACAATAATAGCGCAATAATAATGTTAGAACAATAAGAGCTGATCGTTGATGGTCGCTTGGTAACGAAATTATTTTATGTATCTTAACATTATGATTTTTGTTAATGTGAAATTTCTCTTTTTTATCCTGCATCTTCGCTTTATCACTGTTAATATTAACATTATTTATTTTTATTATTAATATTATTATTATTATCATTATTATTATTATTATAATCATCATCATCATCAAAGCATGTCCTATAATAATGATATAGCTGGTTGAATACTTAATGTTGTGACCTTGATATACCAAAAACATTATTCAATCAATCAAACTACTAATTCAGCACCCGCACGTTATAATCATTATCCTAACGTACTTCAGGCTGTGGCGAACCTTGAGCCCTTCAGTGGCACGGTACAAGTCATGCCTCTACCTTACACTGTGCCCGGATACTTCATGGGTGGGGAGCTGAGCAATGGCACATGCATCTTCGAGTTTGGCGACTTCCGGGCGTTCTACAACAGTTGGGATTGTCCCAGAATCCTTATGGATGTGACTGTACGTATTATATATATCCTTTGAACCGCCAGACCTTGACTACCGTAGAACCGCCAGACCTACACTACCGTAGAAGCCCCAGACCTAGACTACCGTAGAACCCCCAGACCTAGACTACCGTAGAACCGGCAGACCTAGACTAACGTAGAACCTTATGTGCGTATTCCTGCGGTGTGCATGTGCAAGCCCCAGAAGCCCACCGTTTGGCTATTTATAAACGCAGGCCAACGCATCACTACGCATTACAGCGCAGCGGCGGTTTAACGGCTTGGGCTTTAGACGTGTTTTGAGCAGCCGGAAGTATATTATCGATGTATTGAGGATGTATAGGTTTGAAGGGTATTTTATTAGCTGGAAATGATTATGTTATATGTCTATGCTGGTATTGATTCCTTATACAGATGTTGTTGTTTTCAGTTAACAACACCAGGTATTAATATTTATCGTGAAATTTAAACTTGGTCGTTACTTCACAAGGTAAAGGCATGGCCGATACAGCCATTAACCACCAGGCAAACTTTGGAGCATAACCTTCGCTGAGGAAAAACATCCCGTTCAAATCTGTCGTGAGAAAAGTTATCCTTTTTAGATGATAAAATAATTGCAATTTACAATTGTTAACCTGCCGTGCAAGATAAGTAAAATCTTCATACATATCATATCTTTCTGTCGCTTTCAGAATTATGGCCATTGTGATATTCTGACCCCTGGAGCTTGGGAAGGTGAGCAAACACGGTCATTCTACCAATCAATACATAAATACAATCAACGTAATTTTCAAATATAGAATATGTCATATACATCTATTACACATTTTGATTCAGCGTAATCAATGTTATTTGTCGCTGCGCTGGATAACCTTGACTAGAAGGTGTGCGAGTGATAAGGGACACCAAATGCGTATTTGATATTTCCTGGGACAAGTACGGAGGGGCTGGTAACATGCTGAGGCATATCTTACGAAAGCTACGGTCTTAACACGGTCCGTCTTCCATGTAAGAACCCACGAAATGTATTATTGTAGTAAACGTTAGGCGTGAGTAATACGTGAGCTATGCTGAAACAATGGTTCGCCCTGACATGGAAGAACGGCCATAGACACGCATTACCAATGGCCAAATCTCTTGTTGTCGTCAGCGTCTTTAGTTAGAGAGGCTATAGCTAAGTGCCCATAAATAAAATTGCAAACACTTTAACAGCTAGCCGATCCCAATTAGGTCTCCCAGGATATAACTGTTCTGGATTCTGCTATTGCACCACACAGCTTGCCAGAGGCTCATGGGCTGTCCGACCGGTCCTGAATCCGGCCTGCCGCAGTACAAGAACTTCGTCCAGGGCGTGATGGCGGCCATGTTTAACACCTACAGCCAAGGGTCCAGTCAGTACCTGACCTACCTGACAGACCCGGCCAACCTCCCTCTGGCCATCGACCAGTTTGAAGTGGATGTGGCGTGTTAGAGAAAGGCTTTGGGGCTGAGTGAGTGTGACGAAGACGAAGGCGTTTTAATGACCCTGAAAATCCATCTGACAATACCAACAACCTTTTCCTAATTAGCATTTAATCACGAATGTATAATATGCCAGACATCGCTACTGCCTAATATTGTTGCTGAAGTAATAGATTTCTATTGACAATCAGTTATTGATAACTGTTATGCGACATACACAATTTCGCACGTTTGCTGCATTTCGGTATTTAGGCGCACATGGCGAATCGCTCCTGTCTGGTGTCGTGGTTTACTTTATCCTAACAAGGAACATTCACTGCTTATGAAAAACTGTTGAGACTAGTGATTCGATTTTCCGCCTGGTGTCGTTTTCTAACTGTTTTTTCAATGGGAGAAACCTGTTTAAGAACTGTCTTCTTCGCGTCTGTCTTACATAAGCCGATGGGATGCCTTTCATACAGTTACTCTTCATACGACTTTGTAACCTCCACTCAATTATCAATAAATCGATGTAAACAGAAACTGCAGTGCATGCCGCTTTTCATTTATTCAGCAACGAACGACAGCAACGCTGTCGGGCACATAATACATTAATGACTAACTGCTAATTAGTAAAAGTTTATCAGCAGCTGTAGAGTAATACGGAGAATGGCACAAAGACAGCGCGCTGTAAAATTGTGGCGGATGAAAAACCTATTTTGATTTCACAGTTGTTTTATTTTTCACATTACAAGTTATGTTAAAAAAAGTAGAAAACCACCAATTATCACAAAAGGTTTGATGTTGGGTGATATTTGTCAATGGGAGGTTGCCTATATCCAGCGTTATCCAGCAGTAGCCCTAGTTCTATAGCCGTAGGTTGGCCAAATTCGAACAAGGCCCGACTACTTTAGCGAGGAGGTAGCATTTGAACAACGGGACGGGTGTCAACCCGTGGGGTAGTAGGTAGTGCTATTGTCGAGTATGTTCCCGTTACGCCAGCCCTTGTGGTCGGGGTATGACTTTCTTTACAACGAGTAGGAAGTTACTCTCGAAGACATAGTTCCTCTCTACAGCTTCCACGCCAGCTGACCGTTTCCACTATTTTTTCACAACAAAACTGTTAAATTAATATATTCCGTAATTTTTGTTGTACCAACCTCTTCGCCATATCAAATTAATATATTCTGTCTTGAATTTAAATCCAGAAAGCCCGTAGCTATCCGGAGAGAGCGAATTTATTTTCCGGAGCAGAAGAGTTGGTGGCCTGCTTTATATTCCTACGTGCCTGTTCGCTGTTCGGTTGGATCATCAATAAAACGCGGAAAACTTCGGAAAACTGCTTCGCGGCGGTAATTCCGAAATTTTTCGCAGTATTTCGCGTGATTGCGCAGGTATTCTGCAAGTATTCCGCGTTTTATTGAGGCCCCTTCGGTATGCTGTGTGATGTCGACCGCGGCTCGCCAGGATGTCCGCGCGCGATGTAAATAAACCGCATAGTTTTATGTTAAAATTGTTGTTTTACAGACTAAAAGGGATAAATAATATATGCATTATAATTTTAAGATACTTTTAGTCTTGAGTTTTAATTGATGCCTGTTTGGTTAACTATTCACATATTTACCATTACTGTTCGGCTGAATATATGTTACCGGTCACGCACAACGCCCAACCATCAAACCAACTAAAAAACATGAAGCTTTGGGAATACCGTTTATCCTCAAAGAAAGATAACGATTAATTATCCTTGCGAGACAGGCATTTACAGACACTCATCTGCTGCGTCGACTAGGGATGCATTTGGGAACGTGACGTCACTTCCCTTTCGCCTGAAAGATGGAGGTAAGGCTTGGCTTGACCGGCTGGTTGCGCATACCGCCATCTATCGGAAGATTGTAGCCAGTGACGAAGGAACAATTGTCTGAGGCCAGGAAGACCACCGCCTTGGCAACGTCCTTCACCTTGCAAAGTCGGCCCAGCGCCGCATTGGTCCTTGCCCGTTCGTAGAACTGCGTGGATGTAACGTTTGTCTCGAAATATCAGCATTCAGCATAATATTTGAATCATATGCAGGGCGTCTCCAGGAATAGTAGCAGGGCGAATCGTGATACGTTACTTTGCTTACGGGAAACAAGTTGTCGACGTACTCCTTATTATGGGGGGGGGGGCAAGGGGGGGTGGGTAGTGTTCACAAATCACGAGGAACAAATTTCTTTATTCCCAGGTCATGATGAATTAAAAGGAGAAGTCCCCGCATGATATACATGATATAAATTGGCGATTTCCATATTCACGGTTATTTAGTGTTAAAATTCTCAGTTCACGATTAATGAAAATCCTTAATCACGACGGTCGGCTAACACCCCATTCCCAGTTAACGGAGAATTATTTTTCTCATTCCCAAGTCACTGTGAATTGAAAAGAAACGTATAGACCCATTGCCCCCCCCCCCCCCCCCTATTATAGATACCTAAGTTATGGTCCTGAAATAAACACAAGGAGGGTACGATGTTAGCTTCCATGTTTCTTTCTTTCTTGTTTTCTTCATGATTGGGCCAAAACTAACATATGCCCAAAGAGAAGAGGTGCACAAGTCATCTCCCTGTTTCCAAAATATCATATGGCCTGAACGCAGATGCTATCTACCGTTTTTTAGATTATATAAACTGGTGAAACAGTGAGACAGTGCCGATAATGTGTTTTCGACTCGGGGGGGGGGGGGCATTCTGGGGGTCGAACCAGCCGTGGGACCGGGAACAGTCCGCCCTCTTCCACACAATCCTTACCGGAGCTAGCCGATCCGGATGCCAGTTGGCTCCTTCCTTGATCCAGATCTCCGTGTCTTCAACTACACCTGGACTGTAACGAACAAAGTAGTCAGTAAAAATCGAGCAATACAGATAAAGATGGCGGCTGACTTGACAGATATGTAAATGTTGTGGGTGTAAGCCTCTATGACTAATTAACCCATGGACACGGTGTGATCTTTCGTTCCTTTATTATTAAATCACAGTAACCAATGGTCCGGGAGTGTCGTGGCCTGGGATAAAACGTAAGCGATTCCAGTATTCAAAGAGTGTGTCTGTTCCCTTCAGTTCCTCTGGAGCAAGTGGCGCGGGAACGCGCGTCGGGAGCGAATCTGCGAATCCCCGCGTAAAGGGCCATGTGAGTCAACGTTCAAATAACATTATTACTTCCCTAAACACCGAAAACACATTGCCTACCCGGCAACACTCTCCCCCGCTTTAGGTCACAGCCCTCTGTGACGTAGCGCACGCCCAATGACAAGGCATTACCCCACAACAATGAGAATAACGATAATACTATGAAACACACAAATAATTTCACTCAATATAATAGGGCAAGGGTTTCCCGAAAAGGCCGAGCGGCCAGGTCAACGGCGCAAATCCTTGGCTCCTGCCGGTTGATCGCGGCAGATCGAGGGACGTTGGTCGGGTTTCGGTGCTGCCCCGCAGTGCGTCGCTGTGAGCGGCGAGCTGGCAGTGCCGTTTCCTGCGGCCGTGCACCAACCGTAGGCTCCCCGTTCGTGTCCGCGGCGTTCTCTCCGTGGTCGTCCCCTTGCTGTGGGGCCGTGTTCAGGCGGTGAGCCTCTGCCCGCTGCGGTCGTGTTCTGGCGTCGTCGTTAAGCGGGGGTCGCCTGTCTGGTTCCCCGTGTCCGACAGATTGGTCCGTATCCCCGGGGACAATTGGCGGTGTGGGGTATTGGACTCCCTGTCCGCGTCGCCGTCATCCCGCTCGTCCTCTCCGGTCGGGATGTCAACCACCCGGTCAGGCTGGGTAACCTCTGCCCGCCGTTCCGGCCTTCCGGCCTCGTCGATAAGCGGGAGTCTCCTAGCCGGCTCCCCGTCCCCGACAGGTTGGCCAGGACCACCGTTGACAGGTGGCGGCGCAACAGGCGGTTGGCCTCCCGGCATGCGACCCGTGACAGCGACCACGACCGTCTCGTCGTCGTCGGACTCGTCAGCGCCAGGCCACGGGGGTGGGTGGTCCCGGGCGTACTTCGGTTTGACCTGCTTCAGTCTCTTCCCTTCTGGGGCTCTATCGTCTCCGGGACGCTCGCTGTCGTCCTCCTGTTGAGCCGGTCCAGCCCATCGTGTGTTGACCGGCGTCTCCCTTCCACCTCCGCGTGACCTTCTGTTGTTAGTGCAGTTCCGAAGCAGGTGGCCGGACTTACCACAGCGGTAACACTTCCGCTGGTTCTGTTTAGGGCAGTCGCGTTTCAAGTGGCCTTGCTGGCCACACCTGTAGCATGCCCCTCTATGAACGCGCCTATGCGACGGGCAGTCCCTGACAACGTGACCAGCACGTTTACAATTAAAACACCGGCCAACACTGGCTCCTTGACCCTCCCCGATCGTCCTGCGAAGGAAACTGCCTGATGGGCTGACCGCCTTCCTCGAGCCTGCTTCCCCGGTTGTCACCGCCGGGCTCATTGCGGCGCGAGGTGGCAGTTTTCCGAGTGCTGTGCCGTCTGTGAAGGTTGGCTCTTCCGCCGACGAACCTCTGCCAGGTGGCCAACCTGCCCGCAATGGCAGCAAAGGCGGGTTTCCCGCCGATGCGTCTCTGGGCCGCCAGGTGGCGTCAACAGTCCGTGTGGGTTACTCGACGCCAGGTGTGCCTACGCGGCAGCCTGGGTGGCCGCCATCTGCTGGATCATCTCAGTCAGGCTCAGCAACGCCTTCTCCTGAGCACGTGGAGCCATCACAAATGCCGAAGTCTCTGACATATACCCCGCCAAAGATGGGGCTTGCACCGGGGGTGGCGTTCTCGTCGAAAATCGAATGGTGTTGCACTCGACCGCATGATGTGTGGCCGAAACTCCCCCGCCCTCCTCGCTGTATGCGATGGCTTCTTCGCGAAGGACAAGGAATGTGTTCTGCGGACACCCCCGGATGACGCCCTTCAGGTGGCGCCGTACGTGAGGGTCGCCCACGCCGTCCGCAAACTGGTCGCGCAGCACCACCTCCGGCTTGGAAAGACCGCTCGGATCCAGGCCTTTCACCTTGGTCACTAAAGAGGACAAACCGTACGAAAAAGCCCGCAGGGACTCTTCCTCCCGTTGGCGGCGATCGTATAGCGCCTTTATCAGATGTGCAACAGAGCGCGTCTCCCCAAAAACCGACGTCAGTACGTCAAGGACGCTAGCCAGACGCATCGGCGAAGGTCGGAGCAGTACCTCCTTCCGGCAGGGCCCTCCAGATGGGCCAGCACGAAATCCACGCCCTCTACGTCCGTCAGGCCGCGGGCCTGAATGGCGTGTCTCACGTCAATTACAAAGTCCTCTACATCGTATTCGGAGTCGTCATATCCACCGTATTTCGATATCTTCCGGTCACGCGGGACGTGGATTATCTGCGGATGAGGCCTGTCGGCTTTAAGTACACGAAGAGCGGCGTCGCTCCTCGCTTGGTCTGCCTGCAGCTGCTTGACTCGTGCCAGCAGCTCGGACACGGTGACGGCCTCGTCATCAGACATCCTCCTTTATCCAATCTCCCGGATCACGGCGTTACTAACACCTTGGCTTGCTTCAGATGATCCTGCCGACTGCATGTTGTGGGTGTAAGCTTCTATGACTAATTAACCCACGGACACGGTGTGATCTTTCGTTCCTTTATTATTAAATCATAGTAACCAATGATCCGGGAGTGTCGTGGCCGGGGATAAAACGTAAGCGATTCCAGCATTCAAACAGTGTGTCTGTTCCCTTCAGTTCCTCTAGAGCAAGTGGCGCGGGAACGCGCGTCGGGAGCGAGTCCGCGAATCCCCGCGCAAAGGCTCATGGGAGTCAACGTTCAAATAAAATTATTACTTCCCTGAACACCGCAAACACATTGCCTACCAGGCAACATAATTAAAATGTTTTGACAGGACTATTTTTTTCCCCTTTTGGCCATTTCTGTGGCTTTGCAAGAATAGGATTGTCATTTACACAATCGTTGCAAAAATGCAACGACACACTGTTCAGTTGCGTAGTGTAATTTAATAACATAAGTAAGCACTCAGCGGCCGTTGTTCAGATGAAACCGCGTAGAAGATATTGCGCGTCCTTTATTTAGTCTCTTTCCTCTCGTAGCCTCAAGGCTCTTTCCAGAAATTCACAGATATGACTGATCTAGAATTTATATATCTAAATAATATGGTAGAATAAGGCAATAGTATTCAATAGAAATGAACACTGATTATATATGGCATGTCCTACATTCAAATCATATAGGTATGTGAACAGAATTAATGTCCAGGATATTGCATAATACATTTGTTACCGAGACACACTGCCTATGTCACGAAGAAATGCCGTAGTATGGGTTTTCATCCTATCTGTAAGTTGGCTTTTTTTAGGGATTTGGGGGGGGGGGGGGTATATTATGAAATATGGAAGCGTCATTGGAATTTTTTTTACTTACGTACATATAATTATGCTTCTGATTTCGTCGGTTACTCCAGGAAACGAAGGTCACACTAATAGTTAATGTACAATGCACAATATATATTATGCAAAAGTTACATGTATATCAAACGTACATTAGTACTTACTTCACACTGTTGACATGAACGCCGCGCGGACCCAATTCTGAAATGGTTAGTAACCAAAGATGATTATTATTTTATTATTTAGTTATTGCATCATCCATTAATCAGTTAACTTGACAGAGAACAATATAGATATGTCATATATCCGTGTTGCATTACATTTTAAAGCAATATACTTACATTCGCCATCTTAAATTTTTTACATTTTAGAATCAAGACTAAAAGTATCTCAACATGATGATGCATATATATTTTATATTCTATGAGAGTCCGGAAAACAACAATGTCAACATAAAGCTGCGCGGTTTATTTATATCGCGCACGGACGTGATAGCGAGCCGCAGTCACATCACACACAATATACCGGGTGCGTAGTGATATAAAGCCGGCCACCAACTTCTGCTCCGGTGACCAAATGGCTTCTCTTCGGATAGCCCACAGGCTTTCAGGATTTAATTTCAAGACAAAGTGTACTTATTGGACATAGGGAAGAGGTTGGTAATACAAAAAAATTACAGAATATAGTGCTTTAAAAAGACACTGTTATTTTCATTGGAAAATGTCACGCATTATCAAATGTCACGCATTGTCCCCGCTGCCAAGATTTTTACCTTTTCTGGTATTCCATCTTTATACATAATATGTCTAACCGTCATAACTTTAGTATCACATGACTAACCCAGCGCTAAGGCCTTGGTCATCATGTCAAGAGCACGCTTGGAGATACAGTACGGAATCATCATAGAATTCTGAAAGGAAACAGGCATTCTTAAACAATGCTTTCAGATTATCTATATTAAAAACTACGTTTGCACCATTTTCACTCAGGAGTCACAAACTCAAAAATTACGTTTTTACTAATTTTACCTTTTCCGCATATCTAGTCCCCCTTTTTACTCTTTTCCACAAATATCATGGGCGGTTTAATGACCAAGATTTATGTCCACTTACCGCTCGCAACCCAGCTGTGCTCGAGATATTGATAATATGGCCTGAAAGGAAGGAATCAAATGATGAAAGTGGTTAGTTATTTTCCTAATATAAACGTTGGCTGCTATATCACTTTTATATTATATGAGTCCATTATTCTTACCTATTGCCTAGCGTGACAACAGGTTGAAGTATATTTTATGATTTTCGACATATCACAAAACACATATTCAATTACCACGAGAAAGAAAAGATTATTATAATAACATCATTTCCCAACACCAATTTCGTTATTTTTAACATTCGAAATCCATCGGCTTTCCTTGACTCGCTTCCATAGTATAATAATGTCGTCATATATAACCACCTATTTACTCAGAATATATGGGCAACTGGGGGGAGTACATACTAATAAAAAGGGGGTATCGAGGGGCGTAGCCACGGCATCGGCCAGGATACGATAATTATTTTATTAGAGAAAGTTTTTTTTATCGACATTCTCTAAGGACATGAGAAGTGCAGCATGTCGGTATATTCTGCCGTGATGTTTCAGACTCAGATACCGCTGATGTCGTTGTAATGTTCGCTACACAGAGCCACACTGACTTTACCTTTGTTTTCTATGATAAGATGGACGACCTTCTGTGTCAGCATGAAGGCTGATCGCACGTTGACCTCTATGGCCCTGTCAAGGTCTTTCACCGGCCCGTCCGTCACGTTTCCAACCATTGGTATACCCGCGTTATTCACCTAGAATAAAATTAGAAGTTTTGGATATTGCAAAATCAATTGATACTCAAAATCGTGCATTACTAAAAGCGTACATACATAAAAATAGATAAAGTATTAATTCAAGCGTGCGTGCAGCTTTCAGTGGGGAGGATGCATGCTGCGCTGTTCTGGCATGGCACCAGGAAAAGTAACCGTCAATACTCACCAGGATGTGGATTGTCCCGAAATTTTGGATCGCTACTTCGACAACATTGTCAAGGTCAGCCTCAACTGTGACGTCAGCCGTGACGTAGACAACCTGATGATATACAGATGCGTAAGTATTGTGAGGCCGTAATTTGTTGGTGTACACAATGTGTCCATCTAGTGTAACCTACCCGTATTTTGTTGGTGTACACCATGTGTCCATCTAGTGTGATTTGGGTCTGAAACACCTATCCTCCAACCTATGCCGGCTTGGTTTCTGGTGAAGCCTTCAATGACCTCTGGCAAGTTGGCGTACAGAAAACTGCTTGGGGATGATAGTCCCATATAATAGAAAATACCAACCAAACTTGGCCTCTTAACATATGGGATGAACAGGATAAAAGCTACAAATGAAAGTAATGCTTTACTTAATACCGGGACGAACAAAAACCTTTAATGCTGGGAAAAACAAAACCTTTCTCGTTTAAGAATAGAAATATAGAATAGAATAGAAGAATACATGGCATTCAACGTGACTGGGTGGTTTCGACTTTATTACCCTTTCTGGGCCACCTGATTCCACAGCGCGACACTTTTCGGTGACAGCCTGCAGCTTAGTGACGTCACGTCCGGTCAGTACTAGTCGCGCCCCCTGACGGGCGAATTCCAAAGCTGTCCCTGCTCCGATTCCCCCGCTGGCGCCTGATAAAAAACAGAAGCGAATGGCCGAATGCACAGTTCCGCACTCCGAGCTAAGCCCCGCCCACGCGTTAATCGTGAGTAGGAAATTAGGACAGTAGGACAACCATAGCTTACGGTAGGTAAAAGTGAGAAGTACTCATCTCTGAAACTGAACAGAAAGTGACATGCTGCTTTGTTTGTCGGACTTGTTTGACCGACATAACGCACGTGGAAGATCTTTTTTCGCTACATGATTGGATAAAAGCAAAAGTGACGTCAATGAATGATTGACCGCCTGGAACGGTGTATGCGAGCCGGGTTGAACCCGTGTGACATATAATACAAATCCGTCAACTGATCTAAAGCAGAATTGCCAGAAGTGGGTCAATTAAGTTAATAAAGTGCGGTACAGTGAGATAGATATTTGCCACTTTTGCCTAGGCAAATTTAGTTTAAATTTAAATTTTGTTTTGCACAAATGGAGGGAGAGCTCAAACCAAATATGCGGTGAGCATCAGGGGCGACCGCTCGGGGGACCCGGCACCCTGCAGTGAGCAACTAACCAAACTAGATAAAATTTACCAGGCATACATAACGAAGCATGAGTTTGGTGAAACCGGTATTTCTGACGCTGATTAATAGAATAGCAGTATAAACGATTATTATTATTTAGATGTAATAGAGTGACGCGAGGTCGGGGTGTTGCGATTGATGTAAAGGATAATTTACATTCTGTAAGACGTTATGATCTCGAAAGAAATTGTACGGGGTGTGGTTAAACATTGAGATAAACAACAATTGCTATATACTATAGACTATATATTGCTATAGACCTCCAGGTGCTACATACGAATCATTGTATTACCTTATGAAATTAACCATCAGACCCCAAAATCCTAGCTCGCTATATAAAATCGAGAATAAAGCCATAGATGTGCCTTTATGCAAAATCCATATGTAATTGTGTCTTTGTGGGTGATTTCAATGATCTCTGATTATAAACCAACAAGGTTTACTGGGGTGGGTATATATTAGATCTGGTAATAACTGACGCCCTGCCTATGGGCGCATTTCTTTGGGCAAGGACCGGTAGGCCGCCCGGTTACGCAGCCTCTTCCGGACCTGCCGGTAGGGCTACGCCGAATGTCAACGAATTGTTCACACGAGCCATGTCCGGTTAATTTATGGGCAATGGAACCAGCCTAGACAGTCACTTTTCAATCAGCCGTTGTCGTCTCCCGAATGTGCCGTGCTGTTTTGACAGGGATACATTCGCATACCGAACGGATGCGCGCGCACCCGACCCGGGTGCGTAATGTGCGTATTCGGGTTACCTTGGGGATATACCCGGGCTGCCAAAGAAATGGGCCTCATGTAACGGACACCGGTACACTGCCGCCGGTATATAGCCTAGACCACAGCGCGGATTATTGTAAATTAAAACTTATCCTAAAGAACGGCCATACCAGCGAATAATTTAGCATTATTCCGCGGCTGATCTGGAAGGCCTAAAAATAATTTTACCTCCATTAATTATACAATTTTACAACTCCATTAACTATAGGTACAGAATTATTTGACGATGTTGATGACGCTGATCATTACCCTAGATACTAATAAGCTACCTGATGCACGGAAGAAAGCCAACCAAAGAAGGTGCCATCAGCAATTTAAAAATCGTTTTCCCGATCAACTAATAATAACTGGAATCGAATGCCACGGTCATATGATTCGTTATCACTTTTCTCTTTGACAACGCATCTTACGATGTCTTTCCCGCCCATGTCACTCTACGATTCCAGTGGTTCGGGCTGTGAAGCTGTTAACCATGGACGGCTGCGAATAGGTTAAGCGCCCTCAACTCTCATCGAAATAAATATAGCATTCTTAACAACTCGGCCTGCTCAAGATGTGATGCAAACATAGAAATTACGCCACAGTATGTGATTCATTGTCCAGCATACGGAGCCAGGGCTATCATGTTTAATAATATTTCTGAAATAGTCGCGATTCCCACAAACATGGATATCTGTGAAGCGCTATTGCGCTAAGGATCAAATGATTTTTCACCGGAAAAACTTGTCCCTATGTATTCCGTTCCAGCGTATTATCGATCATTCTGGTCGGTTTACTGTTTAGCATCGATGTTCATTAATAATATTATTATTATTAGGGCACGAACTTATTGTACAATTATAATTCTGACAATATGACTAGTTATCATATATAATGCTATTTGCTTAACCATTCCATCTTAAATGATCACAATAGAAGTAACGAATGTATTTTATGTTATTATATGTTGTTTTATTTATTGAGGTGACTCTGCTAGATGGCAATCCATTTCAGGTTAACCTCGTGAAAGAAATGATGTTTACATTTTTTTAAATCACTTAAAAAATAAATAAAAAATAAATGGAACTGAACTCGCGCCTGACCTCAACAGTGTCCCAATCAGACCAGCATACTCACCTGTAATTAAGACCACCTTGTTCCTTACACTCTCCATGCTTGGCGTTTACTGTTCAACCCCTCGCTACTATGCGCAGTATGTGTGTCGATTAACAACACGTAGCGATGAGTCCGTGTGATGAGATCTCGCGAGACTGATCCCGAGACACGGCCACTCTGATTGGGAAAGCCGTGAATGAGCCGGCACGTCATATTTGATGTATCATTTTCCATTGTGTCACCCGCATGTGCACGGTTTGGCCAACAAATATATGTTGAGGGCCGGTGATCACAATAACGTACAAAATTGCTGCCGCAGATTAATATCAGTTATCTATATGATCTACGTGAGGTCTGTATATATGGCAGACATGGGGTATGAAGGGCGGGGCGCATAATTTTGGAGGTCATCTATTATAAACAGGGGGGGAGGGGGTCCACCTAACATAGAATACATTTTTCAGTGCAAAAACTGTATCCTCGCTCAAGGGGGGGGGGGGCACACCCCCGGGACACCCCCCCCCCTCCCCTCCTTTGGTACGACACTGCCTATGCATTCGTTAAAATTGAATGCGTCCAACTATAGCTATTTGAGAGTTTTCGGATTCGAATACATTGTGTAATCGTTTTCACATACATTGTCAAGGTAAGGTAAGGTAAAGGTTTATTCCGTACTGCTGGCCTTCGGCCCATAGTACAACATGTACATATTAATATATTATGATATTAACGCAATTAACCAATAACCCGAGTATGGTGATTTGTTGCTTGGTAGATGAAGTTTCCCAGTTCTGCTAGCCGTGTCAAAGTAGCCTATTCGTATTCGAATGCTTGAATGTCAAATATTGTGTACGATATGTGGAGAAATATGGCAACTGTTTGCCGTAATCTCCAGCATCTCACAACGTGGGTAATCCAAACTTGAGAGAATGCCGTGAAGTCGATCACCATCGATGGTAGGCAACAGAACAGTGTCTCACACAGTGTAGGATACGCCAAAAAACACTTAATGTGGGCGTGCCGTATGTTGGAATATCACTGGACTGAAGCTAGATTGATCGGGTAAAGAATTACAAGCATGTATGTTAGGAAAGCCCAATAACATGTTTATTGACGGTTAGAAACTTAAGTGACCCCATCAAAGGGGGGTTTTGAAGTCCACGCACACCGTCATGGCAAGCCTAAAGGCAACAAACAAGATACACAACCTGATTACAGGGGAAGACGGGTGGGAAAAAGAAAGACACCGACTTTCAGAGGCGGATCAAGGAATTTGAAAAGGGTGGTGTCCAGGGGCCAGTGGGGGGGGGGGCTCGGAACAAAATTGCGACCGGGGAACCACCGATTTTTTGACGACTGACGGGCGGTGGGGGGGTAAATTTTGCCTTGGAAAAGGGCATTCTTCCTCAAAACAGGATCCGCCCTTGATCAGGTAATAGGATAACCCCCCCCCCCCCTTCGGCAGAGGCTCGCAGTAAGTGACGATGGGGAAATCAGTACAGCATAGCCCACGTGCGGTCTGAGCGAGGCATATGCATCGCAATATGTGTGTACGAATACAGATAAATGCAAAGTATTCGGGGTACAATATTTTTGACATGTATTCACCCGATGTCTCGGGTATTTGGTGCATTGATGTATGTTTAAAGTTGCATGTCGAGTTCTTTCCCGCCAAAACAAAACCCAGGCGAAATTTATATCAAAATTTGCAGAAAACTCGATTGTTTCATTCTATAAACATCGCCGTTTCGGCTTTGGTGTGGCAAACGTGTCTATCCCGGGACACCACAGAACTCGGTCGCGGCACTGCTACTTATACCAAAGCATCGCGCAGCACACAAACTGATGACGTTTACCACTAAAATGAAAACTTGTGGTAAATTAATATCACGGACAAGGCTAAGAGACACTATTTGGCAGTCTGGTATGGGTGGAGTATAGATAAAAGAAGTCCTGAATGATTCAAGGACTGATTCTTATATGTATTTTGACCTCATTAGTTTTTGGCGGGAAAGAGCTCCACGTGCAACTTTAATTTTTGTCGTTGAGCAGTGATGTACAGGTGTTTTAACTGCTTCAGGGCAAAGGGATCTTTTAACGGTTTTCCTCGTGTATATCACTGGGATGTAGGCCGGTCCCATTCACAAGTGTCTGAGTTCAGAGTGCGTGCCAGCGTCAAGTATAATGTCATCGTTGTGGGAAAATAGGAAAATGGACCTTTTAGGATAAAACTGTGTTTCCGGCCACCGTATGCGCTAAACAGTCCCAACGGGATAATGACGTTAAAATGATGAAATGGAACCAGACATTTTGTTGATATTATACACATCTTTTCCACTTCAGCAAAAATGCAAGCAATACAGACATGCATGCCATGTGCATAGGTATATTTATATCCCGGGGGGGGGACTATTATATAAATCCGGTTGGGGGGGGGGGGCCTTGATGCCTGAGAGAGTGGATATTTGTGATGAAAAAAATACCCTTATAGAGCGTATATTTTGAAACTTACGACCGGTGGTGGGGGGGAGGAAACTCTGACAATGTGCGTTCATAGAGCGGGGTGCCGCGAAAATACCCCTTTCCAGGCGGTAAAACGCGACGACCAAGCGGCTGATGGCCTTAAAACGCCCCGTCCGAGCGAATTGTGGTGGTGACACACGGGGTTTTACCGCGTTGGGTCCGATGTTTACTCGTGACCGCCTAGTTCTGAGAGCTAGAGAGCTTATAACCTTCTCCGAGCAAACCCCGCAGACCGCGCAACGTATTTCTCGATTTAGCCTCTGTGACCGCAAACGTATCGTGTGGATTAGGTCCCAGGGGCCGGATGCGAACCCAGGATATATTGGTCTTCGCAATAGTGCGTTAACCTCTACACAAGTGAGACCCCTAAGCTACCACTACCCTAGAGAGGCCCCTACGATAGCCGCTACATCAGGGAGGCCCCTACGATAGTCACTACACCAGAGAGGCCCCTACGATAGCCGCTACACCAGGGAGGCCCCCTCGCCCCACTGATGGAAGAAGCAGCTATACGAAGATGCAGGCTATACATGAGCGCCCGCATCTTGCGCGCGTGTCTGCGCGCGTTGATTGCATTCGGCTTCAATGGCAGACTTCGCGGACCAAGACATGCGGGAACAGCCAGGCAGGCATTAGCGGCACGACCACCTGGTGCCGTAGGTTGGTATATATGTATGCGGGACCAGCCAGTCACGTGTCGCGCGCGAGAGAGATGCGGGAAGTACAATGAAATGATGGCGATACTATACCTGCACTGTACGCTGAACCTACATGGATCGCCCGCTTGATTGTGGCTCTGTCAAACCACTTCAGCGGCAGCGCCAGGGTATTTATTTCCACTCTCGTCCATTGGTCTCGTGAGATCTCATCGCTTAAAGGTGGCTTTACATTGGACCTATTTTACAGTGTCTTGATCGAATCGGACTAAACCCGCGAGCATGGACAGTATAAAGAACAAAGTGGTCTTAATCACAGGTGAGTGAATGGTTTTTCATAAACCTGGATCTATCTTCATGGTTTCCCCAATGACAGCGGATCCTTTTACAACAAAAGAAGCTATATTATTGGAATTATTTTACACTAGGATGAATTGTTTTCACCTTTCTGCGCTGTAACCCACTTTTCTGTCGTTTATCAGGCGCCAGCGGTGGGATCGGAGCAGGAACTGCTTTGGAATTCGCACGCCTGGGGGCGCGACTAGTTCTGACCGGACGTGACGTCACAAAGTTACAGGCCGTTGCCGCCCAGTGTCGCGCTGCATCCTCCAGCGACAATGTGAGTAGTAGATTGAGTGAGGCGCTCTGAGCAAAATATTAAAATCAGTTAAATGTACCCATTTAAATATGGGTGCAGTTTATCACACAGCTGCAGCATAGGTTGCAGTCCTATAATGTGAGGTGTAACATTCATGGCGGATGGTCAGGATTCATTTCGATGCCAAATAGCATAGACAAGATATGGAGCAGTGGCGCCATCTGGTGGAGGCAGCTAATAAGTAGTTTACAAGTCTGCCCTCTACGGATGGGTCACTGTAAATGGTTGGCATCGGCCGTATTGTACAATACGGTTTGCACAGTTCGGTATTGCAATTAAGAATTTAAATGATAACTGAATCATGTTCACCCCAACGCCATTTTGTACACTAAAAAAGGCTATATTGAAAAGGACTCATTCAATCACTTTAAAATGTATCCTTATAATAATTGTTCATCTCGGGTTCCTTGATTGTTTAAACAATACATAATGTATATAGGGATAAGAGATAAAGTGTCATGCCAAGAGAGATGGATGCCATGCAACCACTTCAAACAGATTAATTGGCAAAACTTATTTCACGGAACAAAAGGACAACAATTATAATTTATGTGGTGTCTACATATATATCATTAGGTTGTCTACGTCACGGCTGACGTCACGATTGAAGCTGACCTTGACAATGTGGTCGACGTGGCCATCCAAAACTTCGGTACAATCCACATCCTGGTGAGTAGATAACTTACAGAGAGTGACTCCCCAATGTAGTCTCCAATGTTAAATTGTAGCTTGCATCTTATATTTGTCCATCGAAATGACGGTGAAGTTAACGAAGGTGGAAAGTCAACAGCTTTCAAGAAAAGAAACTCACCATATAATTTAACGAGATGGATGAGGTGTATGTAATGCAAGTATATTATACTAATGGGGGGGGGGGGGCAAGGGCTTTTCCGTTCCTCGTGGATGGGCTTTTCATTTCACCGTGAAATGGGAATGAGGAAAATAATTCGTTGTAAACTGGAAATGGGGTATTAGCCGACCCTCATGAAGAAGGATTTTCATTAAGTTTGATATTATATGAATCGTAAAATCGACAATTTTACGGGTTCGGTCTGATGGGGCGGTATTTATCATTAGAAAGTTTTCATGGATCTTCAAGCCTATGTGGCGGAAACGGGGGGGGGGGTCGCGGGGGAGAATTTAATTAATTTTAATATTTTAATTGAGGGGTTTGCCCCCCACCCCCCCGACAATCCTCTGGCTTTATGCTAGATTTTATGTAGCAAGCTGGGATTATTTGGATTGATGGGTAATATCGAGGTAATACAGTTAACCAAAGCAAACTATTTATTACAAGTGAAAGGAAATACGCAACGTGGGCCCACCAACATATTATCTGTTTCGCCTGTGTCAAGTTCATTATAGTTTGATCTAACTTGTAGCTAAAACCGTAATCACGTCATGATTTGTCCTTAACTCAAACTATCTGCTAATTTTGTTCTAGATCAACAACGCGGGCATCCCAATGGTTGGCAGCGTGACGGACGGCCCGGTCGAAGACCTTGACAGGGCCATAGAGGTCAACCTACGGGCAGCCTTCGTCTTGACACAGAAGGTTGTCCAATACATCATTGAAAACAAAGGTAAAGGCACCTGAATCTCGTCTGTGAAATATACTAGGAAAATATCAATAATTGTGCCTAAATTCTATCGAGCTTTTCGGTTATATTTTGCACGTTCTTTATTTTCCTTGGTGCTATTCGTCTCTTTACAGGACACATCATCAACGTCTCTAGCGTGGCTGGGCTTAGAGCGGTGAGTCATCCTGGTTAAACACCTCCTATGGAGGTGTTATGAAACCCGACTTGGTCTACGCAAATCTTCTGTTATGTTATTGTTACATTAGATAGCACTATGCTATTCATGTGATAGATGTTACGACGAAAATAGCACTGGTATTCATCGGTAGTGGTTAGAACCCAACATTTCCTTCGTAAAGTATGGTTCTAGAGAACGATCAAGATGCATACATACTTATATATAGCGATAGCTAAGTAGCTCAGTCTATAATATTGTTCTACATTAAGTTATGTCATCTAAAGGAAAGTGAGTGTCGCATGGGTTGACACGATCGGATGACGGAGCCTGGAGTTACCACTGCCACCATTACACATTAAGTTATAATAATAGCCGGTATCGTTGCCGGAGAGTAAAGCTCTGAAGACAATATGTTAAGATTACCTGTTTCCTTCCAGAACCCCCACATGGTTCCGTACTGCGTCACCAAGCGCGCTATGGATATGATGACGAAGGCGCTGGCTCTGGGTACGTCACGTGACCTCTGGGTTATTCTTATTTCTAAATCTTTATGGCCGAAATCACGGTCAGGCGCGGGGGGGGGGGGGGGGGGGGGCACAATGAAATCTTGCGACCGGCGGTGGTTGGAAAAATTGCGACCAAGGGATCCATCTTTTTTTGACGACCCAGGGGGGCGCAGAATTTGAAAAGACGGGGCACAGATATACTTTAGGGTCTGAAAGGGGGCAGCACGTGCCCCTCCCTGCACCCCGCCCCCCCACCCTGCCCCTGGACACGCCCATGACAGTAGATCTACTAATAACATATATATAATATCGTATCAATAAAAAAAGATATTGATATCGCATCAATAAAAAAAAGACTAATACTAATTAAAAAAGAAACGGAAGCCGAAGCTTATTCGCTCAAAACTTCTTTTTTTCACGGCGAGAGGATCTAGATCTGTACACCGACAATCTCTACAAGCATCAATAACTAGTTGTGTCAGTCTTCAATGGAGCTGGCGGTCTGCTTGTCGCTACAGTGTAGTAATATAAACCTAATTAATAGTACTATATAGACCATTGTAATTATCAGTCCACTGTCCATAATGGGAGTTACATTTCTTGCTGTACTGTTATATATTTGCCTCCAGATACGCAATTATATCTCAACTATCATAGGCAACACAAAGGATGGAAGGCGCATTTATAATATTCTACATGACTTAAGAAGGTAACTATATATATATGGATATGGCAAGCCGATACGCTTGAGCCATATTATTGCCGCGGGTATACCTGTACGGGTCTCATGTCATCGCCATTTACTTACCGTTCCAGAACTGGGGCCGCGCGGAGTCCATGTGAACAGTGTAAAGTAAGTATGAGAGCACGCTTGGTACTGGCGGCAGCACCTCCTCATCCTCTCACTCCTTTATTTACATACTTGCTATCGGTCTGACTTCCTTATTTACATACTTACTATCGGTCTGACTCCCTTATTTACATACTTACTGTCGGTCTCACTCACTTATTTACATACTTACTCTCGGTCTGACTTCCTTATTTAATACTTACCATCGCTTTCTCCCCCATTATTTATATACATACTATCGGTCTCACTCCCTTATTTACATACTTACTGTCGGTCTCACTCCCTTATTTACATACTTACTCTCGGTCTGACTTCCTTATTTAATACTTACCATCGCTTTCTCCCCCATTATTTACATACATACTATCGGTCTCACTCCCTTATTTACATACTTACTGTCGGTCTCACTCCCTTATTTACATACTTACTCTCGGTCTGACTTCCTCATTTAATACTTACCATCGGTTTCTCCCCCATTATTTACATACATACTATCGGTCTCACTCCCTTATTTACATACTTACTGTCGGTCTCACTCCCTCATTTACATACTTACTCTCGGTCTGACTTCCTTATTTAATACTTACCATCGCTTTCTCCCCCATTATTTACATACATATTATCGGTCTCACTCCCTTATTTACATACTTACTGTCGGTCTCACTCCCTTATTTACATACTTACTCTCGGTCTGACTTCCTTATTTAATACTTACCATCGGTTTCTCCCCCATTATTTACATACATACTATCGGTCTCACCCCCTTATTTACATACTTACTGTCGGTCTCACTCCCTTATTTACATACTTACTCTCGGTCTGACTTCCTTATTTAATACTTACCATCGGTTTCTCCCCCATTATTTACATACTTAATATCGGTCTGACTCCCTATCCTCGTCGTGATCAGGGCACTTCCGGACAACGACTTGTGTTTTGTTTCGTATTTTTTTTCCTAAAGAATACAACTTTTGGTCAGTAAACGAAAGTAAACGATAGTGTACTAAGGATGTTTTTTACTGTAGATTGTGTATTAAGGAAGTGTACTGAATGTTGTGTGCTAAGGATGTATACTGAAGATTGTGTACTAAGGATGTGCACTGAACATTGTGTACTAAGGATGTGTACTGAACATTGTGTACTAAGGATGTGTACTGAACATTGTGTACTAAGGATGTGTACTGAACATTGTGTACTAAGGATGTGTACTGAACATTGTGTACTGTGGAGAACCCTGTCGAGGGTTCACGATTATCTTCATCCGGTTACTTTATTCAATTGAAACAAACAGCATTGGTCTCTTTTCTTGTATTTATTCCGCATGCACATTTCATATCCATCGAGTATAAGTCCATTCGATAAGTCCCGGTCAGTCCTTTCCTTCTTCTCCCCCCTTCTACCAGATTCCGGCCCCTTAAATACGGGATAGCCCCACCCAAAACTAGAGGTCCGGACCTACAGTTGTAGGTCCGGCCCTCGTCTTTAGCTAGAGGTCAGGGTCCTTGCCAACTCCGGCGGGTAGGGGGAGAGGGTGGAGGTAGTCGCGCACCCTACAGCGTGTGGTGTGGGCCCGTCCTGGCCAAGCCAGGCGGTCATGAGAGAGGGCGGGGGGAGGGGGGAGGTAGTCGCGCAGACTACAGCGTGCGGGACCCACAACTGTGGGTCCGTCCTGGCCCAGCCAGGCGGGTGAGGGAGGAGGGGGAGGTAGTCGCGCAGACTACAGCGTGCGGGACCCACAACTGTGGGTCCGTCCTGGCCAAGCCAGGCGGGTATGAGTGAGGGGGTGGAATGTGTCCCACCCCAGCCACTGGGAGCCGGACCTCAAACTAGAGGTCCGGACCTCAAAGTAGAGGTCCGTCCTGGCCAGGCCAGGCGGGTATGAGGGAGGGAGTGGGGGTGTGTCCCACCTACCCCAGCCAGCCCTAGCTGGACTCACCACACTATCTCCCACCAGGATGGCCGCTCCTGCGGACATGTTTCTACATTTGACAACTCATAGACGTTAAAAATAACACAACTCAAAGTAAATTTCAGTTAACTAATGTCTTTAGACGCATGCAATCCACCGCAGGGTCCTTTGTCCGCTCTCCAGCTTGAGAATAACGTCAGTCACGAATCTCGGTGGCAGCCTCGCAGCTCCTCTGGCACCCTTGACCTCCCCGCGGTAGCCTGTCGGGTGGAACTCGTTCTCGCGTCCCCCGCCGCATGGCATCTACATTCCTGGGCGCCCCGGGGCCTCGCCCCCCGGCAGTACTACCCCTTGCGGGTCTGCCCCCTGCCACTCGCCGACCTTGACACGGTTGAAGCGGCTTGAAGGCGAGACCGCCTAGCCCCCTCGTCACCTCCCTGGCACCCTGTACCGGTACGAGTCGCTCTGACTTGGGCTGTGATCTCCGACCTAAGGGCAGACCTGGGTCTTCTAACCGCTGGTCCGCGTCATCCCGCTTCCGTAGATGGCTCTCGTCCTCGGCCGATCCCCCACCAAAGGCTGCTGCCGATCCTCGGGGTGTCACATCACGCTTCATGCGTCTCAAACCCCGCCGAATGGATCCATAACACCTTCGGGCTTGACTGATCCAATCCTCCTGTTGGCCATCTCTCGCCTTCCGGCCGCTGGGTCCTACCCACCGACCTAGGCAACACAGCCAAATCCGCACCATAGACATGACGTGAGCCCACACAGCGCGCTTCCCCTTGCCGTTGCCGACCTGTGACATCGATGTCTGGGACACACTGACCCTTCGAGCTCCCCGCGGCTTCACGTCATCCACTCCATTGAATGACGACCACAGTTTGTGTTTCCGCACACAAATATCGCACCCACCGCAGGGCAACTCAGCCAGTACCTTATCCCCATACGTCACTCGACCTCTCGGCATATCGCTGACCGGTGCCTTCTCTGCCGCGAGTGATAATCTTCCACTAAAAGATCGCTGCGAGTACTCGGACATTTCGCCCTTTTCCCCACGCGTCACTCTCCGACATTTAACCCGGTCGCTCAGCAGCGCCGCTTCACTCCGCGGCTTGTGGCGCTCTTCCGCGGTGGATCTCCCACCTAAGGCCGGAGTGGGTCCTCGGGGTGTCACATCGCGCTCCCTGCGCCTCATACCCCGCCACTTGACCTGACTCCAACGACAGAGCCGCCACACCCAGCCACCTCCCTCGGCGCCACTCCTCACACCCTCATCGCCGCCACATCTCAACCACGACATGACGCCACACCACCACATCAACAACACAACAAAAACACTTCTCCCGACGGGACGCGCCTCGTCTGCGCCGTACGCCCGCGTTTCCGATATTTGTGACACGCCGACCCTCCGTGCCCTTAGTGGTGTAACCTCGTCTACTTCCCTGAAGGACGACCACAACTCGTGCCTCTCTACACACGCCTCCGCAACAAGGGCCGACGACTGGCCGGTAGTGCCGGCCCCTTCTAGTTTCCCTGATCCGCTGTGCTCTCTACGTCGCGCTGAGACGCTTGGGTCCCCGGCTGCGCCACATCGCCATTGCCATAGCTCGGGCAGGAACGCGCGTAGTGGCCGAGCTCCCGGCAGGCAAAGCAGCGCACTTCCGTCAGCCTGGCTCCACCCCGCGGTCGATCAGCCCATGTCTGACGGCTAGGTCGATCCTGTTGACTAACCCTCTCCTGCAGCAGCGCGCTCAGGCGGTCCAGCTTGGCATCAATGTTATCCATGAGACGATTACCGAAGTCCGAGAGCCTACTCTCGGTGACGTAACTCTCGTCACTTCTGGCCTTCACAGCGCGCAGCTTATGTCCGCGTCCCGCCACGTCCTCCAGACTCCGGTACGCCTCATACCCCTGCTGCGCCTGCTCGATCGTCTGTGGCTCCTTCATGCCGATAGCCACGGCCATCTGCTGATCGGGGAGCCCCTTCATGAAGTGCCTCAGGGCTATTGTGTCATTAGTCCTGAGGTCAGCCGTAGGGTAGCCCTTCCGGACCAGCCGCTTGATATCCGCAACATAATCCACCAGCTTCTCGTCGTGGACCATCCGTTTGGCCTCCAGCTCCGCCAAAAAGGAAGATGCGGTTCGCCTCTCCTTGAAACGGGCCATTAATGCCGTGACCAACTGCTCGAAACAGTTCGTGGCGTCATCAGGTAGCTGCTCGAACACATACTCAGCGGCCTCGCCCCTCACGCTGCTCCTCAGCCTGAACAGCTTCTCGGCGTCGTCCCAGCCACAAGCCGTCGCCGTAGCCTGAAACGGCTGCATGAAGGTCTCCCACGACTGGGTCCCGTCGAACGTCATCTGCTTCGGCAAGGGCACGCTATACCCGCCGCTCCCCATCCAACGTGCTGACAGTCCGTCGGCCGAGCTGGAGCGCGGCGAATAAAGGCTTCGACCTCCGACCGGACCCCCACCGCCTCCGAGCTGGCCGAGACTGGCGGTTGGAGGGACGGTCGTCGGCCGTTGTGCCACCAACTCTCGGACTCGGGATTCCGCCGCCTGCGCCCTCCGCATAAGCGTATCAGCTTCCTGTCGGCTGTCGTCTCTCGCTGCCGCATATATATTCTTCTCCTGCACCAGACTCTTTTCCGCTTCGCCAACACGGTAAATTGCCGCCTCCACCGCCTCCCGACGCTCTTCCTCCGCTTCAGCCACTGTCTTCTTGGCCTCGTTGACGGCCCTCTCCTTCTGTCGGTGTTGGTCTGCTGTCTCTGCCTCAGCGGCGATGACGGCTTCCCTCGCCTCAATGAGTTCCAACCGGAGAGCCTCCATCTCGGCTCTCAGCCGTGCCCCTGCTTGCGTGCCGGTCGCATCCCCACTTGCCTCCCTGATATCCTTCTTGGGCGGCATGTTCACTCCGATTTATCAATTCATTCACTTTCGATGACCTGGACACCCATGTGGGTGACATGGGAAAAGCCATAAAGCGTGGCAGTCGCCACGACACTTATGAACGTTTAACACCACACAAATCCCCATGTTTATCCTGCGTAGCCTAGCCGAAACGCACTGTCATCCTAATATCCATATGGTCGATCATATCCATTCACTCCCGATGAAAGCGCGTGTTAAAGTCTGGATCCCACTTCTGACACCATTTGTGGAGAACCCTGTCGAGGGTTCACGATTATCTTCATCCGGTTACTTTATTCAATTGAAACAAACAGCATTGGTCTCTTTTCTTGTATTTATTCCGCATGCACATTTCATATCCATCGAGTATAAGTCCATTCGATAAGTCCCGGTCAGTCCTTTCCTTCTTCTCCCCCCTTCTACCAGATTCCGGCCCCTTAAATACGGGATAGCCCCACCCAAAACTAGAGGTCTGGACCTACAGTTGAAGGTCCGGACCTACAGTTGTAGGTCCGGCCCTCGTCTTTAGCTAGAGGTCAGGGTCCTTGCCAACTCCGGCGGGTAGGGGGAGAGGGTGGAGGTAGTCGCGCACCCTACAGCGTGTGGTGTGGGCCCGTCCTGGCCAAGCCAGGCGGTCATGAGAGAGGGCGGGGGGAGGGGGGAGGTAGTCGCGCAGACTACAGCGTGCGGGACCCACAACTGTGGGTCCGTCCTGGCCCAGCCAGGCGGGTGAGGGAGGAGGGGGAGGTAGTCGCGCAGACTACAGCGTGCGGGACCCACAACTGTGGGTCCGTCCTGGCCAAGCCAGGCGGGTATGAGTGAGGGGGTGGAATGTGTCCCACCCCAGCCACTGGGAGCCGGACCTCAAACTAGAGGTCCGGACCTCAAAGTAGAGGTCCGTCCTGGCCAGGCCAGGCGGGTATGAGGGAGGGAGTGGGGGTGTGTCCCACCTACCCCAGCCAGCCCTAGCTGGACTCACCACAGTACTAAGGATGTGTACTGAACATTGTGTACTAAGGATGTGTACTGAACATTGTGTACTAAGGATGTGTACTGATGATTTATTTTGCTTCTTTGCAGTCCGGATACAGTTGAAGACACGGACATCTGGCTCAAGGAAGGAGCTAACTGGAATCCGGGTCAGCTAGCTCCGGTAATAATTGTAGAGAACAGCGTGAATCAATTGTGTTCTTAATCATCCAAACCTCGTATTCTTTTTCTGACACCATCAATCTATATCACAGTTAAAACGATACAGCGTATGAATTGTTAACTTGGCGGCTCACTTACAGGGGTCTGGAAGGGGCTCCAGTGTCCACAGTCCAGTGTCGTTCTTCCAAAACTCTCAGTGTCGACTGTCGATTTTTCACGATGTTCCGTTTCGCTTTTTGGCTACGTTTAGTGTCATTTTTTTTAACGAAATCTGTGTCTATGTCGCTTTTTCAGCTCCTCAGTGTCGGAATTTGGCGGTCAATGTTGAATGTCGATTTCTCAAATATGTCTGTGTCGCGTGTCGTGATTTACCTCGTCCAAACCCCCCTACTTACATTATCTCAGCTAGCTGCAGATACTGGACAAAGATTTAGTCCCATATAAGAAGTGTGGATATAAAACAGGTCATAATTCTATGGTTACTCCAACTATATATTAAAACTCTGCCATGGTTGGCCCGGTGACAGTTCAGTACACAAACGTTTGCCACCAGCTTGTAGCTGGTGCATTTTGCTAATTATCTGCCCAGTATGTTACATACGATGTTGCATGGCTGATCACCCAATGCTTCTTTAAAGACGGTAATATATAAGTATCTAATATGTATGCAATAATTAAAATAACTAGATGCCATAAATATGGCATTGCCACATATTCTTTGTAAAATTCCTTATACTAAGCTTGCACTGCTTAATATGTGACCATCATATGTCTACATAGTTCTTCGAACGGATGAAGAGTCAAGCTACGCTGGGCCGACTTTGCAAGGTGAATGACGTTGCCAAGGCTGTGGTCTTCCTGGCCTCAGACAATTGTTCCTTCGTCACTGGCTACAATTTCCCGATAGATGGCGGTATGCGCAACAAGCCGAACAAGCCACGACCCGCCAACACTCAACCAACCCAAGAGAAGTGACGTCATTGTCGTACATCCGTCACGTAAAGTCACTTACGCCACAAGAGGCGAAACAAACTGTTATGGCTGTTAAAATCGAGATAGTATCAATAAAAGCAGATATCCCTGAAGCCTTGCGCGTTGGGAATTCTTCCATCTTGTATACATATGGCAGTGGGCTTCCGTATAGGGCTATACAGTTCTCGCGATCGGGCCGCGAGACTTCAGTTTTGGGGACAAACAAACACACGTGCTCCATGTTGAAGTATAGGCAGCTATAAGTCAATTTCTTTCCAGGTTTATTCTAAAGACTATGAGTACCATTTCACTAAACATGGCTATGGGATATATACGTTAAAATATTTGGAGGCAATGACGCGCAGAACTTTGGGAGTATGCAAGGAAAAATCCGTCTTCAAAATACTCGAAAGCTAAAAATAACATTCTAAATTTAGCCCTGCACCCGGGCTTTCGCAAGTTCACCAAACAGCGAGTGACGTCACAGAGTTTCACGTGCCTCCGCGGTAACACAAATGGCGAGAGCAAGTAATCGACTTAACCATTCCGCTGTCAAAATGTGCAGTGCATGGAGTAACAACACACGGGTGCGTCATTAAACCACATGGTAAAGATAAAATAAGACCAGTTGGATGTTTTTGTATCAGTTTTGGATGACGAAAAGACCAAGTTTCTTCATTTTTTAAGTTTTCTGTTTGAAGCGGGGCACCAACGTTGTCACCGAGGAGAATTCGTGTGACGTCATAATGCCTCGTTTTCGTAGGAAATGCAAAAAAACGTTAGTTTCTCAGTCGTATTGTCCCGTCGTAACAAATATTCGTCATTGTGATGGCGCAAACGAATAAAAAATATGTCATCTATCAGTTTTGTGAAGCTATATTTTTTAAATATTCTTAATCATAGCGCTAGGCCTTCCGCAATGGACCCACCCCTCGGCGCCTGGCTTTTGCGCAGGTAGTCTGGTTCCCAGTCTCTCTCTTTGCGTAACATACACGTCACCCCTACGTCACAGATAGTCAGGATACCAGTGTGCGCAGAGATTCTAAACTCGTTCCGAACACGTGCTTCGTTTGTTTGTCCCCAAAATTAGTAAACCGGAAGTCTAAGCGAACGAGACTTTATAGCCCTATACATCAGGGTTTGGGTGAGCTTAGCGGGCAATTGCATCGACACGGGCAAACTTTGAGCAGTGCGTCCACCTGGCGGGTAATTTGGCCGCGATATGGCCAAGTTGAGACGACAAGATGCCACCAGGTCTGGCTTGCTCAGCCCCAAACTGGTCAAACGCATTCCAATATAGCGTATGTCACTCACGCGTTGGAGCCACTGTGCTTGTAGAATTTCAGTTAAATTTTATGTTTAAAGTTGCATGTGGAGCTCTTTCCCGCCAAAACTAAAGAGGTCAAAATACAAATAAGAATCAGTCCTTGAATCATTCAAGATTAGTTTTGTCTATACTCCACCCATGCCAGACCGCCAAATAGTGTCTCTTAGCCTTGCCCGTGATATCAATTTACCACAAATTTTCATTTCAGTGGTAAACGTCATCAGTTTGAGTGCTTCGCGATGCTTTGTTATAAGTAGCAGTGCCGCGACAGAGTGCTGTGGTGTCGCGGGATAGACACGTTTGCCACACCACAGCCGAAACGGCGAGGTTTATCAGGTTTCTGAATTTATGGAATGGAACAATCGAGTTTTCTGCAAATTTTGATATAAATTTCGCCTGGGCTTAGTTTTGGCGGGAAAGAACTTGACATGCAACTTTAACTTCACTGTAGCGGACGATCACATTATCTGGCAATGTCTATAATTCGCCTATTCGTAAATAAAACATTCTTATATATAAACCTAGACGTTTGTAACAGCGTGAAACCAGCCAAGGAGACAAAAGATGAGTGAAGTGCTGCCACCTAGTGGGGTGTCTTGGTGACAACCATCAGGTGGTGCACTCGGGTGACATCCAGTGTGACTACAGATATGGGACAAGGGTGACATCCAGTGTGACTCCCCGGGTGACATCCCGGGTGACAGCCCTGGTGACATAACCCTCATATCGATTTGTTCTTACAAGTGTGAGTCACATTCCGGCAATACAAATTTTTGCTATAGTTTTGTGAGTCAGTAGCGGATCCAAGGGGGGCCGACCCGACCCCGATCTCCCCTTTTAGGGCCGAAATTTATACTATTTAACATATGGAAACCGAAACCACCCCCACCCCTATCCAGCATATTTGGATCCGACCCTGCAACCGGCCCCCACTATCCAGATTTTCTATATCCACCCCTATGTGTGGCGTATGTCTCAGCGAATAATATGACTGGACTAGAAATTTGGATTGAGAGTTAATGAAATAGCTTTATAACTGGCGCCGAAGTTATTTGGCAAATCAATAGAGCAAGAAGAAAGGGTGCCGGGGGGGGGGGGGGTCAAGTAGCGTTGGATGGTAATGAACATATGAGGCCGCCGCGCGCCCTCATAGCCTGCAACGACTCATCCCCCATCCCTTACTCATCCCTTCCTCATCCCTTCCTCATCCCTTCCTCATCCCTTCCTCATCCCTTCCTCATCCTTTCCTCCTTCCTTCCTCATCCTTTCCTCCTTCCTTCCTCCTCCCTTCCTCATCCCTTCCTCATCCTTTCCTCCTTCCTTCCTCATCCCTTCCTCATCCCTTCCTCATCCTTTCCTCCTCCCTTCCTCATCCCTTCCTCCTCCCTTCCTCATCCCTTCCTCCTCCCTTCCTCATCCCTTCCTCATCCCTTCCTCATCCTTTCCTCCTCCCTTCCTCCTCCCTTCCTCATCCCTTCCTCCTCCCTTCCTCCTCCTTCCTCATCCCTTCCTCATCCCTTCCTCCTCCCTTCCTCATTACTTCCTTATCCCTTCCTCCTCCCTTCCTCATCCCTTCCTCATCCTTTCCTCCTCCCTTCCTCATCCCTTCCTCATCCCTTCCTCCTCCCTTCCTCCTCCCTTCCTCATCCCTTCCTCCTCCCTTCTTCCTCCCTTACTCCTCCCTTCCTCATCCCTTCCACATCCCTTCCTCCTCCCTTCCTCATCCCTTCCTCCTCCCTTCCTCATCCCTTCCTCATCCCTTCCTCATCCTTTCCTCCTCCCTTCCTCCTCCCTTCCACATCCCTTCCTCCTCCCTTCCCCCTCCCTTCCTCCTCCCTTCCTCATCCCTTCCTCCTCCCTTCCCCCTCCCCTCCCCATCCCTTCCTCCTCCCTTCCACATCCCTTCCTCCTCCCTTCCCCCTCCCTTCCTCCTCCCTTCCTCATCCCTTCCTCCTCCCTTCCCCCTCCCCTCCCCATCCCTTCCTCCTCCCTTCCTCATCCTTTCCTCCTCCCTTCCTCATCTCTTCCTCATCCCTTCCTCCTCTCTTCTTCCTCCCTTCCTCATCCCTTCCCCATCCCTTCCTCCTCCCTTCCTCATCCTTTCCTCCTCCCTTCCTCATCTCTTCCTCATCCCTTCCTCCTCTCTTCTTCCTCCCTTCCTCATCCCTTCCTCATCCCTTCCTCCTCCCTTTCCTCATCCCTTCCTTTTCTATTCCTCCTCCCTTCCTCATTCCTTCCTCATCCCCTCCTCATCCCTTCCTCCTCCCTTCCTCCTCCCTTCCTCATCCCTTCCTCATCCCTTCCTCATCCTTTCCTCGTCCCTTCCTCATCCCTTCCTCCTCCCTTCCTCATCCCTTCCTCATCCCTTCCTCCTCCCTTCCTCCTCCCTTCCTCCTCCCTTCCTCCTCCCTTCCTCCTCCCTTCCTCATCCCTTCCCTCCCGCCTTAAATAGTGGATCACAGAATGTAGACAACTTCTGTTTTGATCTATCCGGAGTTCCTGAAAGCGCTTCTGCAATCTTAACTCTTTCACACCGCCTTACAACTACCTCCCCCCCCCCCCCCCCCGCGCCCTATTTACGTATCTCCCCTCCCCTTCTGTATAATGCGGAACAGTCGGGGATCACTTCACAAGTGCAGCCCAAAGGTAAATATTTACCGGCGCGCGTTAATCTCCACTGACACCAGTCGGAGAGCCCCGGGCGAGAATAAAGGCCACGAGAAGAGGAATGTTTGTGTCCTGGGCATGAGGCACTGGTTATTTATTATACCGCAGCGGTGTGGGGCCATGCTCCATGGTAGAGGGAGTCCATCACACGGATTATTGTACGCGAGCTGTGTAGAAACAGTTATAATATCGTTTGCACGGTTGTGTTAATAGAAGCCGGTGGCCACATTGCAGTTGGGGGGCGGGGGGGGGGGCATAAGCGTCCCTATCCCATTACCACCATTGGCGGGTTCTTCCTCTATCGCCCCCCCCCACCTACTGCTCATAAACCCCACACCTCGCAATAATTAGTCACAACGACCCCGCTTTTCGATTGTCTATTTGATATAAATTTGAAACTGGCTCTTTTGCAAAATGCGTTAGAAATAGTTGTTTTTGTATAACATTAGAAATAGACTTTCTGTATAACATTACAAACTGCTTTTCTTAGCGTACAATTAGAACTTGTTCCTGTAATCACTTGTTTTGTCTGTATTAGCTGCAAAGAGCTGCAAGTGTCATTTGTAAGGATTAAAATTTAGGCAGATTTCGAACCACACGCACATGCCGCTTGCGCTAGCTGAGCAGAGCACATCCAACAATAGCCGAGCGCACTACCCGCTATGCTTCAGCCAGCTTAGCAAGAAAGGAATGATAAATTAATAATCATTAATGTTAATCTGTTAATGTGATCTTCGGGATGTTAAGTTTACGCTGATCTTTACACCCGTGAGATCTGTTTGGACAAGAGAGACACATCATACCTCACACAGACTGAGAAGCTGAATGCGAGCAATAGTCAAGACCACAGGGTAGTGCATTGATGTAACCAAAGGTGCAGTTTCACATATCTAGGATTTGCCTTGGCCTTACTCCGTGTCTCATCTCCAGGGTTGATGGGGCCTAATGCTATTTTGAGCGCCCGGCTCATGCATCTAGCGCCTGATCCGGCATTAACACTGCTCCGACCGGCTGCAACAGTCAGCTGCTGCCCCTAGCCTTCGACCGACAACGAAAACTGCATTCACAGGTGAGTAAGTTGAATGGAAAAACAATACATATCAGTTCACATGTGTGAAACAGAATCGAGCCACCTGGCACAATAATTGTTATGGCTTTCACCCACAATCATCGGGATGATGTCTTGTCGCGTAAATACTGTACTGTCGGTTATCTACATGTCATTGATGCCATGTAATGAAATAAAAGGGTTATTTAAACGTTTTTGTTTCTATAAAATATTAATTAGATCTTGGCCATTAGACCATGTCAAAACATCGGCCTTCGCTTAGGTCATGTCAATAAGAGGCCCGTGATTGAAATTTACATCAGAGACATTTTTCTCTGTAATATTTATATAAAACGTCATATGAATATCAGTAAAATGCGACTTGCTATCCATGTTCAACGTTAGCATCTCCATCGTGCTTTACCGGTGCACCAGGGAAACGATTTTCCGAGACAGTGGACTAGTTACTGCTAAACAAGCATGAAGCAGCGTCAACGCAAGCTGATTTATCGGCATAGATACTGGGCTTTAGTTCCAATGTTGGGAAGCAGGTAGTGTGAACCACACCGACCCGGCTCCAGCGTACATAGAACTATATATCTGCTCTGGCCTCCCTCATACTTTTGTTTTATCGAAACCAGACCAGACCAGACGATGGCAGCGCTCCTGCTGTATCTGCTATGCATAACCGCGTCAGGAGATCGGCTGCTGCGCGGAGTGCAAGGTCGTGACCAAGGTGAGGCAGTGACTTTTAAAGACGATCTCTACCACCAGGGGCGCCATGCCGGGGAGATGGCAGTGGTGGCTTTATCAGCGGGTTAGCAATTAACCTGAGGTTCTTAAGTGCCCTTTTGATCTTTTGAACTATATGGCGTCTAAAAAATAATAAAAGCACAAGAGTAAAAGTTTTCGCTACATGTGATTTGCTAATGGGGCTAACGTCACTCTCGTCTAGCAAAGCAGCCTATTATCGTAAATATAAGCGAAAGTACGCGATAGTTGTCAAGGAATCATCTGTATCACAATAATTCTTTCGGGGTAGACATGCCCGACGCGTTCAAGATAAAGAATACTCTTTTTTGCTCACGTTGGTGCAAGGATACCTGCGTTAACATCCCGGCGGGATTATGTGAACTATGAACGCACATTTTCAGAGCCCCCCCCCCCCCACCCCCCGCCGGGTCGCATCAAGGAGCACCAACGGAACCCCCCACCAGATTCGTATAACAGTGCGCGCCCCCCCCCCCCACCCCCCACTCCCCCCCCGGGTTTAACATACCCACATCTGTATAACCATCATGTATGAATACGGCAAAAGTTACAAAAAAAGGGATTCGGTATGCGCAACAAAATGCATGAAGTCAAATGTGGAACAGTATAATAGGCTATTATTCTGCTTATGATAAAGATCCGCTCCTGAAAGCACTAATTGCAAATCAGCCGACTGCGGATCGAGGAACGTATATCTCATTTGCTTCCTCTCCCGCCCCCCCCCCCCCCCCTCCTTCGCTCTAAAGTATAAATTTAATTGAATCCTCGTCTATGTGACCATTACCGTAGGTTCTGGGCGCGTTTAACACTTGATCACTTTCGTCAGTATATGCAGCTGCATTTACATCAGTATCTGCATAATACTGTCACGAACGCGCTTTTCGAGACAATTCAGGTGGACTGATCGAGCTCGCCAAAAAGTCTGAAGGCGGCGGCGTGTGGGCGTGGCTCTCTACAAATTGAAAGTCTGTAAATGGACTGGGTTGGGGGTAGGGGAATGGCTTAATACCCCCCCACCCCCCTTCCACTTGTCCTGTCTGCTATTGTAATATACATTTGCCTCTGCATTCCATGCACACATACGCGTCATATTTCTTCCGTTTCTTCTGCATCAAATCCAGACTCTCCGGGAGGGCTTCTGGACTCAGCGGAAGGTCAGCTGAAGGCCCTGGTGGAACGCTTCTGGAGCTGGAGGCTGCAGGAGAGTCCGGAATACGGGACAAAAATCGAGATCCGGGACTACGAGGACCGTCTAGAAGAACTTACAGAGGAAGCTTTCCAGAGAAGGAAGGTATATGTGATCTCATTGTGGAATCCTGGATCAGACGTGATCTCATTGTGTAGTCCTGGATCAGATGTGATCTCGTTGTGGAGTCATGGATCACACGTGATCTCATTGTGGAGTCATGGATCAGACGTGATCTCATTTCGGAGTCCTGGATCAGATCTGATCTCATTGCGGAATCCTAGATCAGACGTGATCTCATTGTTAAGTCCTGGATCAGACGTGATCTTATTGTGGAGTCCTGCATCAGACGTGATCTCATTGTTAAGTGATGCATCAGACGTGATCTCATTACGGAGTCCTGGATCAGATGTCATCTCATTGTTAAGTCCTGGATCAGATGTCATCTCATTGTTAAGTCCTGGATCAGACGTGATCTCATTGTTAAGTCCTGGATCAGACGTGATCTTATTGTGGAGTCCTGCATCAGACGTGATCTCATTGTTAGGTGATGCATCAGACGTGATCTCATTACGGAGTCCTGGATCAGATGTCATCTCATTGTTAAGTCCTGGATCAGATGTCATCTCATTGTTAAGTCCTGGATCAGACGTGATCTCATTGTTAAGCCCTGGATCAGACGTGATCTCATCTCAGACGTGGTCATATCAAAGTCTAGGTTACGAAACATGTTTTCCCGCGTAACTTCGTTAATATTTGGTCTAGAGATTCGGGATTTGTTTCAGAGTATTCTTCAGAGACAGGCGCAAATCACGCTGCAAATTATTTCACATATTGGGCCCATTAGTACCTTCTATATCGTCTTTCATTTGTGCAAATCGCCCAAATAGTTTTCCCGCTAAAAATTCCCAAAAGTTAACATGGAACCCTACGGGAGAAATTTTGGCGGGAAAATGGCCTCCCCAATTGCTCCATGAAGGGGACATGTCAGACAAACGACACCTTGCGTGAGACATGACATTAGTATTTGGGCGCAAAGTACTATATTGATCAAGGTCGCGCTTCTAAGGTCAAGGTCATATCAAGGTCAAGGTTACGAAACATGTTTTCCCGCGTAACTTCGTTAATATCTGGTCTGGAGATTCGGGATTTGTTTCAGAGTATTCTTCAGAGACAGGCGCAAAGGTAGTTGCTCTCAGATGTCACCTCACATCTATAGTTTTTTTTTAGTTATTAGATGATCAATTTTGATATTGCCGAAAGAGCAAAAAATTAGCTGTGACTACATAAATGGAGGTAGATGACTCATATGTGATGGAATATGTACCCATATTACTGACATCATGTATGCCAAATGCAACCGAAATCGAGCTAGTAGTTTCGACGCTAGCAAATAATCACACTTTAACATGTCCAAGCCCGTTATAAAACCTCCATACGCCAAATGACTGACGGCGTGCCATGCCAACGTCATGAAATGGGTCTTAACATAGTCGAATTGGTCCCATAACCACAATTTTCGTCTTCCTTCTCAAGCTCGGCTTGACCGTCTAGTTACAATAGCATATAGACTTTTATGTATGCATTTACAACATATCGGGGACACGCATAGACCATGGAATGTAATTATCCTCTTTGTAACGGCGGGGGCCGGTTTGGTCGCTAGCGGCAGTTAAATTTGAGATAGCCACTCTATCTCTTCGAGTTAACGGGTGATCCCTCTAGCCGCCGCCAGTAGGAATGCTTTGACTCACTCCTGCAGATTCTTGAATATTTTTCAATTAGATCTAGGATATCATAGCCATGTGTATCTAACAAATTATCTAAAGTGATTCTGATTCTGAAACAGGGCGTCGCGGACGAGATGCTGCAGGAAGCCTCCAATATCGCCCACGATGACCTTGATGCTGACACTCGTGTGACCTTGGCGCTGTTGAAATACACCCTTCAAACATTTGTGAACGGCTTTCCATACAGAAGGTATAGATCAGACATCCGTAGAGGCTTCTTGATTCGTAATTTAGTCAATGAATATCTTATGGGACTTCTGGGTAGACGGGGAGTAGGGCACGAAGGCGATAAGTCAACGGTCACTCGGCAAACGGTAATAATAAATGTACTTATAGTTTCTTCGTTTCGTTAAGCTAGCAGTGCTAGATCCGTTGCTATACACGTCCGTTGGTATGGAGATGTTGTTGCTATGACAGGATGAGCCAATATAACCCGGTGTCACCCATGGGGGACCCACTGTTAGACCTCCACTCAACCCTGAGAAATATGGCGTCCAGTACCGAGAATGACTACAGGTTGTTACTGACCAGGCTGGCGCAAGTCCCCCGCAAGGTATGCTAGTGCTGTGCATAGATGCGAAGTTTATATGTTCAAATGCTGGTGATTTATATATAGATATATATATATCATATAAGCGAAGTAAGTTATCAAGAAAGTGGACACATTAGGAAATTCGATTGGCAGTCTTTTTCTGGCGTTTTCCACCTATGCTGCTCCTTACCTTAGTTCAGAGAGCTTTACAGTGGTCCATTCTGTGAACTGCAAGCCGCTATATGTTTTCTACCTATAAACGCAATGATGGCTAACGTTTTTATCTACCAGTTAAATGAGACCATTCAACTGATGCGCGAATCCATTCGCTCTGGGCAGACACTGCACAACGCATCATTGGTAAGGTATTGCTGATTTTTCAGTCTCACAATTTCTTCACGTATCTTGCAATTTGTAACATGAGGCACTACTGCGCATGTGGCTTCGGGTCTTCCCCCCATACGCTTGATCTATATGTCTTTAAGAAACGTATCTTGCATTTCAGAATGATCCATTTTGCATTCAAGAAACATTTATCTTGCAATGAAGAAAGATCTACCTCGCATTTTTGAAAGATCTACCTCGCATTTTTGAAAGATCCACCTCGCATTTTTGAAAGATCCACCTCGCATTTTTGAAAGATCCACTTTGCATTTTTGAAAGATCCACCTCGCATTTTTGAAAGATCTATCCTGCCTTTAAGAAAAATCGATCTTTTTTCACGAAATATTTATCTTTAATTTGAGAAGATCTTTTCGCATTCAAGAGACCTCTCTTGCATTGAAGAGATATCCATCTTGCATGTAAGAAAGGTATTGCGGAGGATAAGTTCATTAATATGTAATTCACCCGAATCTCATGCCTTACAAATGAAGGGGTAAATCATGCATCTTCGCGTCCATATAACATTTATTTCCCCGTGTTATAACAGTGCAACAAAATCTCACAACCGCACACGTACCTGCCTTCCAGACGGGAGTGGCGGAGAGGATGGTTGCTGAAGTAGCCAGCGGTAGAGAGGCAGCGGTCTTCGAGTACTTTCTGGATATTCCGGAGAGTATCGACATGGTAACGAGGTGAGTTAGGATTCTCCCGTGATTTCTTTCAGGACGCATGAGGCTGATCTGTCCATGTGCCAAAGCCAAGGTAATTGGTTGTAAAATACATAGTTACGCCCCCACCCCCTTTACACACACCACCCGACTCTTGTTTTGTGCGACGATTTAAATGCAATTGTTTTTTTCACAGATCTGAAATCATGGAAAACGGATCCAGCATAATAGAAGGCGCCATCTTTCCTGCCTTGCTGAAATTTGCCAATTTCTTGTCCGAGGTTTGATAAAAAAAAATATGATTTAACCAATTGGAACTTATTTCAAGGTTGTTTATCTTATCTTTTTATTTAGTAAATATCCTCATAAACTGAACCATTATCCAGAGTTATTTCATAACGAAGCTTGGACCAGCTAGCTAAATTATATAAAGTCCAATATCAAGATTATTAACAATTATGAAGCGTAAGTGATTAAGCAGC
This sequence comes from Arenicola marina, assembly GCA_964019135.1. Taxonomy (NCBI): domain Eukaryota; kingdom Metazoa; phylum Annelida; class Polychaeta; family Arenicolidae; genus Arenicola; species Arenicola marina. Next base: position 15,157,193 of record OZ025256.1, on the reverse strand, counting down.
CGGTAATAAAATACAAGATGGTTTAATACTTGACTATTCGTGTTATCGTTCTAAACCACCCCTAAAACCGTCATGAGATGATCGATATATGCCACTAGCTATCTCAGTGGTGACGTTAATAAGCCACAGCCACAGGTGAATTGTTACGTGATTTCCCCTGCTGCCGGATATATATATTGATGTTAACTGAGGACTATACGTTACATTACACGTGCATGGCCACGGGACTGACGCCATGACCAGTGCCTGACGCCATGACCACGGGACTGACGCCATGACCACGTGTCTGACGCCATGGCCAGTGCCTGACGCCATGACCACGGGACTGACGCCATGACCACGTGACTGACGCCATGACTACGTGACTGACGCCATGAACACGTGAGTGACTGACGCCATGACCACGTGACTGACGCCATGACCACGTGACTGACGCCATGACCACGTGACTGACGCCATGACCACGTGACTGACGCCATGACTACGTGACTGACGCCATGAACACGTGAGTGACTGACGCCATGACCACGTGACTGACGCCATGACCACGTGACTGACGCCATGACCACGTGACTGACGCCATGACTACGTGACTGACGCCATGAACACGTGAGTGACTGACGCCATGACCACGTGACTGACGCCATGACCACGTGACTGACGCCATGACCACGTGACTGACGCCATGACTACGTGACTGACGCCATGAACACGTGAGTGACTGACGCCATGACCACGTGACTGACGCCATGACCACGTGACTGACGCCATGGCCACGTGACTGACGCCATGGCTGCGTGACTGACCCAATGATCACGCGACTGATGCCATAACACGACCACTGCACCCTGACTGGTCACGTCAATAACTAGACGCGCGATCACGTGACCGCCACATGAGTGGCCACTTTACTGGACATATAACTGCCACAGGACGCCATAATGATCAATGACTCCTCTAGTGACTTATCACGTTATTTCCCAATTTCCCAATGACTAATCTTGTGGTTGACCGTGTGTCTGACCACGTGACTGACCACGTGACTGACCATGTCACCGATCCTGGGATTGATCACGTGATTGACCACGTGACCTTACTACGTGTCTATGCCAGGAATACGCCCCGCACACGCGACCGGATGTCGGCGTGTGGTCCCTGGATGGCGGGAGCCAGTATTACCGAGAGTGTCTCAAGTGGCATCTCACCCTGGATATGTCTGCGGAGCAAGTTCATCAAATTGGACTGGAAGAAGTCGCCAGAATTACAGAGCTTATGACAGAGGTAAGAGGTCTATTCTGGATAGAGGTGGAGCTTCCATGGCTCAGTGGTAGAACACATACTTGACTGAAGATGAATTATGTCCCTAGTTGGAAACCCAGCTTTTAGTGATCTAATGTCGGCCTATTTTATCCAAAACATTCATTGTCCGCGTATATTCAATGGCCTTTCAGCAAATTGACTAAAATACAAACCAGCCAGTTATTTTCGACTGAAATTTTTTGGGATTTGTTCTGCAGGAAAAGGAGCGTGATGGCTTCCATGGCGACCTGCTCTCTTACAAATACCATCTACTAAGTCAACCTGAGAATTTTTATCAATCAGGAGTAAGTACATGTGGCTCCTTCTAGAATTATCCGGTAATCAAATGATTTATATACATATGTTATTTATTTTATAATTATATGGTAACCAACTAACTCTCACCGTTATTTAATCAGAGGACTGAACGGGTGACCCCCTCCTCATTCACATAAAGACCGTGCTCAATATAAATTTAAATATTATACAATTCTCTACTATATTTTACTTTTAGGAAGAAATGATTGCCGGATATCAGGAAATTGTCAAGGCCACCCACAAGAATATGAATAAACTGTTTCACAATGTCCTTGACATCCCCTGTGTGTAGGTCAAGCTACATAATATATATTAATAGACTAAGAAGCTGTAGTAACTATGCGAAAACTGTGGATAACGTTTGCAATTCCATAGCTTTGTCTAATTTATTTTAGTTTTTTTTTATATAAACTTATTCATTTTACGAGGTTCACAACAGCGAATTCACATATTAATGTTGACCTCGGGTTGATTTCAGTTGTCAGGAATTCGTTAGAAATGCCACATAATGGGACAAATAATAAAAATATGCTGTTATTTATACCTTGCATAACAGTGACCATGTGCTTTATGCAAATAAGATCGAGGTTGTCTAAACAAACTTTACATGGCAAGTCTAGTAGGGTTTTTCGGACAATTGCTTTTCTTTCGCAACTTTGTGATAACTGAGACTAGTTTGATTTGCCTGACAGAGTGATAGCCAGCAGCAACCGTCAGAATCCCACTGGGAGATATTCGAACCCTGCCCGGGACGGATCCAGACCCGGCTTCTTCGTCGCTAACGTGTACGGATACCAGGCTAAGTAAGTTTATATCGAGACGGATCCAGGTCTGGCTACTCCATCGCTAACGTGTACAGATACCAGGCTAAGTAAGTTTATATCGAGTCGGATCCAGGTCTGGCTACTCCATCGCTAACGTGTACGGAAACCAGGCTAAGTAAGTTTATATCGATACGGATCCAGGTCTGGCTACTCCATCGCTAACGTGTACGGAAACCAGGCTAAGTAAGTTTATATCGAGTCGGATCCAGGTCTGGCTACTCCATCGCTAACGTGTACGGAAACCAGGCTAAGTAAGTTTATATCGATACGGATCCAGGTCTGGCTACTCCATCGCTAACGTGTACGGAAACCAGGCTAAGTAAGTTTATATCGATACGGATCCAGGTCTGGCTACTCCATCGCTAACGTGTACGGATACCAGGCTAAGTAAGTTTATAACGAGACGGATCCAGGTCTGGCTACTCTGTCGCTAACGTGTATGGACACCAGGCTAAGTAAGTTTATATCGATACTGATCCAGGTCTGGCTACTCCATCACTAACGTGTACGGACACCAGGCTAAGTAAGTTTATATTGATACGGATCCAGGTCTGGCTACTCCATCGCTAACGTGTACGGATACCAGGCTAAGTAAGTTTATAACGAGACGGATCCAGGTCTGGCTACTCTGTCGCTAACGTGTATGGACACCAGGCTAAGTAAGTTTATATCGATACTGATCCAGGTCTGGCTACTCCATCGTTAACGTGTACGGATACCAGGCTAAGTAAGTTTATATCGATACGGATCCAGGTCTGGCTACTCTGTCGCTAACGTGTATGGACACCAGGCTAAGTAAGTTTATATCGAGACGGATCCAGGTCTGGCTACTCCATCGCTAACGTGTACGGACACCAGGCTAAGTAAGTTTATATCGATACGAATCCAGGTCTGGCCACTCCATCGCTAACGTGTACGGACACCAGGCTAAGTAAGTTTATATCGATACGGATCCAGGTCTGGCTACTCCACCGCTAACGTGTACGGACACCAGACTAAGTAAGTTTATATCGAGACTGATCCAGGTCTGACTGCCCTGTCGCTAACGTGTACGGACACCGGGCTAAGTAAGTTTATATCGAGACGGATCCAGGTCTGGCTACTCCATCGCTAACGTGTACGGACTCTTGCCAAAGTAGGTTTAAATCGATACAATTTAAAAACATTTAAGTGGGCCCATAAATATATCGTGAGTTGTACATTATATCCAATCACTGTTTCGATTCTTCTATTCCGTATTTCTTTACCATTGCAGACCGAAATTCAACATGGCGGCTTTAACCCTCCACGAGGCAGAGCCAGGGCATCATCTCATGGTGGGTCGGGACGCCGATATTTACACAGCTAACAGCTCAAATTATTACAACAAAAAGTAAACATTGGACCGCAGGGTCAAATTTGGAGTTCACAAGCTGGCGTATTGGAAAGGTCGGCTAGCAGAGTCGGTAGAACATCATACATTTGATCGTAGGGATGTATAGACAATTTCTAGATATAGGCAACATTATTTTTGTTACTTTTTGGCGCGTACTGAAAGCAACGGGGTCGTCACTTGTTGAAGACAAATCCTCCATCGTAGTCTGTGCTTCTAAGTCGTTTGCGTACATTTTATTGAGATGTTATTGAGTAAGTTACACTTAACTTGATATCACCATTTTATCAGTTCTCTAAGAATATGAAATTCCCCAAACTGCTAAACCATCTAGTGCGAGGACAGACGGATACCAACGACGGGGCCTGCCTGTCTCCACCGTCTCCCTGCCCCGCCAATGTGTCCGACAAGTGGCATATGATCGTATTTTATACTTCGCACATGCCCACTTGGCTTGATCCTGCTGATAAATCTCCACGGGTTGTTGAAGATTTTTGTTTCCTGCCAGGCAGTGTCAGTTGCACTATTTTTGGCCAGTAACAGTCCCAATGTTACTGATTGTTATTACCATAAGACGTTCATGTGTCACTATCAGGCAACAATGGAAATAGCTCGGCTACAGCAAGCAGAGCTGACGCCGTTTCAGTTCCCGGTGGAGTACCGCAGATACTATGCTATTCCCTTCAACTTCCCGTTCTTCACCGCAATGAGTGAGGTGAGTATGAGAAATCGTGTAAACGCGCTATTCAATATTATTAGGAGTTGGTAGTCATGTCATGTAACTAGCATAATAGCATTACATCTGAAGGCCGCTAAAATGTTGTATCCTGACCCGAACCGCCCTGCTGCCCATGCAAACGACAATCGTTGTCATAGCGACACTGCATAGAGCAATGAAACATGACGTCACGCACAAAAGAATTGTAGTTATAGCTTTAAATGGCCCGCTTACATGCCTAGTTGCACGTGGCATGTTTCTTGGCAACGATATATATGGTATGAAAAGGCGACTAGCCAACTATATGTCGAAAGGCTTGCGATTTGCGGACAGTCCGTCCCAAAATGCTTTACTTTGGTCCTTGCATGCGGAAATTAAACCAAAGAAGCAGAGACAAGTCAACGCCTTAAATTTAGATTCAACTCGTAATAATAGTAATAGCGCGAGTTGTGCATGGCGTTAGGCATTTTATTGGCCCTTCATTTTCATTATCCGCCCTCGGCCTTGCGGCCTCGGACCGATAATCAAAATTGGCGGGCTGCTACAGCTTGATATCGGGCCAATAAAATTGCCTAACGCCCCGCAAACTCGCGCTATTGTCATATTATTACGAGTTGGTGGTCATGTTACCTAGTACAATAGCATTAAGGTAAGCCACCCATAATAGCAAGGTAAAAAAAACTCTGTATTTGTGATTATTTTATGAAAGTATACCCCAAAACACACCTTCTGATGATTTTTTAGCATACTTTACCGTCCCGTTAAAAAAATATTCTCAATTTTCCAAGTATACCCCCATTTCACAAAATGATCAAAACTTGACACCTACCACGAATATGTAATTTTGCTACAATTCAGCTCAATATTAAGTCATTATCATCAGTAAGAGCTCTTTGGAAAGCTTAAACCTAGTGCAATACAGGAATAATATTCAACAATTTAAATAGTAGCCACAAAAAATAACAGAATGGCAATAATAAAGTGCAGTTATGCAAAAACAGGACCGTTTTTGCCAAAATTCGAAATCATCACCTTTACAAAATTGGCTATAATTTCATCAAAAATGAAAATCTTGACACCAAACCACGTTTAAAAACTTCTAAAGACATAGTTCTTGTAACAAAAATTAAGAAAAATATAGGTAGCCGTGCAAATTTCCCGAGAAACACGTCCTGAAACTTCAAAATGTTATTTCAGAAATATTTTTTGAAGCAGCTTATTTCGCACCAATTATCAGTAACTTACGCCTTGGGCTCACATTTCAATAAATCTGGTTATATATAATGGTTTCCGATATAATTATGATCTACACGAATGTTTTCTGAACTATTTACACGTTTTCTCCATGTTTTTTTTTTGAATATTCGGAATTTATCACGAAGAGCCATTCTCGGGGAAATACCCTGTGAATGACGTCACGAATTGAGGATTCCCTGTGAATGACGTAACGAGTTAGGGATTCCCCTTTCACTGACACCCGCCGATGTTTGTCGATGTTTACCGAGGTCTTCTCTAAATCGCCGAAGCTTATTATACGATGTTCTATTTATTTTACCTATGTCACCACTTCTTTTGCTGTGTTTTATTCGTGCTTTGTTTTATTAAGACTGCTTAAAATATCAGGGCTACAGCCCGCCGATGTTTGCCGATGTTTACCGAGGTCTGCTCAAAATCGCCGAGGCTCATTATGGGTGGCTTACCTTAAATTTGAAGGCCGATAAATGCTGTATTCTGACCCAAACCGCCCTGTTGCCCATGCAATCAACAATCGTTGCCATAGCGACGTTGCATAGAACAATGAAACATGACGTCACGCCCAAAATAATTGTAGTTATAGCTTTACATGGCCCGCATACCTACCTAGTTGCCTAGTTGCACGTGCCACGTTTCTTGGCAACGATATATGGTATCAAAAATGCGACTGGCCAACTATATGTGGAAATGCTTGCGATTTGCGGACTGTCAGCCCCAAAATGTTTTACTTAGATCGTTGCATGCGGAAATGAAACCAAAGAAACAGAGACAAGTCAACGTCTTAAATTTAGATTCAACTCGTAATAATATTAATAGCGCGAGTTTTGCATGGCGTTAGGCATTTCATTGGCCCTTCATCAAGCTGTAGCAGCCCTTCATTTTCATTATCCGCCCTCGGCCCCTACGCGGCCTCGGGCGGATAATGAAAATTGGCGGGCTGCTACAGCTTGATGTCGGGCCAATAAAATTGCCTAACGCCCCGCTAACTCGCGTTATATTGTTATATTATTACGAGTTGGTGGTCATGTTAAGGTCGAGAGCGGGTGGGGGGTCAAAAAAAATTCGTCGACAGATTTTTTTTATTTTTTCTCTAGATAAGTATCATGTATGGATCTACCTGAAAATGTAATAAAAAATATATGTCACTTCACTAAAAAAAAAGTTTGGGGCATTTTTGTCAAATTGGCTTTAACATGGCGGTCAATGGGAAAATCCTATAAATGTGTTTTTTTCTCCATGTTTTAAAATCCCCTATAAAAACTGGTCGACAGACTTCCACAAAAAACTGCCTGCTGAAGCCTAGCGTCATGGTGAATACAAAAATAACAAAAAAACGATATGTTACTGAACTAACTTTTGTTCTATGAGCTCTTTTGTAACCAAAATAGGCTATAAAATAGGCCAAAAAGGACGAATTGTCACAATTGTGCCTTTCGGCACATATGTGCAATCACTAAATATCTTGGTATTTGCTTGTAATACATCAAATACATGCAAATTTGGTGGAGGAAATATTATTTGATGTGACATAGATTGATATTGGTTGCCATTTAATCCTAAAAAAAAAAAAAAAAATTGAATTTAGTTCTGAAAAAATCCGCCAGGCGCCACCCGCTCTCGACCTTAACTAGTACAATAGCATTAAATCTGAAGGCCGCTAAAATGCTGTATTCTGACTCGAACCGCCCTGCTGCCCATGCAAACGACAATCGTTGCCATAGCGACGCTGCATAGAACAATGAAACATGACGTCACGCACAAAAGAATTGTAGTTATAGCTTTAAATGGCCCGCTTACATGCCTAGTTGCCTAGTTGCACGTGCCATGTTTCTTGGCAACGATATATATCGTATGAAAAGGCGACTGGCCAACTATATGTCGAAAGGCTTGCGATTTGCGGACAATCCGTCCCAAAATGCTTTACTTTGGTCGTTGCATGCGGAAATTAAACCAAAGAAGCAGAGACAAGTCAACACCTTAAATTTAGATTGAACTCGTAATAATAGTAATAGCGCGAGTTTTCCATGGCGTTAGACATTTTATTGGCCCTTCATCAAGCTGTAGCAGCCCTTCATTTTCATTATCCGCCGATAATCAAAATTGGCGGGCTGCTACAGCTTGATGTCGGGCCAATAAAATTGCCTAACGCCCCGCAAACTCGCGCTATTTTCATATTCTTTATGCGTTTTGTCGACGCTCATTAGCGTTAACAAGTGCGTAGAATATGCGTCCGTCAGAGGGAGTTTGGCATTTACAATGGTCGTTCGTACACGACAATTAAGATAAATATCGCGAACGGTCTTTAGCCTGTGACAATTTTTGTGAGACCGATTCCCCTCTTCTCCTCAACACCTCTTTGAAAAAGATGTTTCTTGGCTAAATTTGAGAAAAGGAAAAACAAAATTTACGCTGTGACAGTTGAGATAATTAAGAAAAAGTAGCACTGAAAATTGACGGAGAACGGATAAAGATTGATCGCTTAAAATTCAAACTTCTGTTTACAAAATACTGCGTTCCCCTTGTGTTATGAGATCATATATAATGTGTCAGAGCCTATGTAATACATGTATATACAGTGTTTCCTCTGGTTCCACAGGGATGGGCGCTGTATGCCGAGTCATTGGGCAAAGACCTCGGTGCTTATGACGCACCTCACGCACTGTAAGCGATCATTCATCCCTTTAATGGCGCCCAGTTATTATCAATAGTATTATTACGGTTCGAAAAATGGTCTTCTTATATTTCGAAAAATATTTTTGCATTTCTCTGTCGGTTTAGTTTGAATTTTGACTTGTGACGTCACGCGATAATCTGGACATTATTAAGAACGAAACAAGGGTAATTTCGGTGCTAGGCTGGCTATACTGGGCATAGATCCAGGTCACAGACGACCAAAGAAATGTTTGAACATAGATCGGTTGAATCTTAAGAGATGAAGACATGTTAACACATTGAAAAAAACGTAGATTCACTTATAACGTATAATAGATTCCTTGATTACTGAAAATAAATAATCTCCTTTGTTAATGTATGGTGAAATAAGTATATCATTGGGTGTTTGTAACGAATGCTATTCTATGCCAGGTTTGGCAGTTACGCTTCTGAAATGTTCCGGGCCGTCCGTCTCGTTGTGGACACAGGCATTCATGTCTACCGGTAAGATTTCGATTTTCAGGTTTTAGCGAGTTAAATATTAAGAAGCGCTTTAAGCACATTATGACCCGTTGGCTACGAGGCCGATTAAATCTCTGTTTCTGTGAAGCAAATCCAACATATTAAGCATATGAAGTCGACTTATTTGCTTATTCTTGTATTTATTGCAATAAATATAATTATTAGTACTGTTATCAATTGTATTATTATTTTTATCAGTTGTATTATTATTGTCAGTATTACGGATAATTTCGCTATAACACCATTATCATTACCATTATTGTCATTATTATCATTAGTATCTCTAGTATCATTAGTATCTCTAGCTAGTATCTTTAGTATCAATAGTATTTTTAGTACCATTAGTATCTTTTGTATCTTTGTATCTTAGTATCTTTCGTACATGTAGTATCATTAGCGTTATCATTAGTATCTTTAGTATCATTAATACCATTAGTATAATTAATATCATTAATATCATTAGTTTCTTCAGTATCATTATTATCTTTAGTTTATCTTTAGTATCATTAGTATCTTAGTACCATTAGTATCTTTAGTAAAAGTAGTATCTTTATTAACAGTAGTATCATTAGTACCTTTCGTATATTTAGTATCATTAGCGTTATCATTAGTATCTTTAGTGTCATTAGTATCATTAGTGTCATTAGTATCATTAATATCATTAGTATCATTAATGCGATTAGTATCATTAGTTTTTTCAGCATCATTATTATCTTTAGTATCATTAGTATCCTTAGTGTCATTAGTAACTTAGTATCAATATCATTAGTATCTTAGCATCATTATCATTAGTATCTTAGTAACAGTAGCTTATTTAGTAACAGTAGTATCATTAGTATCTTTAGTATATTTTGTATCTTTAGTAGCATTCGCATCATTGGTATCATTCGTATCGTTATTATCATAAGTATCATTATTATCATTATCATTATTATCATTATCATTAGTATCTTTAGTACAATCAGTGTCATTGTATTGTCATTAGTATCTTTAGTACAATCAGTGTCATTGTATTATCATTAGTACCTTTAGTGTAATAAGTGTCATTGTATTATCATTAGTATTATAATGTAATGATGACAATGAGATATCTCCATGTGAACAAGCTCCCTTTCATACCTTCATGTGCCAGGTGGGGTAAGCCGCGAGCCATGGAGTACATGGCCAATCACACGACACTCAGTGCAATGGAAATAGAGAATGAGGTCAACAGGTACATCAGCTGGCCGGGTCAAGTGAGTGCGCTTTCGAATTCTCCAAAAGTTGGAATCGAACATTGTTTTGTGCCAAACATTTAATCGTTGTGAATGAGGCGTCATGTTCTACAGTCCTCGTGGCTTGCTTTATGTTAGTCATGACGAAATAGGTAATCTGAAAATGCCAGTTGGTGCCACGCCAAAACAACTTTAGCTCATATTAACTTTAGCTCACATTATTCTTCTGTGCTTCCACGCTTATATTATCGAGCTATATAATGCCCCAAATAGTAGAAGGAAATACTTTTTCCACTTGTTTTCGCGCATGCCGATTTAAATTCTGGGAGCGAGGAAAGTTACGTCAAAGGGGAATACAAACGCATGTGCTTTTTATACAAACGCATGTGCTTTTTCATTGAGACTCAAGATTCTCTCTGCTCATAGGATGGCTTGAACTCGAAAAACACAACCATGGGAACAATACACGCCCTCGACAACAGATGCCTACGGACTGCATCACAGCTCACCTGTCAATCTTGTGACATCATTGGGGAATTTCTAAATAACGCTCCGATGCAATGCTCTCAGAATTGACCCAGTAACATTACTTGTAAATGTATTTGTACGTTCATATTGCAATTACATGACTTATATGGTCACATTTTTACAGTGTCACCTGACATCTATACAGTGTCACCTGACATCTATACAGTGTCACCTGACATCTATACAGTGTCACCTGACATCTATACAGTGTCACCTGACATCTATACAGTGTCACCTGGCATCTATACAGTGTCACCTGACATCTATACAGTGTCACCTGACATCTATACAGTGTCACCTGGCATCTATACAGTGTCACCTGACATCTATACAGTGTCACATAACATCTATACAGTGTCACCTGACATCTATACAGTGTCACATAACATCTATACAGTGTCACCTGATATCTATACAGTGCCACGTGACATCTATATAGTGTCACCTGACATCTATACAGTGTCACCTGACATCTATACAGTGTCACATAACATCTATACAGTGTCACCTGACATCTATACAGTGCCACGTGACATCTATATAGTGTCACCTGACATCTATACAGTGTCACCTGACATCTATACAGTGTCACATAACATCTATACAGTGTCACCTGACATCTATACAGTGCCACGTGACATCTATATAGTGTCACCTGACATCTATACAGTGTCACCTGACATCTATACAGTGTCACATAACATCTATACAGTGTCACCTGACATCTATACAGTGTCACAGAACATTTATAAAGTGTCACGTGACATCTAGTGTCACCTGACATCTATACAGTGTCACAGAACATCTATAGTGTCACCTGACATCGTAACAGTGTCACCTGACATCTTAACAGTGTCACCTGACATCTAAACAGTGTCACCTGACATCTAAACAGTGTCACCTGACATCTATACAGTGTCACATAACATCTATACAGTGTCACCTGACATCTATACAGTGTCACATAACATCTATACAGTGTCACCTGACATCTATACAGTGCCACGTGACATCTATATAGTGTCACCTGACATCTATACAGTGTCACCTGACATCTATACAGTGTCACATAACATCTATACAGTGTCACCTGACATCTATACAGTGTCACAGAACATTTATAAAGTGTCACGTGACATCTAGTGTCACCTGACATCTATACAGTGTCACAGAACATCTATAGTGTCACCTGACATCGTAACAGTGTCACCTGACATCTTAACAGTGTCACCTGACATCTAAACAGTGTCACCTGACATCTAAACAGTGTCCCCTGACATCTATACAGTGTCACCTGACATCTATACAGTGTCACCTGACATCTATACAGTGTCACCTGACATCTATACAGTTACCTGACATCTATAGTGTCACATAGCATCTATACAGTGTCACCTGACATCTATACGGTGTCACCTGACATCTATATAGTGTCACCTGACATCTATACCGTGTAGCCTGAAATATATAGTGTCACCTGACAGTTATACAGTGTCACCTGACATCTATACAGTGTCACCTGACATCTATAGTGTCACCTGACATCTATAGTGTCACCTGACATCTATACAGTGTCACATAACATCTATACAGTGTCACATAACATCTATACAGTGTCACATAACATCTATACAGTGTCACCTGACATCTATACGGTGGCACCTGACATCTATAGTGTCACATAACATCTATACAGTGACACATAACATCTATACAGTAGATAGACGAGGCCACCGAAAGAGCACTGGCCGTGTGGGCCAAGAAAGAGACTGTGCAGTGAGCTTGAGAAATCGAGTACACCTCGCGAATTAAGTTCTTGTTATACATTTCAATTTAAGGCAGAGCTAACACTTGCGCCCGTCGACATGTTATTTTATGGGCTGCAACGGGTGAAGCTACACTGACGAAGTAGCCTCTCTTTCTTCGTCACACGCTTTTTGACACCTTTCTTCCTCTTTTTTTTTCTCTTTTCCTTTTGCTCTCTTCTTCTCTTGTCATCCTTTTCTTATCTTATAGCTAAGTTTAAATTCTTTTCTGTTTGTTTCCTTTGTTCCTAAATTAAACTCTTTTTTTCCCTTCTCCCTTTATACACTTGTCAATGCAGGTTATTTGTATATTCATCTTCTTCTCTATGGAGACTAGCTTAAATACAACAGTGAAAATGCATGCACGCAAACTTTTCAATATTCAATGTACATTAGGCAATTTGGAAACTTTATATATTTATAATTAATGACTGATACATTTGAAATATATAGTATGAATGTACGGGGATTAGCCACAAGACAAAAACGTATCGATGTTTTTGAATGGCTATATGACAAAAAAGCTTCTATATACTGCTTACAAGATGTTCATATTAGTGAGAATCTGAAAGAGACGTACAAGAATGACTGGGGAAATGAATGTATATTTAGCTGCAATTCGACGGAAAGCAGAGGGTGCGCTATAATGTTTTCTAAGAATGCTCAATATGAGATATTTGACTCTGTTATTGATCCTGAAAGTAATTATATAATCCTAGATGTCACAATAGGTAAGCTAAGGGTTACGCTTGTCACGTTATATGGTCCAAATAATGACCGACCCGATTTTTATGATAGATTTCAAGGACAAGTTAATAATTTCGACAATGCTTCGATCATAATCTGTGGCGATTGGAATCTTGTTCAAGATTATAAACTTGATACGATCAATTATAAGCGAAATAACAATTGTAAAGCTAGGCAAAAGGTGCTAAACTTGATAGAGGCTTTTGAACTATCTGATATCTGGCGGCTATCACATCCCAAAAAAAGGCACTTTACTTGGATTAACCCCAAGAAAACCTCCCAGAGATCGAGATTAGATTATTTCCTTGTAACGCAAGATATTTCCGCTTTAACGATAAAATGTGACATCATCCCCGGGTATAGAACTGATCATTCATGTGTAATACTTAGGCTAAAGGGATCAGAATTTAGAAGGGGGAAAGGCTTTTGGAAGCTAAACACATCACTTTTAGGAGATGTAGAATATGTTAATATCGTTAAAACTTGTATAACAGATGCCATTAAACAATACGCTCAGCCCCAGCACGACATTCTATCACCAGATGTCCCATTCTTTATTAATGATCAGATATTCTTGGAAACACTCAAGATGGAAATTAGAGGAAAGAGCATATCATATGCTTCGTTCAAGAAACGAGAAGATAATAAGAAAGAGAGTAGACTTGAAAACGAAATTAAGGATCTAGAGAGAGGCGATAATGATTGTGGTAATCTGCTACAAATCAAACACAATGAGTTAGAAACACTTAGACTCAGCAAATACAAATTTAGAATGCTGAGGGAAAGAGCACATATATATGAAGAAGGTGAAAAACCTACGCAATTCTTCTTCAATTTAGAAAAACGTAATTACACCAAAAAGGTCATTAATAAGGTAAATATAAATGGAAAAACTATTGCCGATGAAGAAACAATTCTTCAGGAACAAATGAAGTTTTATAAACAACTATATTCTTCGCGCAAGACGGATGCAAATATCGTAGAACAATTTCTATGCCCTGAAAATATCAAACCCATAAACGAATCTCAAAAACAACAGCTAGATTCTGATATAAATGATAGCGATATTAAGGACGTTTTATCAAAGATGAAACGAAATAAAACTCCAGGTTCAGATGGTTTTCCACCAGAATTTTACATTTTTTTCTGGAGAGACCTGGGACATTTCTTAGTAAGAAGTATACACTACGCTGTAAAAAATAAACAGTTATCAACTATTCAACAACAGGGTATTATAACTTGTATTCCAAAGGGAGACAAGGCCAGAGAGCACCTGGCAAACTGGAGACCGATAACATTACTTAACACAGATTATAAAATAATTTCGGGAGTGATAGCCAAGAGATTAAAGGAGGTGTTACCATCTGTGATTAGTGATTGTCAAAAGGGATTTCTTAAGGGCAGATACATAGGCGAAAATACCAGATTAATTTACGATGTTATGTTTGAATTATCCAGGAAAAACATGACTGGTATGCTCTTATTAATTGACTTTGAAAAGGCCTTCGACTCGATAGAGTGGCGCTACCTAAGAAAAGTCTTGCAAGTCCATAACTTTGGTGATAATTTTTTGTCTTATGTCGATCTATGTATGAAAGATTCTCGCAGCTGTGTTATAAATAACGGATTTTTCTCTCAGTTTTTTACCATAACTAGAGGTTGTAGACAAGGGGACCCCTTATCATCTTACTTGTTTCTTTTAGCGATTGAACCACTTTCGCGTGCTGTACAAAACTGTTCATCGTGTAAAGGTATCAGCATAAGAAATATTCTATACAAGATTGGCCATTACGCTGACGACACGTTTCTGCTACTGGACGGCACGAAAGACAGTTTAAGATCAGCACTTACGCTCTTTAATAACTTTGAAAGATGCTCAGGATTAAGACTGAATCTATCTAAAACCAAAGCTGTTTGGCTGGGAAAGAAGCCAAAGTTCAAAGTATGTATAGATGAATCTCTAGAGTGGGTATCAGAATTCAAATTGTTAGGAATCTCTTTCTCTGCCCATATGGATGACATGTATGCTAAGAATTATGATAGTAAACTGGAAGAAATAACACGACTTTGTAATATCTACGCTAAAAGAAAGCTATCATTACACGGGAAAGTTACAATTGTGAAATCACTTTTTATCCCGAAATTGGTACATATATTATCGGTGCTTCCATCCCCTTCGAGTGCAGTGATAACGAAATTAGAAAACATCTTCAAAACATTTATTTGGGGCAAAAAATGTAAAATTTCTTTGAATAGATTGGCTCAGGATATTGAATTTGGAGGTGTAAAGTTAACAAACTTGTTGATATTTATTGATGCTTTAAAAATATGCTGGATAAAGCGATTAATCGAAGGTGATGGGAAATGGCAACAACTGTTCTGCAGTGTGGTCTGCACGGAAAAAAACTTATGTTGGGAATTAGACGAAATCTCCCTTAAACACATGGGAGACAAGACCCAAAACCCATTTTGGAAAGAAGTGTTTTACGCCTGGTATAAACATAAACTTGTATTATCAAAGCAAACCGTACCTGAATACCCACTATGGAATTCTAGTTTTATCACATCTTCTAATATTGTTTCGCGTAAACAGGTATTTATCGAACATGGTGTCATGTATGTTAACGACTTATTAGATGACAATGGCTCATTCTTAACTTGGTCACAATTTCAAAAGAACTTTAATATGTCTATGAACTTTCTAGATTACGAAACACTGATTAGAAGCGTACCACTGCAAGCAGGTTCAATGTTTAAAAGTAATAATCAAGGTTGTGAATGTCTAAAGTCAATTATGATAGTTCCCAAAGTATGTTCTTTTGCTTACCAACACCGTGTACGGACTATTCCATTCACGTGCAATAATGAACAGAGGTGGGAACAAGATCTTAACATGGCAAATATCAACTGGAAGCAGATGTATAAACTGCCATACCTATGTTCAATAGAAAGTAAATTGAGGAGTTTCCAATATTTAATACTGACTAGAACACTGATAACGAAACTATGGCTTAAGAAATGTAATATATTAGACACTGATTCTTGTACCTTTTGCGCGGATAAACCTGAGACAATCGTACATATCTTCTGGGAGTGTCCGGTTGTAAATGCTGTATGGACTGAGCTTAGTATTGTGTTTGACTCGCTTTGTAATTTCAATGTTGATTTAACGGGACCAAACGTCATACTTGGAAATTTAGCACCCTTTGATAACAAGCTACTGAGTAATCATATTATTTTGATTGTAAAGAGATATATATACATTTGTAAATGCTGTAACACCAATATTTCCTGTCAAGGTGCTCTTTCATTTATAAGATATCATTATAACATCGAAGAACATGTAACGAAATCTTCAAAAGGTATTTTAACATCGCGATATAAACGTATAAAAACGAAGTGGGAGCCCGTAAAATGTTTGCTGATTTCTGTATCTATGCAGTGTCACCTGACATCTATACGGTGTCACCTGACATCTATACAGTGTCACATGACATCCAGTGTCACGTAACAATGATACAGTGTCACATAACATCTATATGTGGCATTACGTAGCTCATGCGCCATTTAACTGTGCAGAGGGGTCCCTTCGTGGCCCAGTGGGTAGCGCGTTCGGCTATTGTCGAGTGTGCTCTGGTAGGCCAGTCCCATCGCCGGGTACATGCTTGGAATCCCACATGGCTGTGCAAATGTCTCCTTGCAGGTGCATGGTAAAAATCCCATGTCTTGCTTCGCAATGAATAGGGGGTTACAGGGGCGGATCTAGGAATTTGCCAAGGGGGGGATTGCTCTCTGAAAACTTCCGACCGGGGGGTGTGCTCTCTGAAAAACTTGCGACCGGGGGTGGGGGGGCTGCTCTGAAGACTTGTGACCGGGGGGGGGCCTTGGAGAACCCGACTTTAACAGTGTATGTTCAGTTTCCCAAGGGGGGGGGGGTGCTCTCTGAAGACTTGGGGTTTTAACATGTATAGTAACATGTATGTTGTATGTTCTGGTTCCCAAGGGGAACCCCCCTAACCCCCCCCCCCCCCCCCCCAGGATCCGCCCCTGGGTTACGCCCGGGGACATGGCTCATATGGCTCATGTGTGCCTTGACCCTTCTCATTGTCGCGATGTGACCTACAACAGTTCAAAGTTCAGAGTTCAGAGTTCAAAGCGTCCCACTTTAACAATGTGGTTCTGGGCAGTAGGTCTATGTAACACCGGTGCCTCTCCTCTCGCGTGATGTCATGATTATTATTTTAATGTTTTCGTTTTCGATTTCTTCCAGGCGTGTTCCTACAAAATTGGGGAGCTGAAGATCAAGGAACTGAAAAAAAGAGCTCAAGAATCCTTGGGTATGAGTTAGAGATTGAATTTGTTCTTGTTCAGATACTTAGCGTAGCTTAACTTAGCTGCGTACGTCGTTTGGTACTTGATTAAAAGGCTCCATTTTGGAAGACCGGTGGAAAGAAATAACCTTGATACGGTCATGTGACATTTGACCCTAGATTATTCAGTCCCCCCCCCCCCCACCCCGCAATTGCTCCAAGCATTTCCACTAGCATAATTTGATTCCTTTCTCTTCATGAAATACTCGCAATGGACAACCCCAGTGATCACAAGTTAATTCGGTCAACATATCAGTGACACTATGTACAATTTACAAACTATTATTATAAGTTATTACTTTGATATTATTTAAGGCGATGAATTCGACATCCGAGATTTCCACAGCAAGATTCTGGATTTCTCCCGGGCTCCACTTTCCATCATCGAGGATCACATAAACAACTGGATCGAAGCAGAAATGTCCGGAGCAACTCGTATCGAGTTTGCTAATAAAATACTTCTTGTTATGGGATGCATTACTTTAGCCATTATGCATTGAGGCGGTGAGAAGTGTAATGTATTTTGTTATATATATTTTAATAACAGACGGAAAGGAGTTATGGCCATCTTCAAATACGTAAAGTAACGTTAATACGGCAGAAATTAAATAAACGAATTCGTCAATTGATTTGAAGGAATTACAAGATATTTAAAATGAACCTGTAAATAATTTAAATTTAACCTTATAAAATTAAGTAGAATTTAGAAAAGTAATTGTTACATGTACTTAAATTAGAATACCTCTAAACTCATGAGGAAATAAAACTAGTTTTATCGACGCATGTGTTGGCACACTGAACACCACGGAGGTCCGCTTCAATGGGACTTTTGCACAAAATTGTGTAATTTGAAACAATATATTTATTGGCGACAACTCGAAAATGGCGCGCATTTGATCACAAGTCCCCACTAATATAAAGTGGAGGGAAGGGGCCCGCTGATTGGTTGATAACGGCACGGGCCACATTCAGACAAAGATTGCCATACTCAACAGAGAACATGCGCCCTACAAATAGTTCCCAATCTCCAAAACGTGTTTGTAGTTTTTCGCCGACAAAACAGTCCGGATGTGTTTGCAACTCAGCGTTAAGCAATTTTGTGCGGTCTGGTTCTGCGTAATAATGAATTTTTTCTCGAAATTATTATAATTTCAATCACTTACTAGCACACTACACAATAATTGTCAGAAATAAGGACAAAGCGTGAAATCCTCATTTTAAAATATATTTTTTATTAACTTCGTAATTCCCGACTCTCTGACACACAACAGATAAACAGTTAGACGTCTACCTGTCCATATCTTACTCATTGCTTTCCCTGATATCTCAGATCTTTATCGCCCTTCACCGTCCATTCATACTTTATCAGATTCTGCATAATTGTAGTGTGAAAGAGATTTTATTTCTGTTGCTCTTTAGAAATCTTGGGCGGACCTCGGATGTTGCCCCGTGCAAGCCCTTCAATAGTGCTGTACAATGGTTTGGTCAAATAAACACCTCCACGATATGAGGTTATCCCAAAAAAAAAGACTCACAATGCGAGTTACGTCAGACGGCAATAGTGTGACATTCAAATAATTTAAGTATCTAATACATTTATCACGTGACATGATTCTGCCTCGATGTACGGCACTGGACCCTGCCAATCCGTCAACCAATGGCCTTAGCAACGACGAATGTCTTGGCAACGGTCATAACTGTCTTAGCAAAAGCCTTGGCGTCTTAGCAACGGCTTTAACCGTCTTAGCAACGAGCATTGACCGTCTTAGCAGCAATACGCTGGCCGTGAACACTCCCAATGTACCCGTGACAGCCAATATGACCACAATATGCCACCGAATACATTTTACCCACTTGATTTTCAAAGCCGTTTTTAACGATACAGTGATGTGCAAATGGTGACCTTATGTATTTTTGTTTCTTACAGTTCATATCGAAACCAAAATTGCGAAAACAATTTTCTGTTATTTCTATTGTTTGCTGAATGACATGATTGTAACCGACAACACCCATCCCGGTAGAAGCCGGATAAGTAACTGATATCAGTGACACACGAACTATAACAATAACAAGCCTTACTTCCAAGGTATCCAAGCGCAGTTTGGGTTTTTTTTGCAAGGAGATCGACTGTCACAAATTTGTGCGCAATCAGCAAAAATATTAAAGTCAAACAACCTTGCGTAAGCGAATCTCACAAGGACAACGACTGACCCCGGCAAACCCGTGTGAACTTTAACAAGGGACACCACGGCCAAAGCTATGGAAGAAACTACGTGTACTCTAGTTCCCTATAGACCGCAGAAACAGGAGAAATAGAGACATTTAGAGACGTTTCGTCAAAGACTAAATTAATACATGATAGCTGCTAGACGTTTCTCGGCGGTTATTTGTCGCTGTAGTAGCTCCGCGTCTTCTCCAACAGAGCGTCGCACGTCTTCTTCGCGTCGCCTAGCAACATGCTGGAGTTGTCCTTGAAGAAGATGGGGTTGTCGACGGCAGCGTATCCCACGCCCAGAGTCCGCTTCATCACAATCACCTGGCCGGCAGAAAGGAAATCAAATGAAATGTTGGTGTTTTTAGGTGTTTAAGTGGGGATGGGAGTGGGGTGGGGGTGGCGGCACTGATCTGGCGGGACAGCCACACCCGGATGACGGGCATGCCGGCGATGATAGCTTAGAGACAGGGACTGAGGGGGTGTAGGTGGGGGTGGTGGCACTGACCTGGCGGGACAGCCACACCCGGATGACGGGCATGCCGGCGATGATAGCTTAGAGACAGGGACTGATGGGGTGTAGGTGGGGGTGGCGGCACTGACCCGGCGGGACAGCCACAGCCGGATGACGGGCATGCCGGCGATGATAGCTTAGAGACAGGGACTGAGAGGGTGTAGGTGGGGGTGGCGGCACTGACCCGGCGGGACAGCCACACCCGGATGACGGGCATGCCGGCGATGATAGCTTAGAGACAGGGACTGATGGGGTGTAGGTGGGGGTGGCGGCACTGACCCGGCGGGACAGCCACAGCCGGATGACGGGCATGCCGGCGATGATAGCTTAGAGACAGGGACTGAGAGGGTGTAGGTGGGGGTGGCGGCACTGACCCGGCGGGACAGCCACACCCGGATGACGGGCATGCCGGCGATGATAGCTTAGAGACAGGGACTGAGAGGGTGTAGGTGGGGGTGGCGGCACTGACCCGGCGGGACAGCCACACCCGGATGACGGGCATGCCGGCGATGATAGCTTAGAGACAGGGACTGAGAGGGTGTAGGTGGGGGTGGCGGCACTGACCCGGCGGGACAGCCACACCCGGATGACGGGCATGCCGGCGATGATAGCTTAGAGACAGGGACTGAGGGGGTGTAGGTGGGGGTGGCGGCACTGACCTGGCGGGACAGCCACACCCGGATGACGGGCATGCCGGCGATGATAGCTTAGAGACAGGGACTGTGGGGGTGTAGGTGGGGGTGGCGGCACTGACCTGGCGGGACAGCCACACCCGGATGACGGGCATGCCGGCGATGATAGCTTAGAGACAGGGACTGAGAGGGTGTAGGTGGGGGTGGCGGCACTGACCCGGCGGGACAGCCACACCCGGATGACGGGCATGCCGGCGATGATAGCTTAGAGACAGGGACTGTGGGGGTGTAGGTGGGGGTGGCGGCACTGACCCGGCGGGACAGCCACACCCGGATGACGGGCATGCCGGCGATGATAGCTTAGAGACAGGGACTGAGGGGGTGTAGGTGGTGGTGGCGGCACTGACCCGGCGGGACAGCCACACCCGGATGACGGGCATGCCGGCGATGATAGCTTAGAGACAGGGACTGAGGGGGTGTAGGTGGTGGTGGCGGCACTGACCCGGCGGGACAGCCACACCCGGATGACGGGCATGCCGGCGATGATAGCTTAGAGACAGGGACTGAGGGGGTGTAGGTGGTGGTGGCGGCACTGACCCGGCGGGACAGCCACACCCGGATGACGGGCATGCCGGCGATGATAGCTTAGAGACAGGGACTGAGGGGGTGTAGGTGGTGGTGGCGGCACTGACCCGGCGGGACAGCCACACCCGGATGACGGGCATGCCGGCGATGATAGCTTAGAGACAGGGACTGAGAGGGTGTAGGTGGGGGTGGCGGCACTGACCCGGCGGGACAGCCACACCCGGATGACGGGCATGCCGGCGATGATAGCTTAGAGACAGGGACTGTGGGGGTGTAGGTGGGGGTGGCGGCACTGACCTGGCGGGACAGCCACACCCGGATGACGGGCATGCCGGCGATGATAGCTTAGAGACAGGGACTGAGAGGGTGTAGGTGGGGGTGGCGGCACTGACCCGGCGGGACAGCCACACCCGGATGACGGGCATGCCGGCGATGATAGCTTAGAGACAGGGACTGTGGGGGTGTAGGTGGGGGTGGCGGCACTGACCCGGCGGGACAGCCACACCCGGATGACGGGCATGCCGGCGATGATAGCTTAGAGACAGGGACTGAGGGGGTGTAGGTGGTGGTGGCGGCACTGACCCGGCGGGACAGCCACACCCGGATGACGGGCATGCCGGCGATGATAGCTTAGAGACAGGGACTGAGGGGGTGTAGGTGGTGGTGGCGGCACTGACCCGGCGGGACAGCCACACCCGGATGACGGGCATGCCGGCGATGATAGCTTAGAGACAGGGACTGAGGGGGTGTAGGTGGTGGTGGCGGCACTGACCCGGCGGGACAGCCACACCCGGATGACGGGCATGCCGGCGATGATAGCTTAGAGACAGGGACTGAGGGGGTGTAGGTGGTGGTGGCGGCACTGACCCGGCGGGACAGCCACACCCGGATGACGGGCATGCCGGCGATGATAGCTTAGAGACAGGGACTGAGGGGGTGTAGGTGGGGGTGGTGGCACTGACCTGGCGGGACAGCCACACCCGGATGACGGGCATGTCGGCGATGATAGCTTAGAGACAGGGACTGAGAGGGTGTAGGTGGGGGTGGCGGCACTGACCTGGCGGGACAGCCACACCCGGATGACGGGCATGCCGGCGATGATAGCTTAGAGACAGGGACTGAGGGGGTGTAGGTGGGGGTGGCGGCACTGACCTGGCGGGACAGCCACACCCGGATGACGGGCATGCCGGCGATGATAGCTTAGAGACAGGGACTGAGGGGGTGTAGGTGGGGGTGGCGGCACTGACCCGGCGGGACAGCCACACCCGGATGACGGGCATGCCGGCGATGATAGCTTAGAGACAGGGACTGAGGGGGTGTAGGTGGGGGTGGCGGCACTGACCTGGCGGGACAGCCACACCCGGATGACGGGCATGCCGGCGATGATAGCTTAGAGACAGGGACTGAGGGGGTGTAGGTGGGGGTGGCGGCACTGACCCGGCGGGACAGCCACACCCGGATGACGGGCATGCCGGCGATGATAGCTTAGAGACAGGGACTGAGGGGGTGTAGGTGGGGGTGGCGGCACTGACCTGGCGGGACAGCCACACCCGGATGACGGGCATGCCGGCGATGATTGCTTAGAGACAGGGACTGAGGGGGTGTAGGTGGGGGTGGCGGCACTGACCTGGCGGGACAGCCACACCCGGATGACGGGCATGCCGGCGATGATAGCTTAGAGACAGGGACTGATGGGGTGTAGGTGGGGGTGGCGGCACTGACCCGGCGGGACAGCCACACCCGGATGACGGGCATGCCGGCGATGATAGCTTAGAGACAGGGACTGATGGGGTGTAGGTGGGGGTGGCGGCACTGACCCGGCGGGACAGCCACAGCCGGATGACGGGCATGCCGGCGATGATAGCTTAGAGACAGGGACTGAGGGGGTGTAGGTTGGGGTGGCGGCACTGACCCGGCGGGACAGCCACACCCGGATGACGGGCATGCCGGCGATGATAGCTTAGAGACAGGGACTGAGGGGGTGTAGGTGGGGGTGGCGGCACTGACCCGGCGGGACAGCCACACCCGGATGACGGGCATGCCGGCGATGATAGCTTAGAGACAGGGACTGAGGGGGTGTAGGTGGGGGTGGCGGCACTGACCCGGCGGGACAGCCACACCCGGATGACGGGCATGCCGGCGATGATAGCTTAGAGACAGGGACTGATGGGGTGTAGGTGGGGGTGGCGGCACTGACCCGGCGGGACAGCCACAGCCGGATGACGGGCATGCCGGCGATGATAGCTTAGAGACAGGGACTGAGGGGGTGTAGGTGGGGGTGGCGGCACTGACCCGGCGGGACAGCCACACCCGGATGACGGGCATGCCGGCGATGATAGCTTAGAGACAGGGACTGAGGGGGTGTAGGTGGGGGTGGCGGCACTGACCCGGCGGGACAGCCACACCCGGATGACGGGCATGCCGGCGATGATAGCTTAGAGACAGGGACTGACGGGGTGTAGGTGGTGGTGGCGGCACTGACCCGGCGGGACAGCCACACCCGGATGACGGGCATGCCGGCGATGATAGCTTAGAGACAGGGACTGAGGGGGTGTAGGTGGGGGTGGCGGCACTGACCTGGCGGGACAGCCACACCCGGATGACGGGCATGCCGGCGATGATAGCTTAGAGACAGGGACTGAGGGGGTGTAGGTGGGGGTGGCGGCACTGACCTGGCGGGACAGCCACACCCGGATGACGGGCATGCCGGCGATGATAGCTTAGAGACAGGGACTGAGGGGGTGTAGGTGGGGGTGGCGGCACTGACCTGGCGGGACAGCCACACCCGGATGACGGGCATGCCGGCGATGATTGCTTAGAGACAGGGACTGAGGGGGTGTAGGTGGGGGTGGCGGCACTGACCCGGCGGGACAGCCACACCCGGATGACGGGCATGCCGGCGATGATAGCTTAGAGACAGGGACTGAGGGGGTGTAGGTGGGGGTGGTGGCACTGACCCGGCGGGACAGCCACACCCGGATGACGGGCATGCCGGCGATGATAGCTTAGAGACAGGGACTGAGGGGGTGTAGGTGGGGGTGGCGGCACTGACCTGGCGGGACAGCCACACCCGAATGACGGGCATGCCGGCGATGATGGAGTTGGGATCCTCCTCGGCCGCCGAGTTGACGGTGTCGTTGGCGCCGATGACGAGCGTCAAGTCGATCTCGGGCATCTCGTCGTTAATCTCGTCCATCTCGTGCACGATGTCGTAGGGCACGCCCGCCTCAGCCAGCAGCACGTTCAGCTGACCCGGCATGCGTCCTGGGCGGGGGGGGGCGGGGTTAAAACAAATCAAATGTCAGTCTTTTGGTCGATTTTAGGTAAGTTTGGGCAGGATACCCCCGCCGGGACAATGGTGAAACTTCACACGCAATTTATTTATGAAATGTGTGCGTATTTTAGGTAGATTTAAACTAGTCATGATTTTCTATAAATTTTTTTTTTTTTTTGTGTGTTTACATCTTGCCTGACAGTGACCAGAGTCAGTAGATATGTTTTTTTCAATACTTTTTTGGGGGGAGTTGAAAAATAGGAAATTATTTCCAGAAGTTTGTTGCTTGTAAAATAGGAAATTGTTTTCTAGAATGTGAATGGTTGTAAAACAAGAAAATTGTTTAATTTAATGTTTTCTTCAAAGCTACACCATACCACATTGAATGACTTTACACCCTCCTTAACATCAAATTGTTTTCTAGTTATGTTTAATTTAATGTTTTCTTCAAAGCTACACCATACCACATTGAATGACTTTACACCCTCCTTAACATCAAATTGTTTTCTAGTATTGTTTAATAAAATATTTTCTTCTGAGCTACCCCACACCACATTGAATGACTGTACACCCTCCTTAACATCAAATTGTTTTCTAGTATTGTTTAATTTAATGTTTTCTTCAAAGCTACACCACACCACATTGAATGACTCTACACCCTCCTTAACATCAAATTGTTTTCTAGTATTGTTTAATAAAATATTTTCTTCAGAGCTACCCCACACCACATTGAATGACTGTACACCCTCCTTAACATCAAATTGTTTTCTAGTATTGTTTAATTTAATGTTTTCTTCAAAGCTACACCACACCACATTGAATGACTCTACACCCTCCTTAACATCAAATTGTTTTCTAGTATTGTTTAATAAAATATTTTCTTCAGAGCTACACCATACCACATTGAATGACTTTACACCTTCCTTAACATCAAATTGTTTTCTAGTATTGTTTAATAAAATATTTTCTTCAGAGCTACCCTACACCACATTGAATGACTTTACACCCTCCTTAACATCAAATTGTTTTCTAGTATTGTTTAATAAAATATTTTCTTCAGAGCTACACCATACCACATTGAATGACTTTACACCCTCCTTAACATCAAATTGTTTTCTAGTATTGTTTAATAAAATATTTTCTTCAGAGCTACCCTACACCACATTGAATGACTTTACACCCTCCTTAACATCAAATTGTTTTCTAGTATTGTTTAATAAAATATTTTCTTCAAAGCTACCCCACACCACATTGAATGACTGTACACCCTCCTTAACATCAAATTGTTTTCTAGTATTGTTTAATTTAATGCTTTCTTCAAAGCTACACCACACCACATTGAATGACTCTACACCCTCCTTAACATCAAATTGTTTTCTAGTATTGTTTAATTTCATGTTTTCTTCAAAGCTACCCCACACCACATTGAATGACTTTACACCCTCCTTACCGGCCACGGGGTGGATGCCGAAGCGGACGTTCTTGCCCTTGGAGCGGAGCAGCGTGACGAGCTCGGCGATGGGGTACTGGGCCTTGGCCACACACAGGCCGTAGCCCGGCACGATCATGATGTTCTGGGCGTCCACCATCTCGTTGACGGTCTCATCGGGGTAGATCTCCTTGTGGGTGCCGGTGATCTTCATGGCCTCGCCAGTCCCCGTGCTCGACGTGCCGTAGCCGCCCAGGATCACGTTGGGCAGGGATCGGTTCATGGCCTGCGGGGATGGGGGTGGGGTACGAGAAGAAGTTATGATTTTCCGTGATGCTTTACCGAGAAATGTCTATTTGTGATCGGGATAAAACTTATATAATGTGCAAGGTACATTGTTACTGTACTCGATGTTGCATTTTTCAGATAATAAAAAAATAAAATATAAAAATTAATTGGTGTTTTAGTCTCAGTCTCAGTCGCAGACTTAAACTCAGACTCACCTTGCACATGATGTAGGACAGGATGGCTCCAGACGGCTTAAACCCGGAATCACCTTGCACATGATGTAGGACAGGATGGCTCCGGACGGCTTAAACCCGGACTCACCTTGCACATGATGTAGGACAAGATGGCTCCGGACGGCTTACACCCAGACTCACCTTGCACATGATGTAGGACAGGATGGCTCCGGACGGCTTAAACCCGGACTCACCTTGCAAATGATGTAGGACAGGATGGCTCCGGAGGGCTTAAACCCGGACTCACCTTGCACATGATGTAGGACAGGATGGCTCCGGACGGCTTAAACCCGGACTCACCTTGCACATGATGTAGGACAGGATGGCTCCGGACGGCTTACACCCAGACTCACCTTGCACATGATGTAGGACAGGATGGCTCCGGACGCCTTACACCCGGACTCACCTTGCACATGATGTAGGACAGGATGGCTCCGGACGGCTTAAACCCGGACTCACCTTGCACATGATGTAGGACAGGATGGCTCCGGACGGCTTAAACCCGGACTCACCTTGCACATGATGTAGGACAGGATGGCTCCGGAGGATCCGAT
Source organism: Arenicola marina (assembly GCA_964019135.1). Lineage (NCBI taxonomy): Eukaryota > Metazoa > Annelida > Polychaeta > Arenicolidae > Arenicola > Arenicola marina. Next base: position 15,129,849 of record OZ025256.1, on the reverse strand, counting down.
GAGGGCCCCCACCACGGTCATCAGGTTGTTGTTGAGCATGAAGCCCTCGGCGCACAGCGCCCATCCGGAGTAGCTGTTGAGCACGGTGATGACGACGGGCATGTCGGCGCCTCCGATGGCGGCGGTCAGGGTGAGCCCCATGACTGAGGACAGCACGGTGGTGGTGCCCAGCATGGCCATACCGATCGTGGGGTCGTTGGTCATCATGTAGGTGCCCATGGCGCCCACGTTACCCAGCATCAAGCTGGCGTTCAGGGCGTGGCGGCCGGGCAACAGTAGCGGGGAGGAGCTGAGCAGGCCTGGGTGGTGGTGGTGGGGGGGGGGGGGGGGAGACAAACAGATAGACCGCTCATACTTGCTCATCTTTTACTTAGCCCCAGAATAGGGATAAAGAGAAACACACCATTTAATCTTAATTCGCCAAATTAAGGAGGGATAACTATTACCATAATTGGCAACTGACTGATACATAGTTATATAGTTACATAGATATTTCTGGGGCAAACATATTTGTACTTGGGGCAAATGTCTTCGTGCTTTGGAGCAAATATCTTCGTGCTTTGGGGGCAGACATATTTGTACGTTGTGTCAAATATCTTGGTACTAAGGCGCAAACCTATTTGTATTTTGGGGCACACATATTTGCATCACGGGGTAAATATACTTGTATAAGCATACTTGTCCTCGAATACATTCCAAAAGTACACACTCGGGAACACCTACTTGTGCGTTTACTAGAACACAAACAAGTACCCAATGGCCGACGTACCTTGCAGCTTGCCGAAGGCGACCAGCGACCCTGTGAAGGTGACGCCGCCGATGTAGGTGCCGAGGAAGAGGGACGTCTTGAGGACGGCGACGGCCGGGTCGGTGGCGAAGTGGGCCTGCTCCGCCAGGTGGTTGGCGACACACGTGATGACTGCGGCGGCGCCCACCAGGCTGTGGAAGAGCGCCACCATCTGGGGAAGATCCGTAACCTCGAGCCGCTTGGCCATGACCGTGCCGAGCAGACCGCCTGGTGAGCAGAGCGGAGGGAAGGCAAGTCAAGTCAAAGTAATGTGCGTTTATTTTCACCACGTGTGTAACAAAAATCGCGGTGTAGCAAAACTGAAGCTGTCGTTCCCAAAATGATGTGTTTTATACAGGGAGAGAAACCACAAACTAGACACACATGGTAAAGGTGACCCAAACTTAGGCAATCCTGGGCCGCTATCGTCAGGGTCGCCTGGAACTTTGATCTAATTATTGAGACAAGTGTACGAAAGAAAAACAAAAGAAAAAGAAACAGAAACAAATAGAGAGAAAATATTAACGAATTGATCTATACAAACATATGTATGAGGGGAGGCAAGTGGGGGCGATTGTGTTAGGATGTTGTGGACATTGTGAAGGCTGGATGGAGTCAAGCAAAACAATCTCCCGGGGACACAGTGAAATGAAACTGTTGCTTGTTTCAGGCATCATTTTACGGACATCAAATCTGAATTGGCCCCATAAAGACATTTCCCTGTACACAATAACATCAAATGTTACATGTTTTAGGCCATATTTGTGCATACCATAAAAGCTAAATTGAGTCAAACTAGAAACCTCTCGGGACACGATTAAATGATAAGAAATTACAATTACTGTTAAAGGGAACCGCCAGCCTGGCCTCTAACGCTGTTTTACCGATTCATATAATACCCAATAGTCTATCTTCCAATTACAGAATTTGTCGTCCTATCTATAGCTCACAATAAAATTTAGAAGTGACCGCCGGGCACGATTTCGCCGCCTACCCAGGTGGCAGCCCTTTTTGGAGGTGTGTCCGCGATTGACCAATCAGGCGATACGCTAATTTATTCAAACCGGAAATTACGCGTGATCATCGCTACTATAAAGAGCTGCGATTCTAACTCCAAGCATGGCATTGTTGCGGAATCAATCGTCGCAAGACGTATATCAATTTGTTTGGATGGTACTTTTCCATGAAACACTAAGATCATGGTCTACTGCGCGGATTGGAACTGCCGCTGTTCATCTGTAAATCGCGGCCCTGATCTCTCTCTCTGCGAGTGATAGCATAAGGCGGTGCCACATGAATAGTCACAATACGGGTCACTGCTCACGGCAAAATGGCGCTCTGCTTGACATTGCTGGGGGCGGGTTGCCTTAATTTTTTTCTCCTTACTAGTCTGCCGAAACGAAGCGTTAGCACTCGCCAATTTAATTTTAAGATGTGAACTTTCGGTGCAGATGGCGATTAAATTAGGTTTGACACCCGCTTTAATACGACATTTAAAAATAGCGTTTCGATGGCTGTTTACAAAGTTATTGCAATTATGATTTCAGACAGATAGACAGACAGACTTCTTACCTGTGCCCATGCAGGCCACCATCTGGGTGAAGAGCTCTACATTGGGTTTCAGCAGCCCCAGGGTAGCCGCCACACCGGTCGACACGCCAATCATACCCAGCACGTTACCTGTAAGGGGATAAGTCCGTCTGTCATCGCATTTCTGGACACAAATATCAGAAAAAGAATAAACATTTCTTGATGTATATCTATATCAAATATTTAGTTTCTAAATATATCCGCAATTGTATCCCGGGGTCGAGGCGTGCCCCCCCCCCCCCTCCTTGCGAGTCTCCGCCGTGAAGAGCAAATGTGTAAGTTTCAACCATTTCTGATACAGCGTCCGGATGCATGGACAACATTGCATTCGTTCCCACTCAGACAAGATATCATCTAAAAAAAATTAGTATCCGATTAACTTTTAACTTTATAACTTATACATCCATAGAATTTTGCACATTTATGTAGGAGTATTAAATTGAATGATATTTGTAGTTGATTGGTTTTCTCATAATGTAGCCGATTAGAGAAGTCAGTGCGTCGAAGCCAACCGAACCTCCGCCAAAGGACTGATGATGGTACAGGATTCAAGGCTGAAGGTCAGCGTGATGAAAAACACTGGTGATAAAAGTGGAATTCGCTTTTGTTTACAGACTGTTGTTTGTGCATGATACTGTCCTTTTTAAGCTTCAAACGGGCCTGTTAGAAGTTTCGCTTGTGCATGATACTGTATTCGTTAAACTTCAAACGTGTCTGTTAGGAGTATCGATCACGTTCTGTCACTCACCGATCCTGCTGGTTTTCTGCGAGGACAGGCCGGTGAGCGCGCCCACACAGCAGAGGCCGGCAGCCAGGTACGTCATCTGGTGGATGTCGGGGTAGTTGCCGAAGGCGGCGAACCCGTAGCCTGTCAGGAACGTTCCGGCGGGGATACCGTACAGGTACATGTGCTCAGGGGGGTCATCTGAAGGTCAAAAACAGAAGGCAAGGTAATATTTTATTTTTCGATACTACTCGAGGTTCATTCCACATTGTTGGCCCAAGTCTCTAAGAACGGGACCACCCATGGCGTCACGTCCCCAAGTGGAGTTCCCCCAAGTCTCTAAGAACGGGACCACCCATGACGTCACTCACGTCCGTCCCCGACGTGCATGCGACAGCCGCGAGACATCAGCAACAACAATTGAGGTCACATTATCCCGACAACACACGTCACTTCTGTCTTCCCCTCTCTGACCCTCTAGTGACCCTCTAGTGACGTCGCTGACACTCCATGACGTCAGCCAGGAGTCAGTCGGACACTCCTAGGTCGCACAACGCGCCTCCATTATCGTTCACCTCACCTGGCCGCTGGAACATACCCAACGGCCCAAACTTGCTCACCCCCATCCCTCCATTATCGCTCACCTGGCCGCTGAAACTTACCAAACGGACCCAATACGCATCACCCCTCCAGTCCTTCAATTATCGCTCACCCGGCCGCTAGAACATATCCAACGGACCCAATACTGGTCACCCCCTCCCTTCCATTATCGCTCACCTGGCCGCTGAAACATACCCAACAGCCCCATTACTCATCACCCCAATACATCCATTATCGCTCACCTGGCCGCTGAAGCATACCCAACAGCCCCATTACTCATCACCCCAATACATCCATTATCGCTCATCTGGCCGCTGAAACATACCCAACAGCCCCATTAATCATCACCCCAATCCATCAATTATCGCTCACCTAGCCGCCGCTAGATCATACCCCATAGCTCCAATACCGGTCTCCCCCCAAGCCTCCATTATCGCTCACCTGGACGCTTGAACATGTCCAACATGCGCTGGGTGACGGTGAAGCCGCCGCCGATGTTGATGGAGGAGATGAAAGCGGCGAGGGCGGCCAGCGTCTGCACGGTGTCCGTGGGGTAGTAGCCGCCGCCCATCAGCAGCAGACCCCCCACCGCCGTGATGCCGGAGATCGCGTTGGTGACGGACATCAGGGGTGAGTGCAGGGCGGGGGTCACGCCCCAAACCGTGTGGTAACCTGGCATGAAAATAATGAAAAGGGAAAGAAAATGAATCGGGGCTCTCAGGCCGCTTGTGTGGACTGCAGGGTTAATTAGAGAGCAGCGTGGCGGATGCTCAATGTATGCCAAAAGCAAGGCAGCATCGAGGAATATTACATCATGTGCGCGGTGAAGGTAATACGGATTATAAAACGATATTTTCATAATGGCAGATAGATAGGCAGGCAATTATATATATCCCAGTTATGTATAAAAAAAACTGTATAATGTCCAAAAAAAATGGATATTGTAATAAACTGTATAATGCAAAAACTGTATAATGTAAAAAGCGTATAATCCTGTTGCAAGACCGGTGGAGGTCGGATAGACAGAACATGACAGGTCATTACCATGTTATCACCATCACTGGTATAACACACAGGTTGGAAAATAGCAGCTAGGGGCTTTACGAATGCAGAAACAGGTTCATGACTTGACTTACCCACAATGCCAGACAGACCGAATGTCGTTACCATGGTAGCGAAGGCAGGGCTGGGAGACGCGCACCCGAGTCCTGCAAACCAAAGAAACCTATTAATCATCTTCATGCCTCATCTTCGTTAAATAACACGACCGTAATTTCATGAATACAATTCGCATCAGATTAATTAATTCTATAAAATGCATTCATTAAATAATTGTGTGGAAGTTATCACAAGCTTTGACCTTTATTTAAGCAAGGTACCCAGGAACGACCGAACAATTTGCAACACGATAGCCACCAGGGTACACAGCGATAGCCACCAGGACACACAGCGATAGCCACCAGGGCACACAGCGATAGCCACCAAGGCACACAGCGATAGCCACCAGGGCGCACAGCGATAGCCACCAGTGCACACAGCGATAGCCACCAGGGCACACAGCGATAGCCACCAGGGTACACAGCGATAGCCACCAGGGCACACAGCGATAGCCACCAGGGCACACAGCGATAGCCACCAGGGCACACAGCGATAGCCACCAGGGCACACAGCGATAGCCACCAGGGAACACAGCGATAGCCACCAGGGTGCACAGCGATAGCCACCAGGGCACACAGCGATAGCCACCAGGGCACACAGCGATAGCCACCAGGGCACACAGCGATAGCCACCAGGGCACACAGCGATAGCCACCAGGGTGCACAGCGATAGCCACCAGGGTGCACAGCGATAGCCACCAGGGCACACAGCGATAGCCACCAGGGCACACAGCGATAGCCACCAGGGCACACAGCGATAGCCACCAGGGCACACAGCGCAGTACAATACGGCGCCGAAAATGAGGGCGAGAGCAGGGCTAAACCTGATGTACAACAATGTACAAGTTAGGCCCTTCTGAAAGATTCAATGAAAAAGACTAGAGACTAGGCACCCTCAGTGAGCAGGTTACCCAATCTCGCACTCCACCTACCGAGGACGGTGGTGAGTCCAGCGGTGTACATGAAAGAGTCCTTCAGGGTGTCGTTAAAGTAGTTTGGTGCGACCACCTCCGCGGCGGCGGCGGGGGTGACGCTCTTGACGGGGGGCGGGGAGGGGTCCACCACCTGGGGCGCAGGCCACATCATCTCACCCTGCAAGCAAAACAAGGTTTAAATTTAACAAAGCAACAAGTAAAAAACGCATATTGTTCCAAGTAAAAGGAGCGAATTCATTTACTTAAACCCAAGTATTTATTGTCACACCGACTCCTTTGGGTCACGGACTGTGCGGTGTCAGATGTTGATGGTTGCTTTTGAGACACAAAGACCCTTCAACTTGACATTCTTGCATAAATGTGCATACATTTATTGATGTATATAGGTTCAGCATTGGATTACACTTGTAACCTACGACCTGGACAAATATACCCAGGAAACAAATGATTTAATTTGTCTCCATCAGGCACACAGGGATTACTCCAGGCCATGGATCACTTGGCTAAATTAGAATGACGATATGCAAAACAGACACTCACAGACCACCACGCTGTGCATATCGGTATGTGAAGCTTTTGATTAGTTGATTGTATATTCAGGACGTTATCGCATCAGTCGGGGAAGGAAGGGAAGAGCGGAGCCAAGCGCCCTGGGTAACTCCGTACTCTTTGCAAAGAAGGACACGGGATCTTTATCTTGCGACCACACAGACATGGCCACAGCAGGCTCGAGCCACCGATCCGCGAAGCTTTTGAAATGACTTTACAGCTCAACTTGGATGAATTAATGGGAACTAGCGCCACTTACTTCCTTAAGGATGATGGCGCCGCGAGCCACTTCATCTTCCATACTGGTGTAGTAATGGTCCTTCGTACCTACAAAAATAAAAAAAATACAACGGTTGAAAATATACAGAAAAAATACAAGCTCAAGTGTTGAAGAGTCGCGCATAACTTACTTAAAAAAAAATGACTAAAATCATCTCATGTTCCTCATATCTCGTATAATTAAGGTGTCTCATCTAAAAATTACCAGTTCGTCCCTCCGCAAATTTACCCAATATTATTACATTCTAAAACGATGTCTATGCGAACCTACTCCGAAATGTTAAAAAAAGGTTTTCTTGATCCTGAACCAAAATTAAAATCTAAAGGGTTTATTGTCTTCACGAATACCTTAATCTTCAGCGTCTCATCCTAAACACCTAGTGTCTCCAATGTTTAGCCCCACGGCGACAAATGTCGCATAAATGTTAATTTCTAGCTCCAACCACTTTGTACCGTACCTGTGAATGAAAGCAACATCTTGGTGATGTTGTTGGAGTAGAGCGTGCTGGAGGTGGTTGCGAGACGACTGGGCAAGTCCGTGTAGCCGATGTGAGTCACGCCATTGTAGACGTACTTCTCGCCGGGTCTGATAGTCTCGATGTTACCGCCGGCCTCGGCAGCCAAGTCCACCACTACGGAGCCAGGCTTCATGCTCTCGATCATCTCCTGTTCACACGCAATGCCAGTCAAAGTTGCGTTAAACAGACCTCTATATTAATAAAGTGGGCGAATTAAATAAAAACCTGATATTCATGATGATGATGATGATGATGATCGACAGTTGGGTAACTGATTGCCACACGGCCCATCTTAGGGGCCCAGAGGGGCTTTTTCGACACGGCGACTTTTAAAATCGTAAACGCGACATTGGGCTTGTCTCAGAATCGACATGCGACATAAGACTTAACGACACGCGACATGGACCTTTTCTTAAAATCGACACGCGACATGGACCTTTTCTTAAAATCGACACGCGACATGGACCTTTTCTTAAAATCGACACGCGACATGGACCTTTTCTTAAAATCGACACGCGACATGGACCTTTTTCTTAAAATCGACACGCGACATGGACCTTTTTCTTAAAATCGACACGCGACATGGACCTTTTTCTTAAAATCGACACGCGACATGGCTACCCCCCCCTCAGGGGCCCACATCTTCCATGTTAGAGCCCACGAAATAGAACAGTATGCGTGAGTACCATGTGAAACAATGGCTCGCTCTAATAACGGAAGAACGACCCCACCACAGTTTGTGACCGGATAACACTTTATTTATGTTATTTACATTTTGGGATGAAAAAATCTGTAGCAAAACGTGTGCCAAACGTATTAATACGACAGTGTTTGTTGGCGGTTTAAGTAGGACGACTTTACCTTTGTCATATTGCATTCAGGATGCAAGTCAGTGAAGGGGGGGGGGGGGGGGGGGTATGGAGCACTGACCTTGGTGATAAGGATGGGGGCCTTGCGACCCGGGATGAGTGCCGTACTGATGATGATATCCACTTCCTTACACTGTCGGGCGTTTAACTCCATTTGGGCCTTGGTGTATGCCTCCGACATGACTTTGCCGTAGCCGCCGGCCCCCTCGCCAGATTCCTGTCAAAGGTATATTATTATATAGAAAGTAATACAAATAAGTAGTGTACTTCTTCACCCCTTCACTATACCGTAAACTGCCTTATTATGCCTTATTGTCAGGTACCGACTTTCAAATGAAATGGGGTTGTAGGCCACTTTCGCCTACATTAGAAGAAGAAACTGAACACCCGGGATAATGCAAGAAGGTTAGATGCAAGAAGGTTCATACCCACAACCTGTTGATCTGCAGCTCAGTTTGCTCACTAATTGAGCTAGTGAGGCTATCCCATAGCGTGCTGAAGGACATTAATTACTCTAACCAACTTGAAAACTGTGAACATTATGGCACCATTTGTTGGGATAAATTATTTGCATCAATATAATGGCCGGTGGATAAAAGCTTACATGGCGAAAGTGTTATGACTATTTACGTTTCGTAATATGTTGCTTTGATATATATTTATTTTCACTTTTCATACCTCAATCTCGACGGTGACAAACTCAGCGCCCATGGACATGATCTGTTCCTTCGCGGCCAACCTGGTATCGAAGGCGCGGACGATGGCGCCCATGTTCCTGGCCGTGCCGATGGAGGAGAGACCAGCCACCCCGGCGCCAATGACGAACACCTTGGCGGGGGGGACTTTGCCAGCAGCCGTGATCTGTCCTGTTAAAGCAAGTACACCACAGATGTAACATCCAAGAAATGTGTTGGTACGAGAATATATTTAAAGGAAAATTATTTAGGTCTGTCAAGCATTTTCTATCACTTTTGGCAGCATGAGAATATATATACGTAGACAATGGGAGAAAGAAGGACATTATTTTGAAAAGTTGGGTAATTTTCTGAATTAAACTCTTTCAGGTCACAGGTCACGAAGAAAGATAGGCAGAACGCCAAACTAAAAAAAAAGCAGTATCTACAACTTACCTGTGAAAAATCGGCCGAAGCTGTTTGCAGCCTCAATGACTGCCTTGTAGCCGGAGATGTTAGACATAGAGCTGAGGACGTCGAAGACCTGCGCACGGCTGATACGCGGCACACAGTCCATGGCGAAGACAGTGTGCTTCTGCTTCGCCAACAAGTCGACCAGCTCCTTGTTCTGAGCCGGATACAGAAGACTGTAGAGGGTGTTTTCCGGCCGGAGGAGGCCAACCTCGGCGACGCTCGGAGGTCGGACTTTCAGGACAATGTCCGATTTGAAAGCATCTGCGGTCGCCTTGACTTCGGCGCCGGCGGCAGCGTAGTCTTCATTGGTGAATTTGGCCAAGGCACCGGCATTTTCCTCCACCACGACGTTGAAACCTTTCTTTTTCAGGTTCTTGACAGTTTGTGGCACAACAGAGACCCTGCATTCGTTGGCGAATGTCTCCTTGGGAATACCAATAGTCACCTCAGTGTATGGTCTACCAAGGATAGGCTCCTCTGCTTGCTGGAAGAAGTTCGAAGATCTCTTCAGTCCCCTGGAGCACCTGTGGGACCACTTGCTCACCTGGCCTGTCACATTGTCCACAAGGACAGCTGCCTTCTGGAGACGGAACATTCTGGCTGAATCTCACACGGTAGCAAACCTGTAGAGAAAATAATGGGGAAACTAAGATATTGTAAGTGCAATGTGATCATTTTAACAAATTTAGCCAAGCCTGTAAGTGTAGTAGTTCAATTTCGATAGACCATTCCAGATACCGCAGGTGACATCTATCGTCAAAAATATACAAAAAATATACAGCACAGAGCGAGCTAGAGCTACCCGAAACATGCAGCAGCCAGAATGTCCCCTGGCAAACAACCGTTTGTTATCTCTTGGGCATTCCAGCACTGAGATATGGTTTCATGGTGTAATTATATTTTAGGGTCATCTCATATCATCTCATACTACAAATACTAGAATCAAACAAGGTTACATTGTTCAACCCTGGATGCATGCCAGCCATTCACCACATCAAAACACAATTTCACATATCTTCGCAAGAGGAATTCACATAGGCAGTGTGCCTGTTATCCAATTGCCAATAAAATATGTTTAAACTAATTTCACATATCTGATTGTCCGCAGTTATGCGGACAGAAAAAATACAACAGATATGTGACAAATGGGATCTGTGTGTGGCTAAAGGAAATTGAAGGTCTTTAGCCACAGTGGCTAATGGAAATGAATTGCTAGAGCACATCCAGCAACCCCCTGTTTTTATTCTCCCATGAAAACTACTGCTCTATTCCAGCATTTTCAGACAAATACAGACTACAAACTGTTATCACTATTTAAATGATTAAAAATAAAAATTGAAACATCCCAGTGTTTTCCAGCAATGCTCTTATGACTAAGGTGACAAAGTATGAAGAGATGTACACTCTATCCGCAAAGGTGATCACCTGGTTGGCGACTTAACCTTGTCCTTCACATTTACAAAAATCTAGTGGTTGAGATTTATCTTATTATAGACATATAATGTGCGTGTAGCATGGCAAATGCTTTGAAACCATTTGGTAAGGTGTCAAGGGCCCGGGTTTTAAAAGCAATTTTCTTGCACCAGCGTATATATGTATAGATATTTGCAACAAAATGAGCCTTCAGAAATTTACCCAGGCGACCACATTTCTATAAGTTCAGAGAGCTAAATGGCTAACATACAACTGTAGTAACTGTACATCACTGGCATGGCTAAGTTGCTATAGTCAAATTCATTATTGCTGTTCACACTGTTTTGGGCCAATATTTTCGTTAAAATTGAAGTGAGTGCTCAGAAATTTACAGACAGGCTGCAAGACCCAGATAATTCCATCATACTTTGCTTTCTGTGGCAATCTATTCATCCTATGTTATCCAAAGTAATCTTGCACATGATAAAGCTCCATTGACCACAAATGTCTACCTCAAAATATGCTAAAAGGAGTACATGCCTGTTATGACGTCTACTGTCTCCATTATCTCAATTGCATCCAATGGCAACATTGCTAGGCAACGTTGTATGCATGTTCCTTCTTTTAGTCTGTATAATGGCGGATATTTGTAGTCAATGGAGCTTCATCATGTGCAAGATTACTTTGGATATGATAGGAAAAATAAATTTGCACATAAAGGAAAGTATGATTGAATTGGTTGGGTTTCTGGGTTCTGCAGCCTATCCGTAAATTCCCGAGCTCTCTCTCCAATTTTAACAAAAATATCAGCCCAAGACAGTGTAAACAGCATTAATGAATTTGACTAAGCTTATATATATATTCTATCTAAAGTAAATAAAACCATGCAATTTTAATGATACATGGATCTACTGATATTTGTACTGCAAGGTCATCCATTTTTTTTATTTAGACAAATTTCTTCATGGTGGTAACCTGGTAACTCATGCCATGAGCAGCCAGCAGATATACAGTTGCAAACATACAATACTCAATACAATAGTCATCGAGGATGATGCCAACATGATTAGTGTCACACAAACACTTAATCATTTTAACTTCAACTTTAAGGTTTGTTTTTTTATTTTTTGACTTGTCTTTTTCCCTTCTAAGCTTAATTCAGCCTTCAGTTCTTCAATTTATAATTTTTGACATTTTGTCTAGACTACTCTTGACTTTGGCAAAAGAGACTTATTGGAGCATACAGGTTGCCATTGGCATTGCAACGAATTCGACATCACAATGTATGTTACCATAACAACCAACACCAGAAGGTCACTGACCACTCATCGTTATGGCCCCTAGTCATGCAGACAATCCACGGCCACGGCTCCACGTCAAGCTAGACTCGAGACTCAACGGCTCAAGCCAGTGACCCTTTATCCTCCACATATCCTTGACAGCTTCCAAACGAAACCCGCAATGTATGCACCTTTCAGAGCCATTGACACATTGCGATGGTTCTCGAAACACGACCAATACACAAAATAGCCATTAAACTGTGTAAATATTCCCGAGACATACCTACCCAAACGGATGTTTAGAGTCTGCCGGCGAGTTTGTCCCACCGGTCTTCGTCTTACCACGCTACTTCAAAATGGCCACCGCGGGTGCACCTGGAAGTGACCTCAACCGACCTGATTTTGACATAACAAGGTCAACTTTGACGTATCACCGGCGAGCTGCTGATTGGGCGGCCTCACGGGCACCTGCGCATGACACGAGGCGCGCTCCTTTGGAACGGTCCATTTTGCTCTCCAGGGGATGAAGGCTTCAAAACGGTGCCTTGAAATTGTATATTTGAGAATAAATAGATTGTTTTACGATTTTACTTTCATAGTCACGACACAGCTGCAATAAAGGTGACGTTATGATGACTTCATTCCAATTTAAACGTTTATGATGCGGTTATTAAAGCTCGCACGGCCTTGATACCCCCTGCTCTCCCCCCCAGAAAGTTCTCTTTATTAGCACGACCTCACCGGGACAGGCTGTGCATTGGTGCCAGATCGCGTACATGTGAGAAGGATGGCTGGAAGTATTGTGAAGTTCTCCAAATTCTTGGCCCAGGCTGCCGTGAAGCAACAAAATGTCGTTGTTCCGGTGGCCACGAATGCGATACATAGCAGAAAATGTAAGTTCATGCTATAGTTTGCCTCCCATTTGTATATTTAGTCTGTGGGATTTAGTGTTCGCGGCTTCCAATTCAATGTCAACCAATGACATGTGCTTTCCCCATTCCCTTTTTTTAATGTTGACCTGTCGAAGACTGGGGAGCATTTGTCATGTTTTGTTGAATGAAATGAATTACTGAAGTGTAGAATATGGGATTTCTGTAAATCATGCCCATATATGCGCCATTGATTTTAATTTTTATGGTAAGCTTATGATGTTATGTGATGGTACGTGTGGACAGTCACAAGCATTACCAATGCCAGAGCTGGCCAGGCAGTGGCAGTGATAGTTCCATCTCCGAAACCTAGTGGCTCCGCACGCTCCGCCCAGCACGCACACGGCACAGACCAAAGTGTCACAAACTTGATAGTGTCAGTGACAGGACAAGTTCATACAGCCTTCATGCCGCTCGTTTGTCCTTTTGACTTTACCAGAGCTGGCCTTTATAGTGGGAGCCTGTGACTGTGAGTGATAAAGTGGCCTGTCCTATGCCTGGCTATGTTTGACTGTACTGTAGTCAAATGAGGAACTGAACGCGGCACTGTGCCTGTCTCAGTGAATGAGCATTGGTGACTAAGTTGTTAATGATTGCATTTTAAATTTAAAGCATATAATTAGAATTTGAGGCAACATGTTTGCTTAAAGTTGCATAACGAGCTCATTCCCGCCAAAACAAATCAAAATATAAATAAGAATCAGTCCTTGAATCATTTAAGATTTCTTTTGTCTTATCTTCCACGAAGGCCAGACTACCAAATAGAGTCTCTAGGGCCTTGACTGTGATATCAATTTTAATTTAAGTTTTCATTTTAGTGGTAAACGTCATCAGTTTGTATGCTAGCTTTGTGATGCTTTGTTATAAGTAGCAGTGCCGCGGCAGACTTCTGCAATATAGCAGAATTGACACGTTTGCCACATCACAGCCGAAACGGCGATGCTTATCAGGTTTCTGAATTGATGGAAAGAAACAATCTACTTTTCTACAAATTTTGATAATAATTTTTGTTTGGACTTAGTTTCGGCGGGAAAGAGCTTGATATGCAACTTTAATATTAGTATAATTATCAACATATATTATGATTAGACAAGATCTATGTCTAAATTAAATTAATATTATTTACACATTTATGTCATGAGTGGATAAATGTAAATTATAGTTCATAGCAATACTTATTACAGTTTTGAAGTAGACAAATATATCTAAATTTATGGAGGGAGCCTTCCTGGCTCAGTTGGTAAGCAAGTTGAGCTAATTTAGCTGTAATTTAGCAGATCTTATAGATATTCTTCCCTTGACCATTGCATCTGGTATATCTGCACCATATTTCATCTAACCCTGCCTTTTAGCTCAGTGTAACCTAAATTTAAGCCATAAAAAGGTACCTAAGCACTGAACATCACATTTCTGAAAATGAAAGCAATTTCCATAATACTTATATATACTGGCAGCATATCTTACATATTAGTTGAGAGTCTGGTTGTTTTGCCAGAACTTAGAGCACTACAATAGCATTGATCCTGGAGTATAACATTTTTTAGGCATGATAACACAATCAGCAGAAGACTCTTAAGTGAGCAAATGATTGTATGTCAGGGGCTCTTATTGACTGAGGGCTTATCTTGGCTAAGGGTCAAACATAGGTGTAAAGCATTCACTAACAGTCTTCTACTCAGCAGCGAATGATATACCAAATGCCTCATCAGCTAATATACAACAGCATTGCATAGTGCTGCAATTACAATTCTTCTTCAGAAGATTGAACAGCATTAAAAAATATACATGTATATATTGTAATGTGGAAAAAGGATACATTTAGCTAAAAGTTGCAATGTAATATTTGACATGAAATAAGAAAATCTCCTAAGGAGGTGGTGATATTATATCAGTGATTATGATTATGGTACACATCCTGCATCATTTGTTGCACAAAAATTTCCATATAGGTCTAGGTGCTAAGTATCAGAAATTATTGTACCATCACTTACGTATGTTTTGGGACACCCAAAAAATAATTACAAACCTGGGTGTTCCAAAAGATAGTCAAAAAAATTGATTAATTTTGCAGCTGTTCCAAAACTTTGATACTTTTTTTTTTGGGTGGGGTGGGTGGGGGGGTGGTAAAGCGTAGGGGGCTTGTACGATCAGTGACTCCAAAAGCTTCCGTGGCCGTAGCCACCACAGGATGCGTGTAAGGGGCAGGGTGGGTAAGGTCAGCACACAGTATTTGGCTTCCTTGCTTCCTGTCAAACAAAGCCTGGCACGAGTGTAAAGGGATCAGTCGAGAAGGAGGGGGGAGGTGTCACAAACTTAGCCTCTTCGTCACCGCAGGCACTTGGCGAGAAGAGAGGAATGGCCCTCCTCTGACGACGAGGGTGGGGTGGGCAGCAGTTGGAATGGGGATTACTGTCAGTCAACCAGCTCTGATGGGGAGAAGAGAAGCGGAGAAATGTGCGTCACATGGCTAGGCAGGGGTGGAGGGTGGTGCAAACAGAGCAGTCAGACAGCGCAGAAATAAAACAATGTTTGCGAGTCGGGTGGAAGGGGGTGCAGGGAGTTGGGAGGGTGTTGGATCAGAGGTTGATACACCCTTATTGAGACGGATTTCAATGTTATATGTCTTATATCTTCACGGCCGCGACCTAAGTAAATAGATCTATTTCTGGAAAATTAGGGTGTACTAAAACATTGATACCAAAAAATTACCCACCATCTGTGGTGTACTAAAACATACAGCCACAAAAAATAATTATTTTTCCAAAATTGGGGATGTTCCAAAACATAGGGACATTTTTGGTGTTCCAAAACATATGTAAATGACGGTATATGTAATTATTTAAGGGGTTTTCTTCAATTAAAATAACATACAGACTACACAATATTTAATTTTAATTAATGTTCCATTATTTTTTGGATGTCCAATAAGTTTAAGGAGCTCTGGAACCTTGGGACTGGCATACCCATGAGAATCACTTGAGGAGATTTTTTTTTATTCCCTTGGAACAAGGGAATGATACCTTAGAACAAGGGAATGATTTTTTGTGAAGATACTAATGGTACATATCAGGTAATAAATTACATTAGTGTTTCTAAAAGTCACCTGGCTTTTATTTCATCAAAACACCCCATTTTAATTTCAGCCAATAGAAGCGGCAAATTTCACAGATGGTACTTTGGATATAATTTACGAAAAACTGCATTTTGTCTCTAACATTGTGTTATTTTATTACACATTTTTCAAAGTACTGGCATTGATTACAACATATACCGGTACCTGCGGATAAGGCAAAGCATCATGGCATTGCAAATAAAGTATATGTTAATAATGGAACTGCTGTATTTTAGCATTTACTTGGATGTTTCAGATGGCACCGAGTCCAGGATTAAGGTTGCCAAGCCTGTTGTAGAGCTTGATGGAGATGAAATGACCCGAATTATCTGGGCAGCCATCAAGGAAAAGGTAATTGTGAATTGCTTTTGCCAATAGTAATATACAAATTATATCGCCTTTAAATTGTATTATTAAATTAAAATCTTAAATCTATATTTGATCCTGCTCTTTAATGGTATGAAAATGTGAGTGATAATTTAGAAGTAGCCGTACCAATTATGTTGATATCATTTAGCTAACATTGTTTACTGTGGGAGTTGACTTTATATATAGATATATATATGAGGTGTTCCGCTGTTGCAGCTGATCTTCCCCTACCTGGATGTGGAGTGCCTCTACTATGATCTCGGACTGCCGCACCGGGACGCCACCAATGACCAGGTCACCATCGACTCTGCTGAAGCGATCTTGAAACACAATGTGGGCATCAAGTGTGCCACGATCACTCCTGATGAGGAGCGTGTTGAGGGTGGGTCTCTCACAATAGTATGGCTGCATCGTTAACACCCATACTTACTAGTAGCTAGGCCAAGCTTGGTTGCGGCATCAATCCGCGATCCGAGGCGAGCCGTCTGTGTATGAAGCAGATTTATTTTATTTTTTCTAAAAAGTGTATTTCACAAAACAAGCAGATATTATACCTGAGCAATTATTACTCCTATATTCCATAACGTTGTATGTCACTGGCAAAAACGCTGTGCTGGCAGTGCCGATGCATCTTATACAATCACTTATGTTGGCAGAATTCAAGCTGAAGAAGATGTGGTTGAGTCCCAACGGCACAATCAGAAATATCTTGGGCGGCACAGTGTTTCGGGAGCCCATCATCTGCAAGACGATTCCTCGCTTGATCCCTGGCTGGACCCAATCTATCGTCATTGGCAGACACGCTTATGGAGACCAGGTAAGACTTGGTCCTCGAGGCTGTATCAGTGCACCATGAAATTTAAGCTAATCCAAGTGGACATTTTTTCTTCCATAACTAAATGCAGATTACAACAAGTTCCTCAATTCCTATCGCAGTTTTTTTAAACATTAAAGAGTTGAGAGAGGGTCCCATTTCCTTGCAAAGTTGGAGATTTTGGACATGTACTGTTTAATTTAATTTTTAAAATTCAGAACTATATCCATTTATGTTTCTTGGTTATTAAAAATACGTGATTATTATAGTTAATGAGTTTGCTGTATAAGGTCTTCGTTCACCCAATAAGCATGAAAATTAACTGGCAAGTATATATTGCATAACTCATTTGATCATGGTAGACTTGATCCCACCTGAATCTCAGGACGGTGGAGACGCTACATCTTTCAGTTGTTAAACTATATGGGGTCTAACTAGATAACTCATTCAGCCTTGGGAGCCTACCATTACATTATCTCAAGCTGTTGTTAATTGTGTCTTGGGGATTTGGCATAAGACTGGATACGATGCACATGTGGTGTAGTTATCAGAAACATGCTTCCGTTTTATGATATTGAACTTTTTACCTATAAAAAATGTTTTTACCTATAAATAAGTCTACAAGTACAATTTTTCTTCATTTTATCATTCATGCTCTTCAACAGAAGCCTTCTCATTGTCGGAAATCTTGCCGTTCTCGTACCTATGTAATAAGAATGTTCTCTCCTGGCCATCAGTACAAGGCTACCGACTTCGTGGCCCCTGGACCTGGCAAGTTCACAATGACCTTCACGCCAGCGGACGGCAGCGCCACACAGAACTTCGACGTCTTTAACTTCAAGGATGGCGGCGGAGTGGGCATGGGCATGTACAACACAGACGAGGTGAGATACATCACTTTTGCTTCCAAATGGGAACTTGAAATTTTGTCGGAAGGAAGTCAATAAAATTATTGCATAATGTACTGAGACGTATTTGGAATTTCACTGATGACGTGGCAAAAAGGTAACCGGTAAAATTAACTTTGGGCAAGATGTTAATTGTATCCTGCTGAAAAAATATATATTTCATAAAATCTGCAGTGAATTGTGTACACTGTATTCTTGACAAAAAACTCTCATGAATAATAGCAAAAGTATCTTTATCAGAGGGGTTTGTAGGACTTAACGTTATTCATATGTACTCAAATGTGGCCTCTAGCTCAATTTCCCTAATTTCTTTATTTATTTATTGGAGCTTTATTATGACATGTGCCTTTAACGTTATATTCTTTCTACATGTCAGTCGATCACTGGCTTCGCCCACAGCTGCTTCCAGTTCACCCTGAAGAAGAAATGGCCGCTTTACCTGAGCACTAAGAACACCATCCTCAAGAGATATGACGGTCGATTCAAGGACATCTTCCAGGAGATCTACGAGAGGTAAGTGGTGCTTCTTCCCTTTGTGCATGTTTCATCTGCCTGCACCATTTCCTTCTCTGCTCATTGTGGCACCCAAAAGTGGCAGAAAACACCACCATTTCTCTTATTTGCGATTCTTCTCTCTGTAGCACATATCGGAAAGACTCACTGAGAAAATGAGATTGGCGTTAAAACCCAATTAAATCTTAACCACAATGTGGCATTCTATTCCCTTTACCCTTGGTCGCCCTAGATCAGTTCATAAGCAGGGTCAACAGTTAATGGGTTTTGAATCCTGGCCCCCGCATGTTCAAATGCTCGAATCCCCGTTCATTGTGCAGAGGTTTCTTGTTTCCAATCTACCTTTTGTGCACACAGACGAGAAAATGCCAACATTTAACCTTTTTCTCTGCAGCACATACCGAAAGGACTTCGAGGCAGCCGGTGTCTGGTACGAGCACCGCCTGATTGACGACATGGTGGCCCAGGGACTCAAGTCCAACGGCGGCTTTGTCTGGGCTTGCAAGAACTACGACGGTGACGTCCAGTCCGATGTCGTCGCACAGGGTAAGCATCAGCTATGACGTCAGGCGTTGCTTTTAATTGGGTCGTCAGACTTGGGCCTGCTTTTAACTGACGTCACACATGGGTCTAGACTTCAATTGGGACGTCATATGTTGGCCTGCTTATTAATTGTGACGTCAGATATGAGTATATGGACTTTAACCGTGACGTCTTTTTAGAATGCCAGGCACACATTAATACACTACTGTTATAGTACCCTACTCAAGGCGTATCTCAGTAACTCCTCTATCCTTAATTCCCTTTGTCGCGATATAACCTTAGAGGTTATTAGAAACTGAAACCCAACTGGAAAAATTAACTAACCCCCCCCTCCCCCCCACCCTTACCTTCGTCCTCTGCCAGGTTACGGCTCCCTGGGCCTGATGACCTCCGTGCTGATGTGCCCGGACGGCAAGACGATCGAGGCGGAGGCCGCCCACGGCACGGTGACGCGCCACTACCGCGAGCACCAGAAGGGAAACCCGACTAGTACCAACCCCGTCGCCAGCATCTTCGCCTGGACCCGCGGCTTCGAGCACCGCGCCATGCTGGACGGTAACTCCCAGCTGACCCGCTGGTGCCAGACCATGGAGAAAGCGTGCGTCGACACCGTCGACTCTGGCAAGATGACCAAGGATCTCGCCGGATGCATCTACGGCATCAAGAAGTGAGTGGACCGGCGCTTTGCTAAATTGCCATTTGTTTCAGCATAGCTCACGTAGCACCCTCGCCAGCCATTTGTTCAATAACCCATCTCGTGGGCTCTGACATGGAAGATCGATCTTTGCATTGGTGGCTTCATAACCCGTCCGGTTCAGGTTCGGGTTCGAGCCCCTCCTGTGCACATGTCTGTTTGCGCAAGACAAAGTCTTTCTTCGCAAAGAGTAAGGGTTACTCCGGGAGATAGGACTCTTCGCAAAGAGTAAGGGTTACTCCGGGAGATAGGACTCTTCGCAAAGAGTAAGGGTTACTCCGGGAGATAGGACTCTTCGTAAAAAGTAAGGGTTACTCCGGGAGATAGGACTCTTTCGCAAAGAATAAGGGTTACTCCGGGAGATAGGACTTCGCAAAGAGTAAAGGTTACTCCGGGAGATAGGACTTTGCAAAAAGTAAGGGTTACTCCGGGAGATAGGATTCCTCGCAAAGAGTAAGGGTTACTCCGGGAGATAGGAATCTTTGCAAAGAGTAAGGGTTACTCCGGGAGAAAGGACTCTTCGCAAAGAGTAAGGGTTACTCCGGGAGATAGGACTTTGCAAAAAGTAAGGGTTACTCCGGGAGATAGGATTCCTCGCAAAGAGTAAGAGTTACTCCGGGAGATAGGAATCTTCGCAAAGAGTAAGGGTTACTCCGGGAGATAGGACTCTTCGCAAAAAGTAAGGGTTACTCCAGGAGATAGGACTCTTCGCAAAGAGTAAGGGTTACTCCGGGAGATAGGACTTCGCAAAGAGTAGTGGTTACTCCGGGAGATAGGACTCTTCGCAAAGAGTAAGGGTTACTCCGGGAGATAGGACTCTTCGCAAAGAGTAAGGGTTACTCCGGGAGATAGGACTCTTCGCAAAGAGTAAGGGTTACTCCGGGAGATAGGACTTTTCGCAAAAAGTAAGGTTTACTCCGGGAGATAGGACTCTTCACAAAAAGTAAGGGTTACCCCGGGGGATAGGACTCTTCGCAAAGAGTAAGGGTTACTCCGGGAGATAGGACTCCTCGCAAAGAGTAAGGGTTACTCCGGGAGATAGGACTTCGCAAAGAGTAAGGGTTACTCCGGGAGATAGGACTCTTCACAAAAAGTAAGGGTTACCCCGGGAGATAGGACTCTTCGCAAAGAGTAAGGGTTACTCCGGGAGATAGGACTCCTCGCAAAGAGTAAGGGTTACTCCGGGAGATAGGACTTGGCAAAGAGTAAGGGTTACTCCGGGAGATAGGACTCTATCCATCTCGATTCTTCCCATTGTCGCGATATGACAGATGGTCGAGCCTCCTGTCAAAACCAATCGTATATCTTATTGACTCGGAGCGGCCTATCTCTGTTTGGAGCGAAATGTTTTTTAGTAGGAAGACTGCCTCTGCCGGAGGTGGGAAATGTTTAAATTAAAAAACCGAAATCGCCAAACGTCCTGTTTCGTCGTAGCTGTCGTACTCGGGAAGACTTGCTGTTGTATTGTTGCATAATATAATTCCTCTCGGAGTGAATCCTCGTATATCACTGGATATCAAATTGTCTATCCCTGGTTGTTTCCCTTGCATTGTATATTGGGGATATTTGGGTAGAGCGTCCCGGACATTGTATATATAAAATTGATGTTTTGAAGCGAATTCGATCTGAACAAGTTAAATATTTGTTCTTTTCCAGTGTCAAGCCCGATCAGTACCTGAACACGACCGACTTCTTGGAAGCCATCAGGGAAGAGTTCGACAGGCAATGGAAGCAGTAAATACAACGATCGTCACCACTCTGCGCAAACACAAGGCTCGCCGTAACCATGGCAACTGAGCCATATCAACGAACGTGGTCACCAGGAAGCAGTTATCAATGCAACTAGAATGACGCTTGAAATCTTATCACTGGTCTCCAAGTCTTTACTTACGGTCAACAATGGTCGCTTAGTAATGGTCGGCATGGCAACATATTAAGAGACGTTGTTTAGTGACTTAAAGTGTACTTAGCCGCCTGTTTTCGGGGTGGCTCTCGAATGTGAAACCTTTTTGTGGAGGTGTGGGGTTTTGGGGTCTCTGCAGCTATAGTAAGTTATTGAATGACATATCTCGGTGAATATCGCCTGCAAGCGTGTCATATCGACTCGTCGCTGCTATTTCCCAACTTACTTCTGGGCCTCTGAACTTTACACCGGTGTTGGTGCAACTTTGCAACATCAATTTTCTTCAGGGAAACGTATATTGGCACCTGACAGCAGGGTACTACTTCATGGGCCTGCGATCAAATTTGCATCAAAGCCAGTCTCAGTTTCATTGTAGGTGTCATATTTCTAACATTGTTTGTATGCATACGTGGCAAGACCACGAAAACTACTGTACCGGTACTTAATTTAACAACTGACATTTACGTAGCTTTATCATGTATATATTATCTTTCGCCGTCTATCAATATCGTATGGGCGGTCAAAAAGGGTTAAACACATATATTGCCCGGTAAACCGGTTGCCTTAGGGTCACCCTGATTACTGCGCGTGTCGATTCACGATTACATCTCAGCATCTGACTGACGTACAATGCTCGTTTCTCGTCGCTTTCACCTTTTCTCATTTTCGAGCAGACCACATGGGGTTTGTTTCCTCTAATATTGTATAGCGCGCCGGTGATATGTCTCTTGGCAAATCTGAAATTGTGTCTGCTACCGAAGAGAGATTGGAAAAATAAATCCCAGGATCTGATAACATTTCTGCGCTTTGCTTGTCCTTTGTCGACGCACGATATAAATCTTACATTGAAAGTATGCAAAGTTTTATTCACACGCAAGGTCCAGTAAAATTGTTGATTTTAAAGAAAAATTGTGCTTACAGAATAAGGTTACCGACCTACTTTCCAAAACCACATTTTTCGCACTGAACCAAGATCTGATAAGATTATCACCTGTATAAGTAAACATCTTCTCAGTGAGTACTATCCCAACTCCTTGATCGTCATTTTTTATGTCTTGTGTTCTCTTGACCGAGGCGGTCAAGAGTTCTCAGCTGATAAGCAGCTATTTCTGGAAGGGGTATGGCGTGTGTCAGGCCACCGTAAGAGAAAGATAAGAAAGATATGTCGAGATGACTTCATGTACGATGACAGAGCCACTGGCGTCCGGTAACCAGAGTTCTCTGCACGTCTCTTCATCTCGGCGGAGTGCTAGCATTCAAAGACGGAGTTTTATATGCTCCCGAGGTCTAAAAAATAGTCTTGTGTTCTTGCACCGGTAGTTTTTTTTCCCCATGCCGTGGACCCGTGTCGCAAACAGTTGCTCAAAACACTTGGAAGGTCATTTCCGGCGCATTATGTGACCTTCAGGGTCGGACGGCTTCTCACAGCCTTCATATTTGTTACGTCACGTTGGACTTAACATGTAGAGTCGGAACCCAGAGTGTGCGAGGGCCAGACCAATGTCTGCGATTGACAAAGACAAAGTATATGGAGGTTAGTTGCTTAAACACTTTCGATACCAACTGAAATATGTAGTGAAGGGGGGCAATTTTTAGAAAACGGCACACTGGGAGAAATTGCAGATTTCTGTTCAGAGGATTGAAGGAAAAAAACACGAAACCCATACCCCCCAGCCCCGGTAGGGCTGTAAAGTGCCATCGAGACCTGGGAGTATACATACCATGTCTTATAATATGCCTGTATATGTTGGCAAGGAACGTCTACTGGCCGGAGCATCGAAAATATAAATATGTATCAATCGCCTGAAAGTCTGACGTACATTACGAACCGGAAACCTGGGTTCATATTACGCTTTTGTCTATTTTGTCTTTCAGTGGGTGAAATTGGAACATGTATCTATTACATATTGCCATGGCATGGTATTAGAGACATATATATATCGATCGACTGTATGAAAACTGCGCACATTATACATTATGATACCTGGCCAAAATATCACAATAACTATGCAAACGACAATTTCATACTCGTATGTACGCCATAAATTCGTTAACTAAATCGCGTCTGGATTCTGTAGATCTCTGTAGAATATGGCATAATGGGTGTTGGCAGACCTGGTAATGATCAAATAAAAATAAACGTTGAAATTACGCCACCCGCACTCGCCCTGTGAACAAACCACCGGCATATATAAATATTCCATATATTTGTTGTTGTCATATTTCGCTAAACCGGGCCCAGAAGTATCCCTAAGCGATTTTACAGTGTAAAGCTAGATCCTAAGCACTTACAGTGTAAAGCACCCTTGCCAAGAGCACCTTAAATGGCCATTACGAGAGAGCCGCCAAGGAGAACTACTCGTGTTTACCAGTCCTCTCACGCGCTGGGTAAAACTGCCAAGCCCCATACACGAGCACGTGTGTTCCCCAATCAGTTAATTCCCGAAGCCAATATATGGGACACCGATAGGAATTACGTAGAAGCCTATATATCCATCTATTGTCGTTTTTAACCCACGGATGGCAATTGTTGGACAAGTGTTTTCCACGGTTGAAATACGTTTATATCTAAATACTGACCACAAATAAACTGAAGAAATTAATATATTGGGACACATTATCTGCCTATGTGTGAAAAGTAACTACGCGAAATAGATATTTAAAACACGGCAGCGATACCCGAAAAAGTTTTTTTATGATGTACTACAAAAAAAAAGAAAAAAAAAAGTGGCTTAATTAACATGCTGCAATAAATCGTGGTACTGCTTGTGTTGCCCGTGTAACATGCGAAAGTCCCCCCCCCACCAACGCGCAGCTGTCCGCCTTAAAGTTGCATGTGGAGTTCTTACCCGCCAAAACTAAGCCTAGGCGAAATTTAGATCAAAATTTGCAGAAAACTCGATTGTTTCATTCTATAAATTCAGAAACCTGATAAACATCGCCGTTTCGGCTGTGGTGTGGCAAACGTGTCTATCCCGGGACACCACAGAACTCGGTCGCGGCACTGCTACTTATATCAAAGCATCGCGAAGCACACAAACTGATGACGTTTACCACTAAAATAAAAACTTGTGGTAAATTGATATCACGGACAAGGCTAAGAGACACTATTTGGCAGTCTGGTATGGGTGGAGTATAGATAAAAGAAGTTTTGAATGATTCAAGGACTGATTTTCCGCATGGGGGACAATCCCGCATACCACACCAGACTTATCACGATTGGAAATAAAGAAACAGACAAATAATTATGAGATGTGTAGAAAAATAGCAAGTAACTTTATTTCTGTCGCAATAAAAAAAAATGACGTCAACCATCCATTCATGTGACGACACACGTGCGACAAGGGTAGAGGTCACATTTATTAAGCCCCACAAAAGGTTGATATCGAGATTAACGTAGTCAAATATTCACATTTTTTCGTCGGACAAAATTGGATGAAGCACGAAATATTAAAATCCCTTTCAAACTTTCCATTACACTTTCAAACCATGTTCTCATGTATCCCTTTGGTAAGCACGCAATACCTCCAAACATACCTCAAAAAGGAAATAGGATTATTAGAATGCATTTATAACGCAAAGAAAATGTAAAATTTTATATGAAAGGATACAAAAAATCCACAAAATTACACCATCAAAGCTGTACGTTCACCCAGAGAACACTAGGCTTCTTGTCTTCGTCCCCCGAAGACAAAAACGGCATCTTCAAGAGGATTTTATTAAGAAGCTTTGACGTCTAGTATGGTAAATAAGCCAGGGTACAGTACAGAACCACAGTAGTTAAATAGTTAATACTATAAACGTACTGTATTTTTGTGCTCGAATCAAGTACTATATACTCGTCATCTAGCTCGCTATATAAAAAACTTGCGTGATCTCAACGTAAAATAGACTTTGTATAAACCCAATGTACTTGGGATATAGCGATTTATACGACTTACAGAGGTGTTCGGTTTATCAAGGTTCAAGTAAGGCATAACAAAATGGGACCCAGAACAAATTTTGTCATCCGATATTTTCGCAATTTGGGGTTACTCAGAACCAAGGTTAGCTCTTGTCAGCATTGAGTGAAGACAATCATATCTTATTTGACGGGGTAGATTTTTTTTTTGATTTTTTTTTAACGAAACAAAATGCGTAGATAAAAATAAAGCATTAACTATCTGCATCATGCATAGACCCAGTGATACTGTTTGCTTGGCCTGAGGAGCACTGGGTCGTACCAAAGGAAAGGAGCAAGACAATAGTCCAGACATGATTCCAAATTAACCTCACCGCTTTCAAATTGGTTACTTCATCAATGTGACTTTCGTCGGGGGGATAAGAGCTATTGAACAGGAACGACGGCTGGTCTTGCCGATGTCACGATTAGCGATGACCCCCCCCCCCCCCGTCCCTAGACCCCGGTTTCATATTCACCAACTTCAACATGCGGACTTTCTACCATTGATGCCATTTGCATGATGAATAAATCAAAAGCCGCTGTAAAATATTCCACTGTGCGCGACGGAAGTAAGCAAACGAGGACGTCCAACATAGTGCATAGTTAAATATCCCTAATCATCGACTATATACCGGAAATAGTATATATAAACTACTAAAAAAAAGAAATATACAGGCAAAGACAGGTTGCAATGGTTTGATCTCCATCTACATATGGCGAGCGATTAAAGACTACAATACACGCAATCTAAACACATGTACGCTAACTGCATGGGACTATGACATGTAGGTCTAACACGATATATACAACAACACAAGCTCGAGGAAGCACCGCTGATCGTACCCCGGGTTGCGCAAGTTTTCATTTCAACATTTCCGGTACTAAAGATATCTATCTATTTATCTATCTACACGTGGTTTTGAGTGTGCATTTTATAGTTCAGTATTAAAATAACGCCCGCATTTATACACATATATCCTTCCAGTCAATCAACTAACTACCACCTCTCGTATCCCATTTACGCTGCAATTGCCTGCGGGAGTGGCGTCCGTGGGTAATTTGATAGAAAGTCATTCTCATGAAGCCTCTGCATACGGCCGATAGATACCGTCCCAGACTCGATCCCTATTATCGCTCAAGCGCATATCATAGGAATATGACCTATTTTGTAAGGGCGATAATAGAGATAGGGTTAGAAAATTAGTATATCACTCGTATGCTCCAGAAATATGAATTAATATTAAATATTATTATAACATATGACATAAGACCTCTAAAATGCACGCCCCTTATGTAGAATAACACAGGAAGGGGCCTTCGTTTGAGGCATTTCTTTGGTACCACAGGTATCAGCCCACAACACCTTCGTTAGCAATCGGTATGCGCGACTCCAGTCGGTACATCAAACATGTCCCATCAAAATAGCACTACGCACACTGTATAAATACGGCGGTTCCGTTCCTGGCCCGTTCCAGTGAAGTTTGCAGCACTTCATTGGAAAGCACTGAAGCGTAAAATGGCCTTCTTACACCGTAGCTTCCTCCAGCAGCCAAAACAAATATACTCACGTGTTCAGCGCATACACTCAGTACCATACACCCATGTGTTCAGCGCATACACTCAGTACCATACACCCATGTGTTCAGCGCATACACTCAGTACCATACACCCATGTGTTCAGCGCATACACTCAGTACCATACACCCATGTGTACAGTGCATACACAGTATGATACCCCCATCATTCAGTCCGGTCCAAACAGTCCACTTTACAGAGTCAAACGTATGTATACACATTTACGGAGGCCTTAAAACAATACTTGCTATGCCTTTCAATAATACCAAAAGTCAGCTGACCTCAGCGAAACCGGCATTCATATCTATGATTCAATGTGGACTTCGTGCGTACTTCAGCCCAATTTGCAAAAAACTATTTCATTACAATGAAATTGTTTTCCTGAGATTCAACCTTGCTTCGTTAGAATAACACAAAAGACGCACCTATGTAATAGACGGACCTCATTTGTGAAATACCAATCATATTCGTTATCAGTGCTATTATTTATAGGAGTACTACTATTAATGTTACATTAAATCGTTATCACTAGTCTTATAAAAAGGATATAATTGGAAATGTTCCATGTCTTTGGTAAGAGTGACGACTGATCAGTGAACGAACAGGACATATTCATAAATGTTAAATGAGGTTATTTAGCATGAAAAAGGCCACCTAACGGTGATCATAATAATTTATCGCCCAAAATATGACGGCACGTTATGAAACTGCGATACCGACCAGTATCGCCTTATCAGTTTAATATAATAGCGCGAAAATAATTGGAATCCCTTCGAAACTTTTTTTCTGAACGAAGCATGGAAAGATAAACCACGGCAAGACTAGATACGATGGAAATCATAAAAAAAAATATTTGAACTATTGTACAAATTATGTTAAAACTCCAGTTACGTTCTTGCCGGCGAAGTCACATATTAATTCAAATACATGTACATACAAAATATCGCCATTACAACAACTAGGTGAACTACAAGCAAAAATTGATTGCTCCTCTACGTTCGGAATTCTGTATCAAAAATATCAGTATAAATAATACTAGGATGTTTATATTGCACCTTTGGCAGCCAGGAAAAAAATCCTGTTCACCAGCAGAGAACGCGGACATGGGTCTGTCCGGGAAGCCTCGCAGTGACCATTGCTATGATAAACTGTTACATCAGCTTGGCGTTTTTGGTTTTCTTCCCCAAATGAAGACGGATACTGACATTTACCGTTATCTATCACTCCAGAATTTAAAACAGCACCGTACGCGACTTGGTAGCAATACCGATGGCATGTCATTAAATAATACGATATATAAGTATATCCATATGTTGCATATACGTATATATCCAGTAGGCCGGATGCTTTGAGTGAGGAGCCCCGGATGTGACGTCATTACAGACAGACGTCGCACGCAGGCGCTGCATGAGAAGCACCAAAGTCAGATATATCATGTAACTCATATCCTATGTGGTCGCAAAGGGCCGCAAAGACAGCAGACGGAAGTCAAACGTGCGCTCAAATGCGCGCTCCATTCTTAAAACCTGGACAAAATCTCGTCACAAGAAGGTAGTAATTGATGTCTCATTTCCCATCCTCGCTGGAGAGCGCTGACGTCATAGAGTTCGCAGTGTCGCTGCAGTACTGTTTTGGTCTATTAATCTCCATCAACTGGTCGAAGCACTCAGATTTCCTCTTTAACATCTGTTGTTTCTGCTCGCTCTCCGCCACTTTCCGCTTCAGAGCTACAAGAACAGACGTAAGCGCTCAACATTATATTCCACAACTTCAGTATTATTTACATTTATTCCTATTTAGTCGAATTGTATTTATACATATATCAATTTATGGTTTCATAGAGATACGCATACATTTTATTTGAGACTTTAGAAAAAATATATGTACAATTGCGCTTTACCTTCTATTTCCATGTTGAGTATTTCTTTCTCATGCTCTGTTTTGGATTTGTGTTCGGCTATCCTCCATTTGAGCTTTGTAACCAGTCCCAAGTCTGACACAACCGTCGACAGTTTCGTGGCATCTGTAACATGTAAAGATGGCACGCTTGAATGAAGTAACATCGTTGATACATGTTCATTTATTTCCCCCCATGATACGCGTGTCGATACAGTAAAACTACCGAATACAAACCAGATGTCATAACGCCACGATGGATACTTGCTTAAGGTTGGAACAATGTTTCTACTCGCCCTCTCTATGTGTCACTACGTAAACTTCAAGATTCTAGGGTACAATATTAAAAAACTGAAAGGACCGGTCCCACATGCGTTCCAGTCAGATAGGATATGGGGATAGTTTCACAAACAGTACAAACTCGTGTGATCTTGCACATATATTAATTTACGACCTTTCCTCATTTTACGAGCAACGGGAATAAACATTATAGATCTACAGTCATCATGGGGAAGGAGCCATCTCCGTGCAATTTATTTTCCGCCAATATTATTAAAATATGTTTGCCATATATTTATGATTTTTCGTTGTTGCTCTTCGGCCTGGTATTTGTAATTTATGAACTTTACGGGCGAAAGTTACGAGATGTTAGTGAAATAGTATTAGCCTAAATGGCTTCCACCCACCGTCATGGCGGATGCCCTCCTTGACCATATCCATCTTGATGCAGTCAACGGAATGTTTGATGTCACGCACAAACTCGTCCAGGAGGCCGAGTTCTTTGATACCTTGCCAAAAACTAATGCTGTCTAAAAGGCACACGAAAAGAATAAGAATTAATGACAATTTATTACGAAACCAGATTAATTTCGTAACAACGCCATTTCATAGCAGTTAGACGCTAATATTTCCAAAACGCGATTTATCGTCTAGGCTTAGAGAATGTTATTATGGAAGATGGGTTAGGCGAGGAATCGGTCGTTGATGGTTTACCATCGTACTACAGCGCTTCATCGTCTAGACTTAGAGAAATACCATGACGCCATCGTCCAAGCGTCGATGGGTTTGTAAAGGTAATCGCTACACGGGCGGCTTCAAATAGCCTATGGCGTTACCTTCTAAAAGATTTTCCGTGTTGGGGAATTCGGACACCATTTTGACGACCTCGAGAACGTTAGTCTGCGGAGGTTCCTGTGACGTTCTCTCCTTGCCGTTGACTAAGTACGGCGCCGCCACCCCCGTGACGGAGCCCTGACCACTCGAGTTGACGCGGCGATAGGACGGGTTCGAGGGCTTCCGTCGGTGAATCTTTCTCATGGCTTTGGCCACGCCGTCCGTATTGCCGTTACCGTGAGCGGCGGGGTGCGAGTTCTGCTCCACCACACCCCAATGGGGCTCAGCTTTGATGACGAGATTTTGGGGCAGCATGTTATCATCGTCCGGCTCTTGTTGAGCGTGGTTAGCGCTGACTGGTACCGGCGAGGGGAACACGACTTGGCCCAAGCCGCCTTTGCTGTGGGCGCTCAGGGAGAGCCTGGGGGCACAATCGGGAGCAGGGCTGAGATCAGGCTCGGATGGACTGCTGCAGGGGTCGGAGGACTCGCCCTGGACTTGCCGCAGTATTGTGTAAGCGGGATCGCTCAGGTTGTTGACTAGGGGCACCAGCGTAGGGGGCAAGTCCCAGGAGGCCTCATTGGCCGCCTTAAGGCTCTCGATTTTGATGTCATATTTGCTCGGGCCCCCATTTCTCGATGCGCAACGCCCACTGCAAACATCTTCATGACGGTAGAAGTCCAATTCACCTCTGTCCATTCGTTTCCTGTCAATGAAAATTAATAGT
Organism: Arenicola marina; assembly: GCA_964019135.1. Lineage (NCBI taxonomy): Eukaryota > Metazoa > Annelida > Polychaeta > Arenicolidae > Arenicola > Arenicola marina. Next base: position 15,098,961 of record OZ025256.1, on the reverse strand, counting down.
TGAGAAGACATGCGTAAAGTACAAGACATGGATATCATATATGACGTAGTGTCATCTCTACCAAGTCAAAAAAGGTCTATTGCATTATGGCTACTTGACACACAGGGACTTTCTTACGCAGGCATGTATACTGTAGCTATAAAATAAAGACAAATAAGTTTTGCCTTACAATGGCAATATATACAAGTTTTGGCCACACTATCTAAGCAATTGTGATTACCAGTAATGGAAAAGATAACAGCTCACGTCCACTAAACATTTTTTATTTCATAACAATACTCACCTAATCGATTTGCCATCAACCCGAATTGCATTTTTCCAATCTTTTAATTTCTCCTTTTCGCCCAAAATGCAGAAAGCCTTGGGAGTGACCATCTCTCCTTCTTCTGTTTCTAAACATTTTTGGTGTATTCCAGGACACATGAACTTGTTATGGTGAAGTCTGCCAACAATATTGCCACAGCTGACAGGGATCAACTCTCCCTCTGCATCATCACCGGAATTCTAAGGGGAAGAAAATATATGTGTGATAATGACATTTGGTAATTGGTCAGAGTAATGAGGGATAAACTTGTTCATAGTGTTTGAGGACTGCAAATATTACTGATCCAGATGAAACATTGTCTTCATAAGCTGCAAAACTTTGCAATGTTAGTGAAAAATGACATATAAAAATGCCAGTACAGTGGTCCCTGCATTATACGACTTCTGTTCTGCCAGCCCGAAAAGACTGCATAATGGAGGGAGTCGTATAATAGAGGGATGCCCCAAGATGAGTAGTATAGAGCCATCCATTGAAAGCAGAGAAATCATGACAAAATAGATCCACTAGATGTGTGTACCATATATGATGTAGCTAAGATCATGCAAAGGCATGGAACAGGGAATATCAAACTCCAACTGGTTAAAAAATAACATTGAAAATACCAAAGCCACCACTGCAATACTGCAGGTTAGCCCACTGATCCAGAGTTGACACGACCTGCTCTATAGGGAGAGGGAGAGTTAAAGGGAAGCCCATTACCAGGGATTAATAGCCGGAGTGCAGCCAGGGCTTGGCTGGTGGGGTGGGGGGAAGGAATCCTAAGTGGATGGCGTGGGGGAGGGGGGCAAGAGGGGCTTGTGCTCCCAAGTCATGAAGAATAGATTTTTTTATTCCCAGGTCAAGAAGAATTTAAAGGAGAAGTCTCTGTATACAGTGGAAGATGTGGATACATGATATAAATTGGCCTTTTTTCCAATTCACAGTTATTTAATATTAAAATTCCCAGTTCACGATTAATAAAAAGCATCAATCACAGCTGACAGCTAATCTCCCATTCCCAGTTCATGAATAATTATTTTCCACACTGCCAGTTCACGAAAAATTATTTTCCTCATTTCCAGTTCATGGTGAAATGAAAAGCCCGTTCCAGAAGAATGGAAATACCCCTTGCCCCCCCCCCCCCCCCCAACCCCCCATGGCTACTCATACAGCATATTTTTCTATAGAAACAAAAAATAATTTGACTGGAAAGGACATATTTATATTCTAAATATTTTTTTTATTAACTTTTTCTTTCCCAAAACTTATTTAAAAACAAATTGTAATGTAAGTGAAAAATTGCTGTATGAGCAGCTATTGTAGATTGTTTCAATGGAAATAATGTATCTATATTCAGAGTCAGCTGAAGTGAAGGACTCATATAACCACTAATGAAGGGTTGACACTAATCCAACCTTAGTCTGTAAGTGTATGTGCTGCATGAGGTATTTAGCCTAGCAGTACATCAGTGCATGCTCAATGCTAGCTCAATGTCAACATGGTTATGGCTGAAGGATCACAACTCATTGTAGGCTATAATTAAGTCCAAGCCTACAATAGAAATTAAGCAGAATAGTATCAGTCCACATAAGCTGACACCAGGGTTACCAGGCCTGTCTCTTTTATGTCACAGGGTTGCTGCACACATGCTGCTTAGACTAAGGCAGGCCTGGTTAACACCAGGGACACAGTGGCAGTGAATGGGATGATCTGAGGTACACGCCTATACCAGCAAACTAGCCAAAGCAGTTGCCTTGTTGACAACTGCCCTGCAATACAGAGTGCAGTGGTGGGAAGAAAGGCAGTGAAGGGAAGAAATCCTAAGTGGATGGCGCGGGGTGGGGGCGGGGCCGCGTCCCGCATGCTGTCGACTTCAGCCCAGCCCGCCGCCCGGCTGGGCCAGGCCGCCTGAGCCGCAAGGGTCCCATGGCCATGCAGCGCGTGAATCACGTGAGCTGCCCCCCACGCAGCGGCGGTAGCTGACTGGGCCAAGCGGTACCGCTCGACGCGAACAAAGGAAACGTCAACGTGGTACGAATGAAAAGCCCTCCTGCTAAACGACAGCTTCCCCCTTCTCAATTTTAAACTGTCCCATCGACAGTGTCACGATTTGTCAAAATAATAGACTCGAAACGAGTTACGTAGCGCAGAATTCCCGAATTTCGCTTGCCGCTCTCCGCTTGCTTGCGTCAACTTTGTGGCTCGTAGCAATGAGTCACACTCACAGGCCCAAAATGACGGAACCCGACGCGTTGAGACGTGAGGTTGACGTTACAAAAACTAATCTGTTTCACTTACCTCCGACATACTTGTGTATTATTTTGATTCTATGTCCGTTGTGGAATGGTTGGTTTAGGTCTCTGGGGGTAAAATAGCTGCACGACGTCACAAAAACGTGAGTTTGTGCAGACGAAGTTCACATGAGCCCCCGATTGAATCGACCAGTGTTTTCCTTCATGACGTCATCACGGAAATGAGATTTGAACGAGATCACACGAGATCTAAACATAGCGCTCTCGCGGAGTGAATTCGGCCCAGAATATATTCGGCCAAATTATTTCGTCCCAATGACAATTCGCATTAACCACGTTTGAACCGCGCTAACTGTACTCATTTTCTGTCCCCGGGTCCCCACCACTATCATTCACCATCTCTGTAGTTACCGGGTGAGGCAGAGACAAAAGCGAAAAGGGTTAAGAAGAATAAACTTGCATAAATTTATCCTCTTAAATTAATTAGGCCGATTCTAGCTAAGCTTACTAGACGTGCAAATCAAACTCTTTTGAGCCGCGTCCAAGTTTTGGCCGCCTAAATTAACAAAGAGATCTAAGACCTAACTTACAATTTTTAACAAGACTTTAACCTAATTATCAGAATACGTTCCTCCACCGACAACTGTTATGTTCTTAAATTAATGTGTCGGGGGATGCAATCGACGGATTTTTCGAGTCCAGGATTTTATTAGTTAAGGCGAGAATAAACAAGTGGATTTATGTTATACTGTGAGTTCAGTTTAACGCTAATATATATTTATTATGTTCGTCTACAGAATAAACATTAAAGAATTACTAGACAGTACCTCGAAAGTTGAGGATTAGCACTCGCTGGGATCGGCCGCACGTGATTGCGTGGACGGACGGGTCTGGTTACGAAATGGACATTTGGCTCTGGGCGATAAGGCTGAGGGCCGTATTTAGAGGAACATGATAAATAAATATGGCTGACACTACTTTGGAGCTGTGACTGAACTGGTAATAATTAACTTTTGTAGAGAGTTAAGCTATATGCCACATGTCGTTGCATGCTTTGTAACAAGAATAAAGTTGGGAAATAGTAGGTCATAGATCTATCTGTGACATAGGTAGCCTACTGTACTATACTGCAGCTGAAAATGGGCGGTGCCCGGTAGCCCTGTTGCATGCCCCTCCCTGACCCTGGCCTATCCGCTCTGGGGAGCTGGCCGGAGGGCCATGAAGCCAGTGTCGGTTGTGTTTGTTGATTTAAAAATCAGCGCCCTTCGGCCGTCGATTGCAGAAAGTACAGAAATAAACGGTCCTTATCAATTTGTCAAGTTGTTCCTCATACCTTTATAGTTCCAAGGGCAATGAGATTGAAAACAAACAAAATCCACCACTTTTTGTACTGGTGAAAGTTTTCAACAACAATTTTCAACAACTCTCCCCGCTGCCATGTCGCTGTTACATCACAGTTCTCGTCGATCTCCCGGCAGAGGGCGTTATGCTTACGCCATAGTCCTAGGAAAAATTGTGATGCGAGAAACGAGCTCCGTCTTCCCTTGGAACTATAAAGGTATGAAGAACAACTTGACAAATTGATAAGGGCCGTTTATTTCTGTACTTTCTGCAATCGACAGCCGAAGGGAGCTGATTTTTAAATCAACAATCGCAACCGACACTGGCTTCATGGCCCTCCGGCCCGCTCCCCAGAGCGGATAAGCCAGGGAGGAGCATGCAACAGGGCTATGTCACGGCCTGGCAGGATTCAGGATTTTGACTTGAAACTTGACTTCTTATGACGTAAAATCTTCGATTTTACGGCATCTTACACTACATTAGTTTATCTGTGTATGTGTATGTATGTGTATGTGTGTGCGCTCTGTAGGTCCAGCAACGCAACATTTCATTCTGTAACTTTACCCATCGATAGGTAGACAACAGGTTACGACAGGCCAATTCATCGCTCACAGGCTCGCACTAAAGTGGCAGCAGACACCAGCCTTTTTGCCAGTGAAACGCTCCTGATAGCATAAAAAATTGCAATTTCACGCTAACATCTTTGCTGTTTTCACATTTCTTTAAAACTAACATAACCACAAATCATTTGACTTAATTTGTAGCTTGCTTTTTGGGGTGGTTTCTATGAAACTAATGTACATGGTAGGGATGTAGAAACTAGAAATGTAGACCAAAACTAAATAAACAGGCAGTTTGGTTTTAGCTGTCCACCGAGCGAGATCGTTGAACCTGGGGCAAAACTAAAGAGTGATTTTACTTTTGGGATGGAGCCAACAATTGAGAGGATGCTCACTATAGCGACAGTTTTAGAGCTGCCGGATCTGAGGGGTCAATATGGATCTGAGGTATTAAATATGCCAAATATATATCTGAGGGGTCAATTTGGATATAAGGTGTAAAATCTGGATCTGAGGGGCTAAGTACATCACAAATAAAGTCAGGCAAGTCAATTGTTAAGGTCAAGTTCATTTTAGTGGACTAAAGACATAATCCAGATTTTACATTTTTTATGTCATTATGCACTTTGCCTTTAGTTAGCTTATATCATAGATCTACATGTTTGTAAACAGACAATGACTAGACCATAGGCACAATAAATCACAGAGCAATGGAAGGGAGCCATGTACTATGATGTAGTTCACCAGACCAGACCACTGACTCCAGTTGCAGATCCTCACAGAATAAATATGCAGTGCCTACCCGTCAATGACAATGTGCTTGACTAGGTTCCTGATATATCAGTATATGTATTTACAATATTTAATGCCAGTTGTACAACTGATATTTACAACCAAAGATGAATCATATTTTTAACTTTTAATATATTGAAATAATGGTTAACTTCTATCTGACCAGCTATTTAAACTAATGATACATTATATAAAGTGATTAACTATTCATTTATATATTATGATTCATATATTGACATAATAACAGATGGAAAAGATATAAATGTATATCACTTGCTCAACCCCAGCTCTCCTTTCTCACTTTATCTCCTTCACTAGCAACAGTACTAGTAGTCCATTTGTGATAATTTCCTAACCCACGGTAATAACCGCAGGCTGAAAATTACCACTTTTTGGTTGGGTACTTCACCCAGGTTCGTTTGACGACCTTTTTATTGAGCAGGAGGAAAACACAAACGACTTAGCCAGTGCTTAATTTGAGGTATTTATTTACACTATAAATAAACAACCCAAATACCACAAACAACTACACTTTAGATCATACACTCTGGAACTAAAAAATGGAGCCGGGGCCTGCAGGCTTACAATCACCTTAGCCTACAGGACCCGACCTTATTATAGGTATAAGACCCCCCTGAAATGCCAGGGGGTACTTAACACTTTATAGCTGCTAGTCCAGAGTCTTTTTCTAGTCAGATCCCAACAGGCGATCACGCCGCCGTACCTGTCGCTCCTGCTCCTTGATCCCGACTGACGCAGACCGCCTGAGGGGTTCTGGATCACCCCTGACCCCAGCACAGGGGAAATCGGGGGGGGCCCAGCCCTGCCCGCGAGTTAGACCAGCGATGTCACCGGCCTCTCCCTTGGGGCTATGGCAAGCTGCATCTAATTTATTAAGACTAAATATATGAAATATTACACATTAACCCTGCTCTTACATAGTCTGCCATGGCAATTAACACTGACTAATTTATGCAATTAGGGACAGGCCACTGAGGCTGAGCAGGCCTACCACAATACCCTCATTTCTGCTTTTATTTCGAATTACCCTCCTACCTCTATGGCTAGAGGGCTCAAGGGATGTTACTAACTTTGAAGCAGCATGTCAATGTTATATAAAAGGAAGAAATAGCTGGAGAAATCATTCTCAGCATTGTTACATTGTTCAACTCCAGTCAAAAATAGATATATAGGCAAACCTTCAGAAATTCTGGTAGTTAAAACTTAATTAAGATGATTGAAGCATGAAAGTTTGTGCTGCCACACTTGATGGAAGTAAAAATGCTTCTTCCAGTACAAGCAGCTTGAAGGTAATATTTTGTGATCTGGTGATAACAGCATTTTTTTTTTTTCTATTACAGGCCATCGTAGCAGTGTCAGACTGATCATATCTTAATATGGCCGCAATGAGTGCCTCAGCACGTGCCTCATTAGAGTTGGGAAATTTAGAAATGGAGGCAAAGTCTACAGCCAGAAAGCATGTAGCTAATCTCTTACAGGTTAGTATTACTTAGTCCCAGAACTGTCTTCTTGATAGGGTTTTAGCCAGAGTCTTACCTGCCCACTGGATAGGCAGGCATGCAGCTTCAATTGGCGGGCAGTTATAGTGATGGGCATTCAGCTGCCGTTTACCAGCCCAAAAAAGGGCCTTTTCATCACAACGTCTGAAAGAAAATTGTAGCACTCACAATTTTATTTTAAGATAAAAACTGCTGTTGTTTATTGATTTTAAAAATTGCAAGCTCGAAATGCGACAACCTGACCGACTGGCACCATGGTGTTTATTTACACCATACCAAAGTTGTGGAAATTTTAGCTGGAAAAACAAATTCTGGCTAATACCCAGCTTCTTGAATAGCTTTTTTATAACAGGGGATTTCCAGTTCAATATTGCTGGATAGTAAGTGTTGTGTAGTTTGTATATAGAAGCATAGATAGATAATAAATAATTCTCATGGGTCATTTTTGCCAATGTCAAGTAGTACACAGCCTGCATGCTGCCAATATCTGGTGGATGTTCAGGTTATGTTGGCTTAAAATATTTACTGGGGTTAGAAGTAGCATTATTACCATTACATGTGTAATATGCTATAGAATTACATGTAAGCATATTTCTCTTTTCACGCTGTGTTTATAGAAATTTATATTATGTTTTTTAGCGCCCAGATCAACTGGAAAAGGTAGAAGCAATAAGAAAGCGAGTATCAAGGAAAAAGGTTTGTTAATGCAGGTCATTGGGACATCCCTCTTAATTAAGAGTGTTACTGTATAAAAAAATTGTTATCACATTGTGCTTGTGTGTGTCTAATTACCAGTATTCATGAGTTATTTCTGAAACATTTGTTATTCATTCAGTTTTCAATATTTTGGCATTACATTGTGAGCTAGGGTTATATTAAAGCCGTTAAGGTATTTTGTCATTAGCTGACATGGTATGATAACATATATATGTGTATGCCTTTGTGTTGCAATCAACCAAAGCAAAAAATTACAGTGTATGTCATGTGTACATAATTATATCTGTTGTAAATATGGGCCTAGTTAGACAGTTAAGTAAGAAATTCAATGCTTGTAAAGTTAGTTCTCAAGTGCCTATCCTATTTTTTGGTGTGCGTTGTGTCTAGCATATTTAGCATTCATGGTGTATATAAAATATAAGTATAATAAGTTTTCATTATTCCAAACCTGTATTGCTGAAAACATTTTGGTGCTATCTGTATGTGAATGCATTATAAATACAATAAACCAGTGGTCACTATGGACAACGTCAATACTCTTCCTGATTGCAGAAATAATGCGCTTGATTATTGTTGAAATCTGTCCATAAATGGATGTATGTGTCCTCTGTCTGTGTTTGCATAGGCCAACATGTTTATTTTTGACAGGCTTCGGTCGAGGCAATGTTGAAGACTGCTGTGCAGTCCCAACTGGATGGCGTCCGGACGGGCATGAACCAATTACAGAATGCACTCAGAGATATCAAAGAAATCAAACAAAGGTTGGAATCTAGCTTAATTGCTTGCTTCAGCCCTTGTACCAACAACTACATACTATGGACCCTGCATTTTACCGCCCTTTAGCTGTCTGAATTAAGTGGGGTCATGTAACACAATTAATAGAATCTTCTCTATAGGTCTTTTAAGTCAAAGAAAAGTAATGCCTCCTTGTCATTCTAGTTTTACACGTTATCATCATATTAAACAAGGGATGAATGCTAGATTACCTCAACATTGCAGCAACAAGTTTTGAGTACCTATGTTTTTATTATGGATACTTTCTCTTGGAACTGATATCTAGCAGACGATAAGGAGGTATTACTTGATTAAAGAATGCAGAACGTTATTTTGTTCAGTGTGGATATTTCTATACATGTATAGTATTCAGTGTGTTTATAATATATATGTAGTTAAACATTGGAGCCTAACCTCACCGTAGACGTTTTTAAATGAAGACGGTCGACCGGTATTCTATAGAAGGGAAAGTTTACTTTACTGGCTTCGTAAATGGATATCTTTATCATTTACAGTCTCGGTGAAGTCGATGAGATCTATGACTCCATTTCGGGACTTGGTGATAAACTCCTGACGATACACGGTGAAAACTCAACTCATAGTCAGGTGAGAATAATTGAATGTAATATATCCTTGCGTCGAGGATAAGGTTACGAAGCGTTTTCGAATAAGGCTTTACCCCTCTCTATTCCTGGAAAGATGTCACCACATGTCATATAATTCGGGCCTACGTGAGATACGGCAAATTAATCGTAAACAGCCGAAGCCGTGTTAGATATATGGGTAAGTGTTGACGTATGTTCAATGCAGATATGTATTTGTTTAAAGCAATGGTCAATGTGTTAAGGTAAGACTAAGAGTAAGTATATCCATCTCTTTGTTTTGTTTACAGCTGGCGGCTGCAGTGGAAAACCTGAAACACATCTTCACCGTGCCAGAAACCGTGAAGAAATGCCGGGACTTGATAAACGATGGCAAGCTGCTTCACGCACACAAATGGTAGGTAGCGAAGTTGTTGTTTGGCGCTGGTGTCCGCGTATATCATGTGATATATATACCATTCAATATTATCATTCCAATGTCATTCAGTGATTTGGTTTGGTCTTCAAATCCCACGATCTGCGTTTCCAGTTAGGTCTACTGCTGTCGCACGTGGTACATCATTACCTATGGTGTATCTATGGGAGCGCAAAGTCTTCTAACTTGTCACTCGTTTTATCACAATGATTCTTGTATTCGCGTTGTATTATCTATTTATTAAACATTTATTCTTATAGTTGCTATTATTTGACCATAATTGACCAAGTAAAGGACGTTTTTCGATAATTCAAATTGGTCAACGGCTTGTTCACTCCTGGTCCATTGGAGAGTCTTCAATGGAGACTGAGAGAGTGTATAATGGCTCAAAGGATTATTATACAATTAATGGTCACGTTTTATTTTTGCTTGTTGACATTGTAATTAACACTGACAAGTTAAATTTATCGCGCCCGAAGATGCAATTCACTCGCCAACAGAGCATATCCGTTTGTGAGAACAGAAAACGTTCGACTGCCCAAAACGGGCCAGGGTCATGACTTTATTAACTATAACATAATACAGTTAGATACTGCTTTTTGTCCAAGTACAACAGCGTAAATATATCCCAAGATTTGTTTCGTACCCTCCCAATCTGGCATAAATATTGTTTTAATTGGTAGATCTTGGTCCGGATGGTGTGACAAGTCCCATAACGGGCAAAGAGGCAAAGGCTGTAAAGTATTGCTAACGTTTTTTCCGTGTCTTGTTACGCACCGTTCCCATACTCAAGCTTACACGCCCCCCCCCCCCTCTCCCTACCTTCTCTTGAGACCACAATTCTGTTCATGGATCACTAAGAGCTACAAAACGAGCTTATCGCGGTTTCATATCGGCAGATTGTGTCGGATTGCAACGTCAAACATAACTGTTAGTTTGTCCTTAGTTACGTAGGACGTTTTGGGCAGTCGGACCTTTTAGGCTCTAACATCCGTTCTCTGTGTTTGTATTTCTTAACGTAAGGTATGGTCTGGTTTAGTCCTCATGAGCTCAGTTAAAGGCCTTACGATGTTAAAATACTAGACGATATATGTTATATCGAACGAATGCAATTAAAAGGTTCACATTCGAACACTGTTAATGGTTTATGTATCAATGCCAAGCAAGTCTTTTGAGGGATCCATATCCAATTGCACATTTTATTGCTTGTATGAAACAATTGTAAAAGAAATTAGCATTTACAACATGATATGCAACGTGCCACAACCACAATACTCTAGATGGGATGACTTTCATTGACGTTTTAAGCGCTTATGCGTCTGTACACAGGTATATAATAGCTTAACGTGGTTATTTATAATTGGCATACAAATTGACATGAAACATAAAAATGTCTTCATGTTAGAAACATTTCTGTAAATGATGGCACAAGTGTATCGCTATGATAACTATGATATGATATGGAAAACCAACCCTGTTACCACTTGCGGCTTTGTGGAGTAAGTTGAGGTACTATCTGCTGTCAAAAATATAGCAAATAGAATAACACAAAGACCTACACGTTTTACTTTTACATTTTGGTTCCCGAATGGGTCTGGATGATAGGATAGGTTTGGTTCGGGCGGTGTCTAAAGCGCAAACAATTTTCACACAAACCGCATGAAGTGAGTTTTAGTCCTCACTTTAACGATATCGTGGTTTCAGTCTCATGGATCTGGAAGGCTCCAGGGACGAACTCCTGTTTGAGCTTCATAAGCAGCAGACTCAAAGCCCGACGGACAAAAACGTAAGTCAATCTATTATTGTTATCGCTTTACTGTGAGAGAGAGGCTAGCAGCGGTTTGGGGAATGTTTACCGTACATAAGATTGGCCATGCAAGCTTCACCAGCGGCGGGGGCCATATTCACAACGTTTCAGTGCATCATACGTAGAATCGAGTGCGATTCAATATACATATCATGTGTATCGTCTGTGGCGGCTACATCTACACATTAAGGCCCTGATTATCAATTGTTAGGTTATTATTAAATGCATATATACAGACTGTACGTGCATAGTACATAAACTGAGAATGTGGTTCCCAGCACGAACTGTCATGTAATATACATGTAGGCCTGCATCATTATTCAGGCTGAAATCTAATGTAGGCCTACACCTTACATGTAATGTGGAGAATTTCTCGGCGCGAGACAAGCGAATTAGTAACAGGAGTTGTAGCATTACACAAGACATGGTGAGATCTGTGAATGGGGTCGTGCGCAATCACGTAGCGCCGCCTTGGTGTCAGCTATTCTGCCATTCCATATCATTGACGTCAACACGCGCCACATCCGGTGACGTGACGTCATTTCCGGTAGCGACAACGCCGGCGGCTTGATTTGAAGTCATATCTCGCGCCTCATCCCCTTCGTCCTCCTCGTCCTCGTCGGACAGCAGACCGGACTGCACCAGCCGTTCTTGTAACATGTCCAACTCGTCCCCGCGGCGGCAGGCGTACTCGTAGAACATATTGCGCAATCCCTCTAGCGTCGCCAGGCTGAGGCGCAGCGTGTACCGGAAGGACCGCCGGTCGGTCTTCATGGAGCGATTGTAGCGCACCTGGAGGTCGTCCACCTTGTTGTTGAGTAGCACGATCTGGCGACAGGCCAGTCGGAACTTGGTCTCCAGCTGCTTGTAGTAGGCCAGCATGTCCTCGTCTGTGTCGAATTCCATATTGCAAACACCAGTTTTTCGCGGGCACTGTTATTTTGTTAGGCCTATTAACTATACCTTCAACGCCACAAAGTGCCACAAATTCAATGGCGATATATAGTGACCAGTATGTATGGTGATGTATGACGAAGAATTGTAGATATATATATATTTATATCGCCAGGATTAGATTGTGTACGCAGCCAATCCTAATGCCATGGACGCGGCGTGAATATTTCCTGTGACGTCAGACAATGGCAAAACGCACGGTGACGTCATACTGTTGTTGACCCCATTGTCGTTGACCCAGTCATATGACTGTCAACACTCCTTGTTAGAGCCGTTGTCAGGGCCCCTTGCCAACGTTCGTTGTCACGGACCGTTGTCAGACCCCGTTGTCAGGGCGCGTTGTGGAGTCTGTGCTGACAACTGGACTGCTGTATGCAGCCCGCTCGATACAAATCTAGGGAACAGAATAAGCGAGATATTAGTTCAAAAACATCAATTTATGAGCTCGGGTTACATTTATCGAAGACATAGATGGTGTCTCCAATGATAGACAGTGTCCACAATAATAGGGAGTGTCCACAATAATAAAGGGTGTCCGCAATAATAGGGAGTGTACGCAATAATAGGGAGTGTCCACAATAACAGGGAATGTACACAATAATAGGCAGTGTACTCAATAATAGAGGGTGTCCGCAATAATAGACAGTCTCCAATAATAGGGAGTGTCCACAATAATAGGGAATGTCCACAATAATAGGGAGTGTACTCAATAATAGAGGGTGTCCGCAATAATAGACAGTCCACAATAATAGGGAGTATCCACAATAATAAAGGGTGTCCGCAATAATAGGGAGTGTACGCAATAATAGGGAGTGTCCACAATAATAAAGGGTGTCCGCAATAATAGGGAGTGTACGCAATAATAGGGAGTGTCCACAATAACAGGGAGTGTCCACAATAATAGGGAGTGTCCACAATAATAAAGGGTGTCCGCAATAATAGGGAGTGTACGCAATAATAGGGAGTGTTCACAATAACAGGGAATGTACACAATAATAGGCAGTGTACTCAATAATAGAGGGTGTCCACAATAATAGGGAATGTCCACAATAATAGGAGTGTACACAATAATAGGGAGTGTCAGCAATAATAGGGAGTGTCCGCAATAATATGGAGTGTTCGCAATAATAAAGGGTGTCCACAATAATAGGGAGTGTCCGCAATAATGACACAATAATAGGGAGTTTCCACAATGATAGGGAATGTCTGCAATAATACAGTATCCACAACAATATTATGGGATATCCACAATAAATATGTGGTGTCCACAATAATATTATGGGGTATCCACAATAAATATGGGGTGTCCACAATAAATATGAGGTGTCACAATAAATATGGGGTGTCCACAATAATATTATGGGGTATCCACAATAAATATAGGGTGTCCACAATAAATATGGGGTATCCACAATAAATATGGGGTGTCCACAATAAATATGGGGTGTCCACAATAATATTATGGGGTATCCACAATAAATATAGGGTGTCCACAATAAATATGGGGTGTCCACAATAATATTATTGGGTATCCACAATAAATATGGGCTGTCCACAATAAATATGGGGTGTCACAATAAATATGGGGTGTCCACAATAATATTATGGGGTATCCACAATAAATATAGGGTGTCCACAAAACATATGGGGTGTCCACAATAAATATGGGGTGTCCACAATAATATTATGGGGTATCCACAATAAATATGGGGTGTCCACAATAATATTATGGGGTATCCACAATAAATTTGGGGTGTCCACAGTAATATTATGGGGTGTCCACAATAATATTGGGTGTCCACAGTAATATTATGGGGTGCCCACAATAAATTTGGGGTGTCCACAGTAATATTATGGGGTGTCCACAATAATATGGGGTGTCCACAGTAATATTATGGGGTGCCCACAATAATATGGGGTGTCCACAGTAATATTATGAGGCATCCACTATCATATTAATGGCGCAGTAAGTTTAAGATTGAGTTGAGTTTCGGAGATAGGACAAAATTTCCTGGACTAATAGAAATATATGCATATGACCCTAACAGCTCCATGCGTAACGCAATCTAATGCGATAGGCTTGTATATATATATCTATGTATATTCCCCGATCGCTCAAGGCAGAGAAACCAGATCATAGATGTACAGATAGAACTTACCTCGTGAAGTCTGAGGTGGACAAGTGGGAAGATAGCAATGACTCGAATCTGTCGAATTCGTACAAAGTATTTGTCAAATCAACGCTAGGCCCATGTAGGCCACGTTTCAGCCATGACTAAGCTTACATATCATATCATGTAACGACCCTGACAATTGAATTGGTTTTGGTAGGCCTATTCGGGTCACAAGACACAAGATCCATTCACCATATCTTAATTTAGCCGCCACAATTAAAGGACCAATCCGGTGTGGACCAACCAGTTGATCTAACATAAAATACGTATATACATATATATATATGTGTAAAGGCGTCAGAAGAATAGCTGTACTTACCATATCATGTGCACAGTGTGAGTCATTGTCTCGCTGTACAGTGTGGGCGGAAACCTGAATATAGTTTCCAAAATAGTTTCCGTATGTTAGCGTGTTCCATTGAACGGCGTAGCCCTACGTGTAATCCAAACGGTAGGCTACTGTGGCAGAACAGACGCGGCGTAAAACGTGGGCCGTGCTTTCCTCATGTATCGCTGGTAGCCTGTATTTATATACCAACCTTATCAGACGAACCTTCTTTGTGATGGTTTGTGCTTATTTCCCGCCAAAGTACGTTCGTATTCTATTTATAGAGCGCTTGCCTTGCCTTGCCTAGGAGTGCGGTGTCAGTGTGTGCGAGAAACTGAGGCCCCGGGGGGGTGTAGCATCAGGGAGGGGGCGGGGGTGCTACTGAGGTGTGACGGGGGGTGGGGGGGGGGGGCTGGAGGGGGGAGGGGGTGATGGTGATGGTGGTGGTGCTGTCGGTGGCGGTGTTTGTTTTGGCCATGCAGGTTATGGGAGGGGACGGGGCAGTGACCCCGCTGCGGGTTGAGGGTAGTGTGTGTGTAGTGGGGTGGAGAGGGGGTGATCACTCTCATGACTAACCCCCGCGGGGGGTGTGTGTGTGGGGGGGTGGGGAGGGTGTGATCACTCTCATGAGTAACCCCTGCGGGGGGTGAGTGTGTTGGGGGGAGGGGGGGGGGGGTAATTTCACTTGGCAATATGTCTAGTTCCCATATGATAGAAAATGATTCGCGCATATGTGCCGTTATCTCTTCTTATCGACAGCGATAATGTACCATTATTTTATCATCACGGTTATTAGGGGGGGGGGGGGGGGGGAGCAAATGGGTTTTCCGTTCCTCGAGAATAGGCTTTTCATTTCACCGTTAACTGCGAATGAGGAAGATCATTCATCGTAATCCTTTAATCATTTTAATATCAAATAAGCTTAACAGTTGAAAAATCATCTATTCACTGAACTCCGTGATCTAATTACTGTACACGCGTCACTGATGTAACCAGGAACAAGTACTGTTATTAGAAGCTGAGCTTAGATCCCAATGCGCCACGTTCATCTTTTGGGTGTCTTTTCGGCGCCAAATAGCGTCACGTGGCGCTCTCCCCGTCTAATACATGGGCTTGCTCATTGTGTTGTAATGATTACAGTGTGGTTCGGCGTTGATTAAGTTGTTAGAAGAGACTTATCCATAAAAAAAATGATATCCACGGGGAGGCTCTGTTTTTGTTTGTAAACCGAAAAATATGGCCCTGAATTTTCTTTTAAAAAAATCGCCTTTTTGTCGCCTAAATGAAGCCGCTCGATACAAAAAATAGGAAGTAATGACAAATTAACGGCAATTTCATTTCTTTTGAATATCACGCCGCGCATAGGCGCGGAAAGTATTGAATTAGATATTTTGTATAACATGGAAACGATGCTGTATAAGACAGTGTTTTTAGTATTTCGACACATTTTGGCTAATATATTGACTCGTATAGATTCAGCCGCTACATATCTATATAAATATATATAAATATATATGGTTTTTGTCTCCATATCCATGCATCCCAAGACGTATCTCGTTCACGACCTTTCCAAATAGATGAATGACCTTGGTGGCTGAGCCGCTGGAGCCATTATAGAGGGGTGGGTCCTGTAGCACAATCACAGTAACTGATACGCCGGGAAATGAAACGCAGGCTGATTTAATCAAGAACTTCTTTGTGCTTACAGTAAATTATTCGACAACGCCCCGATATTCCTCTCCACCCACATTCCTATGTAAAGGCCGAGAAGAACTCAATGTTGTTTACACACACACATCGTGAAAGTAAACCCGAGGACGGGTTTGGTTTTAAGCGGGGGAGAGTGAAGCGAGGGCGGTGGAGCGTACGGCGCTCCATACGGGGGAGAGTGAAGCGAGGGCGGTGGAGCGTACGGCGCTCCATACGGGGGAGAGTGAAGCGAGGGCGGTGGAGCGTACGGCGCTCCATACGGGGATGCGAAAACAAACAACGTGTCTTTGTTGTCAATAGACAAAGCCACGTAAGGGAACGCTCATTAACTCAGTCTCGGATGATATAATGTGATCAGGCCTTTCTTATGGCCACTCGCTAATTGCCAGTGCCCTATGCCACTATGTGTATATGCTACTGTCGCTACCATGGTCTTGTCAACAGAATATCTTTAGGCGTAGAAACAAGTGCTTTTCTCTTGTAGCACCAGAATGACCTGAATAAACTCGTCTGTGTCATAACTAATCCAAGACGATATAATTCGAGAAGATATGTATCGCGAGACAGGAATTAATTTGAATATGTTTTAGCTTTTCCTACTGAGTGAATAGCCTGGTCGGTGATGATTTGTTACGTGAACTAATGGTTGTTCTTGTATGATAGGACACTGTGATACTGTGACGCTGTGATCTCTAAGTGTGATACATGTATGTTATATCTATCTGTCCATGACGTTATATCTGTGACCGGGCGATGTATGTTATATCTATCAGTCTATCTGTCTAGGTTATATCTGTGACCGATATATGTTATATCTATCTATCAGATGTTATATCTGTGATATATGTAGGTTATATCTATCTGTCTATATTATATCTGTGATACATGTATGTTATATCTATGTGTCTATATTATATCTGTAACAGATATATGTTATATCTATTTGGCCATGTTATATCTGTTATGTACGTGTCTTCTGTCTTACAGACGGTCAGGCAGTACTTCGGCGAGGTGCCCAAGCTTTCGGATGACCTTGGCAAACAGTTGTGGCTCATTCTTCATCGAACCATCATCACGCTATGCCGAGAACCCACCGTCATCGTCACAGTCCTGCGCATCATAGAGCGAGAGGAGAAGTACGTGAGCTATGCCCAGTGTTAGAGGGGCCGGCCCGATAGCTCAGTGGGTTAGAGCGTTCGCCTCGATTGCTCTGGCCACCTGAGAGCCTAACGGCACGTGGATCGGTGGTTCGAGCCCCGCTGTGGCCATGCCTGTGTGGTCGCAGGATAAAGATCATATGTCTTTCTTCGCAAAGAGTAGAGGGTTACCCCCGGGGACATCCTCCGCTCTCCCTTCCTTCTCCCATTGTCGCGATATGACGTTAAAGCAGCGAAGTAACCTAAGGAACCTCATAGTATCCAGGGTGTTAATATTGTATGATATAAAAATAATAATGTCTAATATTATATCTGTTTCTTCGTTAATGTGGCTTATTATCATTGCAGATGGGACGCCTTATCTCTGCGCCGGAAGGAGCAGACGGGCTTCATACCCCCGGGGCGCCCCAAGCGGTGGCGGCAAAAGGCGTTCGACGTACTGGAGGAAGCCGTGCTCAGCAGGTAAAACTTCTATACATCCAGACAAAGATGATACATTAGTCTTACACGGCGGGGCCCGGTTAAGTCGTCAGTGAGAGTCGACCTCACGATCTCCCTATCTCGAGTCAGCCACTCTACCTCTTCGGCTCAAGGGTTGCAGGCCGAGGCTAGTAGGAATAGTTTCTGCTACATACGTAGTACATAGTCTACATACATGGTTTGATGATTCAGATCAAACTTGTGAAATCAGGCCATCCCCAATGCAGTAACAAAGTGTTTTGTCTTTTATGGCACCGCTATTCACTACAATAATGTGATGTTTCGGTATATCCATCGAAGTTGTGCATTGGTCGATAAGGCGCGAACCCCCGACAGGATGGCTGGTCTGGCAGAGCTCGCTCCTCACAACAACCACCAGACCATTCGGGTGAATGATATGACGTAACTGATCGATCTTTATCGTGAATTATTTTGTTTTTTTATTAGGATTGAAGGCAATCAGATGGAAGACCGCTCAACAGACAAGATGTGGCTAGTGCGTCACCTAGAGGTCACCCGACAACTCGTCCTCGAAGACCTCAAGGTCGTGAAGGTCAGTGCCAGGCGTCTCGCCGGGTCGCGCACATGACTTGTTATTTGTGAAGATTCTCCCGTCAGAGGTCAGAGGTGTGTGTGACACATTTCGGTCAAATTATATTCACCCTTCCATGATGTCACTACACCATCATTTTTACTTCCGAGGATATTTCTGCTAAAGATAATTCTCAACAGATTGTTTTAAGATAAATTAGGTTCTTCCCTGTGTATAATAACAAAAGGTAAACGAACACTGCAAGCGCTTACTTATCTGGCCGGTAAAATGAATCGTATATTTGTCTGTCTCCGGCTTTACTTGTAAATTAACAAGCAGATAAATTACTGTCTGCGGTCCTTTCATCATGTTCGCGCGAAGCATGATTCGCCTTAAAACTAGGGCCGCTCCGACAGCACACTGGGTTAGAGCGCTCGCATTGTGCGCGGCCACCTGAGTGGTTCGAGCCCCGCTGTGGCCAAGTCTGTGTGGTCGCAGGATAAGATCCCATGTCCTTTTGCGCAAAGAGTAGGGGGTCACCCCTGGGGACATGGCTCCGCATTTCTATCCCTTCCTTCTCCCATTGACGCGATTTAACCAGAATTGGTTAAAGCGTCCTGAAGATACACGGAACCAATCACTTTAAAAAAAACTACAGAAAGCGGTTTTATGGATCCTAAAAATGGGACGAGTGTTCAACTGCTTACCTTCACTCTAGTCAATTTTCACACGTGTTTTTTTAATACCTTTTCTAGACTTTGTGTGGAGCTTGTTTCCCACCTCACTACGACATCGTGAACAAGTACATCCTTATGTACCACAAGAGCATCTCCCAACATGTGAGTGTGCCAGTCCGATAGTCTCACGTAAAGCTATGTCATCTTAGATATAATTAACCGTATGTTTCGCACAACCGCATGGACTACATTTATGAAGTATTTTCGCTTCTTCGGGATATTTCATATTTGCTTAAAATTTTTACCCTTGGCATTAATCGGTTGCGCGCATATATGCAAAATGTGAGATTTATATTACTTCGTGTCGTGTGAGTGATTATTTGTAACTTACCAGGTAACCGTGTCTGTTTGATGAACATGTTGATTATTCGCCGTATAACCTCTTATCTTGTCTATTGCAGTTAAACGACCTGGTGTCGCAAGGTTTGGAAGGCAATGAGATGGTTTCCCTTCTCACGTGGTCCCACGAATATCGGTGAGTATGACACGTGGTCACTCAAATATCGCTCAGCGTGACACGTGGTCACTCCAATATCGCTCAGCGTTCTTCAGATGCATAGGTCGGGGCCGGAAGACATGACCCTATTAGCCACACGGTCGTGATTTCTGATGTTTAGACAAAGAGACCCCACAATAAGTCCATTGTATGGGGTGATTCATTAGCGGACTGCAGATCAATGGGTCCTGGGTGCGAATTTTGGCCCGGCCACCTATTCTGGGGTTATTTTGCATCCATTCATCCTTCATCGTCCCTTGAGGTTCCTTGGCCCAGTTTGACCCTTGTGTGCACAATAGTGGCCTAAAACACCAATACATATAATTTTCTTGATGTTGCACGCCGTTTCAGGTCAAAGGATATGATGAACCATCCGGATATCCGGGTGGATGTGTCCCAGTTCCCGCCGCTTCTGGAGTCCAGAGTCATTGATGAGATCCAGAATCAGTAAGTAGTGTGACAAATCCACACGGCCCTTCAGTCCTGACCTGTTCCATAGCTCAGATAACTTGGACTCCAAGGCGATCATTTGGTATTTCGAGATGCCGAAAATGCATGGCAAGACATGTGTTAGTAAACTATTTTGCTTTTGTCATGCATATTCGTCAACCATTGATTTTAATATTGTGTAGAAACAACGGTACTTTGAATGGTTAATAATAATAACAGCAATAATTATCTTTCAACCGTTTATTTAAATAATATTGTTTAGCAATACAAACTTAAAATGTCTGTATCCCACATCATGGATGTGTCTTTCAACCAAGTGACTTTAAATGGTTATGTCCTAGTAATAGTATTAAGGTTGTGTACATTTTGTACCGTGATTGTGTTGTCAGATACATGCAAACAATGAAGAATAACTTCATGGAGTGGATGCGAAACTCCTTAACATCAGATGTCAAGGTATGTGCTTCTGCTTGATACTTCATGCTACTTCTGGGGCCGGTAGTTCAGTGGGCTAGAGCGCTCGCATTGAGTGCTCGGGGCACCTGAGAGCCTAACGGCACGTGGTTCGCGCCCCGCTGTGGCCATGTCTGTGTGGTCGCAGGATAAAGATCCCATGTCCTTCTTCGCAGTAAGAGTAGGGGGTTACTCCCGGAGGCATGGCTCCACTCTCCCTTCCTTCTCCTATTGACGCGATATGACCGAAAGTGGTTAAAGCAATATCTGTACTTTTTTGTATTACCAACCTCCTATCCATGTCAAATAAGTATATTATGCCTTAATTTAAATGCTAAAAACCTTTGGGCTATCCTGAGAGAAGCAGATTTGTTCACCGGAGCAGAAGTTGGTGGCCGGTTTTATATCCCTGTATGCGCTTTATATAGCCATGTTACGTGTTGTTTTATGACTGGCTTCGACCTCTATAGCCATGTTACGTGTTGTTTTAGGACTGGCGTCGACCCCTATAGCCATGTTACGTGTTGTTTTAGGACTGGCTTCGACCCCTATAGCCATGTTACGTGTTGTTTTAGGACTGGCTTCGACCCCTATAGCCATATTACGTGTTGTTTTAGGACTGGCTTCGACCTCTATAGCCATGTTACGTGTTGTTTTAGGATTGGCTTCGACAACCGTATCCATGTTACGTGTTGTTTTAGGACTGGCTTCGACCCCTATAGCCATGTTACGTGTTGTTTTAGGACTGGCTTAGACCTCTATAGCCATGTTACGTGTTGTTTTAGGACTGGCTTCGACCTCTATAGCCATGTTACGTGTTGTTTTAGGATTGGCTTCGACAACCGTATCCATGTTACGTGTTGTTTTAGGACTGGCTTCGACCCCTATAGCCATGTTACGTGTTGTTTTAGGACTGGCTTCGACCTCTATAGCCATGTTACGTGTTGTTTTAGGACTGGCTTGGACCCCTATAGCCATGTTACGTGTTGTTTTAGGACTGGCTTCGACCCCTATAGCCATGTTACGTGTTGTTTTAGGACTGGCTTGGACCCCTATAGCCATGTTACGTGTTGTTTTAGGACTGGCTTCGATCCCTATAACCATGTTACGTGTTGTTTTAGGACTGGCTTCGACCCCTATAGCCATGTTACGTGTTGTTTTAGGACTGGCTTCGACCCCTATAGCCATGTTACGTGTTGTTTTAGGACTGGCTTCGACCCCTATAGCCATATTACGTGTTGTTTTAGGACTGGCTTCGACCTCTATAGCCATGTTACGTGTTGTTTTAGGATTGGCTTCGACAACCGTATCCATGTTACGTGTTGTTTTAGGACTGGCTTCGACCCCTATAGCCATGTTACGTGTTGTTTTAGGACTGGCTTCGACCTCTATAGCCATGTTACGTGTTGTTTTAGGACTGGCTTCGACCTCTATAGCCATGTTACGTGTTGTTTTAGGATTGGCTTCGACAACCGTATCCATGTTACGTGTTGTTTTAGGACTGGCTTCGACCCCTATAGCCATGTTACGTGTTGTTTTAGGACTGGCTTCGACCTCTATAGCCATGTTACGTGTTGTTTTAGGACTGGCTTCGACCCCTATAGCCATGTTACGTGTTGTTTTAGGACTGGCTTCGACCCCTATAGCCATGTTACGTGTTGTTTTAGGACTGGCTTCGACCCCTATAGCCATGTTACGTGTTGTTTTAGGACTGGCTTCGATCCCTATAACCATGTTACGTGTTGTTTTAGGACTGGCTTCGACCTTTATAGCCATGTTACGTGTTGTTTTAAGACTGGCTTCGACCCCTATAGCCATGTTACGTGTTGTTTCAGGACTGGCTTGGACCCCTATAGCCATGTTACGTGTTGTTTTAGGACTGGCTTCGATCCCTATAGCCATGTTACGTGTTGTTTTAGGACTGGCTTCGACCCCTATAGCCATGTTACGTGTTGTTTTAGGACTGGCTTCGACCCCAGGCCCCAGACGCAGACGGTCGAGGATTCTACAACACGTCATTACCCATCATCCTCTTTCAAATCATCGAACAAAACGTAAGTGTTAATGACTCACTAAATCGAAAGGTAGATGTTAACAGAACTTAAATGGGTATCACTTAAACTTAAATGCAAAATGTGCATTTTGCGTCAATACGTTTTCTGTGACCTCCGTAATATTGGTTGCTTATTATTAATAAGTTAAGTATTGGATCGTTACTTAATTCGTTTCTAACATTTGTTTCTTAATTTTGTTTATGTTTAAAACAGTGCCTTGGATTGATCAGGAAACTAAGACACCATTGCAATGGAAGCGATAATGATAGGACTTGTGTGGTTGGGTTCTAGTTGCAGGTAGCGGCCACCATCAGCGTCGACCTGTTGGCCAACTGTGTCAGCTTGTGTCACGATGAGCTGGACGCATTCCAGAGGATATATAGAGGTGCAAGACACGTACATCTGCCCTTCCCACCGTATGTATGTATGGTGCCGCCCTAACCCTAACCCAGAGGATATATAGAGGTGCGTGACACGTACTCTCCCTGCTACCTGTACGCTCCTTAAGGAATTTGTTTTGTGAAAGCGACCCCAGCTGCCCGCGAGAGCGTCTCTGGCTAAGTCGGTAAACAGACTGAGCTGCAGATCAACGCTTCGGGGTTTCGCACCCTGGCTTCTGCATGTGAGGCAAATTTCATCCAACCCCAGTTCGCTGTCCCGGGAGGTGTTCCCTTTATGTGCATAAAAGAATCAACAGGAAAATACGTCAAACTTCATAGCGATACTAGTCAAGACACGGTGCAACATTTAGTACGATTTATGATTTATTTCGTCCAGACATGCATATTCGTATATTGTACTTCTGGCCGTCACATAATTGTCCTCACAGAGGCACAGCTTGCGACGTTGATGTTATTTACAATAAATCCACTTTACTTGTTTCCTTGCGATTTATTACCGTATGTCCTCGTCGAAGTAATGAATAGACATGTGTTTTCAGCTGATCTCATCGCCTACAAACAGCGACACCTTCAAGATCGCAGCGAGACGCAATTCTTCATTCATTACCTGGTAAAAGCATGAATCGCCCATTGGTGTGCATCTACCTAAATAATTATTGTATCTCAGAAGTTGTGCTTCTAATGAATTAGAAAACACTATATAAATATTCTATATTCTATGCAAGGAGATTAAGGGGAACAACTTAATTTGAACTGGTGTATGTAAGGTCGAGAAAATAAGAAACTAGAAAATCGCGATTGTACATGTATGATACATATGTATGTATGTTTTTGTACCATGGGCCCAGTACAGACCACGTTACAGATATGGCGCATAATAAAACCGATAATAACATTAATAATGACAACCGGTACCGTAATGGGATGACATAATTCAATAGATTCGTTCTTTTTTTGTTGCTGGGCATAACTTGAGTTAAAACATTCTGAATTTTTTACCAGACGTAAGTTGTTATTTACTGATCAAATGGCAGAAAAAATTAATATATCTGCAGGCTTTAATATATGCTTACGATAAATGTACCATAATATTAATGGGTCAGCAAGCTAATTTTTTTCAGCGTTCTTTTTTTGTAATGTGAGCTTGAACCGATAAATAGTACTCGCTAGGCGGCGCCACGGTGATCCCGGGTACTATGTTCAATGTTATTTCAAAAACAAATTATTCTCATTTCTTGTTTGGAAAACACGACAGGCCTGCACACACACTTGTCTCTACCGGGTAGTATTTATGGAACCTGTGGTTACTTGTCAGATCTCGCCGCATTTCACATGTATGTCATGTGTGCCCCGTAAACAAGAAACGTATGAGTCAATCGCGTTGTGGTACGAACCATGCATCGTTTTCTCATGTATAGATTGCCAACGTGAACAACTGCGAGACTCTGGCGGGATTCACGGACAAGATTCAACAGAAATACCCAGAAGCCTCCAGCCAACACGTGACACGTTACAACGTCGTCGGCGAATCATTTAAGACACTGTCATTTGAGTTGTACGTAACACCCGACAATAACGATCGAGCGGGGTGGGCCGGGTTATTATATAATATAATATCATTTTATGAGCACTCGCGTCATGTATTCTTCGTCATGACACCGTGTGATTAATAATGTGTGTTATAGTGTTATCTATATTTATTTTTTTTTGTAGTCAATTTTGTATTCAGAGATTTTTTTTCCCGTTTTTTGAACATCTGTTTTATTACATTTTCAGGTAGAACCGTAGACAAAATTTATTTGGAGAAAATTATGTTGATTTTTTACGTTTTCGTTTCTCTCTCGCGCTCTTAAGTGGCTTTTTTAAAATTTATTTTTAGCCAAGACTGCAAACATGTATGTGAGAGGAAGACTGAATGTACATGTACATATTATGCATATAATATATTTTGTCAGGTCCTGGTAAACATTTGATTAAACCTTGTTCTTTCGTGTGTGTGTATTTCACTGTACATGTACATGACACTATACGTGAATTTTTTTCGTTTCACATTAACAAAGTTACACATCAAACAAACAACCATCATATCACATAAATTGATGTCACTTAGATCTTAATGATCATTTGTTACTGTTCTTAGGTGTGACATGTTGCTAGAAGAAGTGTTCTTGGATCTGGAATCGCATCTACAAGAACTTGTCACTCGGAAATGGTAAAATGTGACCCTCTATATTAACTCCTGTCTACTTGACGTCAAGTTGCTTGTGTTTCTGGTGTTAGGTGGTCGGTTGGCCCAATCAGATATGCACTTTGCGAACTCCAGTAATGAAACCGGTTGGCTCTTTATCTGTAATTAATACTGAGAAATCGGACAAAAGTATCAGGCAACAACAAACCGTCATACAACCTGAGAAACAGCGAGCCATTTAATAATTGTGTGTTCAAGTTGTAGGTGATGGCGCATTTACAGTGTTTAATAGAACAACAATAATAATAATAGTATGTTAAATGCTAAGAAAATATTCTATTACCCTGAAAGGATCCTACAGAAGAACAAAATTCATGACGATGGATGAGAATATAGGCTTCTAAAAAAATAAGGGGGCCGACTGATACCTGTTAAATGTCAAATCAAATCCTTCGTGTTATGTATCTCGGTCAAGAACACTGAAATGTCCCGTTATGTTCCCCAGTCCTCTTGTGCCCCCGCCTCCCCCCTCCCCAATCCACACGCACCCGTTCGTCTGTGAAGTAGTACTCATAATTGATAATGTTTTTTTTGTTAACAGAAGATTTTATTTCATAAACATAGTATTGATAATTATTATAGCAAGGAATAAAAAATATCTGGGTTGCTTGGTTTTGTCAATTCTTAGGCCCCACAGAATGGTTTGAGAATAAATCAAAGATATGTTTAATTCAGATTACAAGTCAAGAATAACAAATTCTGATACCTGAAGTGAGGTGATCATTCACTAATGTAATCGCTGTTGAAAACCTCGCAAAATAAATAACGCTTATATTAAAAAAAAAATGGGGGGGGGGGGGTAGAGGTTTTATGACAGAGTGGCGTAGTACATCAATCAATCAACTGTAAATTCAGTACCAGAGCGACCGTTATTGTCAATATAGGGCCGGCTGGATAACTCAGTGGGTTAGAGCGCTCGCCTTGAGTGCTCTGGCCACCTGAGAGCCTAACGACGGCTAAATGGTTAAAGCGTCCTGAATATACAACCAATCCGGAGTAGAGTGACATTGAGGTGTTTTGTGACATTCAGGCTGCAGAGCCGGATTGCCGTGGACACGATCTGCATCACGCTAGAGGATTATTGCACAGATTTCGTCCACGTGAGGGAGAGGTACTACGACTTCCTGGTGGGGAAGGCCATGATGAAAGTGGCCGCGGAGTACATCAAGTCTCTATTCACCAGGTCAGTATTCATATACATATCTAGACAATATTGGTTTATTTAACCACGTAAATACATAAATAAATGATAACAATTATCACAAAAGACGTATACCACTTTGCTATGATATGTCCGCCGTACACAAATCCTAGACATTTTTTTATTAACACTATAGACCAGGTGAGTATTCGTGTTATAACCTGGCTGCATTCATCTATGCATGAGAAGAAAACTAAGTTCTATAGCCTTTTTAATTACCCTTCTATCTTGATTATATGTATATATCTAGATATGTCTAAATATAAAAAAAATACGAGTATAATATATATATCCAAAATAAAATAAGTTAGGCCTTGTTGGTCGGTAGTACCCTACAAGTCACACTTGTATTAGAGCCAGATGTACTAAGTTAGTACATGGCCGCCTCGATAGCTCAGTGGGTTAGAGCGCTTGCCTTGAGTGCTCTGGCCTCCTGAGAGCCTAACCGCTCGTGGATCGCTGGTTCGAGCCCTGCTGTGGCCATGTCTGTGTGGTCGCAGGATAAAGATCCCATGTCCTTCTTCGTAAAGAGTAGGGGGTTACCCCCGGGGACATGGCTTCACTCTCCCTTCCTTCTCCCATTGACGCGATATGACTAAAAGTGGTTAAAGCGTCCTGAATATACAACCAACCAACCACCTAAGTTAGTACCATTGACCTCACTATAAGAGTGTGCTTACTTAATAAAACACGTCATAGCAGTAAGTTCAGATCATAAAGAACTGTTCTCTGTAATTATGAGTGCAAATTGTTTGGATAAATTCTTTTTTGACTTTGTGAACCAAATGGCCACCTTCAAGATTATAGCGCGCATGCAACAATGCACCAGTATCCCCTGATGTGTATGTATAAATACTAAATGTCGATAGCTGGATTCCCGTACTTACATTAAATGCCAACATATGTATGTCAAGAGGACTGCACAGCTAAAGGGTTCTATACGTGTACATTGCCTGAAAAGCCCATTCGTACCAGGTCTAGTTTAGGTCTAGTTCTGGTTGCACTGACCGTAAAACGGAGACTAGCGGTGTGTACAGTGGCGAAGGAGTTTGGTCTAATGTAGTCTAATTTGTGGTCTAATTTTGGTCTAATTTGTTGTAATGTGGTCTGGTGTGGTCTAATGGGCAGTGTGTTCGGCTATTGTTGTGTGTGCTCTCTTAGGCCAGGCCAAGAGGCCGGTGCGGGGTCCGAACCCACCTGTGCAAATGTTTTTGTTAGAGCAGAGTAAAGAACGCGTTTCTTTTTAAGGGAGTTACTCTCGGAGACCTGGCTCCTCTGTACCTTAATCTGTCGCGATAAGTTTAAACGTTCTACATAAGTCGACCAAATAAGACAAGTATGGTGACGAGGTGATAAAAATGTTTCCCGTTGTGATTGCAGGAAAATGACGTTTAAGAGCTACGAGGAACGGTTTCCGGCCTCGGAGAAGATCTGCAGAGAAGCAGATCAGCTGACGAGCATCTTTCGGAAACTGGCAACCCATACACCGGTCGGTAGCTCACGTGTTTGTTTCCCCGGGGGCCTCCCTGGTGTAGTCTTTAGCGCAGTAGACCCGCAGATCAATAGGTCCTGGGGGCCTCCCTGGTGTAGTGGTTAGCTCACTAGACCGCAGATCAATAGGTCCTGAGGGCCTCCCTGGTGTAGTGGTTAGCGCACTAGACCACAGATCAATAGGTCCTGAGGGCCTCCCTGGTGTAGTGGTTAGTGCACTAGACCACAGATCAATAGGTCTTGGGGGCTCCCTGGTGTAGTGGTTAGCGCGCTAGACCGCAGATCAATAGGTCCTGGGGGCCTCCCTGGTGTAGTGGTTAGCGCACTAGACCACAGATCCATAGGTCCTGGGGGCCCCCTGGTGTAGTGGTTAGCGCACTGGACCACAGATCAATATGTCCTGGGGGCCTTCCTGGGAGGTCCCTTGGCTCAGTTTAGCACAGTGTGTACAAATGCGGGTAAAACACTAATTCCTTTCAATTCAAAAACTTGAAAGAGTATTAGTTAGTGTAGCTGCTGATATATACGGTACCAGTATGGTTTTGGGAGACCCATTGAAGTTTAATGGTCTTGTACAATTTGAATCTCACTATTCCTGAGAGAGAAAAATCATTAAAATGGCAAATACATTTTGTGTTCCGTATTCATGACGTTCATTGCTATTTCAGAACGAAGAGTCGCCGTTTGGCATCCTCTCTGGTCTTGCTGAAGTGATCAAACTCGAAGACACATCCATGATGTCACTGGAGATTTCGGTGGGTTTTCCAGATCATTGCAATATTTGTTCACGTAGCGCTCTTAATGGGTTAAATGCTTTAGTAAATGAAATGAATAGAATAGAGTTTACTTACTACGAACAAACAATGTTTACAGCAAACAAATGGTGGAAGGGTGGAATGTGTCCAACAATCTCTACTGTTTCACATGGGATCTAATCCTGCTCCATAAAACGTAATGATAAATAATATTGTTCTGACGTCATGCGACAACAGGGTTTGGTCCACAACTACCCGGATATACGCATTGATCAGCTGGTGGGGTTGTTGATGGCTCGCGGTGATGTCAGCAGGTCAGAGGCCAGGACGGTGAGTGTGCGCAACGCAAGGCACGTGACATCTTTGTGACGTGTTCCTGATCAATATTCCATTATTAATGATCTCAATGAGAGCAGATTATTTACCAATGGGCATTTTTCTCCTGGGTTTATTAATTATATATAGTCGGGAATGAAAACAAGCGATGGCATCTAACAAGCGATGGCATCTTCTTCAACGGCTATGGCACGATACAGCCACAAAGTGACGTTAAATCCTATATTAAAGTCAAAGAGTCTTTCCCAACGGTTATTACCCATAATGCATAATGTTATATTTTACTACCCGCTTTGGCGTATGTGTTTAGGATGATAGTTGACTGGTTACATAAAGTATGTCGTGCTGTTTGTAGCTGGTGATCGATTGTCTCGGGGAGGATCACGACCTGAAGCCCAAGTCCAAGATGACCATTATCTCCAAGCTGTACAACTGAACGCGCGAAACGCTCTCCCGTAGGCGGCGCCACCGGAGCGGCTCCACATAGCACATACATGGTGGTTTAAACTTCTGGTTTAATGATAATAATGATGCACGAAAACACTTCTTTTCAGAATGACAAGAAATTGCGAAATTTTCTGATTTTAAACATGAACTTGGTGAACATATTTCTATACTTTGCATGGAAAACCTGTTTTAAAATGCTCTACTGGCGTTAATAGGCGTCGCGCTAAGTATGGTTTATAAAAGACCGGCTCTGATGATGAAATTCATCTCAATTACGAACACTCGGCATGGTGCCGTGAAGTTTAAATAGAGAAATTAACGGCTACTTCGCAAGACAGCACCAAGCGATCGTAGCAATGGCTGCTTGTTCCGTTATGTTTGTTTGTGCGACATGGTCCTTGGTGTTTGTATTTGTTATGTAATTAGTGAAAGTAATATGAAGGACTTCTGACGATCACGTCATCAGCTGTGATTGTTGTAGACTGAGAAAACGCTATGGAAGTCTGCTTTATTCTCTCATGGGTCATTGCATCGTATAATCGTGAGACGGGAGGTGAAACTTGAAATAGTGTGCGAAACATAAAGTGAGGAATGCGCATGTTAGCGTACAACACGTCTTATGATAGCTGTTATAATCATGTATCAAGGAATAAACTGACTACAGTATTCACTTAGTTGTGTTACATTTCTGGCTTTTGCGTCATGATATATCTCTTTAAAATCGACAGTGGCCGCGGTTCAGCTTTAATAACGAGAGTACATGTACATATTAACTGATCATCATTTACCCGATGTGAGCCTGAATTGTGTTGATACATATGCTTAGATCTCGCTTGTTCACTCGCTTCTATATATAGTTATAACGCCCCAAATAGTAGAAGAGACTACTTCTACTTATTTTCTCACCTAATCATTTAAATTCTGGGAGCGAGGAAAGTGACGTAAATGGGGAATACAAACACGTTTATTTGAACATTAAGGCTCAAAATCTCTCTGATTTTTGTTGAGTGCATGACACTGCATGTATCTCCACTTAGGTCCACCATTGCTTAACTGACAAAATAAAATCTTTACTGATGAATGTGAGTATATAAGGATTAACAATCGCATGGATTGGCAGCACGACCAGAGCGATCGCGTGGTTCCACCGGTTTTGATTCTCTCCTGTTATGGCAAACTGCACGACGCCCATTGCTATAAATCTCGTGAAATTGGCCAGCACGATGATAATGGCTCTGACCATGACTCTTCGAAGTGATTCTCTCGACGTTTGGCGATGCCCAACAACCTTGGGCATCGACAACAGGGATCTAACCAGTGCGCAAAACATGGCGGCTATCGCTATAACCGTTATCACGTTGAGCAGCATCACCGGCAACCGGAAGTACCATTTAAGATTATCTATGCGGGGCGATAATAGGGCGATACACGTCTCGCTGATGTCCATATCGCTTGTTGCAAAAACCAAGCCGGCCAGGACTGCGTAGACCAGCATGGCGGCGCCGACCGGGCCCAGCACGACACCGCTCCGTACAAGATGTACTTTCAGCGGAGTAACGATGGCCAGAAGTCGAGTGACGGTCAACCCCACCAGAGCCACTAGCGACGCTTCCGACGCCAGGAAGGTCACGACACTCATCGCCTTACACGCGAGGCTTGTCGTCCAGGCCTGGGCGTGGATGGCAAAGTCACTGCGGTAAGACTGGTTGGCGATGGCGACCAGGTAGAGTCCCAGACAGCCATCGGACAGGTGGAGGGAGATCATGAGGATGGCATTAGCCCAGCGCAGGTAGGCACGGTCTAACAGGGGCGTGGTCTTCCACCACCAGCACACCGCCACCAGGTTACTGCCCACAACCACAGCGGCGGACACCCAGGTCACGTAGACCAGGATATCACTGTAGATCAGGTCCGAACAGGAAAGGATCTCCTCTTTTGGCTCGCAATGCTGTACGTGGCGCGCGTAGCAGCAAAGCTTCAGCGGAGCAGATGAAAAAAATATCAATTGCGACATCAGCTGAATAATAAGGTGGGATTGGTCAATAGACAGCATGTGATTGCTGCTAATGTCCAAAACAAGTAAACTTTTACGCACTGGAAAGAAATGTGATGTCGATAACATGTGGATATCGTTGTTTGATAGATTCAAATACAGTAATTTAGGAAGACCCTCCAGAGAGGAAGGTTTCATCAGTTGTATCCCATTATTATCAAGTTTTAAACTTAACATTTCTTCCGAGCCAAATAACATATATTCTGGCATGACCGACATGACGTTTAGAGTTACAATAAGGTTCATGAAATTCGTTAGACCTGCGAGAGCGTACGGTTCAAGCTTTAGGAAACCATTAGATGACAAATTGAGTGCCCTTAGTCTTCTTAAGCAATCAAAAGCCCTAGAGGGAACATGTGTTAATTGATTATCGCTGTTATCCAATTTAAGCAAATACGTATGGGCACAAATGTTGTTGCTACTCTTTTTTAATAGTACTTTGTTGCCACGAAGTATTAACAGCGTCGTGAATGAAGAAGAAATCGGCGCGATTGTCAGATTTTGATTCATGCATATGACGGTGTAGCCATGACAACTGCATCCCTTTGGACATGGCAACAGGGACGCCAGTGCTTCGTCATCCCCCGATTGCGTGCACGTTAGCACCGAGTTGCGCACTTCGACAGGATGCACACAAACGTTGTCATGGCGACACTTCAGCATTCCCGGACAAGATAGCGTTTCGCACTGTGCCTCATCCGTGGCGTCCGGGCAGTCGTCGCGTCCGTTACAGACGTAATGAAACGGAATGCAGTGACTGCGCCGGCATTTGAAGGCGTTGGCGCAAAGGTGTTCCTCGCAGTTCTGAAGGTGTGCGCCATTGCGACAATGTCTCAACCTCCCCGCGTCGTCGACCTCGTGGAAACAATACTTGTGTCTCGGAAAGCACGGCCCCGGGTAGTTCTTCACACAGGTGGTATCCACATCGCGCTCACACAACGGCGTTATTCTGTTCTCTGTCTCAGTGTCTGGTAGGCGTCCGTGCACGATGTAATCGGTGTATTGCCTTTCATCTGAGACGTCCTGGCAGTCGGGGATCATGTCATTGACTTGCTTCCCCTCGATCACCAAGTCCACAATGCAATGGAACGGCTTAAGCATTGCCTGGGAACTGGATTCATTATTACGAGTTCCGAATTCCTCGGGCATTACAGTCTCAGTTCCGCAGATAGATTCGTCCTCTTGAAGCCGACAGTCCGCTCTCCAGTCGCACAGCCTGGAGTAGTGTACGCAGCCGCCGGATGGGCATTGCGCGTACAACTCGTGACAGCTGCAGTTACTGCTGTGGCAGTCCCTGAAGCAATCAGGCCATGATGGCCCGGATGATGCTGTCTCCTCACTTGACCACCCGTGGAAGCGGCAGACGTGGCCGCAGTCGGCCTCATCCGAGCCATCCGGACAATCCTGGTAACCATCGCAGAAATAGTGATCCAGAATGCACGTCCCGTCGCCGCATTCCCGTTGCCCTCTGACGCATCCTGCGTCATTAAGCGACACTCTGGCTTGGCACACGGCGTATATCGTGGCCACATCGAACTGCGGCGGTCGCTGACACGAGGCGAGCGGTGCCAGCTCCACGTTCGTCAGACTCCGGTGGCTGTACGTGAGCAGCAAGCAGCCATGATCCTGGTCCCTAAACACCAAGGCGCTTGACGGGTACGCGTTGGGCGACTCGAAGGCGTCCTCCCGGGTCTGCCACGTCGGCAGCATTGCCAGCAAGAGACCGTGCACGTACCATTCCTGGCTGGTCCAGGTCATGTTCTCCGCCTCGTCCCACAGGAAGCTGGGCAGCGTGGCGAGCCGCCGCCCCCCATCCACGTGCTCTCCGTCACACAGCGCGTCTGTCGCCGTCTCGTGGCGACCAGGCCATGGCACTACGGCGATGCAAGAAGACATCGACGCCAGGCTGATCCAGTTGTCTACGCATTCGGCCATATAATGTCTTGTAATAACCCTAACCTTGGCGACGTCGTCTTCTGGAGCCGAACCTCTGCACACCGCGTTGTCGCTGATCTCACAGATGGCCATGGCCCGGGTGTACCGGTACGTGCAGGGTATTTTGACCCAGGACAGGGACACCCGGGACAAAGGTATGGCAGCCGTACAGAGTAAGCCACCCCAGTTAAAGGGCTGGAGATGACGCAGCATCATCTTGGACACTTGGTCAAGTTCGTATTTGTCAAATTCAAACAAGTCTTTAGAGTTATAATAAACGCGCCTTTCGGGTAAATCCAGATAGGGAACACTCCAATCCTGGTACGTGACGGGAGTCTGATCCACCCAGAGCTTCATCGCGAAATTCTGAAACAATCATATATTTTAAAGATCAACACTTTCTTGATGATTAGGCACTCGTTATATTTCCCACTGGTACGTTTTGAATATGATAAATGCACTAATGATGATGCCGTACACATACTACATGTATCACGACTAAATTATACACAGACCCTATGTCGCTGTACATTAAAGCAATATGCTTACATGTGCCATCTTAGATTTTTCACATTATAGAATCAAGACTAAAGTATCTCAGAATGTATGATGCATATGTTTTATATCTCTTTGAGTCTGTAAAACAAACATTTCGACATAAAAATGCGCGGTTTATTTTTATCGCGCGCGGACGTGATAGCGAGCCGCGGTCGACATCACACACAAAATAACGAACTGCGAACAGGCGCGTAGGGATATAAAGCGGGCCACCAACTTCTGCTCCATTGACCAACATGCTTCTCCCCGGATATCCCCCAGGCTTTCAGGATTTAAACTCAAGACAGAGTGTACTTATTTGACATGGAGAAGAGGTTGGTAATACAAAAAAATACGGAATATATTGCTTTAAAACACATACCGTATGTACTCGAGTAAGCCCCATGCCGCTTATTGTTTGTCAGCCGCCATGAATTGCCCCGGCGCTTCTTCAAACGGGCGTTTATTTGATCAGGAGCTTTTAGTGACATATGTAACTCTATATAATTGTTTAAATGTTCATCTCTACATGTGCGTCTTACCGTAGATTTGAGTCCTAAAAAGATGACCTGTATAATGTCCACCTCTAGAAAGTCATGTGTGTGCCACTCGGCAGGTAACCCTAGAGCTATCCACTCCTTAATAAAGTTCCATTCGGTGGAGCTGGACAGGCTCAACAGGTGACCGCCGGAGACGACACAAATGTCTTCAGCAGCGTCCCAGCTGAGGCTCCTGGTGGGTGAGTACGCCTCGTATAGCACGCCATTCGCGCAGGCCGACTGTTTAGTGTCACCTAGCTGCCACGTGGCATGCGACCTTGACAGTGCATAATTCCCAAAGGTCGGGAGACTTAATAATTTGGCTTTGAACGTGGCGGTCAGCTTACATTGCCGGTCTGTGGCCTGAGCGTTGGCAACCTCGGGAGAATAAATGCTAAGTTCCGCACATTGCTTTGTCTTCGTGTAGATGGCGCTGCGATCACCCTCCATGAGGCGACACAACCAACGGTGGGACCACGTGGATGTACCGTTAGTTTTTCGCCAAAGTAAATTAACCCAGCGCTTAATTTCCGCGTCTGCGGGTGACAGATATTCCTGTAGTGATATCTGCGTTTCGCCGAAGCAAGAGTCGCCAGGTCCTTCGAACACGACTTCATAGCTGCAGCACAGGGGATTTTGCGAAGGTCTGCCGAACATCATATACACTAACATGTCATCAATGCCTTGATTCGTGATAAGAGTTTCACCACACGGACCCTCAGCGAACAGCAACGGGTCGTAGCCCTCGGTGACTTCGCTCTTGGCGCATTGGGACTCGATGACAGGAGGGAAGGCAATCTGACTGACGAACCCTAACGCGAGACAGGCTGGCGAGAAATGCAACGAGCGGGATATGGCACTCGCCAAAGGGTAGCATCGCCCCGCACTGGTGTTCATGGCGACCGTCGCCGTCAGCCCTCGCCGCCACGTCACTGCAGGGGCCCGGTATCCGTAGTTGTACCGTTTCACCAGGTGAAGCTGACACTCACGAAGCATTCCATGAGGTGATTCGTCGCCGAATACAGCGGTCAGGGTGTAGCAGCCTAGCGGTTCGTGCACCGCGCACAGATCCATGCTCCCGATGTACCAAGGGGCTTCATCCGGGTCCATGCACCACTCACACGGGTTAATGATTCCATCGCACTCAGACAAAGATAAAGTAGCGTTCAGGCGGATATCAACCAAGCCGGCGTGGCTCTTCACGACGAGACGAAGATCACTGCCGGCGTTCAGCCGAGCTAACCCCACTCCCGACTCCCACAGTTTGGCCGTGTCTTTAGTGCAGATTGCACTAACGGGGCGTTCGCCTTGAGAAATGAACATCCCACCGCAGTTACAGTAATGACACACGGGTCCGGTGAATGTTAATTCATGGATGACCACCTGGACGAAGCCGCCACGTAGGAAAGATGTTATATGGTAAGATTGTATG
Organism: Arenicola marina; assembly: GCA_964019135.1. NCBI lineage: Eukaryota > Metazoa > Annelida > Polychaeta > Arenicolidae > Arenicola > Arenicola marina. Next base: position 15,062,977 of record OZ025256.1, on the reverse strand, counting down.
CCACCAGAAACCTTAAACGCAAGCTCCGAAGGCTTCGAGATGATCAGGTCACGATGCTTTGTCACGTCGTATGATCTCATGTTGAATGAAACCTCTATATTTGTGCCGATCTCTCGCGAAGCGGGATGGTTTGTTCTCACTTGAAGAGCCAAGTCTCCGCCGCTTGACGTGATATCGCTGTGAACGTCAGTGTGCGGCGTCGCGCTTACACCTCCAGGGCGACAGATCTGTTCGTGGATGACCGGCAAGAGGAGATTGAGGGTGACAAAGTCCGGGACGCTGACCAGAGGACCGTCGTATACCACGACCCTCACCGCCGCCGCCGCCTCCCCATCCGTACACCGCACCCGCAGCCTGGACAACACAGCCACGTGACCCAGTTGGGTCTGGATGTGGAAGTGATCATAGCGAATACCATGGAAAACACCCGTTGTCGGAATCACAGGCGAAAAACCCTGTTCGTATTCGAGCAACGGGAGCGATGTCGAGGATTCATTCTCATACGCAACCAGAGCGACGACATCTTGGAATTGACCAGTTTCCCCTCGTCGGACCCACTTGGCTTCCTCATCGAGACAGACTTGGTACGTGAAAGTTACGGTTATGGAATCTATATTAATCTATCTATACTAGATGCTACCAGTGTGACTTCGTTAGTGGGCGTATAGAAGGAGTTGGCGATGAACCCCAAGCACTGAATGCCCAGGAGCTCCCAATTACGGTCGTACAGGGCCAAATCCACGGTTTGGCAGGTGCCCCAAACGGTATCCTTAAACAGGGCGATGGTGACATTAATGCCGAACTGGCGGGCCACTACCACGGTGATGTTCCAACTGCCGACGATGGTATAGACAGAGTTATCAACTGTGGCTGAAATGAATCCACATGGCCTGGGGATGTTCACTGACGCATTTGTGTAAGGGATGTGTTGACAAATACTCGGCCTGAATTCGTGGATGTCCCGTACGGCCCCTATGACGGTGCGCGGGACGGACGCTCCGGTGATCATGACGGCTTCGAGGATGCTGGCCAAGTTTTCATCTATATAGCGAGTCCACAGGGAAGGCTGTGACTTGTCGGACATATCAGTGGATATATTGAATAATACTTGCGACGGGGAATATTGAACCAAAGCCATAAATGCGAGAAAGCCCTCGAGGATTCTCAGTGATCCCATCGTGAGGTTTTATGGCAAGCAAGTCCAGCGATCGAGGAGTTGTTACTTTCCATATCGAGGAAGACCACGCGACCAATAAGACCTCAGCGGTGTCATATGGTGTAATGATATTCGTTGTTTGAAGGTGACAATTCCCTTTGATATTCCGCTGGAATATGGGAAGCCACGTGACTTGGATTAAATCCCGCTTTTTGGACAACCGCTAGGAAATCATGCACCAGACAATCCGCTCAACCACATAATCACTGGATACTCGCTCACCGGACAAGGCGACACCGCTTTTTTTCAGATGTTTATTATTCCTTGATATCTTTGTACCGCGTTTTTCTCCTATGACTCTCGCATTTTAAGCATCTCATTTGTATATCAAAGATATTAGTACACCAAGTTGTACTAATATCTTTGGTTGTATGTATACCACGATCTGGCCAATGGGCCTGCGTATATCATGGTTAAAAAAAGGCTCGATGAATTTAAAGTCAAACTATTCCTGTTGTATCCGTCGATTACTGTGTCTGAGATGTTGTGCACCCTTCCTCGGCCCGGTCCCTCATTGCGCCTCCATCAATTCGGTTAGTGCTTTCTCGGTAGTCCGGGCAACCCAGGGATATAGGGCTGTACAGTCACTACGGGATATAGGCTAATCGAGACCCCACGAGACAGGCATACTTATGTTCTATGTCAATGCGCAGCATCAACGGCCTGTAAGCTTACTTGTTGCCCTGTTCTTCTTTACCGGGATTTGTTTCTGGTAATACGAGGCATTATTTTCTTCCCCTTCTAATGGTGCGTTTGTCAATTTATTTTTAGAAGTCCACCAGGCTTCTATCCAGGCTAGTAACCGTGTCACTAGGCTAATAACCGTGTCACTAGGCTGGTAACCGTGTTACTATGATAGTAACCGTGTCACTAGGCTAGTAACCGTGTCACTAGGCTAGTAACCGTGTCACTAGGCTAGTAACCGTGTCACTAGGCTGGTAACCGTGTTACTATGATAGTAACCGTGTCACTAGGCTAGTAACCGTGTCACTAGGCTAGTAACCGTGTCACTAGGCTAGTAACCGTGTTACTATGATAGTAACCGTGTCACTAGGCTAGTAACCGTGTCACTAGGCTAGTAACCGTGTCACTAGGCTAGTAACCGTGTCACTAGGCTAGTAACCGTGTCACTAGGCTAGTAATCGTGTCACTAGTTTAGTAATCGTGTCTATGATAGTAACCGTGTCGCTAGGCTAGAGACCGTGTCACTAGGCTAGTAAGCGTGTCATTAGGCTAGTAACCGTGTCACTAGGCTAGTAACCGTGTCATTCGGCTAATAACCGTGTCACTCGTCTAGTAATCGTGTCACTAGGATAGTAATCGTGTCATTAAGCCAGTAATCGTGTCATTAGGAGAGTAATCGTGTCAATAGGCTAGTAACCGTGTCACTAGGCTAGTAATCGTGTCACTAGTCTAGTAACCGTGTCTATGATAGTGACCGTGTCAATAGGCTAGTAACCGTGTCACTAGGCTAGTAATCGTGTCACTATGATGGCAATCGTGTCATTAAAGTAGTAACTGTGTCATTAGGATAGTAATCGTGTCACTAGGCGAGTAACTGTGTCACTAGGCTAGTAACCGTATCACTAGGTTAGTAACCGTGTCATTAGGCTAGTAACCGTGTCACTAGGCTAGTAACCGTGTCACTAGGCTAGTAACCGTGTCACTAGGCTAGTAACCGTATCACTAGGTTAGTAACCGTGTCATTAGGCTAGTAACCGTGTCACTAGGCTAGTAACCGTGTCACTAGGCTAGTAACCGTGTCACTAGGCTAGTAACCGTGTCACTGGCATAGTAACCGTGTCATTAGGCTAGTAACCGTGTCACTAAGCTAGTAGCCGTGTCACTAGGCTAGTCAAGGTGTCACTAGGGTAGTAAGTGTGTCATAAGGCTAGTAATCGTGTCACTAGTCCGGTACGCGCGTCGCTAGCATGGTAGCTGCGTCATTAGTCTGGTAACGTGTCTCTACAATGGTAATCGTGTCCATTGGATAGTAACAGTGTCACTAAGATAGTAACCGTGTCACTAGGCTGGTAACCGTGTCTCTACAGTGGTCATCGTGTCACTAATCTAGTATTCGTGTCACTAGACTATTAACCGCGTGACTAGTCCTCTAACCGTGTCACTAGCATAGAAACCGTGTCTCTACTCTGGTAAGCATGCCACAAGTCCGGTAGCCGTGTCATCATGTTGCCACTCTAGGGAGAGTGTTCCGGCCGTAAAGACAGTGTTCCCAATTTAGTGACTGTTTCCACCTTAGTGACTGTGTTGCCACTGTAGTGACTGTGTTGCCACTGTGGTGACAGTGTTTCCACTGTAGTGACTGTGTTACCACTGTGGTGACTGTGTTCCCACTGGGGTGACAGTGTTTCCACTGTAGTGACTGTGTTCCCACTGTGGTGACAGTTTCGAATATAGTGTGTTCCCACTGTAGTGACTGTGTTACCAATGTAGTGACTGTGTTCTCACTGTAGTGACTGTGTTACCGATGTAGAAACTGTGTTCCCACTGTGGTGATTGTGTTTCCACTGTGGTGACTGTGTTTCCACTGCGGTGACTGTGTTCCCACTGTGGTGTCTGTGTTTCCACCCGGGTGACAGTGTTCCCACTGTGGTGACTGTGTTGCCACTGTAGTGACTGTGTTCCCACTGTGGTGACTGTGTTCCCACTATGGTGTCTGTGTTCCCATCTGGGTGACAGTGTTCTCACTGTGGTGACAGTGTTCCCACTGTAGTGACTGTGTTCAGACTGGAGTGACTGTGTTCCAACTGTGGTGACAGTGTTTTGAATATATTGTGTTCCCACTGTAGTGACTGTGTTACCAATGTACTGACTGTGTTCTCACTGTAGTGACTGTGCTACCGATGTAGAAACCGTGTTCCCACTGTGGTTACTGTGTTACCACCGTGGTGACTGTGTTTCCACTGCGGTGACTGTGTTCCCGCTGTAGTGACTGTGTTCCCACTGGAGTGACAGTGTTTCCACTGTAGTGACTGTGTTTCCACTGTAATGACTGTGTTCCCACTGTAGTGACTATGTTTCCACTGTAGTGACAGTGTTCCAGCTGTAGTGACTGTGTTTCCACTGCGGTGACAGTGTTCCCGCTGTAGTGGCTGTGTTGCCACTGTCGTGACTGTGTTCCCACTGGGGTGACTGTGTTCCTACTGTGGTGACAGTGTTTCCACTGTAGTGACTGTGTTTCCACTGTAATGACTGTGTTCCCACTGTAGTGACTATGTTTCCACTGTAGTGACAGTGTTCCAGCTGTAATGACTGTGTTTCCACTGTGGTGACAGTGTTCCCGCTGTAGTGACTGTGTTTCCACTGCGGTGACAGTGTTCCCGCTGTAGTGACTGTGTTCCCACTGTAGTGACTGTGTTCCCACTGGGGTGACTGTGTTCCCGCTGTAGTGACAGTGTTCCCGCTGTAGTGACTCTGTTCCCAGTGTAGTGACTGTGTTCCCGCTGTAGTGACAGTGTTCCCGCTGTAGTGACTCTGTTCCCAGTGTAGTGACTGTGTTCTCACGGTGGTGTAGGTGTTCCTACCCGGGTGACAGTGTTCCCACTGCGGTGACTGTGTTGCCACTGCGGTGACTGTGTTCCCGCTGTAGTGACTGTGTTCCCACTGTAGTGACTGTGTTCTCACGGTGGTGACTGTGTTTCCACTGTAGTGGCTGTGTTGCCACTGTCGTGACTGTGTTCCCACCGGGGTGACTGTGTTCCCACTGGGGTGACAGTGTTTCCACTGTAGTGACTGTGTTTCCACTGTAATGACTGTGTTCCCACTGTAGTGACTGTGTTTCCACTGTAATGACTGTGTTCCCACTGTCGTGACTGTGTTCCCACTGGGGTGACTGTGTTCCCACTGGGGTGACAGTGTTTCCACTGTAGTGACTGTGTTTCCACTGTAATGACTGTGTTCCCACTGTAGTGACTGTGTTCCAGCTGTAGTGACTGTGTCTCCACTGCGGTGACAGTGTTCCCGCTGTAGTGACTGTGTTCCCACTGTAGTGACTGTGTTCCCACTGGGGTGACTGTGTTCCCGCTGTAGTGACAATGTTCCCGCTGTAGTGACTCTGTTCCCAGTGTAGTGACTGTGTTCTCACGGTGGTGTCTGTGTTCCTACCCGGGTGACAGTGTTCCCACTGTGGTGACTGTGTTGCCACTGTGGTGACAGCGTTTCAACTGTGGTGACAGTGTTTCCACTGTAGTGGCTGTTTCGCCACTGTCGTGACTGTGTTCCTACTGGGGTGACTGTGTTCCCACTGTGGTGACAGTTTCGAATATAGTGTGTTCCCACTGTAGTGACTGTGTTACCAATGTAGTGACTGTGTTCTCACTGTAGTGACTGTGTTACCGATGTAGAAACTGTGTTCCCACTGTGGTGATTGTGTTTCCACTGTGGTGACTGTGTTTCCACTGCGGTGACTGTGTTCCCACTGTGGTGTCTGTGTTTCCACCCGGGTGACAGTGTTCCCACTGTGGTGACTGTGTTGCCACTGTAGTGACTGTGTTCCCACTGTGGTGACTGTGTTCCCACTATGGTGTCTGTGTTCCCATCTGGGTGACAGTGTTCTCACTGTGGTGACAGTGTTCCCACTGTAGTGACTGTGTTCAGACTGGAGTGACTGTGTTCCAACTGTGGTGACAGTGTTTTGAATATATTGTGTTCCCACTGTAGTGACTGTGTTACCAATGTACTGACTGTGTTCTCACTGTAGTGACTGTGCTACCGATGTAGAAACCGTGTTCCCACTGTGGTTACTGTGTTACCACCGTGGTGACTGTGTTTCCACTGCGGTGACTGTGTTCCCGCTGTAGTGACTGTGTTCCCACTGGAGTGACAGTGTTTCCACTGTAGTGACTGTGTTTCCACTGTAATGACTGTGTTCCCACTGTAGTGACTATGTTTCCACTGTAGTGACAGTGTTCCAGCTGTAGTGACTGTGTTTCCACTGCGGTGACAGTGTTCCCGCTGTAGTGACTGTGTTCCCACTGTAGTGACTGTGTTCTCAGGGTGGTGACTGTGTTTCCATTGTAGTGGCTGTGTTGCCACTGTCGTGACTGTGTTCCCACTGGGGTGACTGTGTTCCTACTGTGGTGACAGTGTTTCCACTGTAGTGACTGTGTTTCCACTGTAATGACTGTGTTCCCACTGTAGTGACTATGTTTCCACTGTAGTGACAGTGTTCCAGCTGTAGTGACTGTGTTTCCACTGTGGTGACAGTGTTCCCGCTGTAGTGACTGTGTTTCCACTGCGGTGACAGTGTTCCCGCTGTAGTGACTGTGTTCCCACTGTAGTGACTGTGTTCCCACTGGGGTGACTGTGTTCCCGCTGTAGTGACAGTGTTCCCGCTGTAGTGACTCTGTTCCCAGTGTAGTGACTGTGTTCTCACGGTGGTGTATGTGTTCCTACCCGGGTGACAGTGTTCCCACTGCGGTGACTGTGTTGCCACTGCGGTGACTGTGTTCCCGCTGTAGTGACTGTGTTCCCACTGTAGTGACTGTGTTCTCACGGTGGTGACTGTGTTTCCACTGTAGTGGCTGTGTTGCCACTGTCGTGACTGTGTTCCCACCGGGGTGACTGTGTTCCCACTGGGGTGACAGTGTTTCCACTGTAGTGACTGTGTTTCCACTGTAATGACTGTGTTCCCACTGTAGTGACTGTGTTTCCACTGTAGTGACAGTGTTCTAGCTGTAGTGACTGTGTTTCCACTGCGGTGACAGTGTTCCCGCTGTAGTGACTGTGTTCCCACTGTAGTGACTGTGTTCTCATGGTGGTGACTGTGTTTCCACTGTAGTGGCTGTGTTGCCACTGTCGTGACTGTGTTCCCACTGGGGTGACTGTGTTCCCACTGTGATGACAGTGTTTCCACTGTAGTGACTGTGTTCCCACTGTAATGACTGTGTTCCCACTGTCGTGACTGTGTTCCCACTGGGGTGACTGTGTTCCCACTGGGGTGACAGTGTTTCCACTGTAGTGACTGTGTTTCCACTGTAATGACTGTGTTCCCACTGTAGTGACTGTGTTCCAGCTGTAGTGACTGTGTCTCCACTGCGGTGACAGTGTTCCCGCTGTAGTGACTGTGTTCCCACTGTAGTGACTGTGTTCCCACTGGGGTGACTGTGTTCCCGCTGTAGTGACAATGTTCCCGCTGTAGTGACTCTGTTCCCAGTGTAGTGACTGTGTTCTCACGGTGGTGTCTGTGTTCCTACCCGGGTGACAGTGTTCCCACTGTGGTGACTGTGTTGCCACTGTGGTGACAGCGTTTCAACTGTGGTGACAGTGTTTCCACTGTAGTGGCTGTTTCGCCACTGTCGTGACTGTGTTCCTACTGGGGTGACTGTGTTCCCACTGGGGTGACTGTGTTCCCACTGGGGTGACAGTGTTTTCACTGTAGTGACTGTGTTTCTACTGTAATGACTGTGTTCCCACTGTAGTGACTGTGTTCCAGCTGTAGTGACTGTGCCTCCACTGCGGTGACAGTGTTCCCGCTGTAGTGACTGTGTTCTCAGGGTGGTGACTGTGTTTCCACTGTAGTGGCTGTGTTGCCACTGTCGTGACTGTGTTCTCAGGGTGGTGACTGTGTTTCCACTGTAGTGGCTGTGTTGCCACTGTCGTGACTGTGTTCCCACTGGGGTGACTGTGTTCCCACTGGGCTGACAGTGTTTCCACTGTAGTGACTGTGTTTCCACTGTAATGACTGTGTTCCCACTGTAGTTACTGTGTTTCCACTGTAGTGACTGTGTTCCAGCTGTAGTGACTGTGTTTCCACTGTGGTGACAGTGTTCCCGCTGTAGTGACTGTGTTTCCACTGCGGTGACAGTGTTCCCGCTGTAGTGACTGTGTTCCCACTGTAGTGACGGTGTTCTCAGGGTGGTGACTGTGTTTCCACTGTAGTGGCTGTGTTGCCACTGTCGTGAATGTGTTCCCACTGGGGTGACTGTGTTCCCACTATGGTGTCTGTGTTCCCATCTGGGTGACAGTGTTCTCACTGTGGTGACAGTGTTCCCACTGTAGTGACTGTGTTCAGACTGAAGTGACTGTGTTCCCAGTGTGGTGACAGTATTTTGAATATATTGTGTTTCCACTGTAGTGACTGTGTTACCAATGTACTGACTGTCTTCTCACTGTAGTGACTGTGTTACCGAAGTAAAAACCGTGTTCCTACTGTGGTTACTGTGTTCCCACTGGGGTGACAGGGTTTCCACTGCAGTGACTGTGTTTCCACTGTAATGACTGTGTTCCCACAGTAGTGACTGTGTTTCCACTGTAGTGACAGTGTTCCAGCTGTAGTGACTGTGTTTCCACTGTGGTGACGGTGTTCCCGCTGTAGTGACTGTGTTTCCACTGCGGTGACAGTGTTCCCGCTGTAGTGACTGTGTTCTCAGGGTGGTGACTGTGTTTCCACTGTAGTGGCTGTGTTGCCACTGTCGTGACTGTGTTCCCACTGGGGTGACTGTGTTCCCACTGGGGTGACAGTGTTTCCACTGTAGTGACTGTGTTTCCACTGTAATGACTGTGTTCCCACTGTAGTTACTGTGTTTCCATTGTAGTGACAGTGGCCCAGCTGTAGTGACTGTGTTTCCACTGTGGTGACAGTGTTCCCGCTGTAGTGACTGTGTTTCCACTGCGGTGACAGTGTTCCCGCTGTAGTGACTGTGTTCCCACTGTAGTGACGGTGTTCTCAGGGTGGTGACTGTGTTTCCACTGTAGTGGCTGTGTTGCCACTGTCGTGAATGTGTTCCCACTGGGGTGACTGTGTTCCCACTGTGGTGACAGCGTTTCAACTCTGGTGACAGTGTTTCCGCTGTAGTGACTATGTTGCCACTGTGGTGACTGTGTTCCCACTTGGGTGACAGTGTTTCCACTGTAGTGACTGTGTTCCCACTGTGGTGACAGTTTCGAATATAGTGTGTTCCCACTATGGTGACTGTGTTACCAATGTAGTGACTGTGTTCTCACTGTAGTGACTGTGTTACCGATGTAGAAACTGTGTTCCCACTGTGGTGATTGTGTTCCTACCCGGGTGACAATTTTCCCACTGCGGTGACTGTGTTGCCACTGTAGTGACTGTGTTCCCACTGTAGTGACTGTGTTCCCACTGTGGTGACTGTGTTCGCACTGTGGTGTCTGTGTTCCCACCCGGGTGACTGTGTTCCTACTGTAGTGACGGGGCTGGCGCGACAGTCCCTACAGTGGGAACACAGACATCACAGTGGGAACACAGTCACCACAGTGGGAACACAGTCACTACAGTGGGAACACAGTCACTACAGCGGGAACACAGTCACCACAGTGGGAACACAGTCACTACAGCGGGAACACTGTCACCGCAGTGGAAACACAGCCACTACAGCGGCAACACTGTCACTGTCACTGTTACTAACATAGTGACCCGGTTACTAACCTAGTGACACTATTATCAGACTAGTGACACGGTTACCCGTGCAGACACGGTTACTAACCTAGTGACACGGTTACCAGTGTAGATACACGGTTACCAGGTTAGTGTCGCGATTACGGGATTGGGACGCCATGACTAGCCGAATGACACGGTTACTAACCTAGTGACACGGTTACCAGACTAGTGACACGATTACTAGCCTAGTGACACGGTTACTAACCTAGTGACACGGTTACCAGTGTAGATACACGGTTACCAGGTTAGTGTCGCGATTACCAGACTAGTGACACGGTTACTAACCTAGTGATACGGCTACCAGACTAGTGACACGATTACCCGTGCAGACACGATCACTAGGCTAGTGACACGGTTACTGGACTAGTGACCCTGATACTAGCCTAGTGACACGGTTACTAGCCTAATAACACGAATACTAGCCTAGTGACACGGTTACTATCATAGAGACACGATTACCGGACTAATGAGGCAATTACTAGCCTAGTGACACGGTTACTAGCCTGATGACACGATTACTAGTCTAATGACACGGTTACCATCATAGTGACACGGTTACTAGCCTAGTGACACGGTTACTAGCTTAGTGACATGGTTACTAGCCTAGTAACACGGTTACCAGCCTAATGACACGGTTACTAGCATAGTGACACGATTACCGGACTAGTGACATGGCTACTAGACTAATGACACCATTACTAGCTTAGTGACACGATTGCCAGACTAGTGACGCCATTATTAGCCTAGTGACACGATTGCCAGTGTAGAGACACGGTTACCATCTTGGTGACATGGTTACCGGATTAGTCACACGATTTCTAGCTAAATGACACGTTTTCTAGTCTAGTGACACGATTACCACCTAGTGACGCGGTTACTACCTAGAGACACGGTTACAAGCCCAATGACACGGTCACTAGTGACACGATTACCAGACTAGTGACACGGTTACTAGACTTGTGACACGATTAATTGCCTAGTGAACTGATTCCTAGCAATGTAACCAAAGTAGTGACGATGTAACCCCCCACCCCTCCCAGCCGCTCCCCCCACGCCCGCCGCTCTCACCCCGCCGCCCCCTTCCCTCCCTCCCCCCCTCCCTCCATCCCTCCCCCCCCCCCCACCCCCGCCGCTCCACCCCGCCGCTCGCCCGCCCGCCCGCCGTCGGATCTTGATTCCAATTCTCGGATACTGAGTTCAACTTTGGGTTCTCGGTTTGATCCTACAGATGCCTATTTATACGACGAAATCACATTCGATCCATCGCGTCCCGATTTGTCCCGCGGATCCAGATTCGAACCCTCGCCCACATCTCGATTCCACCCTGCGGATCCCTATTCATTTTGTGGATCATCGATACACGCCTTTTCACCGGTGGCCAGTTTGCGTCCTAGTCCCCAGGACCTGTCATCCCTGGCAACGTGTACCATACCGCATACCCCGGCAAATTCCACTAACCAAATTTCACACTAATTTCACAAAAAATGTCATGCTCCACAAATCTACGAGCCGACATAACACCTCAATATACACCATTTGGCCCCTCAACTTTTTACACTTTTTTTTTTTTTTTTTTTTTTATAACTCCACCCTGGGACGGCATCAGGATCCGCAATACCCATTCACTCAAGCCGCCGACCTACTTCAGTGGCCACGGCTTGACCTTAAAAACGCCCTCTACATTTCAATTTAAAGTTCAAACCCGGGCAGCGAGCATAAGTAATAATCGAGCTTTCTCCCCCGCCACTGACCAATCACAGGGCAGCAATAACGACTCTTAGCGGCCGGTATGTAGGCCACCGATCCAGCGCCCTCCTAACGTTCAAGCCCAGTACATGCCTCCAAATAGTTCCCAACTTTTGTTTCGTCGCAACAACCACGCTGATGTGTTCAGCAATCTGCCCCAACTTCTAACATGTTTCAAGTTGGCAAACCACGTTCCCACATCATTCCTATCACAGCCAATCAGTAATATTGACTCGTGGCAACGAGTGGGATCATCTCAAGACACCTAATTCATACGCATACTGAGCGGTCAACGCCCACAACTTGACAACATGACCTCGGAGACACAAAGTTCTGTGCTGCTGGCCGCCCCGACCCTCCCTCCCTCTGGCACAATTTAGTCGAAATTTGGCAATGTCGGCCTGTAATTGGCATGGTGGGCAGAGCTGTATACATGTCATATCGAATCTGTCCCAACATAGCTGGCAGTACTGAGTCCGGAACCCTGCCACCCACCTCTCTCCCTCTCTGTTGCCCCTCCACTGAGCTATGATGTCTTCAATTCAATGCTGATTAACTGTACGACCCCGCCCCCCCCACCCCGCCTCCTCCCCTCAGATGTATGTGATGAATGCCCCATATGATCTTGTGGACCAAAGTGGACCTCCCTCTCTTTCAATGTCTCACACTTTCAGATCACTTTTCTCATGTGTACTGGGCTTTTGTCATCAGTTCCCACACTCACCGACCAAGCAATGTGCCTCAGTCTACGCATATCAAGTTTCATTCCCTACTCTCGGGTGGAACCCTCGTGCATTGCATTAACTGACCGCACCTCACTACATCCTCCCTCCCTCTAAAAAGAATTCTCATTGCGAAAAAGACTTCTCATTTGAATTCGCTGCTGTATCTTATCCGGCTGCCATGCAGTAAGTACAAACGTATAATGAACGCAGCTGGTCGCTTGCTCCCACGAGACGGTCGTTGGTGTCGCCCGACTCTGACAGACGTACTGTACGGGCCGCCACAAACTGGGTGGAGGGGGGCTTTGGAAGACTCCGGCATGCGCGAACATTGAGCCATACTGGTGATCATCGGAAGTTTCAGCTCAGTGTGTTTTGATAGAGGGAGGGAGGGATGGAGGGAGGTCGTATGGAAACACTGCACGGCCGCTTCACTGCTTCAGATTTTGAAACAGCTCAAACTCATCAACTCTTGTCGTGTCTTCTGTCATAAACATATAATTGATTCAGTGACTTGTGTGGTAAGTATCGTAAAATAGCTTTTGATAGGAGACCAGGAAACGCTTATACAGTTTCGGTTCGGCGTTTGCCCAACCTAATCCCCCTCCCAAAATACCAGCAATGCCATCGCCCACGGACATGACAGAGGACAAGGTAAACGGAGCAGCGGAGCCGCGGTCGACATCACACACAAAATAACGAACTGCGAACAGGCGCGTAGGGATATAAAGCGGGCCCCAACTTCTGCTCCGTTGACCAAAATGCTTCTCTCCGGACAGCCCGCAGGCTTTCAGGATTTAAACTCAAGACAGAGTGTACTTATTTGACATGGAGAAGAGGTTGGTAATACAAAAAAATACGGAATAATAAATAAATACGGGATCAATAGGTCCTGGGGGCCTCCCTGGTGTAGTGGTTAGCGCACTAGACCACAGATCAATAGGTCCTGGGGGCCTCCCTGGTGTAGTGGTTAGCGCACTAGACCACAGATCAATAGGTCCTGGGGGCATCGCTAGTGTTGTGTTTAGCGCACTGGACCACAAATCAATAGGTCCTGAGGGCCTTCCTGGTGTAGTGGTTAGCGCACTAGACCGCAGATCAATAGGTCCTGGGGGCATCGCTAGTGTTGTGTTTAGCGCACTGGACCACAAATCAACAGGTCCTGAGGGCCTTCCTGGTGTAGTGGTTAGCGCACTAGACCACAGATCAATAGGTCCTGGGGGCCTCCCTGGTGTAGTGGTTAGCGCACTAGACCGCAGATCAATAGGTCATGGGGGCATCGGTAGTGTTGTGTTTAGCGCACTGGATCGCAGATCAATAGGTACTGGGGGCATCGGTAGTGTTGTGTTTAGCGCACTGGACCGCAGATCAATAGGTCCTGGGGCCCTCCCTGGTGTAGTGTTTAGCGCACTGGACCACAGATCAATAGGTCCTGAGGGCCTTCCTGGTGTAGTGGTTAGCGCACTAGACCGCAATTCATTTGGTCATGGGTTCGAATCCAGGCCCGGGCACCTAATCTGGGGCGTGTTCCATCCATTCATCCTTCATCGTTTAGGGAGGTCCCTCGGCTCAGTTTAATGGTTTTGTACAATTTGAATCCCACTATTCCTGAGAGAGAAAAATCATTAAACTGGCAAATACATTTTGTGTTCCGTATTCATGACGTTCATTGCTATTTCAGAACGAAGAGTCGCCGTTTGGCATCCTCTCTGGTCTTGCTGAAGTGATCAAACTCGAAGACACATCCATGATGTCACTGGAGATTTCGGTGGGTTTTCCAGATCATTGCAATATTTGTTCACGTAGCGCTCTTAATGGGTTAAATGCTTTAGTAAATGAAATGAATAGAATAGAGTTTACTTACTACGAACAAATAATGTTTACAGCAAACAAATGGTGGAAGGGTGGAATGTGTCCAACAATCTCTACTGTTTCACATGGGATCTAATCCTGCTCCATAAAACGTAATGATAAATAATATTGTTCTGACGTCATGCGACAACAGGGTTTGGTCCACAACTACCCGGATATACGCATTGATCAGCTGGTGGGGTTGTTGATGGCTCGCGGTGATGTCAGCAGGTCAGAGGCCAGGACGGTGAGTGTGCGCAACGCAAGGCACGTGACATCTTTGTGACGTCGTGTTCCTGATCAATATTCCATTATTAATGATCTCAATGAGAGCAGATTATTTACCAATGGGCATTTTTCTGCTGGGTTTATTCATTATATATAGTCGGGAATGAAAACAAGCGATGGCATCTAACAAGCGATGGCATCTTCTTCAACGGCTATGGCACGATACAGCCACAAAGTGACGTTAAATCCTATATTAAAGTCAAAGAATCTTTCCCAACGGTTATTACCCATAATGCATAATGTTATATTTTACTACCCGCTTTGGCGTATGTGTTTAGGATGATAGTTGACTGGTTACATAAAGTATGTCGTGCTGTTTGTAGCTGGTGATCGATTGTCTCGGGGAGGATCACGACCTGAAGCCCAAGTCCAAGATGACCATTATCTCCAAGCTGTACAACTGAACGCGCGAAACGCTCTCCCGTAGGCGGCGCCACCGGACCGGCTCCACATAGCACATACATGGTGGTTTAAACTTCTGGTTTAATGATAATAATGATGCGCGAAAACACTTCTTTTCAGAATGACAAGAAATTGCGAAATTTTCTGATTTTAAACATGAACTTGGTGAACATATTTCTATACTTTGCACGGAAAACCTGTTTTAAAATGCTCTACTGGCGTTAATAGGCGTCGCGCTAAGTATGGTTTATAAAAGACCGGCTCTGATGATGAAATTCATCTCAATTACGAACACTCGGCATGGTGCCGTGAAGTTTAAATAGAGAAATTAACGGCTACTTCGCAAGACAGCACGAAGCGATCGTAGCAATGGCTGCTTGTTCCGTTATGTTTGTTTGTGCGACATGGTCCTTGGTGTTTGTATTTGTTATGTAATTAGTGAAAGTAATATGAAGAACTTCTGACGATCACGTCATCAGCTGTGATTGTTGTAGACTGAGAAAAACGCTATGGAAGTCTGCTTTATTCTCATGGGTCATTGCATCGTATAATCGTGAGACGGGAGGTGAAACTTGAAATAGTGTGCGAAACATAAAGTGAGGAATGCGTATGTTAGCGTACAACACGTCTTATGATAGCTGTTATAATCATGTATCGAGGAATAAACTGACTACAGTATTCACTTAGTTGTGTTACATGTCTGGCTTTTGCGTCATGATATATCTCTTTAAAATCGACAGTGGCCGCGGTTCAGCTTTAATAACGAGAGTACATGTACATATTAACTGATCATCATTTACCCGATGTGAGCCTGAATTGTGTTGATACATATGCTTAGATCTCGCTTGTTCACTCGCTTCTATATATAGTTATAACGCCCCAAATAGTAGAAGGGAATACTTCTACTTATTTTCTCACCTAATCATTTAAATTCTGGGAGCGAGGAAAGTGACGTAAATGGGGAATACAAACACGTTTATTTGTACATTAAGGCTCAAAATCTCTCTGATTTTTGTTGAGTGCATGACACTGCATGTATCTCCACTTAGGTCCACCATTGCTTAACTGACAAAATAAAATCTTTACTGATGAATGTGAGTATATAAGGATTAACAATCGCATGGATTGGCAGCACGACCAGAGCGATCGCGTGGTTCCACCGGTTTTGATTCTCTCCTGTTATGGCAAACTGCACGACGCCCATTGCTATAAATCTCGTGAAATTGGCCAGCACGATGATAATGGCTCTGACCATGACTCTTCGAAGTGATTCTCTCGACGTTTGGCGATGCCCAACAACCTTGGGCATCGACAACAGGGATCTAACCAGTGCGTAAAACATGGCGGCTATCGCTATAACCGTTATCACGTTGAGCAGCATCACCGGCAACCGGAAGTACCATTTAAGATTATCTATGCGGGGTGATAATAGGGCGATACACGTCTCGCTGATGTCCATATCGCTTGTTGCAAAAACCAAGCCGGCCAGGACTGCGTAGACCAGCATGGCGGCGCCGACCGGGCCAAGCACGACACCGCTCCGTACAAGATGTACTTTCAGCGGAGTAACGATGGCCAGAAGTCGAGTGACAGTCAAACCCACCAGAGCCACTAGCGACGCTTCCGACGCCAGGAAGGTCACGACACTCATCGCCTTACACGCGAGGCTTGTCGTCCAGGCCTGGGCGTGGATGGCAAAGTCACTGCGGTAAGACTGGTTGGCGATGGCGATGGCGACCAGGTAGAGTCCCAGACAGCCATCGGACAGGTGGAGGGAGATCATGAGGATGGCATTAGCCCAGCGCAGGTAGGCACGGTCTAACAGGGGCGTGGTCTTCCACCACCAGCACACCGCCACCAGGTTACTGCCCACAACCACAGCGGCGGACACCCAGGTCACGTAGACCAGGATATCACTGTAGATCAGGTCCGAACAGGAAAGGATCTCCTCTTTTGGCTCGCAATGCTGTACGTGGCGCGCGTAGCAGCAAAGCTTCAGCGGAGCAGATGAAAAAAATGTCAATTGCGACATCAGCTGAATAATAAGGTGGGATTGGTCAATAGACAGCATGTGATTGCTGCTAATGTCCAAAACAAGTAAACTTTTACGCACTGGAAAGAAATGTGATGTCGATAACATGTGGATGTCGTTGTTTGATAGATTCAAATACAGTAATTTAGGAAGACCCTCCAGAGAGGAAGGTTTCATCAGTTGTATCCCATTATTATCAAGTTTTAAACTTAACATTTCTTCCGAGCCAAATAACATATATTCTGGCATGACCGACATGACGTTTAGAGTTACAATAAGGTTCATGAAATTCGTTAGACCTGCGAGAGCGTACGGTTCAAGCTTTAGGAAACCATTAGATGACAAATTGAGTGCCCTTAGTCTTCTTAAGCAATCAAAAGCCCTAGAGGGAACATGTGTTAATTGATTATCGCTGATATCCAATTTAAGCAAATACGTATGGGCACAAATGTTGTTGCTACTCTGTTTTAATAGTACTTTGTTGCCACGAAGTATTAACAGCGTCGTGAATGAAGAAGAAATCGGCGCGATTGTCAGATTTTGATTCATGCATATGACGGTGTAGCCATGACAACTGCATCCCTTTGGACATGGCAACAGGGACTCCAGTGCTTCGTCATCCCCCGATTGCGTGCACGTGAGCACGGAGTTGCGCACTTCGACAGGATGCACACAAACGTTGTCATGGCGACACTTCAGCATTCCCGGACAAGATAGCGTTTCGCACTGTGCCTCATCCGTGGCGTCCGGGCAGTCGTCGCGTCCGTTACAGACGTAATGAAACGGAATGCAGTGACCGCGCCGGCATTTGAAGGCGTTGGCGCAAAGGTGTTCCTCGCAGTTCTGAAGGTGTGCGCCATTGCGACAATGTCTCAACCTCCCCGCGTCGTCGACCTCGTGGAAACAATACTTGTGTCTCGGAAAGCACGGCCCCGGGTAGTTCTTCACACAGGTGGTATCCACATCGCGCTCACACAACGGCGTTATTCTGTGCTCTGTCTCAGTGTCTGGTAGGCGTCCGTGCACGATGTAATCGGTGTATTGCCTTTCATCTGAGACGTCCTGGCAGTCGGGGATCATGTCATTGACTTGCTTCCCCTCGATCAGCAAGTCCACAATGCAATGGAACGGCTTAAGCATTGCCTGGGAACTGGATTCATTATTACGAGTTCCGAATTTCTCGGGCATTACAGTCTCAGTTCCGCAGATAGATTCGTCCTCTTGAAGCCGACAGTCCGCTCTCCAGTCGCACAGCCTGGAGTAGTGTACGCAGCCGCCGGATGGGCATTGCGCGTACAACTCGTGACAGCTGCAGTTACTGCTGTGGCAGTCCCTGAAGCAATCAGGCCATGATGGCCCGGATGATGCTGTCTCCTCACTTGACCACCCGTGGAAGCGGCAGACGTGGCCGCAGTCGGCCTCATCCGAGCCATCCGGACAATCCTGGTAACCATCGCAGAAATAGTGATCCAGAATGCACGTCCCGTCGCCGCATTCCCGTTGCCCTCTGACGCATCCTGCGTCATTAAGCGACACTCTGGCTTGGCACACGGCGTATATCGTGGCCACATCGAACTGCGGCGGTCGCTGACACGAGGCGAGCGGTGCCAGCTCCACGTTCGTCAGACTCCGGTGGCTGTACGTGAGCAGCAAGCAGCCATGATCCTGGTCCCTAAACACCAAGGCGCTTGACGGGTACGCGTTGGGCGACTCGAAGGCGTCCTCCCGGGTCTGCCACGTCGGCAGCATTGCCAGCAAGAGACCGTGCACGTACCATTCCTGGCTGGTCCAGGTCATGTTCTCCGCCTCGTCCCACAGGAAGCTGGGCAGCGTGGCGAGCCGCCGCCCCCCATCCACGTGCTCTCCCTCACACAGCGCGTCTGTCGCTGTCTCGTGGCGACCAGGCCATGGCACTACGGCGATGCAAGAAGACATCGACGCCAGGCTGATCCAGTTGTCTACGCATTCGGCCATATAATGTCTTGTAATAACCCTAACCTTGGCGACGTCGTCTTCTGGAGCCGAACCTCTGCACACGGCGTTGTCGCTGATCTCACAGATGGCCATGGCCCGGGTGTACCGGTACGTGCAGGGTATTTTGACCCAGGACAGGGACACCCGGGACAAAGGTATGGCAGCCGTACAGAGTAAGCCACCCCAGTTAAAGGGCTGGAGATGACGCAGCATCACCTTGGACACTTGGTCAAGTTCGTATTTGTCAAATTCAAACAAGTCTTTAGAGTTATAATAAACGCGCCTTTCGGGTAAATCCAGATAGGGAACACTCCAATCCTGGTACGTGACGGGAGTCTGATCCACCCAGAGCTTCATCGCGAAATTCTGAAACAATCATATATTTTAAAGATCAACACTTTCTTGATGATTAGGCACTCGTTATATTTCCCACTGGTACGTTTTGAATATGATAAATGCACTAATGATGATGCCGTACACATACTACATGTATCACGACTAAATTATACACAGACCCTATGTCGCTGTACATTAAAGCAATATGCTTACATGCGCCATCTTAGATTTTTCACATTATAGAATCAAGACTAAAGTATCTCAGAATGTATGATGCATATGTTTTATATCTCTTTGAGTCTGTAAAACAAATATTTCGACATAAAAATGCGCGGTTTATTTTTATCGCGCGCGGACGTGATAGCGAGCCGCGGTCGACATCACACACAAAATAACAAACTGCGAACAGGCGCGTAGGGATATAAGGCGGGCCACCAACTTCTGCTCCATTGACCAACATGCTTCTCCCCGGATAGCCCGCAGGCTTTCAGGATTTAAACTCAAGACAGAGTGTACTTATTTGACATGGAGAAGAGGTTGGTAATACAAAAACATACGGAAAATATTGCTTTAAAACACATACCGTATGTACTCGAGTAAGCCCCATGCCGCTTATTGTTTGTCAGCCGCCATGAATTGCCCCGGCGCTTCTTCAAACGGGCGTTTATTTGATCAGGAGCTTTTAGTGACATATGTAACTCTATATAATTGTTTAAATGTTCATCTCTACATGTGCGTCTTACCGTAGATTTGAGTCCTAAAAAGATGACCTGTATAATGTCCACCTCTAGAAAGTCATGTGTGTGCCACTCGGCAGGTAACCCTAGAGCTATCCACTCCTTAATAAAGTTCCATTCGGTGGAGCTGGACAGGCTCAACAGGTGACCGCCGGAGACGACACAAATGTCTTCAGCAGCGTCCCAGCTGAGGCTCCTGGTGGGTGAGTACGCCTCGTATAGCACGCCATTCGCGCAGGCCGACTGTTTAGTGTCACCTAGCTGCCACGTGGCATGCGACCTTGACAGTGCATAATTCCCAAAGGTCGGGAGACTTAATAATTTGGCTTTGAACGTGGCGGTCAGCTTACATTGCCGGTCTGTGGCCTGAGCGTTGGCAACCTCGGGAGAATAAATGCTAAGTTCCGCACATTGCTTTGTCTTCGTGTAGATGGCGCTGCGATCACCCTCCATGAGGCGACACAACCAACGGTGGGACCACGTGGATGTACCGTTAGTTTTTCGCCAAAGTAAATTAACCCAGCGCTTAATTTCCGCGTCTGCGGGTGACAGATATTCCTGTAGTGATATCTGCGTTTCGCCGAAGCAAGAGTCGCCAGGTCCTTCGAACACGACTTCATAGCTGCAGCACAGGGGATTTTGCGAAAGTCTGCCGAACATCATATACACTAACATGTCATCAATGCCTTGATTCGTGATAAGAGTTTCACCACACGGACCCTCAGCGAACAGCAACGGGTCGTAGCCCTCGGTGACTTCGCTCTTGGCGCATTGGGACTCGATGACAGGAGGGAAGGCAATCTGACTGACGAACCCTAACGCGAGACAGGCTGGCGAGAAATGCAACGAGCGGGATATGGCACTCGCCAAAGGGTAGCATCGCCCCGCACTGGTGTTCATGGCGACCGTCGCCGTCAGCCCTCGCCGCCACGTCACTGCAGGGGCCCGGTATCCGTAGTTGTACCGTTTCACCAGGTGAAGCTGACACTCACGAAGCATTCCATGAGGTGATTCGTCGCCGAATACAGCGGTCAGGGTGTAGCAGCCTAGCGGTTCGTGCACCGCGCACAGATCCATGCTCCCGATGTACCAAGGGGCTTCATCCGGGTCCATGCACCACTCACACGGGTTAATGATTCCATCGCACTCAGACAAAGATAAAGTAGCGTTCAGGCGGATATCAACCAAGCCGGCGTGGCTCTTCACGACGAGACGAAGATCACTGCCGGCGTTCAGCCGAGCTAACCCCACTCCCGACTCCCACAGTTTGGCCGTGTCTTTAGTGCAGATTGCACTAACGGGGCGTTCGCCTTGAGAAATGAACATCCCACCGCAGTTACAGTAATGACACACGGGTCCGGTGAATGTTAATTCATGGATGACCACCTGGACGAAGCCGCCACGTAGGAAAGATGTTATATGGTAAGATTGTATGCCACCAGAAACCTTAAACGCAAGCTCCGAAGGCTTCGAGATGATCAGGTCACGATGCTTTGTCACGTCGTATGATCTCATGTTGAATGAAACCTCTATATTTGTGCCGATCTCTCGCGAAGCGGGATGGTTTGTTCTCACTTGAAGAGCCAAGTCTCCGCCGCTTGACGTGATATCGCTGTGAACGTCAGTGTGCGGCGTCGCGCTTACACCTCCAGGGCGACAGATCTGTTCGTGGATAACCGGCAAGAGGAGATTGAGGGTGACAAAGTCCGGGACGCTGACCAGAGGACCGTCGTATACCACGACCCTCACCGCCGCCGCCGCCTCCCCATCCGTACACCGCACCCGCAGCTTGGACAACACAGCCACGTGACCCAGTTGGGTCTGGATGTGGAAGTGATCATAGCGAATACCATGGAAAACACCCGTTGTCGGAATCACAGGCGAAAAACCCTGTTCGTATTCGAGCAACGGGAGCGATGTCGAGGATTCATTCTCATACGCAACCAGAGCGACGACATCTTGGAATTGACCAGTTTCCCCTTGTCGGACCCACTTGGCTTCGTCATCGAGACAGACTTGGTACGTGAAAGTTACGGTTATGGAATCGAGATCTATACTAGATGCTACCAGTGTGACTTCGTTAGTGGGCGTATAGAAGGAGTTGGCGATGAACCCCAAGCACTGAATGCCCAGGAGCTCCCAATTACGGTCGTACAGGGCCAAATCCACGGTTTGGCAGGTGCCCCAAACGGTATCCTTAAACAGGGCGATGGTGACATTAATGCCGAACTGGCGGGCCACTACCACGGTGATGTTCCAACTGCCGACGATGGTATAGACAGAGTTATCAACTGTGGCTGAAATGAATCCACATGGCCTAGTGATATTCACTGACGCATTTGTGTAAGGTATGTGTTGACAAATACTCGGCCTGAATTCGTGGATGTCCCGTACGGCCCCTATGACGGTGCGCGGGACGGACGCTCCGGTGATCATGACGGCTTCGAGGATGCTGGCCAAGTTTTCATCTATATAGCGAGTCCACAGGGAAGGCTGTGACTTGTCGGACATATCAGTGGATATATTGAATAATACTTGCGACGGGGAATATTGAACCAAAGCCATAAATGCGAGAAAGCCCTCGAGGATTCTCAGTGATCCCATCGTGAGGTTTTATGGCAAGCAAGTCCAGCGATCGAGGAGTTGTTACTTTCCAGATCGAGGAAGACCACGCGACCAGTAAGACCTCAGCGGTGTCATATGGTGTAATGATATTCGTTGTTTGAAGGTGACAATTCCCTTTGATATTCCGCTGGAATATGGGAAGCCACGTGTCGGTTTGCAAAAAGACAATTAATTATTGGATCGCCAGGAACCATGTAGGCATCGTAACTAATGAACCAGTACCCTAATTATATGCCAGCACGTGAGGAACATATGTCATGTCATGGTAGACACGATGTCCAATGCCAGTGGTATAAATCTGCGTGTACTGATTAATCTTTAGTAATTAGAGGCGGAATTAGAAAGTCGACTTGGATTAAATCCCGCTTTTTGGACAACCGCTAGGAAATCATGCACCAGACAATCCGCTCAACCACATAATCACTGGATACTCACTCACCGGACAAGGCGACACCGCTTTTTTTCAGATGTTTATTATTCCTTGATATCTTTGTACCGCGTTTTTCTCCTATGACTCTCGCATTTTAATCATCTCATTTGTATATCAAAGATATTAGTACACCAAGTTGTACTAATATCTTTGGTTGTATGTATACCACGATGTGGCCAATGGGCCTGCGTATATCATGGTTAAAACAAGGCTCGATGAATTTAAAGTCAAACTATTCCTGTTGTATCCGTCGATTACTGTGTCTGAGATGTTGTGCACCCTTCCTCGGCCCGGTCCCTCATTGCGCCTCCATCAATTCGGTTAGTGCTCTCTCGGTAGTCCGGGCAACCCAGGGATATAGGGCTGTACAGTCACTACGGGATATAGGCTAATCGAGACACCACGAGACAGGCATACTCATGTTCTATGTCAATGCGCAGCATCAACGGCCTGTAAGCTTACTTGTTGCCCTGTTCTTCTTTACCGGGATTTGTTTCTGATAATACGAGGCATTATTTTCTTCCCCTTCTAGTGGTGCGTTTGTCAATTTATTTTTAGAAGTCCACCAGGCTTCTATCCAGGCTAGTAACCGTGTCATTAGGCTAGTAACCGTGTCACTAGGCTGGTAACCGTATTACTATGATAGTAACCGTGTCACTAGGCTAGTAACCGTGTCAATAGGCTAGTAACCGTGTCACTAGGCTAGTAACCGTGTTACTAGGCTAGTAACCGTGTCACTAGGCTAGTAATCGTGTCACTAGTCTAGTAATCGTGTCTATGATAGTAACCGTGTCACTAGGCTAGAGACCGTGTCACTAGGCTAGTAACCGTGTCATTAGGCTAGTGACCGTGTCACTAGGCTAGTAACCGTGTCATTCGGCTAATAACCGTGTCACTCGTCTAGTAATCGTGTCACTAGAATAGTAATCGTGTCATTAAGTCAGTAATCGTGTCATAAGGAGAGTAATCGTGTCACTAGGCTAGTAACCGTGTCACTAGGCTAGTAATCGTGTCACTAGTCTAGTAACCGTGTCTATGATAGTAACCGTGTCAATAGGCTAGTAACCGTGTCACTAGGCTAGTAATCGTGTCACTATGATGGCAATCGTGTCATTAAGGTAGTAACTGTGTCATTAGGATAGTAATCGTGTCACTAGGATAGTAACTGTGTCACTAGGCTAGTAACCGTATCACTAGGTTAGTAACCGTGCCATTAGGCTAGTAACCGTGTCACTAGGCTAGTAACCGTGTCACTAGGCTAGTAACCGTGTCACTAGGCTAGTAACCGTGTCACTAGGCTAGTAACCGTATCACTAGGTTAGTAACCGTGTCATTGGCTAGTAACCGTGTCACTAGGCTAGTAACCGTGTCATTAGGCTAGTAACCGTGTCACTAGGCTGGTAACCGTATTACTATGATAGTAACCGTGTCACTAGGCTAGTAACCGTGTCACTAGGCTAGTAACCGTGTCACTAGGCTAGTAACCGTGTCACTAGGCTAGTAACCGTGTCACTAGGCTAGTAATCGTGTCACTAGTCTAGTAATCGTGTCTATGATAGTAACCGTGTCACTAGGCTAGAGACCGTGTCACTAGGCTAGTAACCGTGTCATTAGGCTAGTAACCGTGTCACTAGGCTAGTAACCGTGTCATTCGGCTAATAACCGTGTCACTCGTCTAGTAATCGTGTCACTAGGATAGTAATCGTGTCATTAAGCCAGTAATCGTGTCATTAGGAGAGTAATCGTGTCACTAGGCTAGTAACCGTGTCACTAGGCTAGTAATCGTGTCACTAGTCTAGTAACCGTGTCTATGATAGTAACCGTGTCAATAGGCTAGTAACCGTGTCACTAGGCTAGTAATCGTGTCACTATGATGGCAATCGTGTCATTAAGGTAGTAACTGTGTCATTAGGATAGTAATCGTGTCACTAGGCTAGTAACTGTGTCCCTAGGCTAGTAACCGTATCACTAGGTTAGTAACCGTGCCATTAGGCTAGTAACCGTGTCACTAGGCTAGTAACCGTGTCACTAGGCTAGTAACCGTGTCACTAGGCTAGTAACCGTGTCACTAGGCTAGTAACCGTATCACTAGGTTAGTAACCGTGTCATTAGGCTAGTAACCGTGTCACTAGGCTAGTAACCGTGTCACTGGCATAGTAACCGTGTCATTAGGCTAGTAACCGTGTCACTAAGCTAGTAGCCGTGTCACTAGGCTAGTAAAGGTGTCACTAGGGTGGTAAGCGTGTCATAAGGCTAGTAATCGTGTCACTAGTCCGGTACGCGCGTCGCTAGCATGGTAGCTGCGTCATTAGTCTGGTAACGTGTCTCTACAATGGTAATCGTGTCCATTGGATAGTAACAGTGTCACTAAGATAGTAACCGTGTCACTAGGCTGGTAACCGTGTCTCTACAGTGGTCATCGTGTCACTAATCTAGTATTCGTGTTACTAGACTATTAACCGCGTGACTAGTCCTCTAACCGTGTCACTAGCATAGAAACCGTGTATCTACTCTGGTAATCATGCCACAAGTCCGGTAGCCGTGTCCTCATGTTGCCACTCTAGGGAGAGTGTTCCGGCCGTGTTCCCAATGTAGTGACTGTTTCCACCTTAGTGACTGTGTTGCCACTGTAGTGACTGTGTTGCCACTGTGGTGACTGTGTTCCCACTGGGGTGACAGTGTTCTCACTGTGGTGACAGTGTTCCCACTGTAGTGACTGTGTTCAGACTGGAGTGACTGTGTTCCCACTGTGGTGACAGTGTTTTGAATATATTGTGTTCCCACTGTAGTGACTGTGTTACGAATGTACTGACTGTGTTCTCACTGTAGTGACTGTGCTACCGATGTAGAAACCGTGTTCCCACTGTGGTTACTGTGTTACCACCGTGGTGACTGTGTTTCCACTGCGGTGACTGTATTCCCGCTGTAGTGACTGTGTTCCCACTGGGTTGACAGTGTTTCCACTGTAGTGACTGTGTTTCCACTGTAATGACTGTGTTCCCACTGTAGTGACTGTGTTTCCACTGTGGTGACAGCGTTTCAACTGTGGTGACAGTGTTTCCACTGTAGTGACTGTGTTGCCACTGTGGTGACTGTGTTCCCACTGGGGTGACAGTGTTCTCACTGTGGTGACAGTGTTCCCACTGTAGTGACTGTGTTCAGACTGGAGTGACTGTGTTCCCACTGTGGTGACAGTGTTTTGAATATATTGTGTTCCCACTGTAGTGACTGTGTTACCAATGTACTGACTGTGTTCTCACTGTAGTGACTGTGCTACCGATGTAGAAACCGTGTTCCCACTGTGGTTACTGTGTTACCACCGTGGTGACTGTGTTTCCACTGCGGTGACTGTATTCCCGCTGTAGTGACTGTGTTCCCACTGGGTTGACAGTGTTTCCACTGTAGTGACTGTGTTTCCACTGTAATGACTGTGTTCCCACTGTAGTGACTGTGTTTCCACTGTGGTGACAGCGTTTCAACTGTGGTGACAGTGTTTCCACTGTAGTGACTGTGTTGCCACTGTGGTGACTGTGTTCCCACTGGGGTGACAGTGTTCTCACTGTGGTGACAGTGTTCCCACTGTAGTGACTGTGTTCAGACTGGAGTGACTGTGTTCCCACTGTGGTGACAGTGTTTTGAATATATTGTGTTCCCACTGTAGTGACTGTGTTACCAATGTACTGACTGTGTTCTCACTGTAGTGACTGTGCTACCGATGTAGAAACCGTGTTCCCACTGTGGTTACTGTGTTACCACCGTGGTGACTGTGTTTCCACTGCGGTGACTGTATTCCCGCTGTAGTGACTGTGTTCCCACTGGGTTGACAGTGTTTCCACTGTAGTGACTGTGTTTTCACTGTAATGACTGTGTTCCCACTGTAGTGAATGTGTTTCCACTGTGGTGACAGTGTTCCAGCTGTAGTGACTGTGTTTCCACTGTGGTGACAGTGTTCCTGCTGTAGTGACTGTGTTTCCACTGCGGTGACAGTGTTCCCGCATTAGTGACTGTGTTCCCACTGTAGTGACTGCGTTTCCACTGTAATGACTGTGTTCCCTCTGTAGTGACTGTGTTTCCACTGTAGTGACAGTGTTCCAGCTGTAGTGATTGTGTTTCCACTGTGGTGACAGTGTTGCCGCTGTAGTGACTGTGTTTCCACTGTAGTGACAGTGTTCCAGCTGTAGTGACTGTGTTTTCACTGCGGTGACAGTGTTCCCGCTGTAGCGACTGTGTTCCCACTGTAGTGACTGTGTTCTCAGGGTGGTGACTGTGTTTCCACTGTAGTGGCTGTGTTGCCACTGTCGTGACTGTGTTCCCACTGGGGTGACAGTGTGTCCACTGTAGTGACTGTGTTTCCACTGTAATGACTGTGTTCCCGCTGTAGTGACTGTGTTCCCCCTGTAGTGACAGTGTTCCCGCTGTAGTGACTCTGTTCCCAGTGTAGTGACTGTGTTCTCACGGTGGTGTCTGTGTTCCTACCCGGGTGACAGTGTTCCCACTGTAGTGACTGTGTTGCCACTGTGGTGACAGCGTTTCAACTGTGGTGACAGTGTTTCCACTGTAGTGGCTGTGTTGCCACTGTGGTGACTGTGTTCCCACTGGGGTGACATTGTTTCCTCTGTAGTGACTGTGTTCCCACTGTGGTGACAGTTTCGAATATAGTGTGTTCCCACTGTAGTGACTGTGTTACCAATGTAGTGACTGTGTTCTCACTGTAGTGACTGTGTTACCGATGTAGAAACTGTGTTCCCACTGTGGTGATTGTGTTCCCACTGTGGTGACTGTGTTTTCACTGCGGTGACTGTGTTCTCACTGTGGTGTCTGTGTTTCCACCCGGGTGACAGTGTTCCCACTGTGGTGACTGTGTTGCCACTGTCGTGACTGTGTTCCCACTGTGGTGACTGTGTTCCCACTATGGTGTCTGTGTTCCTATCTGGGTGACAGTGTTCACTGTGGTGACAGTGTTTTGAATATATTGTGTTCCCACTGTAGTGACTGTGTTACCAATGTACTGACTGTGTTCTCACTGTAGTGACTGTGTTACCGTTGTAGAAACTGTGTTCCCACTGTGGTGATTGTGTTCCCACTGTGGTGATTGTGTTTCCACTGCGGTGACTGTGTTCCCGCTGTAGTGACTGTGTTTCCACTGCGGTGACTGTGTTCCCGCTGTAGTGACTGTGTTCCCACTGTAATGACTGTGTTCTCACGGTGGTGACTATTTTTCCACTGTAGTGGCTGTGTTGCCACTGTCGTGACTGTGTTCCCACTGGGGTGACAGTGTTTCCACTGTAGTGACTGTGTTTCCACTGTAATGACTGTGTTCCCGCTGTAGTGACTGTGTTCCCCCTGTAGTGACAGTGTTCCCGCTGTAGTGACTCTGTTCCCAGTGTAGTGACTGTGTTCTCACGGTGGTGTCTGTGTTCCTACCCGGGTGACAGTGTTCCCACTGTAGTGACTGTGTTGCCACTGTGGTGACAGCGTTTCAACTGTGGTGACAGTGTTTCCACTGTAGTGCCTGTGTTGCCACTGTGGTGACTGTGTTCCCACTGGGGTGACATTGTTTCCTCTGTAGTGACTGTGTTCCCACTGTGGTGACAGTTTCGAATATAGTGTGTTCCCACTGTAGTGACTGTGTTACCAATGTAGTGACTGTGTTCTCACTGTAGTGACTGTGTTACCGATGTAGAAACTGTGTTCCCACTGTGGTGATTGTGTTCCCACTGTGGTGACTGTGTTTTCACTGCGGTGACTGTGTTCTCACTGTGGTGTCTGTGTTTCCACCCGGGTGACAGTGTTCCCACTGTGGTGGCTGTGTTGCCACTGTCGTGACTGTGTTCCCACTGTGGTGACTGTGTTCCCACTATGGTGTCTGTGTTCCTATCTGGGTGACAGTGTTCACTGTGGTGACAGTGTTTTGAATATATTGTGTTCCCACTGTAGTGACTGTGTTACCAATGTACTGACTGTGTTCTCACTGTAGTGACTGTGTTACCGTTGTAGAAACCGTGTTCCCACTGTGGTTACTGTGTTCCCACCGTGGTGACTGTGTTTCCACTGCGGTGACTGTGTTCCCGCTGTAGTGACTGTGTTCCCACTGTAATGACTGTGTTCTCACGGTGGTGACTATTTTTCCACTGTAGTGGCTGTGTTGCCACTGTGGTGACTGTGTTCCCACTGGGGTGGCTGTGTTCCCACTGGGGTGACAGTGTTTCCACTGCAGTGACTGTGTTCCCGCTGTAATGACTGTGTTCCCACTGTAGTGACTGTGTTTCCACTGTAGTGACAGTGTTCCAGCTGTAGTGACTGTGTTTCCACTGTGGTGACAGTGTTCCCGCTGTAGTGACTGTGTTCCCACTGTAGTGACTGTGTTCTCAGGGTGGTGACTGTGTTTCCACTGTAGTGGCTGTGTTGCCACTGTCGTGACTGTGTTCCCACTGGGGTGACTGTGTTCCCACTGTCGTGACTGTGTTCCCACTGTAGTGACTGCGTTTCCACTGTAATGACTGTGTTCCCACTGTAGTGACTGTGTTTCCACTGTAGTGACTGTGTTCCAGCTGTAGTGATTGTGTTTCCACTGTGGTGACAGTGTTGCCGCTTTAGTGACTGTGTTTCCACTGTGGTGACAGTGTTCCAGCTGTAGTGACTGTGTTTCCACTGCGGTGACAGTGTTCCCGCTGTAGTGACTGTTTTTCCACTGTAGTGACTGTGTTCTCAGGGTGGTGACTGTGTTTCCACTGTAGTGGCTGTGTTGCCACTGTCGTGACTGTGTTCCCACTGGGGTGACTGTGTTGCCACTGTGATGACAGTGTTTCCACCGTAGTGACTGTGTTTCCACTGTAATGACTGTGTTCCCGCTGTAGTGACTGTGTTTCCACTGTAGTGACAGTGTTCCCGCTGTAGTGACTGTGTTCCCACTGTGGTGTCTGTGTTCCCACCCGGGTGACTGTGTTCCTACTGTAGTGACGGGGCTGGCGCGACAGTCCCTGCAGTGGGAACACAGACATCACAGTGGGAACACAGTCACCACAGTGGGAACACAGTCTCTACAGTGGGAACACAGTCACTACAGCGGGAACACAGTCACCACAGTGGGAACACAGTCACTACAGTGGCAACACAGTCACCACAGTGGGAACACAGTCACCACAGTGGGAACACAGTCACTACAGTGCGAACACAGTCACTACAGTGGCAACAGTCACTACAGTGGGAACGTATACACCACAGTGGGAACAGTCACCACAGTGGGAACACTGTCCCCACAGTGGGAACACAGTCACGACAGTGGCAACACAGTCACTACAACGGGAACACTGTCACCGCAGTGGAAACACAGCCACTACAGCGGGAACACTGTCACTGTCACTGTTACTAACATAGTGACCCGGTTACTAACCTAGTGACACTATTACCAGACTAGTGACACGGTTATCCGTGCAGACACGGTTACTAACCTAGTGACACGGTTACCAGTGTAGATACACGGTTACCAGGTTAGTGTCGCGATTACGGGATTGGGACGCCATGACTAGCCGAATGACACGGTTACTAACCTAGTGACACGGTTACCAGACTAGTGACACGATTACTAGCCTAGTGACACGGTTACTAACCTAGTGACACGGTTACCAGTGTAGATACACGGTTACCAGGTTAGTGTCGCGATTACGGGATTGGGACGCCATGACTAGCCGAATGACACGGTTACTAACCTAGTGACACGGTTACCAGACTAGTGACACGATTACTAGCCTAGTGACACGGTTACTAACCTAGTGACACGGTTACCAGTGTAGATACACGGTTACCAGGTTAGTGTCGCGATTACCAGACTAGTGACACGGTTACTAACCTAGTGATACGGCTACCGGACTAGTGACACGATTACCCGTGCAGACACGATCACTAGGCTAGTGACACGGTTACTGGACTAGTGACACGGATACTAGCCTAGTGACACGGTTACTAGCCTAATAACACGAATACTAGCCTAGTGACACGGTTACTATCATAGAGACACGATTACCGGACTAGTGAAGCAATTACCAGCCTAGTGACACGGTTACTAGCCTGATGACACGATTACTAGTCTAATGACACGGTTACCATCATAGTGACACCGTTACTAGCCTAGTGACACGGTTACTAGCTTAGTGACATGGTTACTAGCCTAGTAACACGGTTACCAGCCTAATGACATGGTTACTAGCATAGTGACACGATTACCGGACTAGTGACATGGCTACTAGACTAGTGACACCATTACTAGCTTAGTGACACGATTGCCAGACTAGTGACGCCATTATTAGCCTAGTGACACGATTGCCAGTGTAGAGACACGGTTACCATCTTGGTGACATGGTTACCGGATTAGTCACACGATTTCTAGCTAAATGACACGTTTTCTAGTCTAGTGACACGATTACCACCTAGTGACGCGGTTACTACCTAGAGACACGGTTACAAGCCCAATGACACGGTCACTAGTGACACGATTACCAGACTAGTGACACGGTTACTAGACTTGTGACACGATTAATTGCCTAGTGAACTGATTCCTAGCAATGTAACCAAAGTAGTGACGATGTAACCCCCCCCCCCCTCCCAGCCGCTCCCCCCACGCCCGCCGCTCTCACCCCGCCGCCCCCTTCCCTCCCTCCCCCCCTCCCTCCATCCCTCCCCCCCCACCCCCGCCGCTCCACCCCGCCGCTCGCCCGCCCGCCCGCCGTCGGATCTTGATTCCAATTCTCGGATACTGAGTTCAACTTTGGGTTCTCGGTTTGATCCTACAGATGCCTATTTATACGACGAAATCACATTCGATCCATCGCGTCCCGATTTGTCCCGCGGATCCAGATTCGAACCCTCGCCCACATCTCGATTCCACCCTGCGGATCCCTATTCATTTTGTGGATCATCGATACACGCCTTTTCACCGGTGGCCAGTTTGCGTCCTAGTCCCCAGGACCTGTCATCCCTGGCAACGTGTACCATACCGCATACCCCGGCAAATTCCACCAACCAAATTTCACACTAATTTCACAAAAAATGTCATGCTCCACAAATCTACGAGCCGACATAACACCTCAATATACACCATTTGGCCCCTCAACTTTTTACACTTTTTTTTTTTTTTTTTTTTTATAACTCCACCCTGGGACGGCATCAGGATCCGCAATACCCATTCACTCAAGCCGCCGACCTAATTCAGTGGCCACGGCTTGACCTCAAAAACACCTTCTACATTTCAATTTAAAGTTCAAACCCGGGCAGCGAGCATAAGTAATAATCGAGCTTTCTCCCCCGCCACTGACCAATCACAAGGCAGCAATAACGACTCTTAGCGGCCGGTATGTAGGCCACCGATCCAGCGCCCTCCTAACGTTCAAGCCCAGTCCATGCCTCCATATAGTTCCCAACTTTTGTTTCGTCGCAACAACCACGCTGATGTGTTCAGCAATCTGCCCCAACTTCTAACATGTTTCAAGTTGGCAAACCACGTTCCCACATCATTCCTATCACAGCCAATCAGTAATATTGACTCGTGGCAACGAGTGGGATCATCTCAAGACACCTAATTCATACGCATACTGAGCGGTCAACGCCCACAACTTGACAACATGACCTCGGAGACACAAAGTTCTGTGCTGCTGGCCGCCCCGACCCTCCCTCCCTCTGGCACAATTTAGTCGAAATTTGGCAATGTCGGCCTCTAATTGGCATGGTGGGCAGAGCTGTATACATGTCATATCGAATCTGTCCCAACATAGCTGGCAGTACTGAGTCCGGAACCCTGCCACCCACCTCCCTCCCTCCCTATTGCCCCTCCACTGAGCTATGATGTCTTCAATTCAATGCTGATTAACTGTACGACCCCCCCCCCCCCCCTGCCTCCTCCCCTCAGTTGTATGTGATGAATGCCCCATATGATCTTGTGGACCAAAGTGGACCTCCCTCTCTTTCAATGTCTCACACTTTCAGATCACTTTTCTCATGTGTACTGGGCTTTTGTCATCAGTTCCCACACTCACCGACCAAGCAATGTGCCTCAGTCTACGCATATCAAGTTTCATTCCCTACTCTCGGGTGGAACCCTCGTGCATTGCATTAACTGACCGCACCTCACTACATCCTCCCTCCCTCTAAAAAGAATTCTCATTGCGAAAAAGACTTCTCATTTGAATTCGCTGCTGTATCTTATCCGGCTGCCATGCAGTGAGTACAAACGTATAATGAACGCAGCTGGTCGCTTGCTCCCACGAGACGGTCGTTGGTGTCGCCCGACTCTGACAGACGTACTGTACGGGCCGCCACAAACTGGGTGGAGGGGGGCTTTGGAAGACTCCGGCATGCGCGAACATTGAGCCATACTGGTGGTCATCGGAAGTTTCAGCTCAGTGTGTTTTGATAGAGGGAGGGAGGGATGGAGGGAGGTCGTATGGAAACACTGCACGGCCGCTTCACTGCTTCTGATTTTGAAACAGCTCAAACTCATCAACTCTTGTCGTGTCTTCTGTCATAAACATATAATTGATTCAGTGACTTGTGTGGTAGGTATCGTAAAATAGCTTTTGATAGGAGACCAGGAAACGCTTATACAGTTTCGGCTCGGCGTTTGCCCAACCTAATCCCCCTCCCAAAATACCAGCAATGCCATCGCCCACGGACATGACAGAGGACAAGGTAAACGGAGCAGCGAAGCCGCGGTCGACATCACACACAAAATAACGAACTGCGAACAGGCGCGTAGGGATATAAAGCGGGCCCCAACTTCTGCTCCGTTGACCAAAATGCTTCTCTCCGGACAGCCCGCAGGCTTTCAGGATTTAAACTCAAGACAGAGTGTACTTATTTGACATGGAGAAGAGGTTGGTAATACAAAAAAATACGGAATATATTGCTTTAAAACACATACCGTATGTACTCGAGTAAGCCCCATGCCGCTTATTGTTTGTCAGCCGCCATGAATTGCCGCGGTGCTTCTTTAAACGGGTGTAGTGGTTAGCGCACTAGACCGCAGATCAATAGGTCCTGGGGGCCTCCCTGGTGTAGTGGTTAGCGCACTAGACCACAGATCAATAGGTCCTGGGGGCCTCCCTGGTGTAGTGGTTAGCGCACTAGACCGCAGATCAATAGGTCCTGGGGGCTCCCTGGTGTAGTGGTTAGCGCACTAGACCGCAGATCAATAGGTCCTGGGGGCCTCCCTGGTGTAGTGGTTAGCGCACTAGACCGCAGATCAATAGGTCCTGGGGGCTCCCTGGTGTAGTGGTTAGCGCACTAGACCACAGATCAATAGGTCCTGGGGGCCTCCCTGGTGTAGTCGTTAGCGCACTAGACCGCAGATCAATAGGTCCTGGGGGCATCGGTAGTGTTGTGTTTAGCGCACTGGACCGCAGATCAATAGGTACTGGGGGCATCGGTAGTGTTGTGTTTAGCGCACTGGACCGCAGATCAATAGGTCCTGGGGGCCTCCCTGGTGTAGTCGTTAGCGCACTAGACCGCAGATCAATGGGTCCTGGGGGCATCGGTAGTGTTGTGTTTAGCGCACTAGACCACAGATCAATAGGTCCTGGGGGCCTCCCTGGTGTAGTGTTTAGCGCACTGGACCACAGATCAATAGGTCCTGAGGGCCTTCCTGGTGTAGTGGTTAGCGCACTAGACCGCAATTCATTTGGTCATGGGTTCGAATCCAGGCCCGGGCACCTAATCTGAGGCGTGTTACATCCATTCATCCTTCATCGTTTAGGGAGGTCCCTCGGCTCAGTTTAATGGTTTTGTACAATTTGAATCCCACTATTCCTGAGAGAGAAAAATCATTAAACTGGCAAATACATTTTGTGTTCCGTATTCATGACGTTCATTGCTATTTCAGAACGAAGAGTCGCCGTTTGGCATCCTCTCTGGTCTTGCTGAAGTGATCAAACTCGAAGACACATCCATGATGTCACTGGAGATTTCGGTGGGTTTTCCAGATCATTGCAATATTTGTTTACGTAGCGCTCTTAATGGGTTAAATGCTTTAGTAAATGAAATGAATAGAATATAGTTTACTTACTACGAAAAAACAATGTTTACAGCAAACAAATGGTGGAAGGGTGGAATGTGTCCAACAATCTCTACTGTTTCACATGGGATCTAATCCTGCTCCATAAAACGTAATGATAAATAATATTGTTCTGACGTCATGCGACAACAGGGTTTGGTCCACAACTACCCGGATATACGCATTGATCAGCTGGTGGGGTTGTTGATGGCTCGCGGTGATGTCAGCAGGTCAGAGGCCAGGACGGTGAGTGTGCGCAACGCAAGGCACGTGACATCTTTGTGACGTCGTGTTCCTGATCAATATTCCATTATTAATGATCTCAATGAGAGCAGATTATTTACCAATGGGCATTTTTCTGCTGGGTTTATTCATTATATATAGTCGGGAATGAAAACAAGCGATGGCATCTAACAAGCGATGGCATCTTCTTCAACGGCTATGGCACGATACAGCCACAAAGTGACGTTAAATCCTATATTAAAGTCAAAGAATCTTTCCCAACGGTTATTACCCATAATGCATAATGTTATATTTTACTACCCGCTTTGGCGTATGTGTTTAGGATGATAGTTGACTGGTTACATAAAGTATGTCGTGCTGTTTGTAGCTGGTGATCGATTGTCTCGGGGAGGATCACGACCTGAAGCCCAAGTCCAAGATGACCATTATCTCCAAGCTGTACAACTGAACGCGCGAAACGCTCTCCCGTAGGCGGCGCCACCGGACCGGCTCCACATAGCACATACATGGTGGTTTAAACTTCTGGTTTAATGATAATAATGATGCACGAAAACACTTCTTTTCAGAATGACAAGAAATTGCGAAATTTTCTGATTTTAAACATGAACTTGGTGAACATATTTCTATACTTTGCACGGAAAACCTGTTTTAAAATGCTCTACTGGCGTTAATAGGCGTCGCGCTAAGTATGGTTTATAAAAGACCGGCTCTGATGATGAAATTCATCTCAATTACGAACACTCGGCATGGTGCCGTGAAGTTTAAATAGAGAAATTAACGGCTACTTCGCAAGACAGCACGAAGCGATCGTAGCAATGGCTGCTTGTTCCGTTATGTTTGTTTGTGCGACATGGTCCTTGGTGTTTGTATTTGTTATGTAATTAGTGAAAGTAATATGAAGAACTTCTGACGATCACGTCATCAGCTTTGATTGTTGTAGACTGAGAAAAACGCTATGGAAGTCTGCTTTATTCTCATGGGTCATTGCATCGTATAATCGTGAGACGGGAGGTGAAACTTGAAATAGTGTGCGAAACATAAAGTGAGGAATGCGTATGTTAGCGTACAACACGTCTTATGATAGCTGTTATAATCATGTATCAAGGAATAAACTGACTACAGTATTCACTTAGTTGTGTTACATTTCTGGCTTTTGCGTCATGATATATCTCTTTAAAATCGACAGTGGCCGCGGTTCAGCTTTAATAACGAGAGTACATGTACATATTAACTGATCATCATTTACCCGATGTGAGCCTGAATTGTGTTGATACATATGCTTAGATCTCGCTTGTTCACTCGCTTCTATATATAGTTATAACGCCCCAAATAGTAGAAGGGAATACTTCTACTTATTTTCTCACCTAATCATTTAAATTCTGGGAGCGAGGAAAGTGACGTAAATGGGGAATACAAACACGTTTATTTGTACATTAAGGCTCAAAATCTCTCTGATTTTTGTTGAGTGCATGACACTGCATGTATCTCCACTTAGGTCCACCATTGCTTAACTGACAAAATAAAATCTTTACTGATGAATGTGAGTATATAAGGATTAACAATCGCATGGATTGGCAGCACGACCAGAGCGATCGCGTGGTTCCACCGGTTTTGATTCTCTCCTGTTATGGCAAACTGCACGACGCCCATTGCTATAAATCTCGTGAAATTGGCCAGCACGATGATAATGGCTCTGACCATGACTCTTCGAAGTGATTCTCTCGACGTTTGGCGATGCCCAACAACCTTGGGCATCGACAACAGGGATCTAACCAGTGCGCAAAACATGGCGGCTATCGCTATAACCGTTATCACGTTGAGCAGCATCACCGGCAACCGGAAGTACCATTTAAGATTATCCATGCTGGGCGATAATAGGGCGATACACGTCTCGCTGATGTCCATATCGCTTGTTGCAAGAACCAAGCCGGCCAGGACTGCGTAGACCAGCATGGCGGCGCCGACCGGGCCTAACACGACACCGCTCCGTATAAGATGTACTTTCAGCGGAGTAACGATGGCCAGAAGTCGAGTGACAGTCAACCCCACCAGAGCCACTAGCGACGCTTCCGACGCCAGGAAGGTAACGACACTCATCGCCTTACACGCGAGGCTTGTCGTCCAGGCCTGGGCGTGGATGGCAAAGTCACTGCGGTAAGACTGGTTGGCGATGGCGATGGCGACCAGGTAGAGTCCCAGACAGCCATCGGACAGGTGGAGGGAGATCATGAGGATGGCATTAGCCCAGCGCAGGTAGGCACGGTCTAACAGGGGCGTGGTCTTCCACCACCAGCACACCGCCACCAGGTTACTGCCCACAACCACAGCGGCGGACACCCAGGTCACGTAGACCAGGATATCACTGTAGATCAGGTCCGAACAGGAAAGGATCTCCTCTTTTGGCTCGCAATGCTGTACGTGGCGCGCGTAGCAGCAAAGCTTCAGCGGAGCAGAGGAAAAAAATATCAATTGCGACATCAGCTGAATAATAAGGTGGGATTGGTCAATAGACAGCATGTGATTGCTGCTAATGTCCAAAACAAGTAAACTTTTACGCACTGGAAAGAAATGTGATGTCGATAACATGTGAATATCGTTGTTTGATAGATTCAAATACAGTAATTTAGGAAGACCCTCCAGAGAGGAAGGTTTCATCAGTTGTATCCCATTATTATCAAGTTTTAAACTTAACATTTCTTCCGAGCCAAATAACATATATTCTGGCATGACCGACATGACGTTTAGAGTTACAATAAGGTTCATGAAATTCGTTAGACCTGCGAGAGCGTACGGTTCAAGCTTTAGGAAACCATTAGATGACAAATTGAGTGCCCTTAGTCTTCTTAAGCAATCAAAAGCCCTAGAGGGAACATGTGTTAATTGATTATCGCTGATATCCAATTTAAGCAAATACGTATGGGCACAAATGTTGTTGCTACTCTGTTTTAATAGTACTTTGTTGCCACGAAGTATTAACAGCGTCGTGAATGAAGAAGAAATCGGCGCGATTGTCAGATTTTGATTCATGCATATGACGGTGTAGCCATGACAACTGCATCCCTTTGGACATGGCAACAGGGACTCCAGTGCTTCGTCATCCCCCGATTGCGTGCACGTGAGCACGGAGTTGCGCACTTCGACAGGATGCACACAAACGTTGTCATGGCGACACTTCAGCATTCCCGGACAAGATAGCGTTTCGCACTGTGCCTCATCCGTGGCGTCCGGGCAGTCGTCGCGTCCGTTACAGACGTAATGAAACGGAATGCAGTGACCGCGCCGGCATTTGAAGGCGTTGGCGCAAAGGTGTTCCTCGCAGTTCTGAAGGTGTGCGCCATTGCGACAATGTCTCAACCTCCCCGCGTCGTCGACCTCGTGGAAACAATACTTGTGTCTCGGAAAGCACGGCCCCGGGTAGTTCTTCACACAGGTGGTATCCACATCGCGCTCACACAACGGCGTTATTCTGTTCTCTGTCTCAGTGTCTGGTAGGCGTCCGTGCACGATGTAATCGGTGTATTGCCTTTCATCTGAGACGTCCTGGCAGTCGGGGATCATGTCATTGACTTGCTTCCCCTCGATCACCAAGTCCACAATGCAATGGAACGGCTTAAGCATTGCCTGGGAACTGGATTCATTATTACGAGTTCCGAATTCCTCGGGCATTACAGTCTCAGTTCCGCAGATAGATTCGTCCTCTTGAAGCCGACAGTCCGCTCTCCAGTCGCACAGCCTGGAGTAGTGTACGCAGCCGCCGGATGGGCATTGCGCGTACAACTCGTGACAGCTGCAGTTACTGCTGTGGCAGTCCCTGAAGCAATCTGGCCATGATGGCCCGGATGATGCTGTCTCCTCACTTGACCACCCGTGGAAGCGGCAGACGTGGCTGCAGTCGGCCTCATCCGAGCCATCCGGACAATCCTGGTAACCATCGCAGAAATAGTGATCCAGAATGCACGTCCCGTCGCCGCATTCCCGTTGCCCTCTGACGCATCCTGCGTCATTAAGCGACACTCTGGCTTGGCACACGGCGTATATCGTGGCCACATCGAACTGCGGCGGTCGCTGACACGAGGCGAGCGGTGCCAGCTCCACGTTCGTCAGACTCCGGTGGCTGTACGTGAGCAGCAAGCAGCCATGATCCTGGTCCCTAAACACCAAGGCGCTGGACGGGTACGCGTTGGGCGACTCGAAGGCGTCCTCCCGGGTCTGCCACGTCGGCAGCATTGCCAGCAAGAGACCGTGCACGTACCATTCCTGGCTGGTCCAGGTCATGTTCTCCGCCTCGTCCCACAGGAAGCTGGGCAGCGTGGCGAGCCGCCGCCCCCCATCCACGTGCTCTCCGTCACACAGCGCGTCTGTCGCCGTCTCGTGGCGACCAGGCCATGGCACTACGGCGATGCAAGAAGACATCGACGCCAGGCTGATCCAGTTGTCTACGCATTCGGCCATATAATGTCTTGTAATAACCCTAACCTTGGCGACGTCGTCTTCTGGAGCCGAACCTCTGCACACGGCGTTGTCGCTGATCTCACAGATGGCCATGGCCCGGGTGTACCGGTACGTGCAGGGTATTTTGACCCAGGACAGGGACACCCGGGACAAAGGTATGGCAGCCGTACAGAGTAAGCCACCCCAGTTAAAGGGCTGGAGATGACGCAGCATCATCTTGGACACTTGGTCAAGTTCGTATTTGTCAAATTCAAACAAGTCTTTAGAG
This sequence comes from Arenicola marina, assembly GCA_964019135.1. Classification (NCBI taxonomy): domain Eukaryota; kingdom Metazoa; phylum Annelida; class Polychaeta; family Arenicolidae; genus Arenicola; species Arenicola marina. Next base: position 15,023,193 of record OZ025256.1, on the reverse strand, counting down.
TTATAATAAACGCGCCTTTCGGGTAAATCCAGATAGGGAACACTCCAATCCTGGTACGTGACGGGAGTCTGATCCACCCAGAGCTTCATCGCGAAATTCTGAAACAATCATATATTTTAAAGATCGACACTTTCTTGATGATTAGGCACTCGTTATATTTCCCACTGGTACGTTTTGAATATGATAAATGCACTAATGATGATGCCGTACACATACTACATGTATCACGACTAAATTATACACAGACCCTATGTCGCTGTACATTAAAGCAATATGCTTACATGCGCCATCTTAGATTTTTCACATTATAGAATCAAGACTAAAGTATCTCAGAATGTATGATGCATATGTTTTATATCTCTTTGAGTCTGTAAAACAAACATTTCGACATAAAAATGCGCGGTTTATTTTTATCGCGCGCGGACGTGATAGCGAGCCGCGGTCGACATCACACACAAAATAACGAACTGCGAACAGGCGCGTAGGGATATAAAGCGGGCCACCAACTTCTGCTCCATTGACCAACATGCTTCTCCCCGGATAGCCCGCAGGCTTTCAGGATTTAAACTCAAGACAGAGTGTACTTATTTGACATGGAGAAGAGGTTGGTAATACAAAAAAATACGGAATATATTGCTTTAAAACACATACCGTATGTACTCGAGTAAGCCCCATGCCGCTTATTGTTTGTCAGCCGCCATGAATTGCCCCGGCGCTTCTTCAAACGGGCGTTTATTTGAGCAGGAGCTTTTAGTGACATATGTAACTCTATATAATTGTTTAAATGTTCATCTCTACATGTGCGTCTTACCGTAGATTTGAGTCCTAAAAAGATGACCTGTATAATGTCCACCTCTAGAAAGTCATGTGTGTGCCACTCGGCAGGTAACCCTAGAGCTATCAACTCCTTAATAAAGTTCCATTTGGTGGAGCTGGACAGGCTCAAAAGGTGACCGCCGGAGACGACACAAATGTCTTCAGCAGCGTCCCAGCTGAGGCTCCTGGTGGGTGAGTACGCCTCGTATAGCACGCCATTCGCGCAGGCCGACTGTTTAGTGTCACCTAGCTGCCACGTGGCATGCGACCTTGACAGTGCATAATTCCCAAAGATCGGGAGACTTAATAATTTGGCTTTGAACGTGGCGGTCAGCTTACATTGCCGGTTTGTGGCCTGAGCGTTGGCAACCTCGGGAGAATAAATGCTAAGTTCCGCACATTGCTTTGTCTTCGTGTAGATGGCGCTGCGATCACCCTCCATGAGGCGACACAACCAACGGTGGGACCACGTGGATGTACCGTTAGTTTTTCGCCAAAGTAAATTAACCCAGCGCTTAATTTCCGCGTCTGCGGGTGACAGATATTCCTGTAGTGATATCTGCGTTTCGCCGAAGCAAGAGTCGCCAGGTCCTTCGAACACGACTTCATAGCTGCAGCACAGGGGATTTTGCGAAAGTCTGCCGAACATCATATACACTAACATGTCATCAATGCCTTGATTCGTGATAAGAGTTTCACCACACGGACCCTCAGCGAACAGCAACGGGTCGTAGCCCTCGGTGACTTCGCTCTTGGCGCATTGGGACTCGATGACAGGAGGGAAGGCAATCTGACTGACGAACCCTAACGCGAGACAGGCTGGCGAGAAATGCAACGAGCGGGATATGGCACTCGCCAAAGGGTAGCATCGCCCCGCACTGGTGTTCATGGCGACCGTCGCCGTCAGCCCTCGCCGCCACGTCACTGCAGGGGCCCGGTATCCGTAGTTGTACCGTTTCACCAGGTGAAGCTGACACTCACGAAGCATTCCATGAGGTGATTCGTCGCCGAATACAGCGGTCAGGGTGTAGCAGCCTAGCGGTTCGTGCACCGCGCACAGATCCATGCTCCCGATGTACCAAGGGGCTTCATCCGGGTCCATGCACCACTCACACGGGTTAATGATTCCATCGCACTCAGACAAAGATAAAGTAGCGTTCAGGCGGATATCAACCAAGCCGGCGTGGCTCTTCACGACGAGACGAAGATCACTGCCGGCGTTCAGCCGAGCTAACCCCACTCCCGACTCCCACAGTTTGGCCGTGTCTTTAGTGCAGATTGCACTAACGGGGCGTTCGCCTTGAGAAATGAACATCCCACCGCAGTTACAGTAATGACACACGGGTCCGGTGAATGTTAATTCATGGATGACCACCTGGACGAAGCCGCCACGTAGGAAAGATGTTATATGGTAAGATTGTATGCCACCAGAAACCTTAAACGCAAGCTCCGAAGGCTTCGAGATGATCAGGTCACGATGCTTTGTCACGTCGTATGATCTCATGTTGAATGAAACCTCTATATTTGTGCCGATCTCTCGCGAAGCGGGATGGTTTGTTCTCACTTGAAGAGCCAAGTCTCCGCCGCTTGACGTGATATCGCTGTGAACGTCAGTGTGCGGCGTCGCGCTTACACCTCCAGGGCGACAGATCTGTTCGTGGATAACCGGCAAGAGGAGATTGAGGGTGACAAAGTCCGGGACGCTGACCAGAGGACCGTCGTATACCACGACCCTCACCGCCGCCGCCGCCTCCCCATCCGTACACCGCACCCGCAGCTTGGACAACACAGCCACGTGACCCAGTTGGGTCTGGATGTGGAAGTGATCATAGCGAATACCATGGAAAACACCCGTTGTCGGAATCACAGGCGAAAAACCCTGTTCGTATTCGAGCAACGGGAGCGATGTCGAGGATTCATTCTCATACGCAACCAGAGCGACGACATCTTGGAATTGACCAGTTTCCCCTTGTCGGACCCACTTGGCTTCGTCATCGAGACAGACTTGGTACGTGAAAGTTACGGTTATGGAATCGAGATCTATACTAGATGCTACCAGTGTGACTTCGTTAGTGGGCGTATAGAAGGAGTTGGCGATGAACCCCAAGCACTGAATGCCCAGGAGCTCCCAATTACGGTCGTACAGGGCCAAATCCACGGTTTGGCAGGTGCCCCAAACGGTATCCTTAAACAGGGCGATGGTGACATTAATGCCGAACTGGCGGGCCACTACCACGGTGATGTTCCAACTGCCGACGATGGTATAGACAGAGTTATCAACTGTGGCTGAAATGAATCCACATGGCCTAGTGATATTCACTGACGCATTTGTGTAAGGTATGTGTTGACAAATACTCGGCCTGAATTCGTGGATGTCCCGTACGGCCCCTATGACGGTGCGCGGGACGGACGCTCCGGTGATCATGACGGCTTCGAGGATGCTGGCCAAGTTTTCATCTATATAGCGAGTCCACAGGGAAGGCTGTGACTTGTCGGACATATCAGTGGATATATTGAATAATACTTGCGACGGGGAATATTGAACCAAAGCCATAAATGCGAGAAAGCCCTCGAGGATTCTCAGTGATCCCATCGTGAGGTTTTATGGCAAGCAAGTCCAGCGATCGAGGAGTTGTTACTTTCCAGATCGAGGAAGACCACGCGACCAGTAAGACCTCAGCGGTGTCATATGGTGTAATGATATTCGTTGTTTGAAGGTGACAATTCCCTTTGATATTCCGCTGGAATATGGGAAGCCACGTGTCGGTTTGCAAAAAGACAATTAATTATTGGATCGCCAGGAACCATGTAGGCATCGTAACTAATGAACCAGTACCCTAATTATATGCCAGCACGTGAGGAACATATGTCATGTCATGGTAGACACGATGTCCAATGCCAGTGGTATAAATCTGCGTGTACTGATTAATCTTTAGTAATTAGAGGCGGAATTAGAAAGTCGACTTGGATTAAATCCCGCTTTTTGGACAACCGCTAGGAAATCATGCACCAGACAATCCGCTCAACCACATAATCACTGGATACTCACTCACCGGACAAGGCGACACCGCTTTTTTTCAGATGTTTATTATTCCTTGATATCTTTGTACCGCGTTTTTCTCCTATGACTCTCGCATTTTAATCATCTCATTTGTATATCAAAGATATTAGTACACCAAGTTGTACTAATATCTTTGGTTGTATGTATACCACGATGTGGCCAATGGGCCTGCGTATATCATGGTTAAAACAAGGCTCGATGAATTTAAAGTCAAACTATTCCTGTTGTATCCGTCGATTACTGTGTCTGAGATGTTGTGCACCCTTCCTCGGCCCGGTCCCTCATTGCGCCTCCATCAATTCGGTTAGTGCTCTCTCGGTAGTCCGGGCAACCCAGGGATATAGGGCTGTACAGTCACTACGGGATATAGGCTAATCGAGACACCACGAGACAGGCATACTCATGTTCTATGTCAATGCGCAGCATCAACGGCCTGTAAGCTTACTTGTTGCCCTGTTCTTCTTTACCGGGATTTGTTTCTGATAATACGAGGCATTATTTTCTTCCCCTTCTAGTGGTGCGTTTGTCAATTTATTTTTAGAAGTCCACCAGGCTTCTATCCAGGCTAGTAACCGTGTCATTAGGCTAGTAACCGTGTCACTAGGCTGGTAACCGTATTACTATGATAGTAACCGTGTCACTAGGCTAGTAACCGTGTCAATAGGCTAGTAACCGTGTCACTAGGCTAGTAACCGTGTTACTAGGCTAGTAACCGTGTCACTAGGCTAGTAATCGTGTCACTAGTCTAGTAATCGTGTCTATGATAGTAACCGTGTCACTAGGCTAGAGACCGTGTCACTAGGCTAGTAACCGTGTCATTAGGCTAGTGACCGTGTCACTAGGCTAGTAACCGTGTCATTCGGCTAATAACCGTGTCACTCGTCTAGTAATCGTGTCACTAGGATAGTAATCGTGTCATTAAGCCAGTAATCGTGTCATAAGGAGAGTAATCGTGTCACTAGGCTAGTAACCGTGTCACTAGGCTAGTAATCGTGTCACTAGTCTAGTAACCGTGTCTATGATAGTAACCGTGTCAATAGGCTAGTAACCGTGTCACTAGGCTAGTAATCGTGTCACTATGATGGCAATCGTGTCATTAAGGTAGTAACTGTGTCATTAGGATAGTAATCGTGTCACTAGGATAGTAACTGTGTCACTAGGCTAGTAACCGTATCACTAGGTTAGTAACCGTGCCATTAGGCTAGTAACCGTGTCACTAGGCTAGTAACCGTGTCACTAGGCTAGTAACCGTGTCACTAGGCTAGTAACCGTGTCACTAGGCTAGTAACCGTATCACTAGGTTAGTAACCGTGTCATTGGCTAGTAACCGTGTCACTAGGCTAGTAACCGTGTCATTAGGCTAGTAACCGTGTCACTAGGCTGGTAACCGTATTACTATGATAGTAACCGTGTCACTAGGCTAGTAACCGTGTCACTAGGCTAGTAACCGTGTCACTAGGCTAGTAACCGTGTCACTAGGCTAGTAACCGTGTCACTAGGCTAGTAATCGTGTCACTAGTCTAGTAATCGTGTCTATGATAGTAACCGTGTCACTAGGCTAGAGACCGTGTCACTAGGCTAGTAACCGTGTCATTAGGCTAGTAACCGTGTCACTAGGCTAGTAACCGTGTCATTCGGCTAATAACCGTGTCACTCGTCTAGTAATCGTGTCACTAGGATAGTAATCGTGTCATTAAGCCAGTAATCGTGTCATTAGGAGAGTAATCGTGTCACTAGGCTAGTAACCGTGTCACTAGGCTAGTAATCGTGTCACTAGTCTAGTAACCGTGTCTATGATAGTAACCGTGTCAATAGGCTAGTAACCGTGTCACTAGGCTAGTAATCGTGTCACTATGATGGCAATCGTGTCATTAAGGTAGTAACTGTGTCATTAGGATAGTAATCGTGTCACTAGGCTAGTAACTGTGTCCCTAGGCTAGTAACCGTATCACTAGGTTAGTAACCGTGCCATTAGGCTAGTAACCGTGTCACTAGGCTAGTAACCGTGTCACTAGGCTAGTAACCGTGTCACTAGGCTAGTAACCGTGTCACTAGGCTAGTAACCGTATCACTAGGTTAGTAACCGTGTCATTAGGCTAGTAACCGTGTCACTAGGCTAGTAACCGTGTCACTGGCATAGTAACCGTGTCATTAGGCTAGTAACCGTGTCACTAAGCTAGTAGCCGTGTCACTAGGCTAGTAAAGGTGTCATTAGGGTGGTAAGCGTGTCATAAGGCTAGTAATCGTGTCACTAGTCCGGTACGCGCGTCGCTAGCATGGTAGCTGCGTCATTAGTCTGGTAACGTGTCTCTACAATGGTAATCGTGTCCATTGGATAGTAACAGTGTCACTAAGATAGTAACCGTGTCACTAGGCTGGTAACCGTGTCTCTACAGTGGTCATCGTGTCACTAATCTAGTATTCGTGTTACTAGACTATTAACCGCGTGACTAGTCCTCTAACCGTGTCACTAGCATAGAAACCGTGTATCTACTCTGGTAATCATGCCACAAGTCCGGTAGCCGTGTCCTCATGTTGCCACTCTAGGGAGAGTGTTCCGGCCGTGTTCCCAATGTAGTGACTGTTTCCACCTTAGTGACTGTGTTGCCACTGTAGTGACTGTGTTGCCACTGTGGTGACTGTGTTCCCACTGGGGTGACAGTGTTCTCACTGTGGTGACAGTGTTCCCACTGTAGTGACTGTGTTCAGACTGGAGTGACTGTGTTCCCACTGTGGTGACAGTGTTTTGAATATATTGTGTTCCCACTGTAGTGACTGTGTTACGAATGTACTGACTGTGTTCTCACTGTAGTGACTGTGCTACCGATGTAGAAACCGTGTTCCCACTGTGGTTACTGTGTTACCACCGTGGTGACTGTGTTTCCACTGCGGTGACTGTATTCCCGCTGTAGTGACTGTGTTCCCACTGGGTTGACAGTGTTTCCACTGTAGTGACTGTGTTTCCACTGTAATGACTGTGTTCCCACTGTAGTGACTGTGTTTCTACTGTGGTGACAGCGTTTCAACTGTGGTGACAGTGTTTCCACTGTAGTGACTGTGTTGCCACTGTGGTGACTGTGTTCCCACTGGGGTGACAGTGTTCTCACTGTGGTGACAGTGTTCCCACTGTAGTGACTGTGTTCAGACTGGAGTGACTGTGTTCCCACTGTGGTGACAGTGTTTTGAATATATTGTGTTCCCACTGTAGTGACTGTGTTACCAATGTACTGACTGTGTTCTCACTGTAGTGACTGTGCTACCGATGTAGAAACCGTGTTCCCACTGTGGTTACTGTGTTACCACCGTGGTGACTGTGTTTCCACTGCGGTGACTGTATTCCCGCTGTAGTGACTGTGTTCCCACTGGGTTGACAGTGTTTCCACTGTAGTGACTGTGTTTCCACTGTAATGACTGTGTTCCCACTGTAGTGACTGTGTTTCCACTGTGGTGACAGCGTTTCAACTGTGGTGACAGTGTTTCCACTGTAGTGACTGTGTTGCCACTGTGGTGACTGTGTTCCCACTGGGGTGACAGTGTTCTCACTGTGGTGACAGTGTTCCCACTGTAGTGACTGTGTTCAGACTGGAGTGACTGTGTTCCCACTGTGGTGACAGTGTTTTGAATATATTGTGTTCCCACTGTAGTGACTGTGTTACCAATGTACTGACTGTGTTCTCACTGTAGTGACTGTGCTACCGATGTAGAAACCGTGTTCCCACTGTGGTTACTGTGTTACCACCGTGGTGACTGTGTTTCCACTGCGGTGACTGTATTCCCGCTGTAGTGACTGTGTTCCCACTGGGTTGACAGTGTTTCCACTGTAGTGACTGTGTTTTCACTGTAATGACTGTGTTCCCACTGTAGTGAATGTGTTTCCACTGTGGTGACAGTGTTCCAGCTGTAGTGACTGTGTTTCCACTGTGGTGACAGTGTTCCTGCTGTAGTGACTGTGTTTCCACTGCGGTGACAGTGTTCCCGCATTAGTGACTGTGTTCCCACTGTAGTGACTGCGTTTCCACTGTAATGACTGTGTTCCCTCTGTAGTGACTGTGTTTCCACTGTAGTGACAGTGTTCCAGCTGTAGTGATTGTGTTTCCACTGTGGTGACAGTGTTGCCGCTGTAGTGACTGTGTTTCCACTGTAGTGACAGTGTTCCAGCTGTAGTGACTGTGTTTTCACTGCGGTGACAGTGTTCCCGCTGTAGCGACTGTGTTCCCACTGTAGTGACTGTGTTCTCAGGGTGGTGACTGTGTTTCCACTGTAGTGGCTGTGTTGCCACTGTCGTGACTGTGTTCCCACTGGGGTGACAGTGTGTCCACTGTAGTGACTGTGTTTCCACTGTAATGACTGTGTTCCCGCTGTAGTGACTGTGTTCCCCCTGTAGTGACAGTGTTCCCGCTGTAGTGACTCTGTTCCCAGTGTAGTGACTGTGTTCTCACGGTGGTGTCTGTGTTCCTACCCGGGTGACAGTGTTCCCACTGTAGTGACTGTGTTGCCACTGTGGTGACAGCGTTTCAACTGTGGTGACAGTGTTTCCACTGTAGTGGCTGTGTTGCCACTGTGGTGACTGTGTTCCCACTGGGGTGACATTGTTTCCTCTGTAGTGACTGTGTTCCCACTGTGGTGACAGTTTCGAATATAGTGTGTTCCCACTGTAGTGACTGTGTTACCAATGTAGTGACTGTGTTCTCACTGTAGTGACTGTGTTACCGATGTAGAAACTGTGTTCCCACTGTGGTGATTGTGTTCCCACTGTGGTGACTGTGTTTTCACTGCGGTGACTGTGTTCTCACTGTGGTGTCTGTGTTTCCACCCGGGTGACAGTGTTCCCACTGTGGTGACTGTGTTGCCACTGTCGTGACTGTGTTCCCACTGTGGTGACTGTGTTCCCACTATGGTGTCTGTGTTCCTATCTGGGTGACAGTGTTCACTGTGGTGACAGTGTTTTGAATATATTGTGTTCCCACTGTAGTGACTGTGTTACCAATGTACTGACTGTGTTCTCACTGTAGTGACTGTGTTACCGTTGTAGAAACCGTGTTCCCACTGTGGTTACTGTGTTCCCACTGTGGTGATTGTGTTTCCACTGCGGTGACTGTGTTCCCGCTGTAGTGACTGTGTTCCCACTGTAATGACTGTGTTCTCACGGTGGTGACTATTTTTCCACTGTAGTGGCTGTGTTGCCACTGTCGTGACTGTGTTCCCACTGGGGTGACAGTGTTTCCACTGTAGTGACTGTGTTTCCACTGTAATGACTGTGTTCCCGCTGTAGTGACTGTGTTCCCCCTGTAGTGACAGTGTTCCCGCTGTAGTGACTCTGTTCCCAGTGTAGTGACTGTGTTCTCACGGTGGTGTCTGTGTTCCTACCCGGGTGACAGTGTTCCCACTGTAGTGACTGTGTTGCCACTGTGGTGACAGCGTTTCAACTGTGGTGACAGTGTTTCCACTGTAGTGCCTGTGTTGCCACTGTGGTGACTGTGTTCCCACTGGGGTGACATTGTTTCCTCTGTAGTGACTGTGTTCCCACTGTGGTGACAGTTTCGAATATAGTGTGTTCCCACTGTAGTGACTGTGTTACCAATGTAGTGACTGTGTTCTCACTGTAGTGACTGTGTTACCGATGTAGAAACTGTGTTCCCACTGTGGTGATTGTGTTCCCACTGTGGTGACTGTGTTTTCACTGCGGTGACTGTGTTCTCACTGTGGTGTCTGTGTTTCCACCCGGGTGACAGTGTTCCCACTGTGGTGGCTGTGTTGCCACTGTCGTGACTGTGTTCCCACTGTGGTGACTGTGTTCCCACTATGGTGTCTGTGTTCCTATCTGGGTGACAGTGTTCACTGTGGTGACAGTGTTTTGAATATATTGTGTTCCCACTGTAGTGACTGTGTTACCAATGTACTGACTGTGTTCTCACTGTAGTGACTGTGTTACCGTTGTAGAAACCGTGTTCCCACTGTGGTTACTGTGTTCCCACCGTGGTGACTGTGTTTCCACTGCGGTGACTGTGTTCCCGCTGTAGTGACTGTGTTCCCACTGTAATGACTGTGTTCTCACGGTGGTGACTATTTTTCCACTGTAGTGGCTGTGTTGCCACTGTGGTGACTGTGTTCCCACTGGGGTGGCTGTGTTCCCACTGGGGTGACAGTGTTTCCACTGCAGTGACTGTGTTCCCGCTGTAATGACTGTGTTCCCACTGTAGTGACTGTGTTTCCACTGTAGTGACAGTGTTCCAGCTGTAGTGACTGTGTTTCCACTGTGGTGACAGTGTTCCCGCTGTAGTGACTGTGTTCCCACTGTAGTGACTGTGTTCTCAGGGTGGTGACTGTGTTTCCACTGTAGTGGCTGTGTTGCCACTGTCGTGACTGTGTTCCCACTGGGGTGACTGTGTTCCCACTGTCGTGACTGTGTTCCCACTGTAGTGACTGCGTTTCCACTGTAATGACTGTGTTCCCACTGTAGTGACTGTGTTTCCACTGTAGTGACTGTGTTCCAGCTGTAGTGATTGTGTTTCCACTGTGGTGACAGTGTTGCCGCTTTAGTGACTGTGTTTCCACTGTAGTGACAGTGTTCCAGCTGTAGTGACTGTGTTTCCACTGCGGTGACAGTGTTCCCGCTGTAGTGACTGTTTTTCCACTGTAGTGACTGTGTTCTCAGGGTGGTGACTGTGTTTCCACTGTAGTGGCTGTGTTGCCACTGTCGTGACTGTGTTCCCACTGGGGTGACTGTGTTGCCACTGTGATGACAGTGTTTCCACCGTAGTGACTGTGTTTCCACTGTAATGACTGTGTTCCCGCTGTAGTGACTGTGTTTCCACTGTAGTGACAGTGTTCCCGCTGTAGTGACTGTGTTCCCACTGTGGTGTCTGTGTTCCCACCCGGGTGACTGTGTTCCTACTGTAGTGACGGGGCTGGCGCGACAGTCCCTGCAGTGGGAACACAGACATCACAGTGGGAACACAGTCACCACAGTGGGAACACAGTCTCTACAGTGGGAACACAGTCACTACAGCGGGAACACAGTCACAACAGTGGGAACACAGTCACTACAGTGGCAACACAGTCACCACAGTGGGAACACAGTCACCACAGTGGGAACACAGTCACTACAGTGCGAACACAGTCACTACAGTGGCAACAGTCACTACAGTGGGAACGTATACACCACAGTGGGAACAGTCACCACAGTGGGAACACTGTCCCCACAGTGGGAACACAGTCACGACAGTGGCAACACAGTCACTACAACGGGAACACTGTCACCGCAGTGGAAACACAGCCACTACAGCGGGAACACTGTCACTGTCACTGTTACTAACATAGTGACCCGGTTACTAACCTAGTGACACTATTACCAGACTAGTGACACGGTTATCCGTGCAGACACGGTTACTAACCTAGTGACACGGTTACCAGTGTAGATACACGGTTACCAGGTTAGTGTCGCGATTACGGGATTGGGACGCCATGACTAGCCGAATGACACGGTTACTAACCTAGTGACACGGTTACCAGACTAGTGACACGATTACTAGCCTAGTGACACGGTTACTAACCTAGTGACACGGTTACCAGTGTAGATACACGGTTACCAGGTTAGTGTCGCGATTACGGGATTGGGACGCCATGACTAGCCGAATGACACGGTTACTAACCTAGTGACACGGTTACCAGACTAGTGACACGATTACTAGCCTAGTGACACGGTTACTAACCTAGTGACACGGTTACCAGTGTAGATACACGGTTACCAGGTTAGTGTCGCGATTACCAGACTAGTGACACGGTTACTAACCTAGTGATACGGCTACCGGACTAGTGACACGATTACCCGTGCAGACACGATCACTAGGCTAGTGACACGGTTACTGGACTAGTGACACGGATACTAGCCTAGTGACACGGTTACTAGCCTAATAACACGAATACTAGCCTAGTGACACGGTTACTATCATAGAGACACGATTACCGGACTAGTGAAGCAATTACCAGCCTAGTGACACGGTTACTAGCCTGATGACACGATTACTAGTCTAATGACACGGTTACCATCATAGTGACACCGTTACTAGCCTAGTGACACGGTTACTAGCTTAGTGACATGGTTACTAGCCTAGTAACACGGTTACCAGCCTAATGACATGGTTACTAGCATAGTGACACGATTACCGGACTAGTGACATGGCTACTAGACTAGTGACACCATTACTAGCTTAGTGACACGATTGCCAGACTAGTGACGCCATTATTAGCCTAGTGACACGATTGCCAGTGTAGAGACACGGTTACCATCTTGGTGACATGGTTACCGGATTAGTCACACGATTTCTAGCTAAATGACACGTTTTCTAGTCTAGTGACACGATTACCACCTAGTGACGCGGTTACTACCTAGAGACACGGTTACAAGCCCAATGACACGGTCACTAGTGACACGATTACCAGACTAGTGACACGGTTACTAGACTTGTGACACGATTAATTGCCTAGTGAACTGATTCCTAGCAATGTAACCAAAGTAGTGACGATGTAACCCCCCCCCCCCTCCCAGCCGCTCCCCCCACGCCCGCCGCTCTCACCCCGCCGCCCCCTTCCCTCCCTCCCCCCCTCCCTCCATCCCTCCCCCCCCACCCCCGCCGCTCCACCCCGCCGCTCGCCCGCCCGCCCGCCGTCGGATCTTGATTCCAATTCTCGGATACTGAGTTCAACTTTGGGTTCTCGGTTTGATCCTACAGATGCCTATTTATACGACGAAATCACATTCGATCCATCGCGTCCCGATTTGTCCCGCGGATCCAGATTCGAACCCTCGCCCACATCTCGATTCCACCCTGCGGATCCCTATTCATTTTGTGGATCATCGATACACGCCTTTTCACCGGTGGCCAGTTTGCGTCCTAGTCCCCAGGACCTGTCATCCCTGGCAACGTGTACCATACCGCATACCCCGGCAAATTCCACCAACCAAATTTCACACTAATTTCACAAAAAATGTCATGCTCCACAAATCTACGAGCCGACATAACACCTCAATATACACCATTTGGCCCCTCAACTTTTTACACTTTTTTTTTTTTTTTTTTTTTATAACTCCACCCTGGGACGGCATCAGGATCCGCAATACCCATTCACTCAAGCCGCCGACCTAATTCAGTGGCCACGGCTTGACCTCAAAAACACCTTCTACATTTCAATTTAAAGTTCAAACCCGGGCAGCGAGCATAAGTAATAATCGAGCTTTCTCCCCCGCCACTGACCAATCACAAGGCAGCAATAACGACTCTTAGCGGCCGGTATGTAGGCCACCGATCCAGCGCCCTCCTAACGTTCAAGCCCAGTCCATGCCTCCATATAGTTCCCAACTTTTGTTTCGTCGCAACAACCACGCTGATGTGTTCAGCAATCTGCCCCAACTTCTAACATGTTTCAAGTTGGCAAACCACGTTCCCACATCATTCCTATCACAGCCAATCAGTAATATTGACTCGTGGCAACGAGTGGGATCATCTCAAGACACCTAATTCATACGCATACTGAGCGGTCAACGCCCACAACTTGACAACATGACCTCGGAGACACAAAGTTCTGTGCTGCTGGCCGCCCCGACCCTCCCTCCCTCTGGCACAATTTAGTCGAAATTTGGCAATGTCGGCCTCTAATTGGCATGGTGGGCAGAGCTGTATACATGTCATATCGAATCTGTCCCAACATAGCTGGCAGTACTGAGTCCGGAACCCTGCCACCCACCTCCCTCCCTCCCTATTGCCCCTCCACTGAGCTATGATGTCTTCAATTCAATGCTGATTAACTGTACGACCCCCCCCCCCCCCTGCCTCCTCCCCTCAGTTGTATGTGATGAATGCCCCATATGATCTTGTGGACCAAAGTGGACCTCCCTCTCTTTCAATGTCTCACACTTTCAGATCACTTTTCTCATGTGTACTGGGCTTTTGTCATCAGTTCCCACACTCACCGACCAAGCAATGTGCCTCAGTCTACGCATATCAAGTTTCATTCCCTACTCTCGGGTGGAACCCTCGTGCATTGCATTAACTGACCGCACCTCACTACATCCTCCCTCCCTCTAAAAAGAATTCTCATTGCGAAAAAGACTTCTCATTTGAATTCGCTGCTGTATCTTATCCGGCTGCCATGCAGTGAGTACAAACGTATAATGAACGCAGCTGGTCGCTTGCTCCCACGAGACGGTCGTTGGTGTCGCCCGACTCTGACAGACGTACTGTACGGGCCGCCACAAACTGGGTGGAGGGGGGCTTTGGAAGACTCCGGCATGCGCGAACATTGAGCCATACTGGTGGTCATCGGAAGTTTCAGCTCAGTGTGTTTTGATAGAGGGAGGGAGGGATGGAGGGAGGTCGTATGGAAACACTGCACGGCCGCTTCACTGCTTCTGATTTTGAAACAGCTCAAACTCATCAACTCTTGTCGTGTCTTCTGTCATAAACATATAATTGATTCAGTGACTTGTGTGGTAGGTATCGTAAAATAGCTTTTGATAGGAGACCAGGAAACGCTTATACAGTTTCGGCTCGGCGTTTGCCCAACCTAATCCCCCTCCCAAAATACCAGCAATGCCATCGCCCACGGACATGACAGAGGACAAGGTAAACGGAGCAGCGAAGCCGCGGTCGACATCACACACAAAATAACGAACTGCGAACAGGCGCGTAGGGATATAAAGCGGGCCCCAACTTCTGCTCCGTTGACCAAAATGCTTCTCTCCGGACAGCCCGCAGGCTTTCAGGATTTAAACTCAAGACAGAGTGTACTTATTTGACATGGAGAAGAGGTTGGTAATACAAAAAAATACGGAATATATTGCTTTAAAACACATACCGTATGTACTCGAGTAAGCCCCATGCCGCTTATTGTTTGTCAGCCGCCATGAATTGCCGCGGTGCTTCTTTAAACGGGTGTAGTGGTTAGCGCACTAGACCGCAGATCAATAGGTCCTGGGGGCCTCCCTGGTGTAGTGGTTAGCGCACTAGACCACAGATCAATAGGTCCTGGGGGCCTCCCTGGTGTAGTGGTTAGCGCACTAGACCGCAGATCAATAGGTCCTGGGGGCTCCCTGGTGTAGTGGTTAGCGCACTAGACCGCAGATCAATAGGTCCTGGGGGCCTCCCTGGTGTAGTGGTTAGCGCACTAGACCGCAGATCAATAGGTCCTGGGGGCTCCCTGGTGTAGTGGTTAGCGCACTAGACCACAGATCAATAGGTCCTGGGGGCCTCCCTGGTGTAGTCGTTAGCGCACTAGACCGCAGATCAATAGGTCCTGGGGGCATCGGTAGTGTTGTGTTTAGCGCACTGGACCGCAGATCAATAGGTACTGGGGGCATCGGTAGTGTTGTGTTTAGCGCACTGGACCGCAGATCAATAGGTCCTGGGGGCCTCCCTGGTGTAGTCGTTAGCGCACTAGACCGCAGATCAATGGGTCCTGGGGGCATCGGTAGTGTTGTGTTTAGCGCACTAGACCACAGATCAATAGGTCCTGGGGGCCTCCCTGGTGTAGTGTTTAGCGCACTGGACCACAGATCAATAGGTCCTGAGGGCCTTCCTGGTGTAGTGGTTAGCGCACTAGACCGCAATTCATTTGGTCATGGGTTCGAATCCAGGCCCGGGCACCTAATCTGAGGCGTGTTACATCCATTCATCCTTCATCGTTTAGGGAGGTCCCTCGGCTCAGTTTAATGGTTTTGTACAATTTGAATCCCACTATTCCTGAGAGAGAAAAATCATTAAACTGGCAAATACATTTTGTGTTCCGTATTCATGACGTTCATTGCTATTTCAGAACGAAGAGTCGCCGTTTGGCATCCTCTCTGGTCTTGCTGAAGTGATCAAACTCGAAGACACATCCATGATGTCACTGGAGATTTCGGTGGGTTTTCCAGATCATTGCAATATTTGTTTACGTAGCGCTCTTAATGGGTTAAATGCTTTAGTAAATGAAATGAATAGAATATAGTTTACTTACTACGAAAAAACAATGTTTACAGCAAACAAATGGTGGAAGGGTGGAATGTGTCCAACAATCTCTACTGTTTCACATGGGATCTAATCCTGCTCCATAAAACGTAATGATAAATAATATTGTTCTGACGTCATGCGACAACAGGGTTTGGTCCACAACTACCCGGATATACGCATTGATCAGCTGGTGGGGTTGTTGATGGCTCGCGGTGATGTCAGCAGGTCAGAGGCCAGGACGGTGAGTGTGCGCAACGCAAGGCACGTGACATCTTTGTGACGTCGTGTTCCTGATCAATATTCCATTATTAATGATCTCAATGAGAGCAGATTATTTACCAATGGGCATTTTTCTGCTGGGTTTATTCATTATATATAGTCGGGAATGAAAACAAGCGATGGCATCTAACAAGCGATGGCATCTTCTTCAACGGCTATGGCACGATACAGCCACAAAGTGACGTTAAATCCTATATTAAAGTCAAAGAATCTTTCCCAACGGTTATTACCCATAATGCATAATGTTATATTTTACTACCCGCTTTGGCGTATGTGTTTAGGATGATAGTTGACTGGTTACATAAAGTATGTCGTGCTGTTTGTAGCTGGTGATCGATTGTCTCGGGGAGGATCACGACCTGAAGCCCAAGTCCAAGATGACCATTATCTCCAAGCTGTACAACTGAACGCGCGAAACGCTCTCCCGTAGGCGGCGCCACCGGACCGGCTCCACATAGCACATACATGGTGGTTTAAACTTCTGGTTTAATGATAATAATGATGCACGAAAACACTTCTTTTCAGAATGACAAGAAATTGCGAAATTTTCTGATTTTAAACATGAACTTGGTGAACATATTTCTATACTTTGCACGGAAAACCTGTTTTAAAATGCTCTACTGGCGTTAATAGGCGTCGCGCTAAGTATGGTTTATAAAAGACCGGCTCTGATGATGAAATTCATCTCAATTACGAACACTCGGCATGGTGCCGTGAAGTTTAAATAGAGAAATTAACGGCTACTTCGCAAGACAGCACGAAGCGATCGTAGCAATGGCTGCTTGTTCCGTTATGTTTGTTTGTGCGACATGGTCCTTGGTGTTTGTATTTGTTATGTAATTAGTGAAAGTAATATGAAGAACTTCTGACGATCACGTCATCAGCTTTGATTGTTGTAGACTGAGAAAAACGCTATGGAAGTCTGCTTTATTCTCATGGGTCATTGCATCGTATAATCGTGAGACGGGAGGTGAAACTTGAAATAGTGTGCGAAACATAAAGTGAGGAATGCGTATGTTAGCGTACAACACGTCTTATGATAGCTGTTATAATCATGTATCAAGGAATAAACTGACTACAGTATTCACTTAGTTGTGTTACATTTCTGGCTTTTGCGTCATGATATATCTCTTTAAAATCGACAGTGGCCGCGGTTCAGCTTTAATAACGAGAGTACATGTACATATTAACTGATCATCATTTACCCGATGTGAGCCTGAATTGTGTTGATACATATGCTTAGATCTCGCTTGTTCACTCGCTTCTATATATAGTTATAACGCCCCAAATAGTAGAAGGGAATACTTCTACTTATTTTCTCACCTAATCATTTAAATTCTGGGAGCGAGGAAAGTGACGTAAATGGGGAATACAAACACGTTTATTTGTACATTAAGGCTCAAAATCTCTCTGATTTTTGTTGAGTGCATGACACTGCATGTATCTCCACTTAGGTCCACCATTGCTTAACTGACAAAATAAAATCTTTACTGATGAATGTGAGTATATAAGGATTAACAATCGCATGGATTGGCAGCACGACCAGAGCGATCGCGTGGTTCCACCGGTTTTGATTCTCTCCTGTTATGGCAAACTGCACGACGCCCATTGCTATAAATCTCGTGAAATTGGCCAGCACGATGATAATGGCTCTGACCATGACTCTTCGAAGTGATTCTCTCGACGTTTGGCGATGCCCAACAACCTTGGGCATCGACAACAGGGATCTAACCAGTGCGCAAAACATGGCGGCTATCGCTATAACCGTTATCACGTTGAGCAGCATCACCGGCAACCGGAAGTACCATTTAAGATTATCCATGCTGGGCGATAATAGGGCGATACACGTCTCGCTGATGTCCATATCGCTTGTTGCAAGAACCAAGCCGGCCAGGACTGCGTAGACCAGCATGGCGGCGCCGACCGGGCCTAACACGACACCGCTCCGTATAAGATGTACTTTCAGCGGAGTAACGATGGCCAGAAGTCGAGTGACAGTCAACCCCACCAGAGCCACTAGCGACGCTTCCGACGCCAGGAAGGTCACGACACTCATCGCCTTACACGCGAGGCTTGTCGTCCAGGCCTGGGCGTGGATGGCAAAGTCACTGCGGTAAGACTGGTTGGCGATGGCGATGGCGACCAGGTAGAGTCCCAGACAGCCATCGGACAGGTGGAGGGAGATCATGAGGATGGCATTAGCCCAGCGCAGGTAGGCACGGTCTAACAGGGGCGTGGTCTTCCACCACCAGCACACCGCCACCAGGTTACTGCCCACAACCACAGCGGCGGACACCCAGGTCACGTAGACCAGGATATCACTGTAGATCAGGTCCGAACAGGAAAGGATCTCCTCTTTTGGCTCGCAATGCTGTACGTGGCGCGCGTAGCAGCAAAGCTTCAGCGGAGCAGAGGAAAAAAATATCAATTGCGACATCAGCTGAATAATAAGGTGGGATTGGTCAATAGACAGCATGTGATTGCTGCTAATGTCCAAAACAAGTAAACTTTTACGCACTGGAAAGAAATGTGATGTCGATAACATGTGAATATCGTTGTTTGATAGATTCAAATACAGTAATTTAGGAAGACCCTCCAGAGAGGAAGGTTTCATCAGTTGTATCCCATTATTATCAAGTTTTAAACTTAACATTTCTTCCGAGCCAAATAACATATATTCTGGCATGACCGACATGACGTTTAGAGTTACAATAAGGTTCATGAAATTCGTTAGACCTGCGAGAGCGTACGGTTCAAGCTTTAGGAAACCATTAGATGACAAATTGAGTGCCCTTAGTCTTCTTAAGCAATCAAAAGCCCTAGAGGGAACATGTGTTAATTGATTATCGCTGATATCCAATTTAAGCAAATACGTATGGGCACAAATGTTGTTGCTACTCTGTTTTAATAGTACTTTGTTGCCACGAAGTATTAACAGCGTCGTGAATGAAGAAGAAATCGGCGCGATTGTCAGATTTTGATTCATGCATATGACGGTGTAGCCATGACAACTGCATCCCTTTGGACATGGCAACAGGGACTCCAGTGCTTCGTCATCCCCCGATTGCGTGCACGTGAGCACGGAGTTGCGCACTTCGACAGGATGCACACAAACGTTGTCATGGCGACACTTCAGCATTCCCGGACAAGATAGCGTTTCGCACTGTGCCTCATCCGTGGCGTCCGGGCAGTCGTCGCGTCCGTTACAGACGTAATGAAACGGAATGCAGTGACCGCGCCGGCATTTGAAGGCGTTGGCGCAAAGGTGTTCCTCGCAGTTCTGAAGGTGTGCGCCATTGCGACAATGTCTCAACCTCCCCGCGTCGTCGACCTCGTGGAAACAATACTTGTGTCTCGGAAAGCACGGCCCCGGGTAGTTCTTCACACAGGTGGTATCCACATCGCGCTCACACAACGGCGTTATTCTGTTCTCTGTCTCAGTGTCTGGTAGGCGTCCGTGCACGATGTAATCGGTGTATTGCCTTTCATCTGAGACGTCCTGGCAGTCGGGGATCATGTCATTGACTTGCTTCCCCTCGATCACCAAGTCCACAATGCAATGGAACGGCTTAAGCATTGCCTGGGAACTGGATTCATTATTACGAGTTCCGAATTCCTCGGGCATTACAGTCTCAGTTCCGCAGATAGATTCGTCCTCTTGAAGCCGACAGTCCGCTCTCCAGTCGCACAGCCTGGAGTAGTGTACGCAGCCGCCGGATGGGCATTGCGCGTACAACTCGTGACAGCTGCAGTTACTGCTGTGGCAGTCCCTGAAGCAATCTGGCCATGATGGCCCGGATGATGCTGTCTCCTCACTTGACCACCCGTGGAAGCGGCAGACGTGGCTGCAGTCGGCCTCATCCGAGCCATCCGGACAATCCTGGTAACCATCGCAGAAATAGTGATCCAGAATGCACGTCCCGTCGCCGCATTCCCGTTGCCCTCTGACGCATCCTGCGTCATTAAGCGACACTCTGGCTTGGCACACGGCGTATATCGTGGCCACATCGAACTGCGGCGGTCGCTGACACGAGGCGAGCGGTGCCAGCTCCACGTTCGTCAGACTCCGGTGGCTGTACGTGAGCAGCAAGCAGCCATGATCCTGGTCCCTAAACACCAAGGCGCTGGACGGGTACGCGTTGGGCGACTCGAAGGCGTCCTCCCGGGTCTGCCACGTCGGCAGCATTGCCAGCAAGAGACCGTGCACGTACCATTCCTGGCTGGTCCAGGTCATGTTCTCCGCCTCGTCCCACAGGAAGCTGGGCAGCGTGGCGAGCCGCCGCCCCCCATCCACGTGCTCTCCGTCACACAGCGCGTCTGTCGCCGTCTCGTGGCGACCAGGCCATGGCACTACGGCGATGCAAGAAGACATCGACGCCAGGCTGATCCAGTTGTCTACGCATTCGGCCATATAATGTCTTGTAATAACCCTAACCTTGGCGACGTCGTCTTCTGGAGCCGAACCTCTGCACACGGCGTTGTCGCTGATCTCACAGATGGCCATGGCCCGGGTGTACCGGTACGTGCAGGGTATTTTGACCCAGGACAGGGACACCCGGGACAAAGGTATGGCAGCCGTACAGAGTAAGCCACCCCAGTTAAAGGGCTGGAGATGACGCAGCATCATCTTGGACACTTGGTCAAGTTCGTATTTGTCAAATTCAAACAAGTCTTTAGAGTTATAATAAACGCGCCTTTCGGGTAAATCCAGATAGGGAACACTCCAATCCTGGTACGTGACGGGAGTCTGATCCACCCAGAGCTTCATCGCGAAATTCTGAAACAATCATATATTTTAAAGATCGACACTTTCTTGATGATTAGGCACTCGTTATATTTCCCACTGGTACGTTTTGAATATGATAAATGCACTAATGATGATGCCGTACACATACTACATGTATCACGACTAAATTATACACAGACCCTATGTCGCTGTACATTAAAGCAATATGCTTACATGCGCCATCTTAGATTTTTCACATTATAGAATCAAGACTAAAGTATCTCAGAATGTATGATGCATATGTTTTATATCTCTTTGAGTCTGTAAAACAAACATTTCGACATAAAAATGCGCGGTTTATTTTTATCGCGCGCGGACGTGATAGCGAGCCGCGGTCGACATCACACACAAAATAACGAACTGCGAACAGGCGCGTAGGGATATAAAGCGGGCCACCAACTTCTGCTCCATTGACCAACATGCTTCTCCCCGGATAGCCCGCAGGCTTTCAGGATTTAAACTCAAGACAGAGTGTACTTATTTGACATGGAGAAGAGGTTGGTAATACAAAAAAATACGGAATATATTGCTTTAAAACACATACCGTATGTACTCGAGTAAGCCCCATGCCGCTTATTGTTTGTCAGCCGCCATGAATTGCCCCGGCGCTTCTTCAAACGGGCGTTTATTTGAGCAGGAGCTTTTAGTGACATATGTAACTCTATATAATTGTTTAAATGTTCATCTCTACATGTGCGTCTTACCGTAGATTTGAGTCCTAAAAAGATGACCTGTATAATGTCCACCTCTAGAAAGTCATGTGTGTGCCACTCGGTAGGTAACCCTAGAGCTATCCACTCCTTAATAAAGTTCCATTCGGTGGAGCTGGACAGGCTCAACAGGTGACCGCCGGAGACGACACAAATGTCTTCAGCAGCGTCCCAGCTGAGGCTCCTGGTGGGTGAGTACGCCTCGTATAGCACGCCATTCGCGCAGGCCGACTGTTTAGTGTCACCTAGCTGCCACGTGGCATGCGACCTTGACAGTGCATAATTCCCAAAGATCGGGAGACTTAATAATTTGGCTTTGAACGTGGCGGTCAGCTTACATTGCCGGTTTGTGGCCTGAGCGTTGGCAACCTCGGGAGAATAAATGCTAAGTTCCGCACATTGCTTTGTCTTCGTGTAGATGGCGCTGCGATCACCCTCCATGAGGCGACACAACCAACGGTGGGACCACGTGGATGTACCGTTAGTTTTTCGCCAAAGTAAATTAACCCAGCGCTTAATTTCCGCGTCTGCGGGTGACAGATATTCCTGTAGTGATATCTGCGTTTCGCCGAAGCAAGAGTCGCCAGGTCCTTCGAACACGACTTCATAGCTGCAGCACAGGGGATTTTGCGAAAGTCTGCCGAACATCATATACACTAACATGTCATCAATGCCTTGATTCGTGATAAGAGTTTCACCACACGGACCCTCAGCGAACAGCAACGGGTCGTAGCCCTCGGTGACTTCGCTCTTGGCGCATTGGGACTCGATGACAGGAGGGAAGGCAATCTGACTGACGAACCCTAACGCGAGACAGGCTGGCGAGAAATGCAACGAGCGGGATATGGCACTCGCCAAAGGGTAGCATCGCCCCGCACTGGTGTTCATGGCGACCGTCGCCGTCAGCCCTCGCCGCCACGTCACTGCAGGGGCCCGGTATCCGTAGTTGTACCGTTTCACCAGGTGAAGCTGACACTCACGAAGCATTCCATGAGGTGATTCGTCGCCGAATACAGCGGTCAGGGTGTAGCAGCCTAGCGGTTCGTGCACCGCGCACAGATCCATGCTCCCGATGTACCAAGGGGCTTCATCCGGGTCCATGCACCACTCACACGGGTTAATGATTCCATCGCACTCAGACAAAGATAAAGTAGCGTTCAGGCGGATATCAACCAAGCCGGCGTGGCTCTTCACGACGAGACGAAGATCACTGCCGGCGTTCAGCCGAGCTAACCCCACTCCCGACTCCCACAGTTTGGCCGTGTCTTTAGTGCAGATTGCACTAACGGGGCGTTCGCCTTGAGAAATGAACATCCCACCGCAGTTACAGTAATGACACACGGGTCCGGTGAATGTTAATTCATGGATGACCACCTGGACGAAGCCGCCACGTAGGAAAGATGTTATATGGTAAGATTGTATGCCACCAGAAACCTTAAACGCAAGCTCCGAAGGCTTCGAGATGATCAGGTCACGATGCTTTGTCACGTCGTATGATCTCATGTTGAATGAAACCTCTATATTTGTGCCGATCTCTCGCGAAGCGGGATGGTTTGTTCTCACTTGAAGAGCCAAGTCTCCGCCGCTTGACGTGATATCGCTGTGAACGTCAGTGTGCGGCGTCGCGCTTACACCTCCAGGGCGACAGATCTGTTCGTGGATAACCGGCAAGAGGAGATTGAGGGTGACAAAGTCCGGGACGCTGACCAGAGGACCGTCGTATACCACGACCCTCACCGCCGCCGCCGCCTCCCCATCCGTACACCGCACCCGCAGCTTGGACAACACAGCCACGTGACCCAGTTGGGTCTGGATGTGGAAGTGATCATAGCGAATACCATGGAAAACACCCGTTGTCGGAATCACAGGCGAAAAACCCTGTTCGTATTCGAGCAACGGGAGCGATGTCGAGGATTCATTCTCATACGCAACCAGAGCGACGACATCTTGGAATTGACCAGTTTCCCCTTGTCGGACCCACTTGGCTTCGTCATCGAGACAGACTTGGTACGTGAAAGTTACGGTTATGGAATCGAGATCTATACTAGATGCTACCAGTGTGACTTCGTTAGTGGGCGTATAGAAGGAGTTGGCGATGAACCCCAAGCACTGAATGCCCAGGAGCTCCCAATTACGGTCGTACAGGGCCAAATCCACGGTTTGGCAGGTGCCCCAAACGGTATCCTTAAACAGGGCGATGGTGACATTAATGCCGAACTGGCGGGCCACTACCACGGTGATGTTCCAACTGCCGACGATGGTATAGACAGAGTTATCAACTGTGGCTGAAATGAATCCACATGGCCTAGTGATATTCACTGACGCATTTGTGTAAGGTATGTGTTGACAAATACTCGGCCTGAATTCGTGGATGTCCCGTACGGCCCCTATGACGGTGCGCGGGACGGACGCTCCGGTGATCATGACGGCTTCGAGGATGCTGGCCAAGTTTTCATCTATATAGCGAGTCCACAGGGAAGGCTGTGACTTGTCGGACATATCAGTGGATATATTGAATAATACTTGCGACGGGGAATATTGAACCAAAGCCATAAATGCGAGAAAGCCCTCGAGGATTCTCAGTGATCCCATCGTGAGGTTTTATGGCAAGCAAGTCCAGCGATCGAGGAGTTGTTACTTTCCAGATCGAGGAAGACCACGCGACCAGTAAGACCTCAGCGGTGTCATATGGTGTAATGATATTCGTTGTTTGAAGGTGACAATTCCCTTTGATATTCCGCTGGAATATGGGAAGCCACGTGTCGGTTTGCAAAAAGACAATTAATTATTGGATCGCCAGGAACCATGTAGGCATCGTAACTAATGAACCAGTACCCTAATTATATGCCAGCACGTGAGGAACATATGTCATGTCATGGTAGACACGATGTCCAATGCCAGTGGTATAAATCTGCGTGTACTGATTAATCTTTAGTAATTAGAGGCGGAATTAGAAAGTCGACTTGGATTAAATCCCGCTTTTTGGACAACCGCTAGGAAATCATGCACCAGACAATCCGCTCAACCACATAATCACTGGATACTCACTCACCGGACAAGGCGACACCGCTTTTTTTCAGATGTTTATTATTCCTTGATATCTTTGTACCGCGTTTTTCTCCTATGACTCTCGCATTTTAATCATCTCATTTGTATATCAAAGATATTAGTACACCAAGTTGTACTAATATCTTTGGTTGTATGTATACCACGATGTGGCCAATGGGCCTGCGTATATCATGGTTAAAAAAAGGCTCGATGAATTTAAAGTCAAACTATTCCTGTTGTATCCGTCGATTACTGTGTCTGAGATGTTGTGCACCCTTCCTCGGCCCGGTCCCTCATTGCGCCTCCATCAATTCGGTTAGTGCTCTCTCGGTAGTCCGGGCAACCCAGGGATATAGGGCTGTACAGTCACTACGGGATATAGGCTAATCGAGACACCACGAGACAGGCATACTCATGTTCTATGTCAATGCGCAGCATCAACGGCCTGTAAGCTTACTTGTTGCCCTGTTCTTCTTTACCGGGATTTGTTTCTGATAATACGAGGCATTATTTTCTTCCCCTTCTAGTGGTGCGTTTGTCAATTTATTTTTAGAAGTCCACCAGGCTTCTATCCAGGCTAGTAACCGTGTCATTAGGCTAGTAACCGTGTCACTAGGCTGGTAACCGTATTACTATGATAGTAACCGTGTCACTAGGCTAGTAACCGTGTCAATAGGCTAGTAACCGTGTCACTAGGCTAGTAACCGTGTTACTAGGCTAGTAACCGTGTCACTAGGCTAGTAATCGTGTCACTAGTCTAGTAATCGTGTCTATGATAGTAACCGTGTCACTAGGCTAGAGACCGTGTCACTAGGCTAGTAACCGTGTCATTAGGCTAGTGACCGTGTCACTAGGCTAGTAACCGTGTCATTCGGCTAATAACCGTGTCACTCGTCTAGTAATCGTGTCACTAGGATAGTAATCGTGTCATTAAGCCAGTAATCGTGTCATAAGGAGAGTAATCGTGTCACTAGGCTAGTAACCGTGTCACTAGGCTAGTAATCGTGTCACTAGTCTAGTAACCGTGTCTATGATAGTAACCGTGTCAATAGGCTAGTAACCGTGTCACTAGGCTAGTAATCGTGTCACTATGATGGCAATCGTGTCATTAAGGTAGTAACTGTGTCATTAGGATAGTAATCGTGTCACTAGGATAGTAACTGTGTCACTAGGCTAGTAACCGTATCACTAGGTTAGTAACCGTGCCATTAGGCTAGTAACCGTGTCACTAGGCTAGTAACCGTGTCACTAGGCTAGTAACCGTGTCACTAGGCTAGTAACCGTGTCACTAGGCTAGTAACCGTATCACTAGGTTAGTAACCGTGTCATTGGCTAGTAACCGTGTCACTAGGCTAGTAACCGTGTCATTAGGCTAGTAACCGTGTCACTAGGCTGGTAACCGTATTACTATGATAGTAACCGTGTCACTAGGCTAGTAACCGTGTCACTAGGCTAGTAACCGTGTCACTAGGCTAGTAACCGTGTCACTAGGCTAGTAACCGTGTCACTAGGCTAGTAATCGTGTCACTAGTCTAGTAATCGTGTCTATGATAGTAACCGTGTCACTAGGCTAGAGACCGTGTCACTAGGCTAGTAACCGTGTCATTAGGCTAGTAACCGTGTCACTAGGCTAGTAACCGTGTCATTCGGCTAATAACCGTGTCACTCGTCTAGTAATCGTGTCACTAGGATAGTAATCGTGTCATTAAGCCAGTAATCGTGTCATTAGGAGAGTAATCGTGTCACTAGGCTAGTAACCGTGTCACTAGGCTAGTAATCGTGTCACTAGTCTAGTAACCGTGTCTATGATAGTAACCGTGTCAATAGGCTAGTAACCGTGTCACTAGGCTAGTAATCGTGTCACTATGATGGCAATCGTGTCATTAAGGTAGTAACTGTGTCATTAGGATAGTAATCGTGTCACTAGGCTAGTAACTGTGTCCCTAGGCTAGTAACCGTATCACTAGGTTAGTAACCGTGCCATTAGGCTAGTAACCGTGTCACTAGGCTAGTAACCGTGTCACTAGGCTAGTAACCGTGTCACTAGGATAGTAACCGTGTCACTAGGCTAGTAACCGTATCACTAGGTTAGTAACCGTGTCATTAGGCTAGTAACCGTGTCACTAGGCTAGTAACCGTGTCACTGGCATAGTAACCGTGTCATTAGGCTAGTAACCGTGTCACTAAGCTAGTAGCCGTGTCACTAGGCTAGTAAAGGTGTCACTAGGGTGGTAAGCGTGTCATAAGGCTAGTAATCGTGTCACTAGTCCGGTACGCGCGTCGCTAGCATGGTAGCTGCGTCATTAGTCTGGTAACGTGTCTCTACAATGGTAATCGTGTCCATTGGATAGTAACAGTGTCACTAAGATAGTAACCGTGTCACTAGGCTGGTAACCGTGTCTCTACAGTGGTCATCGTGTCACTAATCTAGTATTCGTGTTACTAGACTATTAACCGCGTGACTAGTCCTCTAACCGTGTCACTAGCATAGAAACCGTGTATCTACTCTGGTAATCATGCCACAAGTCCGGTAGCCGTGTCCTCATGTTGCCACTCTAGGGAGAGTGTTCCGGCCGTGTTCCCAATGTAGTGACTGTTTCCACCTTAGTGACTGTGTTGCCACTGTAGTGACTGTGTTGCCACTGTGGTGACTGTGTTCCCACTGGGGTGACAGTGTTCTCACTGTGGTGACAGTGTTCCCACTGTAGTGACTGTGTTCAGACTGGAGTGACTGTGTTCCCACTGTGGTGACAGTGTTTTGAATATATTGTGTTCCCACTGTAGTGACTGTGTTACGAATGTACTGACTGTGTTCTCACTGTAGTGACTGTGCTACCGATGTAGAAACCGTGTTCCCACTGTGGTTACTGTGTTACCACCGTGGTGACTGTGTTTCCACTGCGGTGACTGTATTCCCGCTGTAGTGACTGTGTTCCCACTGGGTTGACAGTGTTTCCACTGTAGTGACTGTGTTTCCACTGTAATGACTGTGTTCCCACTGTAGTGACTGTGTTTCCACTGTGGTGACAGCGTTTCAACTGTGGTGACAGTGTTTCCACTGTAGTGACTGTGTTGCCACTGTGGTGACTGTGTTCCCACTGGGGTGACAGTGTTCTCACTGTGGTGACAGTGTTCCCACTGTAGTGACTGTGTTCAGACTGGAGTGACTGTGTTCCCACTGTGGTGACAGTGTTTTGAATATATTGTGTTCCCACTGTAGTGACTGTGTTACCAATGTACTGACTGTGTTCTCACTGTAGTGACTGTGCTACCGATGTAGAAACCGTGTTCCCACTGTGGTTACTGTGTTACCACCGTGGTGACTGTGTTTCCACTGCGGTGACTGTATTCCCGCTGTAGTGACTGTGTTCCCACTGGGTTGACAGTGTTTCCACTGTAGTGACTGTGTTTCCACTGTAATGACTGTGTTCCCACTGTAGTGACTGTGTTTCCACTGTGGTGACAGCGTTTCAACTGTGGTGACAGTGTTTCCACTGTAGTGACTGTGTTGCCACTGTGGTGACTGTGTTCCCACTGGGGTGACAGTGTTCTCACTGTGGTGACAGTGTTCCCACTGTAGTGACTGTGTTCAGACTGGAGTGACTGTGTTCCCACTGTGGTGACAGTGTTTTGAATATATTGTGTTCCCACTGTAGTGACTGTGTTACCAATGTACTGACTGTGTTCTCACTGTAGTGACTGTGCTACCGATGTAGAAACCGTGTTCCCACTGTGGTTACTGTGTTACCACCGTGGTGACTGTGTTTCCACTGCGGTGACTGTATTCCCGCTGTAGTGACTGTGTTCCCACTGGGTTGACAGTGTTTCCACTGTAGTGACTGTGTTTTCACTGTAATGACTGTGTTCCCACTGTAGTGACTGTGTTTCCACTGTGGTGACAGTGTTCCAGCTGTAGTGACTGTGTTTCCACTGTGGTGACAGTGTTCCTGCTGTAGTGACTGTGTTTCCACTGCGGTGACAGTGTTCCCGCATTAGTGACTGTGTTCCCACTGTAGTGACTGCGTTTCCACTGTAATGACTGTGTTCCCTCTGTAGTGACTGTGTTTCCACTGTAGTGACAGTGTTCCAGCTGTAGTGATTGTGTTTCCACTGTGGTGACAGTGTTGCCGCTGTAGTGACTGTGTTTCCACTGTAGTGACAGTGTTCCAGCTGTAGTGACTGTGTTTTCACTGCGGTGACAGTGTTCCCGCTGTAGCGACTGTGTTCCCACTGTAGTGACTGTGTTCTCAGGGTGGTGACTGTGTTTCCACTGTAGTGGCTGTGTTGCCACTGTCGTGACTGTGTTCCCACTGGGGTGACAGTGTGTCCACTGTAGTGACTGTGTTTCCACTGTAATGACTGTGTTCCCGCTGTAGTGACTGTGTTCCCCCTGTAGTGACAGTGTTCCCGCTGTAGTGACTCTGTTCCCAGTGTAGTGACTGTGTTCTCACGGTGGTGTCTGTGTTCCTACCCGGGTGACAGTGTTCCCACTGTAGTGACTGTGTTGCCACTGTGGTGACAGCGTTTCAACTGTGGTGACAGTGTTTCCACTGTAGTGGCTGTGTTGCCACTGTGGTGACTGTGTTCCCACTGGGGTGACATTGTTTCCTCTGTAGTGACTGTGTTCCCACTGTGGTGACAGTTTCGAATATAGTGTGTTCCCACTGTAGTGACTGTGTTACCAATGTAGTGACTGTGTTCTCACTGTAGTGACTGTGTTACCGATGTAGAAACTGTGTTCCCACTGTGGTGATTGTGTTCCCACTGTGGTGACTGTGTTTTCACTGCGGTGACTGTGTTCTCACTGTGGTGTCTGTGTTTCCACCCGGGTGACAGTGTTCCCACTGTGGTGACTGTGTTGCCACTGTCGTGACTGTGTTCCCACTGTGGTGACTGTGTTCCCACTATGGTGTCTGTGTTCCTATCTGGGTGACAGTGTTCACTGTGGTGACAGTGTTTTGAATATATTGTGTTCCCACTGTAGTGACTGTGTTACCAATGTACTGACTGTGTTCTCACTGTAGTGACTGTGTTACCGTTGTAGAAACCGTGTTCCCACTGTGGTTACTGTGTTCCCACCGTGGTGATTGTGTTTCCACTGCGGTGACTGTGTTCCCGCTGTAGTGACTGTGTTCCCACTGTAATGACTGTGTTCTCACGGTGGTGACTATTTTTCCACTGTAGTGGCTGTGTTGCCACTGTCGTGACTGTGTTCCCACTGGGGTGACAGTGTTTCCACTGTAGTGACTGTGTTTCCACTGTAATGACTGTGTTCCCGCTGTAGTGACTGTGTTCCCCCTGTAGTGACAGTGTTCCCGCTGTAGTGACTCTGTTCCCAGTGTAGTGACTGTGTTCTCACGGTGGTGTCTGTGTTCCTACCCGGGTGACAGTGTTCCCACTGTAGTGACTGTGTTGCCACTGTGGTGACAGCGTTTCAACTGTGGTGACAGTGTTTCCACTGTAGTGCCTGTGTTGCCACTGTGGTGACTGTGTTCCCACTGGGGTGACATTGTTTCCTCTGTAGTGACTGTGTTCCCACTGTGGTGACAGTTTCGAATATAGTGTGTTCCCACTGTAGTGACTGTGTTACCAATGTAGTGACTGTGTTCTCACTGTAGTGACTGTGTTACCGATGTAGAAACTGTGTTCCCACTGTGGTGATTGTGTTCCCACTGTGGTGACTGTGTTTTCACTGCGGTGACTGTGTTCTCACTGTGGTGTCTGTGTTTCCACCCGGGTGACAGTGTTCCCACTGTGGTGGCTGTGTTGCCACTGTCGTGACTGTGTTCCCACTGTGGTGACTGTGTTCCCACTATGGTGTCTGTGTTCCTATCTGGGTGACAGTGTTCACTGTGGTGACAGTGTTTTGAATATATTGTGTTCCCACTGTAGTGACTGTGTTACCAATGTACTGACTGTGTTCTCACTGTAGTGACTGTGTTACCGTTGTAGAAACCGTGTTCCCACTGTGGTTACTGTGTTCCCACCGTGGTGACTGTGTTTCCACTGCGGTGACTGTGTTCCCGCTGTAGTGACTGTGTTCCCACTGTAATGACTGTGTTCTCACGGTGGTGACTATTTTTCCACTGTAGTGGCTGTGTTGCCACTGTGGTGACTGTGTTCCCACTGGGGTGGCTGTGTTCCCACTGGGGTGACAGTGTTTCCACTGCAGTGACTGTGTTCCCGCTGTAATGACTGTGTTCCCACTGTAGTGACTGTGTTTCCACTGTAGTGACAGTGTTCCAGCTGTAGTGACTGTGTTTCCACTGTGGTGACAGTGTTCCCGCTGTAGTGACTGTGTTCCCACTGTAGTGACTGTGTTCTCAGGGTGGTGACTGTGTTTCCACTGTAGTGGCTGTGTTGCCACTGTCGTGACTGTGTTCCCACTGGGGTGACTGTGTTCCCACTGTCGTGACTGTGTTCCCACTGTAGTGACTGCGTTTCCACTGTAATGACTGTGTTCCCACTGTAGTGACTGTGTTTCCACTGTAGTGACTGTGTTCCAGCTGTAGTGATTGTGTTTCCACTGTGGTGACAGTGTTGGCGCTTTAGTGACTGTGTTTCCACTGTAGTGACAGTGTTCCAGCTGTAGTGACTGTGTTTCCACTGCGGTGACAGTGTTCCCGCTGTAGTGACTGTTTTTCCACTGTAGTGACTGTGTTCTCAGGGTGGTGACTGTGTTTCCACTGTAGTGGCTGTGTTGCCACTGTCGTGACTGTGTTCCCACTGGGGTGACTGTGTTGCCACTGTGATGACAGTGTTTCCACCGTAGTGACTGTGTTTCCACTGTAATGACTGTGTTCCCGCTGTAGTGACTGTGTTTCCACTGTAGTGACAGTGTTCCCGCTGTAGTGACTGTGTTCCCACTGTGGTGTCTGTGTTCCCACCCGGGTGACTGTGTTCCTACTGTAGTGACGGGGCTGGCGCGACAGTCCCTGCAGTGGGAACACAGACATCACAGTGGGAACACAGTCACCACAGTGGGAACACAGTCTCTACAGTGGGAACACAGTCACTACAGCGGGAACACAGTCACCACAGTGGGAACACAGTCACTACAGTGGCAACACAGTCACCACAGTGGGAACACAGTCACCACAGTGGGAACACAGTCACTACAGTGCGAACACAGTCACTACAGTGGCAACAGTCACTACAGTGGGAACGTATACACCACAGTGGGAACAGTCACCACAGTGGGAACACTGTCCCCACAGTGGGAACACAGTCACGACAGTGGCAACACAGTCACTACAACGGGAACACTGTCACCGCAGTGGAAACACAGCCACTACAGCGGGAACACTGTCACTGTCACTGTTACTAACATAGTGACCCGGTTACTAACCTAGTGACACTATTACCAGACTAGTGACACGGTTATCCGTGCAGACACGGTTACTAACCTAGTGACACGGTTACCAGTGTAGATACACGGTTACCAGGTTAGTGTCGCGATTACGGGATTGGGACGCCATGACTAGCCGAATGACACGGTTACTAACCTAGTGACACGGTTACCAGACTAGTGACACGATTACTAGCCTAGTGACACGGTTACTAACCTAGTGACACGGTTACCAGTGTAGATACACGGTTACCAGGTTAGTGTCGCGATTACGGGATTGGGACGCCATGACTAGCCGAATGACACGGTTACTAACCTAGTGACACGGTTACCAGACTAGTGACACGATTACTAGCCTAGTGACACGGTTACTAACCTAGTGACACGGTTACCAGTGTAGATACACGGTTACCAGGTTAGTGTCGCGATTACCAGACTAGTGACACGGTTACTAACCTAGTGATACGGCTACCGGACTAGTGACACGATTACCCGTGCAGACACGATCACTAGGCTAGTGACACGGTTACTGGACTAGTGACACGGATACTAGCCTAGTGACACGGTTACTAGCCTAATAACACGAATACTAGCCTAGTGACACGGTTACTATCATAGAGACACGATTACCGGACTAGTGAAGCAATTACCAGCCTAGTGACACGGTTACTAGCCTGATGACACGATTACTAGTCTAATGACACGGTTACCATCATAGTGACACCGTTACTAGCCTAGTGACACGGTTACTAGCTTAGTGACATGGTTACTAGCCTAGTAACACGGTTACCAGCCTAATGACATGGTTACTAGCATAGTGACACGATTACCGGACTAGTGACATGGCTACTAGACTAGTGACACCATTACTAGCTTAGTGACACGATTGCCAGACTAGTGACGCCATTATTAGCCTAGTGACACGATTGCCAGTGTAGAGACACGGTTACCATCTTGGTGACATGGTTACCGGATTAGTCACACGATTTCTAGCTAAATGACACGTTTTCTAGTCTAGTGACACGATTACCACCTAGTGACGCGGTTACTACCTAGAGACACGGTTACAAGCCCAATGACACGGTCACTAGTGACACGATTACCAGACTAGTGACACGGTTACTAGACTTGTGACACGATTAATTGCCTAGTGAACTGATTCCTAGCAATGTAACCAAAGTAGTGACGATGTAACCCCCCCCCCCCTCCCAGCCGCTCCCCCCACGCCCGCCGCTCTCACCCCGCCGCCCCCTTCCCTCCCTCCCCCCCTCCCTCCATCCCTCCCCCCCCACCCCCGCCGCTCCACCCCGCCGCTCGCCCGCCCGCCCGCCGTCGGATCTTGATTCCAATTCTCGGATACTGAGTTCAACTTTGGGTTCTCGGTTTGATCCTACAGATGCCTATTTATACGACGAAATCACATTCGATCCATCGCGTCCCGATTTGTCCCGCGGATCCAGATTCGAACCCTCGCCCACATCTCGATTCCACCCTGCGGATCCCTATTCATTTTGTGGATCATCGATACACGCCTTTTCACCGGTGGCCAGTTTGCGTCCTAGTCCCCAGGACCTGTCATCCCTCGCAACGTGTACCATACCGCATACCCCGGCAAATTCCACCAACCAAATTTCACACTAATTTCACAAAAAATGTCATGCTCCACAAATCTACGAGCCGACATAACACCTCAATATACACCATTTGGCCCCTCAACTTTTTACACTTTTTTTTTTTTTTTTTTTTTATAACTCCACCCTGGGACGGCATCAGGATCCGCAATACCCATTCACTCAAGCCGCCGACCTAATTCAGTGGCCACGGCTTGACCTCAAAAACACCTTCTACATTTCAATTTAAAGTTCAAACCCGGGCAGCGAGCATAAGTAATAATCGAGCTTTCTCCCCCGCCACTGACCAATCACAAGGCAGCAATAACGACTCTTAGCGGCCGGTATGTAGGCCACCGATCCAGCGCCCTCCTAACGTTCAAGCCCAGTCCATGCCTCCATATAGTTCCCAACTTTTGTTTCGTCGCAACAACCACGCTGATGTGTTCAGCAATCTGCCCCAACTTCTAACATGTTTCAAGTTGGCAAACCACGTTCCCACATCATTCCTATCACAGCCAATCAGTAATATTGACTCGTGGCAACGAGTGGGATCATCTCAAGACACCTAATTCATACGCATACTGAGCGGTCAACGCCCACAACTTGACAACATGACCTCGGAGACACAAAGTTCTGTGCTGCTGGCCGCCCCGACCCTCCCTCCCTCTGGCACAATTTAGTCGAAATTTGGCAATGTCGGCCTCTAATTGGCATGGTGGGCAGAGCTGTATACATGTCATATCGAATCTGTCCCAACATAGCTGGCAGTACTGAGTCCGGAACCCTGCCACCCACCTCCCTCCCTCCCTATTGCCCCTCCACTGAGCTATGATGTCTTCAATTCAATGCTGATTAACTGTACGACCCCCCCCCCCCCCCCTGCCTCCTCCCCTCAGTTGTATGTGATGAATGCCCCATATGATCTTGTGGACCAAAGTGGACCTCCCTCTCTTTCAATGTCTCACACTTTCAGATCACTTTTCTCATGTGTACTGGGCTTTTGTCATCAGTTCCCACACTCACCGACCAAGCAATGTGCCTCAGTCTACGCATATCAAGTTTCATTCCCTACTCTCGGGTGGAACCCTCGTGCATTGCATTAACTGACCGCACCTCACTACATCCTCCCTCCCTCTAAAAAGAATTCTCATTGCGAAAAAGACTTCTCATTTGAATTCGCTGCTGTATCTTATCCGGCTGCCATGCAGTGAGTACAAACGTATAATGAACGCAGCTGGTCGCTTGCTCCCACGAGACGGTCGTTGGTGTCGCCCGACTCTGACAGACGTACTGTACGGGCCGCCACAAACTGGGTGGAGGGGGGCTTTGGAAGACTCCGGCATGCGCGAACATTGAGCCACACTGGTGGTCATCGGAAGTTTCAGCTCAGTGTGTTTTGATAGAGGGAGGGAGGGATGGAGGGAGGTCGTATGGAAACACTGCACGGCCGCTTCACTGCTTCTGATTTTGAAACAGCTCAAACTCATCAACTCTTGTCGTGTCTTCTGTCATAAACATATAATTGATTCAGTGACTTGTGTGGTAGGTATCGTAAAATAGCTTTTGATAGGAGACCAGGAAACGCTTATACAGTTTCGGCTCGGCGTTTGCCCAACCTAATCCCCCTCCCAAAATACCAGCAATGCCATCGCCCACGGACATGACAGAGGACAAGGTAAACGGAGCAGCGAAGCCGCGGTCGACATCACACACAAAATAACGAACTGCGAACAGGCGCGTAGGGATATAAAGCGGGCCCCAACTTCTGCTCCGTTGACCAAAATGCTTCTCTCCGGACAGCCCGCAGGCTTTCAGGATTTAAACTCAAGACAGAGTGTACTTATTTGACATGGAGAAGAGGTTGGTAATACAAAAAAATACGGAATATATTGCTTTAAAACACATACCGTATGTACTCGAGTAAGCCCCATGCCGCTTATTGTTTGTCAGCCGCCATGAATTGCCGCGGTGCTTCTTTAAACGGGTGTAGTGGTTAGCGCACTAGACCGCAGATCAATAGGTCCTGGGGGCCTCCCTGGTGTAGTGGTTAGCGCACTAGACCACAGATCAATAGGTCCTGGGGGCCTCCCTGGTGTAGTGGTTAGCGCACTAGACCGCAGATCAATAGGTCCTGGGGGCTCCCTGGTGTAGTGGTTAGCGCACTAGACCGCAGATCAATAGGTCCTGGGGGCCTCCCTGGTGTAGTGGTTAGCGCACTAGACCGCAGATCAATAGGTCCTGGGGGCTCCCTGGTGTAGTGGTTAGCGCACTAGACCACAGATCAATAGGTCCTGGGGGCCTCCCTGGTGTAGTCGTTAGCGCACTAGACCGCAGATCAATAGGTCCTGGGGGCATCGGTAGTGTTGTGTTTAGCGCACTGGACCGCAGATCAATAGGTACTGGGGGCATCGGTAGTGTTGTGTTTAGCGCACTGGACCGCAGATCAATAGGTCCTGGGGGCCTCCCTGGTGTAGTCGTTAGCGCACTAGACCGCAGATCAATGGGTCCTGGGGGCATCGGTAGTGTTGTGTTTAGCGCACTAGACCACAGATCAATAGGTCCTGGGGGCCTCCCTGGTGTAGTGTTTAGCGCACTGGACCACAGATCAATAGGTCCTGAGGGCCTTCCTGGTGTAGTGGTTAGCGCACTAGACCGCAATTCATTTGGTCATGGGTTCGAATCCAGGCCCGGGCACCTAATCTGAGGCGTGTTACATCCATTCATCCTTCATCGTTTAGGGAGGTCCCTCGGCTCAGTTTAATGGTTTTGTACAATTTGAATCCCACTATTCCTGAGAGAGAAAAATCATTAAACTGGCAAATACATTTTGTGTTCCGTATTCATGACGTTCATTGCTATTTCAGAACGAAGAGTCGCCGTTTGGCATCCTCTCTGGTCTTGCTGAAGTGATCAAACTCGAAGACACATCCATGATGTCACTGGAGATTTCGGTGGGTTTTCCAGATCATTGCAATATTTGTTTACGTAGCGCTCTTAATGGGTTAAATGCTTTAGTAAATGAAATGAATAGAATATAGTTTACTTACTACGAAAAAACAATGTTTACAGCAAACAAATGGTGGAAGGGTGGAATGTGTCCAACAATCTCTACTGTTTCACATGGGATCTAATCCTGCTCCATAAAACGTAATGATAAATAATATTGTTCTGACGTCATGCGACAACAGGGTTTGGTCCACAACTACCCGGATATACGCATTGATCAGCTGGTGGGGTTGTTGATGGCTCGCGGTGATGTCAGCAGGTCAGAGGCCAGGACGGTGAGTGTGCGCAACGCAAGGCACGTGACATCTTT
Organism: Arenicola marina; assembly: GCA_964019135.1. Taxonomy (NCBI): domain Eukaryota; kingdom Metazoa; phylum Annelida; class Polychaeta; family Arenicolidae; genus Arenicola; species Arenicola marina. The sequence goes on along the minus strand of OZ025256.1, from coordinate 14,986,229 downwards.
GTGACGTCGTGTTCCTGATCAATATTCCATTATTAATGATCTCAATGAGAGCAGATTATTTACCAATGGGCATTTTTCTGCTGGGTTTATTCATTATATATAGTCGGGAATGAAAACAAGCGATGGCATCTAACAAGCGATGGCATCTTCTTCAACGGCTATGGCACGATACAGCCACAAAGTGACGTTAAATCCTATATTAAAGTCAAAGAATCTTTCCCAACGGTTATTACCCATAATGCATAATGTTATATTTTACTACCCGCTTTGGCGTATGTGTTTAGGATGATAGTTGACTGGTTACATAAAGTATGTCGTGCTGTTTGTAGCTGGTGATCGATTGTCTCGGGGAGGATCACGACCTGAAGCCCAAGTCCAAGATGACCATTATCTCCAAGCTGTACAACTGAACGCGCGAAACGCTCTCCCGTAGGCGGCGCCACCGGACCGGCTCCACATAGCACATACATGGTGGTTTAAACTTCTGGTTTAATGATAATAATGATGCACGAAAACACTTCTTTTCAGAATGACAAGAAATTGCGAAATTTTCTGATTTTAAACATGAACTTGGTGAACATATTTCTATACTTTGCACGGAAAACCTGTTTTAAAATGCTCTACTGGCGTTAATAGGCGTCGCGCTAAGTATGGTTTATAAAAGACCGGCTCTGATGATGAAATTCATCTCAATTACGAACACTCGGCATGGTGCCGTGAAGTTTAAATAGAGAAATTAACGGCTACTTCGCAAGACAGCACGAAGCGATCGTAGCAATGGCTGCTTGTTCCGTTATGTTTGTTTGTGCGACATGGTCCTTGGTGTTTGTATTTGTTATGTAATTAGTGAAAGTAATATGAAGAACTTCTGACGATCACGTCATCAGCTTTGATTGTTGTAGACTGAGAAAAACGCTATGGAAGTCTGCTTTATTCTCATGGGTCATTGCATCGTATAATCGTGAGATGGGAGGTGAAACTTGAAATAGTGTGCGAAACATAAAGTGAGGAATGCGTATGTTAGCGTACAACACGTCTTATGATAGCTGTTATAATCATGTATCAAGGAATAAACTGACTACAGTATTCACTTAGTTGTGTTACATTTCTGGCTTTTGCGTCATGATATATCTCTTTAAAATCGACAGTGGCCGCGGTTCAGCTTTAATAACGAGAGTACATGTACATATTAACTGATCATCATTTACCCGATGTGAGCCTGAATTGTGTTGATACATATGCTTAGATCTCGCTTGTTCACTCGCTTCTATATATAGTTATAACGCCCCAAATAGTAGAAGGGAATACTTCTACTTATTTTCTCACCTAATCATTTAAATTCTGGGAGCGAGGAAAGTGACGTAAATGGGGAATACAAACACGTTTATTTGTACATTAAGGCTCAAAATCTCTCTGATTTTTGTTGAGTGCATGACACTGCATGTATCTCCACTTAGGTCCACCATTGCTTAACTGACAAAATAAAATCTTTACTGATGAATGTGAGTATATAAGGATTAACAATCGCATGGATTGGCAGCACGACCAGAGCGATCGCGTGGTTCCACCGGTTTTGATTCTCTCCTGTTATGGCAAACTGCACGACGCCCATTGCTATAAATCTCGTGAAATTGGCCAGCACGATGATAATGGCTCTGACCATGACTCTTCGAAGTGATTCTCTCGACGTTTGGCGATGCCCAACAACCTTGGGCATCGACAACAGGGATCTAACCAGTGCGCAAAACATGGCGGCTATCGCTATAACCGTTATCACGTTGAGCAGCATCACCGGCAACCGGAAGTACCATTTAAGATTATCCATGCTGGGCGATAATAGGGCGATACACGTCTCGCTGATGTCCATATCGCTTGTTGCAAGAACCAAGCCGGCCAGGACTGCGTAGACCAGCATGGCGGCGCCGACCGGGCCTAACACGACACCGCTCCGTATAAGATGTACTTTCAGCGGAGTAACGATGGCCAGAAGTCGAGTGACAGTCAACCCCACCAGAGCCACTAGCGACGCTTCCGACGCCAGGAAGGTCACGACACTCATCGCCTTACACGCGAGGCTTGTCGTCCAGGCCTGGGCGTGGATGGCAAAGTCACTGCGGTAAGACTGGTTGGCGATGGCGATGGCGACCAGGTAGAGTCCCAGACAGCCATCGGACAGGTGGAGGGAGATCATGAGGATGGCATTAGCCCAGCGCAGGTAGGCACGGTCTAACAGGGGCGTGGTCTTCCACCACCAGCACACCGCCACCAGGTTACTGCCCACAACCACAGCGGCGGACACCCAGGTCACGTAGACCAGGATATCACTGTAGATCAGGTCCGAACAGGAAAGGATCTCCTCTTTTGGCTCGCAATGCTGTACGTGGCGCGCGTAGCAGCAAAGCTTCAGCGGAGCAGAGGAAAAAAATATCAATTGCGACATCAGCTGAATAATAAGGTGGGATTGGTCAATAGACAGCATGTGATTGCTGCTAATGTCCAAAACAAGTAAACTTTTACGCACTGGAAAGAAATGTGATGTCGATAACATGTGAATATCGTTGTTTGATAGATTCAAATACAGTAATTTAGGAAGACCCTCCAGAGAGGAAGGTTTCATCAGTTGTATCCCATTATTATCAAGTTTTAAACTTAACATTTCTTCCGAGCCAAATAACATATATTCTGGCATGACCGACATGACGTTTAGAGTTACAATAAGGTTCATGAAATTCGTTAGACCTGCGAGAGCGTACGGTTCAAGCTTTAGGAAACCATTAGATGACAAATTGAGTGCCCTTAGTCTTCTTAAGCAATCAAAAGCCCTAGAGGGAACATGTGTTAATTGATTATCGCTGATATCCAATTTAAGCAAATACGTATGGGCACAAATGTTGTTGCTACTCTGTTTTAATAGTACTTTGTTGCCACGAAGTATTAACAGCGTCGTGAATGAAGAAGAAATCGGCGCGATTGTCAGATTTTGATTCATGCATATGACGGTGTAGCCATGACAACTGCATCCCTTTGGACATGGCAACAGGGACTCCAGTGCTTCGTCATCCCCCGATTGCGTGCACGTGAGCACGGAGTTGCGCACTTCGACAGGATGCACACAAACGTTGTCATGGCGACACTTCAGCATTCCCGGACAAGATAGCGTTTCGCACTGTGCCTCATCCGTGGCGTCCGGGCAGTCGTCGCGTCCGTTACAGACGTAATGAAACGGAATGCAGTGACCGCGCCGGCATTTGAAGGCGTTGGCGCAAAGGTGTTCCTCGCAGTTCTGAAGGTGTGCGCCATTGCGACAATGTCTCAACCTCCCCGCGTCGTCGACCTCGTGGAAACAATACTTGTGTCTCGGAAAGCACGGCCCCGGGTAGTTCTTCACACAGGTGGTATCCACATCGCGCTCACACAACGGCGTTATTCTGTTCTCTGTCTCAGTGTCTGGTAGGCGTCCGTGCACGATGTAATCGGTGTATTGCCTTTCATCTGAGACGTCCTGGCAGTCGGGGATCATGTCATTGACTTGCTTCCCCTCGATCACCAAGTCCACAATGCAATGGAACGGCTTAAGCATTGCCTGGGAACTGGATTCATTATTACGAGTTCCGAATTCCTCGGGCATTACAGTCTCAGTTCCGCAGATAGATTCGTCCTCTTGAAGCCGACAGTCCGCTCTCCAGTCGCACAGCCTGGAGTAGTGTACGCAGCCGCCGGATGGGCATTGCGCGTACAACTCGTGACAGCTGCAGTTACTGCTGTGGCAGTCCCTGAAGCAATCTGGCCATGATGGCCCGGATGATGCTGTCTCCTCACTTGACCACCCGTGGAAGCGGCAGACGTGGCTGCAGTCGGCCTCATCCGAGCCATCCGGACAATCCTGGTAACCATCGCAGAAATAGTGATCCAGAATGCACGTCCCGTCGCCGCATTCCCGTTGCCCTCTGACGCATCCTGCGTCATTAAGCGACACTCTGGCTTGGCACACGGCGTATATCGTGGCCACATCGAACTGCGGCGGTCGCTGACACGAGGCGAGCGGTGCCAGCTCCACGTTCGTCAGACTCCGGTGGCTGTACGTGAGCAGCAAGCAGCCATGATCCTGGTCCCTAAACACCAAGGCGCTGGACGGGTACGCGTTGGGCGACTCGAAGGCGTCCTCCCGGGTCTGCCACGTCGGCAGCATTGCCAGCAAGAGACCGTGCACGTACCATTCCTGGCTGGTCCAGGTCATGTTCTCCGCCTCGTCCCACAGGAAGCTGGGCAGCGTGGCGAGCCGCCGCCCCCCATCCACGTGCTCTCCGTCACACAGCGCGTCTGTCGCCGTCTCGTGGCGACCAGGCCATGGCACTACGGCGATGCAAGAAGACATCGACGCCAGGCTGATCCAGTTGTCTACGCATTCGGCCATATAATGTCTTGTAATAACCCTAACCTTGGCGACGTCGTCTTCTGGAGCCGAACCTCTGCACACGGCGTTGTCGCTGATCTCACAGATGGCCATGGCCCGGGTGTACCGGTACGTGCAGGGTATTTTGACCCAGGACAGGGACACCCGGGACAAAGGTATGGCAGCCGTACAGAGTAAGCCACCCCAGTTAAAGGGCTGGAGATGACGCAGCATCATCTTGGACACTTGGTCAAGTTCGTATTTGTCAAATTCAAACAAGTCTTTAGAGTTATAATAAACGCGCCTTTCGGGTAAATCCAGATAGGGAACACTCCAATCCTGGTACGTGACGGGAGTCTGATCCACCCAGAGCTTCATCGCGAAATTCTGAAACAATCATATATTTTAAAGATCGACACTTTCTTGATGATTAGGCACTCGTTATATTTCCCACTGGTACGTTTTGAATATGATAAATGCACTAATGATGATGCCGTACACATACTACATGTATCACGACTAAATTATACACAGACCCTATGTCGCTGTACATTAAAGCAATATGCTTACATGCGCCATCTTAGATTTTTCACATTATAGAATCAAGACTAAAGTATCTCAGAATGTATGATGCATATGTTTTATATCTCTTTGAGTCTGTAAAACAAACATTTCGACATAAAAATGCGCGGTTTATTTTTATCGCGCGCGGACGTGATAGCGAGCCGCGGTCGACATCACACACAAAATAACGAACTGCGAACAGGCGCGTAGGGATATAAAGCGGGCCACCAACTTCTGCTCCATTGACCAACATGCTTCTCCCCGGATAGCCCGCAGGCTTTCAGGATTTAAACTCAAGACAGAGTGTACTTATTTGACATGGAGAAGAGGTTGGTAATACAAAAAAATACGGAATATATTGCTTTAAAACACATACCGTATGTACTCGAGTAAGCCCCATGCCGCTTATTGTTTGTCAGCCGCCATGAATTGCCCCGGCGCTTCTTCAAACGGGCGTTTATTTGAGCAGGAGCTTTTAGTGACATATGTAACTCTATATAATTGTTTAAATGTTCATCTCTACATGTGCGTCTTACCGTAGATTTGAGTCCTAAAAAGATGACCTGTATAATGTCCACCTCTAGAAAGTCATGTGTGTGCCACTCGGCAGGTAACCCTAGAGCTATCAACTCCTTAATAAAGTTCCATTTGGTGGAGCTGGACAGGCTCAAAAGGTGACCGCCGGAGACGACACAAATGTCTTCAGCAGCGTCCCAGCTGAGGCTCCTGGTGGGTGAGTACGCCTCGTATAGCACGCCATTCGCGCAGGCCGACTGTTTAGTGTCACCTAGCTGCCACGTGGCATGCGACCTTGACAGTGCATAATTCCCAAAGATCGGGAGACTTAATAATTTGGCTTTGAACGTGGCGGTCAGCTTACATTGCCGGTTTGTGGCCTGAGCGTTGGCAACCTCGGGAGAATAAATGCTAAGTTCCGCACATTGCTTTGTCTTCGTGTAGATGGCGCTGCGATCACCCTCCATGAGGCGACACAACCAACGGTGGGACCACGTGGATGTACCGTTAGTTTTTCGCCAAAGTAAATTAACCCAGCGCTTAATTTCCGCGTCTGCGGGTGACAGATATTCCTGTAGTGATATCTGCGTTTCGCCGAAGCAAGAGTCGCCAGGTCCTTCGAACACGACTTCATAGCTGCAGCACAGGGGATTTTGCGAAAGTCTGCCGAACATCATATACACTAACATGTCATCAATGCCTTGATTCGTGATAAGAGTTTCACCACACGGACCCTCAGCGAACAGCAACGGGTCGTAGCCCTCGGTGACTTCGCTCTTGGCGCATTGGGACTCGATGACAGGAGGGAAGGCAATCTGACTGACGAACCCTAACGCGAGACAGGCTGGCGAGAAATGCAACGAGCGGGATATGGCACTCGCCAAAGGGTAGCATCGCCCCGCACTGGTGTTCATGGCGACCGTCGCCGTCAGCCCTCGCCGCCACGTCACTGCAGGGGCCCGGTATCCGTAGTTGTACCGTTTCACCAGGTGAAGCTGACACTCACGAAGCATTCCATGAGGTGATTCGTCGCCGAATACAGCGGTCAGGGTGTAGCAGCCTAGCGGTTCGTGCACCGCGCACAGATCCATGCTCCCGATGTACCAAGGGGCTTCATCCGGGTCCATGCACCACTCACACGGGTTAATGATTCCATCGCACTCAGACAAAGATAAAGTAGCGTTCAGGCGGATATCAACCAAGCCGGCGTGGCTCTTCACGACGAGACGAAGATCACTGCCGGCGTTCAGCCGAGCTAACCCCACTCCCGACTCCCACAGTTTGGCCGTGTCTTTAGTGCAGATTGCACTAACGGGGCGTTCGCCTTGAGAAATGAACATCCCACCGCAGTTACAGTAATGACACACGGGTCCGGTGAATGTTAATTCATGGATGACCACCTGGACGAAGCCGCCACGTAGGAAAGATGTTATATGGTAAGATTGTATGCCACCAGAAACCTTAAACGCAAGCTCCGAAGGCTTCGAGATGATCAGGTCACGATGCTTTGTCACGTCGTATGATCTCATGTTGAATGAAACCTCTATATTTGTGCCGATCTCTCGCGAAGCGGGATGGTTTGTTCTCACTTGAAGAGCCAAGTCTCCGCCGCTTGACGTGATATCGCTGTGAACGTCAGTGTGCGGCGTCGCGCTTACACCTCCAGGGCGACAGATCTGTTCGTGGATAACCGGCAAGAGGAGATTGAGGGTGACAAAGTCCGGGACGCTGACCAGAGGACCGTCGTATACCACGACCCTCACCGCCGCCGCCGCCTCCCCATCCGTACACCGCACCCGCAGCTTGGACAACACAGCCACGTGACCCAGTTGGGTCTGGATGTGGAAGTGATCATAGCGAATACCATGGAAAACACCCGTTGTCGGAATCACAGGCGAAAAACCCTGTTCGTATTCGAGCAACGGGAGCGATGTCGAGGATTCATTCTCATACGCAACCAGAGCGACGACATCTTGGAATTGACCAGTTTCCCCTTGTCGGACCCACTTGGCTTCGTCATCGAGACAGACTTGGTACGTGAAAGTTACGGTTATGGAATCGAGATCTATACTAGATGCTACCAGTGTGACTTCGTTAGTGGGCGTATAGAAGGAGTTGGCGATGAACCCCAAGCACTGAATGCCCAGGAGCTCCCAATTACGGTCGTACAGGGCCAAATCCACGGTTTGGCAGGTGCCCCAAACGGTATCCTTAAACAGGGCGATGGTGACATTAATGCCGAACTGGCGGGCCACTACCACGGTGATGTTCCAACTGCCGACGATGGTATAGACAGAGTTATCAACTGTGGCTGAAATGAATCCACATGGCCTAGTGATATTCACTGACGCATTTGTGTAAGGTATGTGTTGACAAATACTCGGCCTGAATTCGTGGATGTCCCGTACGGCCCCTATGACGGTGCGCGGGACGGACGCTCCGGTGATCATGACGGCTTCGAGGATGCTGGCCAAGTTTTCATCTATATAGCGAGTCCACAGGGAAGGCTGTGACTTGTCGGACATATCAGTGGATATATTGAATAATACTTGCGACGGGGAATATTGAACCAAAGCCATAAATGCGAGAAAGCCCTCGAGGATTCTCAGTGATCCCATCGTGAGGTTTTATGGCAAGCAAGTCCAGCGATCGAGGAGTTGTTACTTTCCAGATCGAGGAAGACCACGCGACCAGTAAGACCTCAGCGGTGTCATATGGTGTAATGATATTCGTTGTTTGAAGGTGACAATTCCCTTTGATATTCCGCTGGAATATGGGAAGCCACGTGTCGGTTTGCAAAAAGACAATTAATTATTGGATCGCCAGGAACCATGTAGGCATCGTAACTAATGAACCAGTACCCTAATTATATGCCAGCACGTGAGGAACATATGTCATGTCATGGTAGACACGATGTCCAATGCCAGTGGTATAAATCTGCGTGTACTGATTAATCTTTAGTAATTAGAGGCGGAATTAGAAAGTCGACTTGGATTAAATCCCGCTTTTTGGACAACCGCTAGGAAATCATGCACCAGACAATCCGCTCAACCACATAATCACTGGATACTCACTCACCGGACAAGGCGACACCGCTTTTTTTCAGATGTTTATTATTCCTTGATATCTTTGTACCGCGTTTTTCTCCTATGACTCTCGCATTTTAATCATCTCATTTGTATATCAAAGATATTAGTACACCAAGTTGTACTAATATCTTTGGTTGTATGTATACCACGATGTGGCCAATGGGCCTGCGTATATCATGGTTAAAACAAGGCTCGATGAATTTAAAGTCAAACTATTCCTGTTGTATCCGTCGATTACTGTGTCTGAGATGTTGTGCACCCTTCCTCGGCCCGGTCCCTCATTGCGCCTCCATCAATTCGGTTAGTGCTCTCTCGGTAGTCCGGGCAACCCAGGGATATAGGGCTGTACAGTCACTACGGGATATAGGCTAATCGAGACACCACGAGACAGGCATACTCATGTTCTATGTCAATGCGCAGCATCAACGGCCTGTAAGCTTACTTGTTGCCCTGTTCTTCTTTACCGGGATTTGTTTCTGATAATACGAGGCATTATTTTCTTCCCCTTCTAGTGGTGCGTTTGTCAATTTATTTTTAGAAGTCCACCAGGCTTCTATCCAGGCTAGTAACCGTGTCATTAGGCTAGTAACCGTGTCACTAGGCTGGTAACCGTATTACTATGATAGTAACCGTGTCACTAGGCTAGTAACCGTGTCAATAGGCTAGTAACCGTGTCACTAGGCTAGTAACCGTGTTACTAGGCTAGTAACCGTGTCACTAGGCTAGTAATCGTGTCACTAGTCTAGTAATCGTGTCTATGATAGTAACCGTGTCACTAGGCTAGAGACCGTGTCACTAGGCTAGTAACCGTGTCATTAGGCTAGTGACCGTGTCACTAGGCTAGTAACCGTGTCATTCGGCTAATAACCGTGTCACTCGTCTAGTAATCGTGTCACTAGGATAGTAATCGTGTCATTAAGCCAGTAATCGTGTCATAAGGAGAGTAATCGTGTCACTAGGCTAGTAACCGTGTCACTAGGCTAGTAATCGTGTCACTAGTCTAGTAACCGTGTCTATGATAGTAACCGTGTCAATAGGCTAGTAACCGTGTCACTAGGCTAGTAATCGTGTCACTATGATGGCAATCGTGTCATTAAGGTAGTAACTGTGTCATTAGGATAGTAATCGTGTCACTAGGATAGTAACTGTGTCACTAGGCTAGTAACCGTATCACTAGGTTAGTAACCGTGCCATTAGGCTAGTAACCGTGTCACTAGGCTAGTAACCGTGTCACTAGGCTAGTAACCGTGTCACTAGGCTAGTAACCGTGTCACTAGGCTAGTAACCGTATCACTAGGTTAGTAACCGTGTCATTGGCTAGTAACCGTGTCACTAGGCTAGTAACCGTGTCATTAGGCTAGTAACCGTGTCACTAGGCTGGTAACCGTATTACTATGATAGTAACCGTGTCACTAGGCTAGTAACCGTGTCACTAGGCTAGTAACCGTGTCACTAGGCTAGTAACCGTGTCACTAGGCTAGTAACCGTGTCACTAGGCTAGTAATCGTGTCACTAGTCTAGTAATCGTGTCTATGATAGTAACCGTGTCACTAGGCTAGAGACCGTGTCACTAGGCTAGTAACCGTGTCATTAGGCTAGTAACCGTGTCACTAGGCTAGTAACCGTGTCATTCGGCTAATAACCGTGTCACTCGTCTAGTAATCGTGTCACTAGGATAGTAATCGTGTCATTAAGCCAGTAATCGTGTCATTAGGAGAGTAATCGTGTCACTAGGCTAGTAACCGTGTCACTAGGCTAGTAATCGTGTCACTAGTCTAGTAACCGTGTCTATGATAGTAACCGTGTCAATAGGCTAGTAACCGTGTCACTAGGCTAGTAATCGTGTCACTATGATGGCAATCGTGTCATTAAGGTAGTAACTGTGTCATTAGGATAGTAATCGTGTCACTAGGCTAGTAACTGTGTCCCTAGGCTAGTAACCGTATCACTAGGTTAGTAACCGTGCCATTAGGCTAGTAACCGTGTCACTAGGCTAGTAACCGTGTCACTAGGCTAGTAACCGTGTCACTAGGCTAGTAACCGTGTCACTAGGCTAGTAACCGTATCACTAGGTTAGTAACCGTGTCATTAGGCTAGTAACCGTGTCACTAGGCTAGTAACCGTGTCACTGGCATAGTAACCGTGTCATTAGGCTAGTAACCGTGTCACTAAGCTAGTAGCCGTGTCACTAGGCTAGTAAAGGTGTCACTAGGGTGGTAAGCGTGTCATAAGGCTAGTAATCGTGTCACTAGTCCGGTACGCGCGTCGCTAGCATGGTAGCTGCGTCATTAGTCTGGTAACGTGTCTCTACAATGGTAATCGTGTCCATTGGATAGTAACAGTGTCACTAAGATAGTAACCGTGTCACTAGGCTGGTAACCGTGTCTCTACAGTGGTCATCGTGTCACTAATCTAGTATTCGTGTTACTAGACTATTAACCGCGTGACTAGTCCTCTAACCGTGTCACTAGCATAGAAACCGTGTATCTACTCTGGTAATCATGCCACAAGTCCGGTAGCCGTGTCCTCATGTTGCCACTCTAGGGAGAGTGTTCCGGCCGTGTTCCCAATGTAGTGACTGTTTCCACCTTAGTGACTGTGTTGCCACTGTAGTGACTGTGTTGCCACTGTGGTGACTGTGTTCCCACTGGGGTGACAGTGTTCTCACTGTGGTGACAGTGTTCCCACTGTAGTGACTGTGTTCAGACTGGAGTGACTGTGTTCCCACTGTGGTGACAGTGTTTTGAATATATTGTGTTCCCACTGTAGTGACTGTGTTACGAATGTACTGACTGTGTTCTCACTGTAGTGACTGTGCTACCGATGTAGAAACCGTGTTCCCACTGTGGTTACTGTGTTACCACCGTGGTGACTGTGTTTCCACTGCGGTGACTGTATTCCCGCTGTAGTGACTGTGTTCCCACTGGGTTGACAGTGTTTCCACTGTAGTGACTGTGTTTCCACTGTAATGACTGTGTTCCCACTGTAGTGACTGTGTTTCCACTGTGGTGACAGCGTTTCAACTGTGGTGACAGTGTTTCCACTGTAGTGACTGTGTTGCCACTGTGGTGACTGTGTTCCCACTGGGGTGACAGTGTTCTCACTGTGGTGACAGTGTTCCCACTGTAGTGACTGTGTTCAGACTGGAGTGACTGTGTTCCCACTGTGGTGACAGTGTTTTGAATATATTGTGTTCCCACTGTAGTGACTGTGTTACCAATGTACTGACTGTGTTCTCACTGTAGTGACTGTGCTACCGATGTAGAAACCGTGTTCCCACTGTGGTTACTGTGTTACCACCGTGGTGACTGTGTTTCCACTGCGGTGACTGTATTCCCGCTGTAGTGACTGTGTTCCCACTGGGTTGACAGTGTTTCCACTGTAGTGACTGTGTTTCCACTGTAATGACTGTGTTCCCACTGTAGTGACTGTGTTTCCACTGTGGTGACAGCGTTTCAACTGTGGTGACAGTGTTTCCACTGTAGTGACTGTGTTGCCACTGTGGTGACTGTGTTCCCACTGGGGTGACAGTGTTCTCACTGTGGTGACAGTGTTCCCACTGTAGTGACTGTGTTCAGACTGGAGTGACTGTGTTCCCACTGTGGTGACAGTGTTTTGAATATATTGTGTTCCCACTGTAGTGACTGTGTTACCAATGTACTGACTGTGTTCTCACTGTAGTGACTGTGCTACCGATGTAGAAACCGTGTTCCCACTGTGGTTACTGTGTTACCACCGTGGTGACTGTGTTTCCACTGCGGTGACTGTATTCCCGCTGTAGTGACTGTGTTCCCACTGGGTTGACAGTGTTTCCACTGTAGTGACTGTGTTTTCACTGTAATGACTGTGTTCCCACTGTAGTGAATGTGTTTCCACTGTGGTGACAGTGTTCCAGCTGTAGTGACTGTGTTTCCACTGTGGTGACAGTGTTCCTGCTGTAGTGACTGTGTTTCCACTGCGGTGACAGTGTTCCCGCATTAGTGACTGTGTTCCCACTGTAGTGACTGCGTTTCCACTGTAATGACTGTGTTCCCTCTGTAGTGACTGTGTTTCCACTGTAGTGACAGTGTTCCAGCTGTAGTGATTGTGTTTCCACTGTGGTGACAGTGTTGCCGCTGTAGTGACTGTGTTTCCACTGTAGTGACAGTGTTCCAGCTGTAGTGACTGTGTTTTCACTGCGGTGACAGTGTTCCCGCTGTAGCGACTGTGTTCCCACTGTAGTGACTGTGTTCTCAGGGTGGTGACTGTGTTTCCACTGTAGTGGCTGTGTTGCCACTGTCGTGACTGTGTTCCCACTGGGGTGACAGTGTGTCCACTGTAGTGACTGTGTTTCCACTGTAATGACTGTGTTCCCGCTGTAGTGACTGTGTTCCCCCTGTAGTGACAGTGTTCCCGCTGTAGTGACTCTGTTCCCAGTGTAGTGACTGTGTTCTCACGGTGGTGTCTGTGTTCCTACCCGGGTGACAGTGTTCCCACTGTAGTGACTGTGTTGCCACTGTGGTGACAGCGTTTCAACTGTGGTGACAGTGTTTCCACTGTAGTGGCTGTGTTGCCACTGTGGTGACTGTGTTCCCACTGGGGTGACATTGTTTCCTCTGTAGTGACTGTGTTCCCACTGTGGTGACAGTTTCGTATATAGTGTGTTCCCACTGTAGTGACTGTGTTACCAATGTAGTGACTGTGTTCTCACTGTAGTGACTGTGTTACCGATGTAGAAACTGTGTTCCCACTGTGGTGATTGTGTTCCCACTGTGGTGACTGTGTTTTCACTGCGGTGACTGTGTTCTCACTGTGGTGTCTGTGTTTCCACCCGGGTGACAGTGTTCCCACTGTGGTGACTGTGTTGCCACTGTCGTGACTGTGTTCCCACTGTGGTGACTGTGTTCCCACTATGGTGTCTGTGTTCCTATCTGGGTGACAGTGTTCACTGTGGTGACAGTGTTTTGAATATATTGTGTTCCCACTGTAGTGACTGTGTTACCAATGTACTGACTGTGTTCTCACTGTAGTGACTGTGTTACCGTTGTAGAAACCGTGTTCCCACTGTGGTTACTGTGTTCCCGCTGTAGTGACTGTGTTCCCACTGTAATGACTGTGTTCTCACGGTGGTGACTATTTTTCCACTGTAGTGGCTGTGTTGCCACTGTCGTGACTGTGTTCCCACTGGGGTGACAGTGTTTCCACTGTAGTGACTGTGTTTCCACTGTAATGACTGTGTTCCCGCTGTAGTGACTGTGTTCCCCCTGTAGTGACAGTGTTCCCGCTGTAGTGACTCTGTTCCCAGTGTAGTGACTGTGTTCTCACGGTGGTGTCTGTGTTCCTACCCGGGTGACAGTGTTCCCACTGTAGTGACTGTGTTGCCACTGTGGTGACAGCGTTTCAACTGTGGTGACAGTGTTTCCACTGTAGTGCCTGTGTTGCCACTGTGGTGACTGTGTTCCCACTGGGGTGACATTGTTTCCTCTGTAGTGACTGTGTTCCCACTGTGGTGACAGTTTCGAATATAGTGTGTTCCCACTGTAGTGACTGTGTTACCAATGTAGTGACTGTGTTCTCACTGTAGTGACTGTGTTACCGATGTAGAAACTGTGTTCCCACTGTGGTGATTGTGTTCCCACTGTGGTGACTGTGTTTTCACTGCGGTGACTGTGTTCTCACTGTGGTGTCTGTGTTTCCACCCGGGTGACAGTGTTCCCACTGTGGTGGCTGTGTTGCCACTGTCGTGACTGTGTTCCCACTGTGGTGACTGTGTTCCCACTATGGTGTCTGTGTTCCTATCTGGGTGACAGTGTTCACTGTGGTGACAGTGTTTTGAATATATTGTGTTCCCACTGTAGTGACTGTGTTACCAATGTACTGACTGTGTTCTCACTGTAGTGACTGTGTTACCGTTGTAGAAACCGTGTTCCCACTGTGGTTACTGTGTTCCCACCGTGGTGACTGTGTTTCCACTGCGGTGACTGTGTTCCCGCTGTAGTGACTGTGTTCCCACTGTAATGACTGTGTTCTCACGGTGGTGACTATTTTTCCACTGTAGTGGCTGTGTTGCCACTGTGGTGACTGTGTTCCCACTGGGGTGGCTGTGTTCCCACTGGGGTGACAGTGTTTCCACTGCAGTGACTGTGTTCCCGCTGTAATGACTGTGTTCCCACTGTAGTGACTGTGTTTCCACTGTAGTGACAGTGTTCCAGCTGTAGTGACTGTGTTTCCACTGTGGTGACAGTGTTCCCGCTGTAGTGACTGTGTTCCCACTGTAGTGACTGTGTTCTCAGGGTGGTGACTGTGTTTCCACTGTAGTGGCTGTGTTGCCACTGTCGTGACTGTGTTCCCACTGGGGTGACTGTGTTCCCACTGTCGTGACTGTGTTCCCACTGTAGTGACTGCGTTTCCACTGTAATGACTGTGTTCCCACTGTAGTGACTGTGTTTCCACTGTAGTGACTGTGTTCCAGCTGTAGTGATTGTGTTTCCACTGTGGTGACAGTGTTGCCGCTTTAGTGACTGTGTTTCCACTGTAGTGACAGTGTTCCAGCTGTAGTGACTGTGTTTCCACTGCGGTGACAGTGTTCCCGCTGTAGTGACTGTTTTTCCACTGTAGTGACTGTGTTCTCAGGGTGGTGACTGTGTTTCCACTGTAGTGGCTGTGTTGCCACTGTCGTGACTGTGTTCCCACTGGGGTGACTGTGTTGCCACTGTGATGACAGTGTTTCCACCGTAGTGACTGTGTTTCCACTGTAATGACTGTGTTCCCGCTGTAGTGACTGTGTTTCCACTGTAGTGACAGTGTTCCCGCTGTAGTGACTGTGTTCCCACTGTGGTGTCTGTGTTCCCACCCGGGTGACTGTGTTCCTACTGTAGTGACGGGGCTGGCGCGACAGTCCCTGCAGTGGGAACACAGACATCACAGTGGGAACACAGTCACCACAGTGGGAACACAGTCTCTACAGTGGGAACACAGTCACTACAGCGGGAACACAGTCACCACAGTGGGAACACAGTCACTACAGTGGCAACACAGTCACCACAGTGGGAACACAGTCACCACAGTGGGAACACAGTCACTACAGTGCGAACACAGTCACTACAGTGGCAACAGTCACTACAGTGGGAACGTATACACCACAGTGGGAACAGTCACCACAGTGGGAACACTGTCCCCACAGTGGGAACACAGTCACGACAGTGGCAACACAGTCACTACAACGGGAACACTGTCACCGCAGTGGAAACACAGCCACTACAGCGGGAACACTGTCACTGTCACTGTTACTAACATAGTGACCCGGTTACTAACCTAGTGACACTATTACCAGACTAGTGACACGGTTATCCGTGCAGACACGGTTACTAACCTAGTGACACGGTTACCAGTGTAGATACACGGTTACCAGGTTAGTGTCGCGATTACGGGATTGGGACGCCATGACTAGCCGAATGACACGGTTACTAACCTAGTGACACGGTTACCAGACTAGTGACACGATTACTAGCCTAGTGACACGGTTACTAACCTAGTGACACGGTTACCAGTGTAGATACACGGTTACCAGGTTAGTGTCGCGATTACGGGATTGGGACGCCATGACTAGCCGAATGACACGGTTACTAACCTAGTGACACGGTTACCAGACTAGTGACACGATTACTAGCCTAGTGACACGGTTACTAACCTAGTGACACGGTTACCAGTGTAGATACACGGTTACCAGGTTAGTGTCGCGATTACCAGACTAGTGACACGGTTACTAACCTAGTGATACGGCTACCGGACTAGTGACACGATTACCCGTGCAGACACGATCACTAGGCTAGTGACACGGTTACTGGACTAGTGACACGGATACTAGCCTAGTGACACGGTTACTAGCCTAATAACACGAATACTAGCCTAGTGACACGGTTACTATCATAGAGACACGATTACCGGACTAGTGAAGCAATTACCAGCCTAGTGACACGGTTACTAGCCTGATGACACGATTACTAGTCTAATGACACGGTTACCATCATAGTGACACCGTTACTAGCCTAGTGACACGGTTACTAGCTTAGTGACATGGTTACTAGCCTAGTAACACGGTTACCAGCCTAATGACATGGTTACTAGCATAGTGACACGATTACCGGACTAGTGACATGGCTACTAGACTAGTGACACCATTACTAGCTTAGTGACACGATTGCCAGACTAGTGACGCCATTATTAGCCTAGTGACACGATTGCCAGTGTAGAGACACGGTTACCATCTTGGTGACATGGTTACCGGATTAGTCACACGATTTCTAGCTAAATGACACGTTTTCTAGTCTAGTGACACGATTACCACCTAGTGACGCGGTTACTACCTAGAGACACGGTTACAAGCCCAATGACACGGTCACTAGTGACACGATTACCAGACTAGTGACACGGTTACTAGACTTGTGACACGATTAATTGCCTAGTGAACTGATTCCTAGCAATGTAACCAAAGTAGTGATGATGTAACCCCCCCCCCCTCCCAGCCGCTCCCCCCACGCCCGCCGCTCTCACCCCGCCGCCCCCTTCCCTCCCTCCCCCCCTCCCTCCATCCCTCCCCCCCCACCCCCGCCGCTCCACCCCGCCGCTCGCCCGCCCGCCCGCCGTCGGATCTTGATTCCAATTCTCGGATACTGAGTTCAACTTTGGGTTCTCGGTTTGATCCTACAGATGCCTATTTATACGACGAAATCACATTCGATCCATCGCGTCCCGATTTGTCCCGCGGATCCAGATTCGAACCCTCGCCCACATCTCGATTCCACCCTGCGGATCCCTATTCATTTTGTGGATCATCGATACACGCCTTTTCACCGGTGGCCAGTTTGCGTCCTAGTCCCCAGGACCTGTCATCCCTGGCAACGTGTACCATACCGCATACCCCGGCAAATTCCACCAACCAAATTTCACACTAATTTCACAAAAAATGTCATGCTCCACAAATCTACGAGCCGACATAACACCTCAATATACACCATTTGGCCCCTCAACTTTTTACACTTTTTTTTTTTTTTTTTTTTTTATAACTCCACCCTGGGACGGCATCAGGATCCGCAATACCCATTCACTCAAGCCGCCGACCTAATTCAGTGGCCACGGCTTGACCTCAAAAACACCTTCTACATTTCAATTTAAAGTTCAAACCCGGGCAGCGAGCATAAGTAATAATCGAGCTTTCTCCCCCGCCACTGACCAATCACAAGGCAGCAATAACGACTCTTAGCGGCCGGTATGTAGGCCACCGATCCAGCGCCCTCCTAACGTTCAAGCCCAGTCCATGCCTCCATATAGTTCCCAACTTTTGTTTCGTCGCAACAACCACGCTGATGTGTTCAGCAATCTGCCCCAACTTCTAACATGTTTCAAGTTGGCAAACCACGTTCCCACATCATTCCTATCACAGCCAATCAGTAATATTGACTCGTGGCAACGAGTGGGATCATCTCAAGACACCTAATTCATACGCATACTGAGCGGTCAACGCCCACAACTTGACAACATGACCTCGGAGACACAAAGTTCTGTGCTGCTGGCCGCCCCGACCCTCCCTCCCTCTGGCACAATTTAGTCGAAATTTGGCAATGTCGGCCTCTAATTGGCATGGTGGGCAGAGCTGTATACATGTCATATCGAATCTGTCCCAACATAGCTGGCAGTACTGAGTCCGGAACCCTGCCACCCACCTCCCTCCCTCCCTATTGCCCCTCCACTGAGCTATGATGTCTTCAATTCAATGCTGATTAACTGTACGACCCCCCCCCCCCCCCTGCCTCCTCCCCTCAGTTGTATGTGATGAATGCCCCATATGATCTTGTGGACCAAAGTGGACCTCCCTCTCTTTCAATGTCTCACACTTTCAGATCACTTTTCTCATGTGTACTGGGCTTTTGTCATCAGTTCCCACACTCACCGACCAAGCAATGTGCCTCAGTCTACGCATATCAAGTTTCATTCCCTACTCTCGGGTGGAACCCTCGTGCATTGCATTAACTGACCGCACCTCACTACATCCTCCCTCCCTCTAAAAAGAATTCTCATTGCGAAAAAGACTTCTCATTTGAATTCGCTGCTGTATCTTATCCGGCTGCCATGCAGTGAGTACAAACGTATAATGAACGCAGCTGGTCGCTTGCTCCCACGAGACGGTCGTTGGTGTCGCCCGACTCTGACAGACGTACTGTACGGGCCGCCACAAACTGGGTGGAGGGGGGCTTTGGAAGACTCCGGCATGCGCGAACATTGAGCCATACTGGTGGTCATCGGAAGTTTCAGCTCAGTGTGTTTTGATAGAGGGAGGGAGGGATGGAGGGAGGTCGTATGGAAACACTGCACGGCCGCTTCACTGCTTCTGATTTTGAAACAGCTCAAACTCATCAACTCTTGTCGTGTCTTCTGTCATAAACATATAATTGATTCAGTGACTTGTGTGGTAGGTATCGTAAAATAGCTTTTGATAGGAGACCAGGAAACGCTTATACAGTTTCGGCTCGGCGTTTGCCCAACCTAATCCCCCTCCCAAAATACCAGCAATGCCATCGCCCACGGACATGACAGAGGACAAGGTAAACGGAGCAGCGAAGCCGCGGTCGACATCACACACAAAATAACGAACTGCGAACAGGCGCGTAGGGATATAAAGCGGGCCCCAACTTCTGCTCCGTTGACCAAAATGCTTCTCTCCGGACAGCCCGCAGGCTTTCAGGATTTAAACTCAAGACAGAGTGTACTTATTTGACATGGAGAAGAGGTTGGTAATACAAAAAAATACGGAATATATTGCTTTAAAACACATACCGTATGTACTCGAGTAAGCCCCATGCCGCTTATTGTTTGTCAGCCGCCATGAATTGCCGCGGTGCTTCTTTAAACGGGTGTAGTGGTTAGCGCACTAGACCGCAGATCAATAGGTCCTGGGGGCCTCCCTGGTGTAGTGGTTAGCGCACTAGACCACAGATCAATAGGTCCTGGGGGCCTCCCTGGTGTAGTGGTTAGCGCACTAGACCGCAGATCAATAGGTCCTGGGGGCTCCCTGGTGTAGTGGTTAGCGCACTAGACCGCAGATCAATAGGTCCTGGGGGCCTCCCTGGTGTAGTGGTTAGCGCACTAGACCGCAGATCAATAGGTCCTGGGGGCTCCCTGGTGTAGTGGTTAGCGCACTAGACCACAGATCAATAGGTCCTGGGGGCCTCCCTGGTGTAGTCGTTAGCGCACTAGACCGCAGATCAATAGGTCCTGGGGGCATCGGTAGTGTTGTGTTTAGCGCACTGGACCGCAGATCAATAGGTACTGGGGGCATCGGTAGTGTTGTGTTTAGCGCACTGGACCGCAGATCAATAGGTCCTGGGGGCCTCCCTGGTGTAGTCGTTAGCGCACTAGACCGCAGATCAATGGGTCCTGGGGGCATCGGTAGTGTTGTGTTTAGCGCACTAGACCACAGATCAATAGGTCCTGGGGGCCTCCCTGGTGTAGTGTTTAGCGCACTGGACCACAGATCAATAGGTCCTGAGGGCCTTCCTGGTGTAGTGGTTAGCGCACTAGACCGCAATTCATTTGGTCATGGGTTCGAATCCAGGCCCGGGCACCTAATCTGAGGCGTGTTACATCCATTCATCCTTCATCGTTTAGGGAGGTCCCTCGGCTCAGTTTAATGGTTTTGTACAATTTGAATCCCACTATTCCTGAGAGAGAAAAATCATTAAACTGGCAAATACATTTTGTGTTCCGTATTCATGACGTTCATTGCTATTTCAGAACGAAGAGTCGCCGTTTGGCATCCTCTCTGGTCTTGCTGAAGTGATCAAACTCGAAGACACATCCATGATGTCACTGGAGATTTCGGTGGGTTTTCCAGATCATTGCAATATTTGTTTACGTAGCGCTCTTAATGGGTTAAATGCTTTAGTAAATGAAATGAATAGAATATAGTTTACTTACTACGAAAAAACAATGTTTACAGCAAACAAATGGTGGAAGGGTGGAATGTGTCCAACAATCTCTACTGTTTCACATGGGATCTAATCCTGCTCCATAAAACGTAATGATAAATAATATTGTTCTGACGTCATGCGACAACAGGGTTTGGTCCACAACTACCCGGATATACGCATTGATCAGCTGGTGGGGTTGTTGATGGCTCGCGGTGATGTCAGCAGGTCAGAGGCCAGGACGGTGAGTGTGCGCAACGCAAGGCACGTGACATCTTTGTGACGTCGTGTTCCTGATCAATATTCCATTATTAATGATCTCAATGAGAGCAGATTATTTACCAATGGGCATTTTTCTGCTGGGTTTATTCATTATATATAGTCGGGAATGAAAACAAGCGATGGCATCTAACAAGCGATGGCATCTTCTTCAACGGCTATGGCACGATACAGCCACAAAGTGACGTTAAATCCTATATTAAAGTCAAAGAATCTTTCCCAACGGTTATTACCCATAATGCATAATGTTATATTTTACTACCCGCTTTGGCGTATGTGTTTAGGATGATAGTTGACTGGTTACATAAAGTATGTCGTGCTGTTTGTAGCTGGTGATCGATTGTCTCGGGGAGGATCACGACCTGAAGCCCAAGTCCAAGATGACCATTATCTCCAAGCTGTACAACTGAACGCGCGAAACGCTCTCCCGTAGGCGGCGCCACCGGACCGGCTCCACATAGCACATACATGGTGGTTTAAACTTCTGGTTTAATGATAATAATGATGCACGAAAACACTTCTTTTCAGAATGACAAGAAATTGCGAAATTTTCTGATTTTAAACATGAACTTGGTGAACATATTTCTATACTTTGCACGGAAAACCTGTTTTAAAATGCTCTACTGGCGTTAATAGGCGTCGCGCTAAGTATGGTTTATAAAAGACCGGCTCTGATGATGAAATTCATCTCAATTACGAACACTCGGCATGGTGCCGTGAAGTTTAAATAGAGAAATTAACGGCTACTTCGCAAGACAGCACGAAGCGATCGTAGCAATGGCTGCTTGTTCCGTTATGTTTGTTTGTGCGACATGGTCCTTGGTGTTTGTATTTGTTATGTAATTAGTGAAAGTAATATGAAGAACTTCTGACGATCACGTCATCAGCTTTGATTGTTGTAGACTGAGAAAAACGCTATGGAAGTCTGCTTTATTCTCATGGGTCATTGCATCGTATAATCGTGAGATGGGAGGTGAAACTTGAAATAGTGTGCGAAACATAAAGTGAGGAATGCGTATGTTAGCGTACAACACGTCTTATGATAGCTGTTATAATCATGTATCAAGGAATAAACTGACTACAGTATTCACTTAGTTGTGTTACATTTCTGGCTTTTGCGTCATGATATATCTCTTTAAAATCGACAGTGGCCGCGGTTCAGCTTTAATAACGAGAGTACATGTACATATTAACTGATCATCATTTACCCGATGTGAGCCTGAATTGTGTTGATACATATGCTTAGATCTCGCTTGTTCACTCGCTTCTATATATAGTTATAACGCCCCAAATAGTAGAAGGGAATACTTCTACTTATTTTCTCACCTAATCATTTAAATTCTGGGAGCGAGGAAAGTGACGTAAATGGGGAATACAAACACGTTTATTTGTACATTAAGGCTCAAAATCTCTCTGATTTTTGTTGAGTGCATGACACTGCATGTATCTCCACTTAGGTCCACCATTGCTTAACTGACAAAATAAAATCTTTACTGATGAATGTGAGTATATAAGGATTAACAATCGCATGGATTGGCAGCACGACCAGAGCGATCGCGTGGTTCCACCGGTTTTGATTCTCTCCTGTTATGGCAAACTGCACGACGCCCATTGCTATAAATCTCGTGAAATTGGCCAGCACGATGATAATGGCTCTGACCATGACTCTTCGAAGTGATTCTCTCGACGTTTGGCGATGCCCAACAACCTTGGGCATCGACAACAGGGATCTAACCAGTGCGCAAAACATGGCGGCTATCGCTATAACCGTTATCACGTTGAGCAGCATCACCGGCAACCGGAAGTACCATTTAAGATTATCCATGCTGGGCGATAATAGGGCGATACACGTCTCGCTGATGTCCATATCGCTTGTTGCAAGAACCAAGCCGGCCAGGACTGCGTAGACCAGCATGGCGGCGCCGACCGGGCCTAACACGACACCGCTCCGTATAAGATGTACTTTCAGCGGAGTAACGATGGCCAGAAGTCGAGTGACAGTCAACCCCACCAGAGCCACTAGCGACGCTTCCGACGCCAGGAAGGTCACGACACTCATCGCCTTACACGCGAGGCTTGTCGTCCAGGCCTGGGCGTGGATGGCAAAGTCACTGCGGTAAGACTGGTTGGCGATGGCGATGGCGACCAGGTAGAGTCCCAGACAGCCATCGGACAGGTGGAGGGAGATCATGAGGATGGCATTAGCCCAGCGCAGGTAGGCACGGTCTAACAGGGGCGTGGTCTTCCACCACCAGCACACCGCCACCAGGTTACTGCCCACAACCACAGCGGCGGACACCCAGGTCACGTAGACCAGGATATCACTGTAGATCAGGTCCGAACAGGAAAGGATCTCCTCTTTTGGCTCGCAATGCTGTACGTGGCGCGCGTAGCAGCAAAGCTTCAGCGGAGCAGAGGAAAAAAATATCAATTGCGACATCAGCTGAATAATAAGGTGGGATTGGTCAATAGACAGCATGTGATTGCTGCTAATGTCCAAAACAAGTAAACTTTTACGCACTGGAAAGAAATGTGATGTCGATAACATGTGAATATCGTTGTTTGATAGATTCAAATACAGTAATTTAGGAAGACCCTCCAGAGAGGAAGGTTTCATCAGTTGTATCCCATTATTATCAAGTTTTAAACTTAACATTTCTTCCGAGCCAAATAACATATATTCTGGCATGACCGACATGACGTTTAGAGTTACAATAAGGTTCATGAAATTCGTTAGACCTGCGAGAGCGTACGGTTCAAGCTTTAGGAAACCATTAGATGACAAATTGAGTGCCCTTAGTCTTCTTAAGCAATCAAAAGCCCTAGAGGGAACATGTGTTAATTGATTATCGCTGATATCCAATTTAAGCAAATACGTATGGGCACAAATGTTGTTGCTACTCTGTTTTAATAGTACTTTGTTGCCACGAAGTATTAACAGCGTCGTGAATGAAGAAGAAATCGGCGCGATTGTCAGATTTTGATTCATGCATATGACGGTGTAGCCATGACAACTGCATCCCTTTGGACATGGCAACAGGGACTCCAGTGCTTCGTCATCCCCCGATTGCGTGCACGTGAGCACGGAGTTGCGCACTTCGACAGGATGCACACAAACGTTGTCATGGCGACACTTCAGCATTCCCGGACAAGATAGCGTTTCGCACTGTGCCTCATCCGTGGCGTCCGGGCAGTCGTCGCGTCCGTTACAGACGTAATGAAACGGAATGCAGTGACCGCGCCGGCATTTGAAGGCGTTGGCGCAAAGGTGTTCCTCGCAGTTCTGAAGGTGTGCGCCATTGCGACAATGTCTCAACCTCCCCGCGTCGTCGACCTCGTGGAAACAATACTTGTGTCTCGGAAAGCACGGCCCCGGGTAGTTCTTCACACAGGTGGTATCCACATCGCGCTCACACAACGGCGTTATTCTGTTCTCTGTCTCAGTGTCTGGTAGGCGTCCGTGCACGATGTAATCGGTGTATTGCCTTTCATCTGAGACGTCCTGGCAGTCGGGGATCATGTCATTGACTTGCTTCCCCTCGATCACCAAGTCCACAATGCAATGGAACGGCTTAAGCATTGCCTGGGAACTGGATTCATTATTACGAGTTCCGAATTCCTCGGGCATTACAGTCTCAGTTCCGCAGATAGATTCGTCCTCTTGAAGCCGACAGTCCGCTCTCCAGTCGCACAGCCTGGAGTAGTGTACGCAGCCGCCGGATGGGCATTGCGCGTACAACTCGTGACAGCTGCAGTTACTGCTGTGGCAGTCCCTGAAGCAATCTGGCCATGATGGCCCGGATGATGCTGTCTCCTCACTTGACCACCCGTGGAAGCGGCAGACGTGGCTGCAGTCGGCCTCATCCGAGCCATCCGGACAATCCTGGTAACCATCGCAGAAATAGTGATCCAGAATGCACGTCCCGTCGCCGCATTCCCGTTGCCCTCTGACGCATCCTGCGTCATTAAGCGACACTCTGGCTTGGCACACGGCGTATATCGTGGCCACATCGAACTGCGGCGGTCGCTGACACGAGGCGAGCGGTGCCAGCTCCACGTTCGTCAGACTCCGGTGGCTGTACGTGAGCAGCAAGCAGCCATGATCCTGGTCCCTAAACACCAAGGCGCTGGACGGGTACGCGTTGGGCGACTCGAAGGCGTCCTCCCGGGTCTGCCACGTCGGCAGCATTGCCAGCAAGAGACCGTGC
This sequence comes from Arenicola marina, assembly GCA_964019135.1. Taxonomy (NCBI): domain Eukaryota; kingdom Metazoa; phylum Annelida; class Polychaeta; family Arenicolidae; genus Arenicola; species Arenicola marina. Next base: position 14,961,238 of record OZ025256.1, on the reverse strand, counting down.
ACGTACCATTCCTGGCTGGTCCAGGTCATGTTCTCCGCCTCGTCCCACAGGAAGCTGGGCAGCGTGGCGAGCCGCCGCCCCCCATCCACGTGCTCTCCGTCACACAGCGCGTCTGTCGCCGTCTCGTGGCGACCAGGCCATGGCACTACGGCGATGCAAGAAGACATCGACGCCAGGCTGATCCAGTTGTCTACGCATTCGGCCATATAATGTCTTGTAATAACCCTAACCTTGGCGACGTCGTCTTCTGGAGCCGAACCTCTGCACACGGCGTTGTCGCTGATCTCACAGATGGCCATGGCCCGGGTGTACCGGTACGTGCAGGGTATTTTGACCCAGGACAGGGACACCCGGGACAAAGGTATGGCAGCCGTACAGAGTAAGCCACCCCAGTTAAAGGGCTGGAGATGACGCAGCATCATCTTGGACACTTGGTCAAGTTCGTATTTGTCAAATTCAAACAAGTCTTTAGAGTTATAATAAACGCGCCTTTCGGGTAAATCCAGATAGGGAACACTCCAATCCTGGTACGTGACGGGAGTCTGATCCACCCAGAGCTTCATCGCGAAATTCTGAAACAATCATATATTTTAAAGATCGACACTTTCTTGATGATTAGGCACTCGTTATATTTCCCACTGGTACGTTTTGAATATGATAAATGCACTAATGATGATGCCGTACACATACTACATGTATCACGACTAAATTATACACAGACCCTATGTCGCTGTACATTAAAGCAATATGCTTACATGCGCCATCTTAGATTTTTCACATTATAGAATCAAGACTAAAGTATCTCAGAATGTATGATGCATATGTTTTATATCTCTTTGAGTCTGTAAAACAAACATTTCGACATAAAAATGCGCGGTTTATTTTTATCGCGCGCGGACGTGATAGCGAGCCGCGGTCGACATCACACACAAAATAACGAACTGCGAACAGGCGCGTAGGGATATAAAGCGGGCCACCAACTTCTGCTCCATTGACCAACATGCTTCTCCCCGGATAGCCCGCAGGCTTTCAGGATTTAAACTCAAGACAGAGTGTACTTATTTGACATGGAGAAGAGGTTGGTAATACAAAAAAATACGGAATATATTGCTTTAAAACACATACCGTATGTACTCGAGTAAGCCCCATGCCGCTTATTGTTTGTCAGCCGCCATGAATTGCCCCGGCGCTTCTTCAAACGGGCGTTTATTTGAGCAGGAGCTTTTAGTGACATATGTAACTCTATATAATTGTTTAAATGTTCATCTCTACATGTGCGTCTTACCGTAGATTTGAGTCCTAAAAAGATGACCTGTATAATGTCCACCTCTAGAAAGTCATGTGTGTGCCACTCGGCAGGTAACCCTAGAGCTATCAACTCCTTAATAAAGTTCCATTTGGTGGAGCTGGACAGGCTCAAAAGGTGACCGCCGGAGACGACACAAATGTCTTCAGCAGCGTCCCAGCTGAGGCTCCTGGTGGGTGAGTACGCCTCGTATAGCACGCCGTTCGCGCAGGCCGACTGTTTAGTGTCACCTAGCTGCCACGTGGCATGCGACCTTGACAGTGCATAATTCCCAAAGATCGGGAGACTTAATAATTTGGCTTTGAACGTGGCGGTCAGCTTACATTGCCGGTTTGTGGCCTGAGCGTTGGCAACCTCGGGAGAATAAATGCTAAGTTCCGCACATTGCTTTGTCTTCGTGTAGATGGCGCTGCGATCACCCTCCATGAGGCGACACAACCAACGGTGGGACCACGTGGATGTACCGTTAGTTTTTCGCCAAAGTAAATTAACCCAGCGCTTAATTTCCGCGTCTGCGGGTGACAGATATTCCTGTAGTGATATCTGCGTTTCGCCGAAGCAAGAGTCGCCAGGTCCTTCGAACACGACTTCATAGCTGCAGCACAGGGGATTTTGCGAAAGTCTGCCGAACATCATATACACTAACATGTCATCAATGCCTTGATTCGTGATAAGAGTTTCACCACACGGACCCTCAGCGAACAGCAACGGGTCGTAGCCCTCGGTGACTTCGCTCTTGGCGCATTGGGACTCGATGACAGGAGGGAAGGCAATCTGACTGACGAACCCTAACGCGAGACAGGCTGGCGAGAAATGCAACGAGCGGGATATGGCACTCGCCAAAGGGTAGCATCGCCCCGCACTGGTGTTCATGGCGACCGTCGCCGTCAGCCCTCGCCGCCACGTCACTGCAGGGGCCCGGTATCCGTAGTTGTACCGTTTCACCAGGTGAAGCTGACACTCACGAAGCATTCCATGAGGTGATTCGTCGCCGAATACAGCGGTCAGGGTGTAGCAGCCTAGCGGTTCGTGCACCGCGCACAGATCCATGCTCCCGATGTACCAAGGGGCTTCATCCGGGTCCATGCACCACTCACACGGGTTAATGATTCCATCGCACTCAGACAAAGATAAAGTAGCGTTCAGGCGGATATCAACCAAGCCGGCGTGGCTCTTCACGACGAGACGAAGATCACTGCCGGCGTTCAGCCGAGCTAACCCCACTCCCGACTCCCACAGTTTGGCCGTGTCTTTAGTGCAGATTGCACTAACGGGGCGTTCGCCTTGAGAAATGAACATCCCACCGCAGTTACAGTAATGACACACGGGTCCGGTGAATGTTAATTCATGGATGACCACCTGGACGAAGCCGCCACGTAGGAAAGATGTTACATGGTAAGATTGTATGCCACCAGAAACCTTAAACGCAAGCTCCGAAGGTTTCGAGATGATCAGGTCACGATGCTTTGTCACGTCGTATGATCTCATGTTGAATGAAACCTCTATATTTGTGCCGATCTCTCGCGAAGCGGGATGGTTTGTTCTCACTTGAAGAGCCAAGTCTCCGCCGCTTGACGTGATATCGCTGTGAACGTCAGTGTGCGGCGTCGCGCTTACACCTCCAGGGCGACAGATCTGTTCGTGGATGACCGGCAAGAGGAGATTGAGGGTGACAAAGTCCGGGACGCTGACCAGAGGACCGTCGTATACCACGACCCTCACCGCCGCCGCCGCCTCCCCATCCGTACACCGCACCCGCAGCCTGGACAACACAGCCACGTGACCCAGTTGGGTCTGGATGTGGAAGTGATCATAGCGAATACCATGGAAAACACCCGTTGTCGGAATCACAGGCGAAAAACCCTGTTCGTATTCGAGCAACGGGAGCGATGTCGAGGATTTATTCTCATACGCAACCAGAGCGACGACATCTTGGAATTGACCAGTTTCCCCTTGTCGGACCCACTTGGCTTCCTCATCGAGACAGACTTGGTACGTGAAAGTTACGGTTATGGAATCGAGATCTATACTAGATGCTACCAGTGTGACTTCGTTAGTGGGCGTATAGAAGGAGTTGGCGATGAACCCCAAGCACTGAATGCCCAGGAGCTCCCAATTACGGTCGTACAGGGCCAAATCCACGGTTTGGCAGGTGCCCCAAACGGTATCCTTAAACAGGGCGATGGTGACATTAATGCCGAACTGGCGGGCCACTACCACGGTGATGTTCCAACTGCCGACGATGGTATAGACAGAGTTATCAACTGTGGCTGAAATGAATCCACATGGCCTGGGGATGTTCACTGACGCATTTGTGTAAGGGATGTGTTGACAAATACTCGGCCTGAATTCGTGGATGTCCCGTACGGCCCCTATGACGGTGCGCGGGACGGACGCTCCGGTGATCATGACGGCTTCGAGGATGCTGGCCAAGTTTTCATCTATATAGCGAGTCCACAGGGAAGGCTGTGACTTGTCGGACATATCAGTGGATATATTGAATAATACTTGCGACGGGGAATATTGAACCAAAGCCATAAATGCGAGAAAGCCCTCGAGGATTCTCAGTGATCCCATCGTGAGGTTTTATGGCAAGCAAGTCCAGCGATCGAGGAGTTGTTACTTTCCATATCGAGGAAGACCACGCGACCAATAAGACCTCAGCGGTGTCATATGGTGTAATGATATTCGTTGTTTGAAGGTGACAATTCCCTTTGATATTCCGCTGGAATATGGGAAGCCACGTGTCGGTTTGCAAAAAGACAATTAATTATTGGATCGCCAGGATCCATGTAGGCATCGTCACTAATGAACCAGTACCCTAATAATATGCCAGCACGTGAGGAACATATGTCATGTCATGGTAGACACGATGTCCAATGCCAGTGGTATAAGTCTGCGTGTACTGATTAATCTTTAGTAATTAGAGGCGGAATTAGAAAGTCGACTTGGATTAAAGCCCGCTTTTTGGACAACCGCTAGGAAATCATGCACCAGACAATCCGCTCAACCACATAATCACTGGATACTCGCTCACCGGACAAGGCGACACCGCTTTTTTTCAGATGTTTATTATTCCTTGATATCTTTGTACCGCGTTTTTCTCCTATGACTCTCGCATTTTAATCATCTCATTTGTATATCAAAGATATTAGTACACCAAGTTGTACTAATATATTTGGTTGTATGTATACCACGATGTAGCCAATGGGCCTGCGTATATCATGGTTAAAAAAAGGCTCGATGAATTTAAAGTCAAACTGTTCCTGTTGTATCCGTCGATTACTGTGTCTGAGATGTTGAGGGCCCCAGAGGGGCTTTTTCGACACGGCGACACGGCGATTTTTAAAAATCGACAACGCGACATTGGGGTTGTCTTAGAATCGACATGCGACATAAGACTTAGCGACACGCGACATAAAACTTTTCTTAAAATCGACACGCGACATGGACCTTTTCTTAAAATCGACACGCGACATGGACCTTTTCTTAAAATCGACACGCGACATGGCTACCCCCCCTCAGGGGCCCTATGTTGTGCACCCTTCCTCGGCCCGGTCCCTCATTGCGCCTCCATCAATTCGGTTAGTGCTCTCTCGGTAGTCCGGGCAACCCAGGGATATAGGGCTGTACAGTCACTACGGGATATAGGCTAATCGAGACCCCACGAGACAGGCATACTTATGTTCTATGTCAATGCGCAGCATCAACGGCCTGTAAGCTTACTTGTTGCCCTGTTCTTCTTTACCGGGATTTGTTTCTGATAATACGAGGCATTATTTTCTTCCCCTTCTAGTGGTGCGTTTGTCAATTTATTTTTAGAAGTCCACCAGGCTTCTATCCAGGCTAGTAACCGTGTCACTAGGCTAGTAACCGTGTCACTAGGCTGGTAACCGTGTTACTATGATAGTAACCGTGTCACTAGGCTAGTAACCGTGTCACTAGGCTAGTAACCGTGTCACTAGGCTAGTAACCGTGTCACTAGGCTGGTAGCCGTGTTACTATGATAGTAACCGTGTCACTAGGCTAGTAACCGTGTCACTAGGCCAGTAACCGTGTCACTAGGCTAGTAACCGTGTCACTAGGCTAGTAACCGTGTTACTATGATAGTAACCGTGTCACTAGGCTAGTAACCGTGTCACTAGGCTAGTAACCGTGTCACCAGGCTAGTAACCGTGACACTAGGCTAGTAACCGGGTCACTAGGCTAGTAATCGTGTCACTAGTTTAGTAATCGTGTCTATGATAGTAACCGTGTCGCTAGGCTAGAGACCGTGTCACTAGGCTAGAAAGCGTGTCATTAGGCTAGTAACCGTGTCACTAGGCTAGTAACCGTGTCATTCGGCTAATAACCGTGTCACTCGTCTAGTAATCGTGTCACTAGGATAGTAATCGTGTCATTAAGCCAGTAATCGTGTCATTAGGAGAGTAATCGTGTCACTAGGCTAGTAACCGTGTCACTAGGCTAGTAATCGTGTCACTAGTCTAGTAACCGTGTCTATGATAGTGACCGTGTCAATAGGCTAGTAACCGTGTCACTAGGCTAGTAATCGTGTCACTATGATGGCAATCGTGTCATTAAGGTAGTAACTGTGTCATTAGGATAGTAATCGTGTCACTAGGCGAGTAACTGTGTCACTAGGCTAGTAACCGTATCACTAGGTTAGTAACCGTGTCATTAGGCTAGTAACCGTGTCACTAGGCTAGTAACCGTGTCACTAGGCTAGTAACCGTATCACTAGGTTAGTAACCGTGTCATTGGGCTAGTAACCGTGTCACTAGGCTAGTAACCGTGTCACTAGGCTAGTAACCGTGTCACTAGGCTAGTAACCGTGTCACTGGCATAGTAACCGTGTCATTAGGCTAGTAACCGTGTCACTAAGCTAGTAGCCGTGTCACTAGGCTAGTAATCGTGTCACTAGTCTAGTAACCGTGTCTATGATAGTGACCGTGTCAATAGGCTAGTAACCGTGTCACTAGGCTAGTAATCGTGTAACTATGATGGCAATCGTGTCATTAAGGTAGTAACTGTGTCATTAGGATAGTAATCGTGTCACTAGGCGAGTAACTGTGTCACTAGGCTAGTAACCGTATCACTAGGTTAGTAACCGTGTCATTAGGCTAGTAACCGTGTCACTAGGCTAGTAACCGTGTCACTAGGCTAGTAACCGCGTCACTAGGCTAGTAACCGTATCACTAGGTTAGTAACCGTGTCATTAGGCTAGTAACCGTGTCACTAGGCTAGTAACCGTGTCACTAGGCTAGTAACCGTGTCACTAGGCTAGTAACCGTGTCACTGGCATAGTAACCGTGTCATTAGGCTAGTAACCGTGTCACTAAGCTAGTAGCCGTGTCACTAGGCTAGTAAAGGTGTCACTAGGGTGGTAAGCGTGTCATAAGGCTAGTATTCGTGTCACTAGTCCGGTACGCGCGTCGCTAGCATGGTAGCTGCGTCATTAGTCTGGTAACGTGTCTCTACAATGGTAATCGTGTCCATTGGATAGTAACAGTGTCACTAAGATAGTAACCGTGTCACTAGGCTGGTAACCGTGTCTCTACAGTGGTCATCGTGTCACTAATCTAGTATTCGTGTTACTAGACTATTAACCGCGTGACTAGTCCTCTAACCGTGTCACTAGCATAGAAACCGTGTCTCTACTCTGGTAATCATGCCACAAGTCCGGTAGCCGTGTCATCATGTTGCCACTCTAGGGAGAGTGTTCCGGCCGTAAAGACAGTATTCCCAATGTAGTGACTGTTTCCACCTTAGTGACTGTGTTGCCACTGTAGTGACTGTGTTGCCACTGTGGTGACAGCGTTTCAACTGTGGTGACAGTGTTTCCACTGTAGTGACTGTGTTGCCACTGTGGTGACTGTGTTCCCACTGGGGTGACAGTGTTTCCACTGTAGTGACTGTGTTCCCACTGTGGTGACAGTTTCGAATATAGTGTGTTCCCACTGTAGTGACTGTGTTACCAATGTAGTGACTGTGTTCTCACTGTAGTGACTGTGTTACCGATGTAGAAACTGTGTTCCCACTGTGGTGATTGTGTTCCCACTGTGGTGACTGTGTTTCCACTGCGGTTACTGTGTTCCCACTGTGGTGTCTGTGTTTCCACCCGGGTGACAGTGTTCCCACTGTGATGACTGTGTTGCCACTGTAGTGACTGTGTTCCCACTGTGGTGACTGTGTTCCCACTATGGTGTCTGTGTTCCCATCTGGGTGACAGTGTTCTCACTGTGGTGACAGTGTTCCCACTGTAGTGACTGTGTTCAGACTGGAGTGACTGTGTTCCCACTGTGGTGACAGTGTTTTGAATATATTGTGTTCCCACTGTAGTGACTGTGTTACCAATGTACTGACTGTGTTCTCACTGTAGTGACTGTGCTACCGATGTAGAAACCGTGTTCCCACTGTGGTTACTGTGTTACCACCGTGGTGACTGTGTTTCCACTGCGGTGACTGTGTTCCCGCTGTAGTGACTGTGTTCCCACTGGGGTGACAGTGTTGCCACTGTAGTGACTGTGTTCCCACTGTGGTGACTGTGTTCCCACTATGGTGTCTGTGTTCCCATCTGGGTGACAGTGTTCTCACTGTGGTGACAGTGTTCCCACTGTAGTGACTGTGTTCAGACTGGAGTGACTGTGTTCCAACTGTGGTGACAGTGTTTTGAATATATTGTGTTGACACTGTAGTGACTGTGTTACCAATGTACTGACTGTGTTCTCACTGTAGCGACTGTGCTACCGATGTAGAAACCGTGTTCCCACTGTGGTTACTGTGTTACCACCGTGGTGACTGTCTTTCCACTGCGGTGACTGTGTTCCCACTGTAGTGACTATGTTTCCACTGTAGTGACAGTGTTTCCACTGTAGTGACTGTGTTTCCACTGTAATGACTGTGTTCCCACTGTAGTGACTATGTTTCCACTGTAGTGACAGTGTTCCAGCTGTAGTGACTGTGTTTCCACTGTGGTGACAGTGTTCCCCCTGTAGTGACTGTGTTTCCACTGCGGTGACAGTGTTCCCGCTGTAGTGACTGTGTTCCCACTGTAGTGACTGTGTTCTCAGGGTGGTGACTGTGTTTCCACTGTAGTGGCTGTGTTGCCACTGTCGTGACTGTGTTCCCACTGGGGTGACTGTGTTCCTACTGTGGTGACAGTGTTTCCACTGTAGTGACTGTGTTTCCACTGTAATGACTGTGTTCCCACTGTAGTGACTATGTTTCCACTGTAGTGACAGTGTTCCAGCTGTAGTGACTGTGTTTCCACTGTGGTGACAGTGTTCCCGCTGTAGTGACCGTGTTTCCACTGCGGTGACAGTGTTCCCGCTGTAGTGACTGTGTTCCCACTGTAGTGACTGTGTTCCCACTGGGGTGACTGTGTTCCCGCTGTAGTGACAGTGTTCCCGCTGTAGTGACTCTGTTCCCAGTGTATTGACTGTGTTCTCACGGTGGTGTATGTGTTCCTACCCGGGTGACAGTGTTCCCACTGCGGTGACTGTGTTGCCACTGCGGTGACTGTGTTCCCGCTGTAGTGACTGTGTTCCCACTGTAGTGACTGTGTTCTCACGGTGGTGACTGTGTTTCCACTGTAGTGGCTGTGTTGCCACTGTCGTGACTGTGTTCCCACCGGGGTGACTGTGTTCCCACTGGGGTGACAGTGTTTCCACTGTAGTGACTGTGTTTCCACTGTAATGACTGTGTTCCCACTGTAGTGACTGTGTTTCCACTGTAGTGACAGTGTTCTAGCTGTAGCGACTGTGTTTCCACTGCGGTGACAGTGTTCCCGCTGTAGTGACTGTGTTCCCACTGTAGTGACTGTGTTCTCAGGGTGGTGACTGTGTTTCCACTGTAGTGGCTGTGTTGCCACTGTCGTGACTGTGTTCCCACTGGGGTGACTGTGTTCCCACTGTGATGACAGTGTTTCCACTGTAGTGACTGTGTTCCCACTGTAATGACTGTGTTCCCACTGTAGTGACTGTGTTTCCACTGGAGTGACAGTGTTCCAGCTGTAGTGACTGTGTTTCCACTGTGGTGAAAGTGTTCCCGCTGTAGTGACTGTGTTCCCACTGTAGTGACTGTGTTCTTAGGGTGGTGACTGTGTTTCCACTGTAGTGGCTGTGTTGCCACTGTCGTGACTGTGTTCCCGCTGTAGTGACTGTTCCCACTGTAGAGACTGTGTTTCCACTGGACCGACTGTGTTCCCGCTGTAGTGACAGTGTTCCCGCTGTAGTGTCTGTGTTTCCACCCGGGTGACAGTGTTCCCACTGTGGTGACTGTGTTGCCACTGTAGTGACTGTGTTCCCACTGTGGTGACTGTGTTCCCACTATGGTGTCTGTGTTCCCATCTGGGTGACAGTGTTCTCACTGTGGTGACAGTGTTCCCACTGTAGTGACTGTGTTCAGACTGAAGTGACTGTGTTCCCAGTGTGGTGACAGTATTTTGAATATATTGTGTTCCCACTGCAGTGACTGTGTTACCAATGTACTGACTGTGTTCTCACTGTAGTGACTGTGCTACCGATGTAGAAACCGTGTTCCCACTGTGGTTACTGTGTTCCCACTGGGGTGACAGTGTTTCCACTGCAGTGACTGTGTTTCCACTGTAATGACTGTGTTCCCACAGTAGTGACTGTGTTTCCACTGTAGTGACAGTGTTCCAGCTGTAGTGACTGTGTTTCCACTGTGGTGACGGTGTTCCCCCTGTAGTGACTGTGTTCCCACTGGGGTGACTGTGTTCCCACTGGGGTGACAGTGTTGTCACTGTAGTGACTGTGTTTCCACTGTAATGACTGTGTTCCCACTGTAGTGACTGTGTTCCAGCTGTAGTGACTGTGCCTCCACTGCGGTGACAGTGTTCCCGCTGTAGTGACTGTGTTCTCAGGGTGGTGACTGTGTTCCCACTGTAGTGACTGTGTTCCAGCTGTAGTGACTGTGTCTCCACTGCGGTGACAGTGTTCCCGCTGTAGTGACTGTGTTCCCACTGTAGTGACTGTGTTCCCACTGGGGTGACTGTGTTCCCGCTGTAGTGACAGTGTTCCCGCTGTAGTGACTCTGTTCCCAGTGTAGTGACTGCGTTCTCACGGTGGTGTCTATGTTCCTACCCGGGTGACAGTGTTCCCACTGTGGTGACTGTGTTGCCACTGTGGTGACAGCGTTTCAACTGTGGTGACAGTGTTTCCACTGTAGTGGCTGTTTCGCCACTGTCGTGACTGTGTTCCTACTGGGGTGACTGTGTTTCCACTGTAGTGGCTGTGTTGCCACTGGGCTGACAGTGTTTCCACTGTAGTGACTGTGTTTCCACTGTAATGACTGTGGTCCCACTGTAGTTACTGTGTTTCCACTGTAGTGACTGTGTTCCAGCTGTAGTGACTGTGTTTCCACTGTGGTGACAGTGTTCCCGCTGTAGTGACTGTGTTTCCACTGCGGTGACAGTGTTCCCGCTGTAGTGACTGTGTTCCCACTGTAGTGACTGTGTTCTCAGGGTGGTGACTGTGTTTCCACTGTAGTGGCTGTGTTGCCACTGTCGTGAATGTGTTCCCACTGGGGTGACTGTGTTCCAACTATGGTGTCTGTGTTCCCATCTGGGTGACAGTGTTCTCACTGTGGTGACAGTGTTCCCACTGTAGTGACTGTGTTCAGACTGAAGTGACTGTGTTCCCAGTGTGGTGACAGCATTTTGAATATATTGTGTTCCCACTGTAGTGACTGTGTTACCAATGTACTGACTGTCTTCTCACTGTAGTGACTGTGTTACCGAGGTAAAAACCGTGTTCCTACTGTGGTTACTGTGTTCCCACTGGGGTGACAGGGTTTCCACTGCAGTGACTGTGTTTCCACTGTAATGACTGTGTTCCCACAGTAGTGACTGTGTTTCCACTGTAGTGACAGTGTTCCAGCTGTAGTGACTGTGTTTCCACTGTGGTGACGGTGTTCCCGCTGTAGTGACTGTGTTTCCACTGCGGTGACAGTGTTCCCGCTGTAGTGACTGTGTTCTCAGGGTGGTGACTGTGTTTCCACTGTAGTGGCTGTGTTGCCACTGTCGTGACTGTGTTCCCACTGGGGTGACTGTGTTCCCACTGGGGTGACAGTGTTTCCACTGTAGTGACTGTGTTTCCACTGTAATGACTGTGTTCCCCCTGTAGTTACTGTGTTTCCACTGTAGTGACAGTGGCCCAGCTGTAGTGACTGTGTTTCCACTGTGGTGACAGTGTTCCCGCTGTAGTGACTGTGTTTCCACTGCGGTGACAGTGTTCCCGCTGTAGTGACTGTGTTCCCACTGTAGTGACGGTGTTCTCAGGGTGGTGACTGTGTTTCCACTGTAGTGGCTGTGTTGCCACTGTCGTGGATGTGTTCCCACTGGGGTGACTGTGTTCCCACTGTGGTGACAGCGTTTCAACTCTGGTGACAGTGTTTCCACTGTAGTGACTGTGTTGCCACTGTGGTGACTGTGTTCCCACTTGGGTGACAGTGTTTCCACTGTAGTGACTGTGTTCCCACTGTGGTGACAGTTTCGAATATAGTGTGTTCCCACTATAGTGACTGTGTTACCAATGTAGTGACTGTGTTCTCACTGTAGTGACTGTGTTACCGATGTAGAAACTGTGTTCCCACTGTGGTGATTGTGTTCCCACTGTGGTGACTGTGTTTTCACTGCGGTGACTGTGTTCCCACTGTGGTTTCTGTGTTTCCACCCGGGTGACAGTGTTCCCACTGTGGTGACTGTGTTGCCACTGTAGTGACTGTGTTCTCACTGTGGTGACAGTGTTCCCACTGTTGTGACTGTGTTTAGACTGGAGTGACTGTGTTCCCACTGTGGTGACTGTGTTTTGAATATATTGTGTTCCCACTGTAGTGACTGTGTTACCAATGTACTGACTGTGTTCTCACTGTAGTGACTGTGTTACCGATGTAGAAACCGTGTTCCCACTGTGGTTACTGTGTTCCCACCGTGGTGAGTGTGATTCCACTGGGGTGACAGTGTTTCCAGTGTAGTGACTGTGTTTCCACTGTAATGACGGTGTTCCCACTGTAGTGACTGTGTTTCCACTGTAGTGACAGTGTTCCAGCTGTAGTGACTGTGTTTCCACTGTGGTGACAGCGTTCCCGCTGTAGTGACTGTGTTCCCACTGTAGTGACTGTGTTCTCAGGGTGGTGACTGTGTTTCCGCTGTAGTGGCTGTGTTGCCACTGTCGTGACTGTGTTCCCGCTGTAGTGACTGTGTTTCCACTGCGGTGACAGTGTTCCCGCTGTAGTGACTGTGTTCCCACTGTAGTGGCTGTGTTCCTACCCGGGTGACAGTTTTCCCACTGCGGTGACCGTGTTGCCACTGTAGTGACTGTGTTCCCACTGTAGTGACTGTGTTCCCACTGTGGTGACTGTGTTCGCACTGTGGTGTCTGTGTTCCCACCCGGGTGACTGTGTTCCTACTGTAGTGACGGGGCTGGCGCGACAGTCCCTACCGTGGGAACACAGACATCACAGTGGGAACACAGTCACCACAGTGGGAACACCGTCACTACAGAGGGAACACAGTCACTACAGCGGGAACACAGTCACCACAGTGGGAACACAGTCACTACAGTGGCAACACAGTCACCACAGTGGGAACACAGTCACCACAGTGGGAACACAGTCACTACAGTGCGAACACAGTCACTACAGTGGCAACAGTCACTACAGTGGGAACATATACACCACAGTGGGAACAGTCACCACAGTGGGAACACTGTCACCACAGTGGGAACACGGTCACGACAGTGGCAACACAGTCACTACAGCGGGAACACTGTCACCGCAGTGGAAACACAGCCACTACAGCGGGAACACTGTCACTGTCACTGTTACTAACATAGTGACCCGGTTACTAACCTAGTGACACTATTATCAGACTAGTGACACGGTTACCCGTGCAGACACGGTTACTAACCTAGTGACACGGTTACCAGTGTAGATACACGGTTACCAGGTTAGTGTCGCGATTACGGGATTGGGACGCCATGACTAGCCGAATGACACGGTTACTAACCTAGTGACACGGTTACCAGACTAGTGACACGATTACTAGCCTAGTGACACGGTTACTGACCTAGTGACACGGTTACCAGTGTAGATACACGGTTACCAGGTTAGTGTCGCGATTACCAGACTAGTGACACGGTTACTAACCTAGTGATACGGCTACCAGACTAGTGACACGATTACCCGTGCAGACACGATCACTAGGCTAGTGACACGGTTACTGGACTAGTGACCCTGATACTAGCCTAGTGACACGGTTACTAGCCTAATAACACGAATACTAGCCTAGTGACACGGTTACTATCATAGAGACACGATTACCGGACTAGTGAGGCAATTACTAGCCTAGTGACACGGTTACTAGCCTGATGACACGATTACTAGTCTAATGACACGGTTACCATCATAGTGACACGGTTACTAGTCTAGTGACACGGTTACTAGCTTAGTGACATGGTTACTAGCCTAGTAACACGGTTACCAGCCTAATGACACGGTTACTAGCATAGTGACACGATTACCGGACTAGTGACATGGCTACTAGACTAGTGACACCATTACTAGCTTAGTGACACGATTGCCAGACTAGTGACGCTATTATTAGCCTAGTGACACGATTGCCAGTGTAGAGACACGGTTACCATCTTGGTGACATGGTTACCGGATTAGTCACACGATTTCTAGCTAAATGACACGTTTTCTAGTCTAGTGACACGATTACCACCTAGTGACGCGGTTACTACCTAGAGACACGGTTACAAGCCCAATGACACGGTCACTAGTGACACGATTACCAGACTAGTGACACGGTTACTAGACGTGTGACACGATTAATTGCCTAGTGAACTGATTCCTAGCAATGTAACCAAAGTAGTGACGATGTAAACCCCCACCCCTCCCAGCCGCTCCCCCCACGCCCGCCGCTCTCACCCCGCCGCCCCCTTCCCTCCCTCCCCCCCTCCCTCCTTCCCTCCCCCCCCCCTCCCACCCCCGCCGCTCCACCCCGCCGCTCGCCCGCCCGCCCGCCCTCGGATCTTGATTCCAATTCTCGGATACTGAGTTCAACTTTGGGTTCTCGGTTTGATCCTACAGATGCCTATTTATACGACGAAATCACATTCGATCCATCGCGTCCCGATTTGTCCCGCGGATCCAGATTCGAACCCTCGCCCACATCTCGATTCCACCCTGCGGATCCCTATTCATTTTGTGGATCATCGATACACGCCTTTTCACCGGTGGCCAGTTTGCGTCCTAGTCCCCAGGACCTGTCATCCCTGGCAACGTGTACCATACCGCATACCCCGGCAAATTCCACTAACCAAATTTCACACTAATTTCACAAAAAATGTCATGCTCCACAAATCTACGAGCCGACATAACACCTCAATATACACCATTTGGCCCCTCAACTTTTTACACTTTTTTTTTTTTTTTTTTTTTATAACTCCACCCTGGGACGGCATCAGGATCCGCAATACCCATTCACTCAAGCCGCCGACCTACTTCAGTGGCCACGGCTTGACCTTAAAAACGCCCTCTACATTTCAATTTAAAGTTCAAACCCGGGCAGCGAGCATAAGTAATAATCGAGCTTTCTCCCCCGCCACTGACCAATCACAGGGCAGCAATAACGACTCTTAGCGGCCGGTATGTAGGCCACCGATCCAGCGCCCTCCTAACGTTCAAGCCCAGTACATGCCTCCAAATAGTTCCCAACTTTTGTTTCGTCGCAACAACCACGCTGATGTGTTCAGCAATCTGCCCCAACTTCTAACATGTTTCAAGTTGGCAAACCACGTTCCCACATCATTCCTATCACAGCCAATCAGTAATATTGACTCGTGGCAACGAGTGGGATCATCTCAAGACACCTAATTCATACGCATACTGAGCGGTCAACGCCCACAACTTGACAACATGACCTCGGAGACACAAAGTTCTGTGCTGCTGGCCGCCCCGACCCTCTGGCACAATTTAGTCGAAATTTGGCAATGTCGGCCTGTAATTGGCATGGTGGGCAGAGCTGTATACATGTCATATCGAATCTGTCCCAACATAGCTGGCAGTACTGAGTCCGGAACCCTGCCACCCACCTCCCTCCCTCCCTATTGCCCCTCCACTGAGCTATGATGTCTTCAATTCAATGCTGATTAACTGTACCCCCCCCCCCGCCTCCTCCCCTCAGTTGTATGTGATGAATGCCCCATATGATCTTGTGGACCAAAGTGGACCTCCCTCTCTTTCAATGTCTCACACTTTCAGATCACTTTTCTCATGTGTACTGGGCTTTTGTCATCAGTTCCCACACTCACCGACCAAGCAATGTGCCTCATCCGTGGCGTCCGGGCAGTCGTCGCGTCCGTTACAGACGTAATGAAACGGAATGCAGTGACCGCGCCGGCATTTGAAGGCGTTGGCGCAAAGGTGTTCCTCGCAGTTCTGAAGGTGTGCGCCATTGCGACAATGTCTCAACCTCCCCGCGTCGTCGACCTCGTGGAAACAATACTTGTGTCTCGGAAAGCACGGCCCCGGGTAGTTCTTCACACAGGTGGTATCCACATCGCGCTCACACAACGGCGTTATTCTGTTCTCTGTCTCAGTGTCTGGTAGGCGTCCGTGCACGATGTAATCGGTGTATTGCCTTTCATCTGAGACGTCCTGGCAGTCGGGGATCATGTCATTGACTTGCTTCCCCTCGATTACCAAGTCCACAATGCAATGGAACGGCTTAAGCATTGCCTGGGAACTGGATTCATTATTACGAGTTCCGAATTCCTCGGGCATTACAGTCTCAGTTCCGCAGATAGATTCGTCCTCTTGAAGCCGACAGTCCGCTCTCCAGTCGCACAGCCTGGAGTAGTGTACGCAGCCGCCGGATGGGCATTGCGCGTACAACTCGTGACAGCTGCAGTTACTGCTGTGGCAGTCCCTGAAGCAATCTGGCCATGATGGCCCGGATGATGCTGTCTCCTCACTTGACCACCCGTGGAAGCGGCAGACGTGGCCGCAGTCGGCCTCATCCGAGCCATCCGGACAATCCTGGTAACCATCGCAGAAATAGTGATCCAGAATGCACGTCCCGTCGCCGCATTCCCGTTGCCCTCTGACGCATCCTGCGTCATTAAGCGACACTCTGGCTTGGCACACGGCGTATATCGTGGCCACATCGAACTGCGGCGGTCGCTGACACGAGGCGAGCGGTGCCAGCTCCACGTTCGTCAGACTCCGGTGGCTGTACGTGAGCAGCAAGCAGCCATGATCCTGGTCCCTAAACACCAAGGCGCTTGACGGGTACGCGTTGGGCGACTCGAAGGCGTCCTCCCGGGTCTGCCACGTCGGCAGCATTGCCAGCAAGAGACCGTGCACGTACCATTCCTGGCTGGTCCAGGTCATGTTCTCCGCCTCGTCCCACAGGAAGCTGGGCAGCGTGGCGAGCCGCCGCCCCCCATCCACGTGCTCTCCCTCACACAGCGCGTCTGTCGCTGTCTCGTGGCGACCAGGCCATGGCACTACGGCGATGCAAGAAGACATCGACGCCAGGCTGATCCAGTTGTCTACGCATTCGGCCATATAATGTCTTGTAATAACCCTAACCTTGGCGACGTCGTCTTCTGGAGCCGAACCTCTGCACACCGCGTTGTCGCTGATCTCACAGATGGCCATGGCCCGGGTGTACCGGTACGTGCAGGGTATTTTGACCCAGGACAGGGACACCCGGGACAAAGGTATGGCAGCCGTACAGAGTAAGCCACCCCAGTTAAAGGGCTGGAGATGACGCAGCATCACCTTGGACACTTGGTCAAGTTCGTATTTGTCAAATTCAAACAAGTCTTTAGAGTTATAATAAACGCGCCTTTCGGGTAAATCCAGATAGGGAACACTCCAATCCTGGTACGTGACGGGAGTCTGATCCACCCAGAGCTTCATCGCGAAATTCTGAAACAATCATATATTTTAAAGATCAACACTTTCTTGATGATTAGGCACTCGTTATATTTCCCACTGGTACGTTTTGAATATGATAAATGCACTAATGATGATGCCGTACACATACTACATGTATCACGACTAAATTATACACAGACCCTATGTCGCTGTACATTAAAGCAATATGCTTACATGCGCCATCTTAGATTTTTCACATTATAGAATCAAGACTAAAGTATCTCAGAATGTATGATGCATATGTTTTATATCTCTTTGAGTCTGTAAAACAAATATTTCGACATAAAAATGCGCGGTTTATTTTTATCGCGCGCGGACGTGATAGCGAGCCGCGGTCGACATCACACACAAAATAACAAACTGCGAACAGGCGCGTAGGGATATAAAGCGGGCCACCAACTTCTGCTCCATTGACCAACATGCTTCTCCCCGGATAGCCCGCAGGCTTTCAGGATGTAAACTCAAGACAGAGTGTACTTATTTGACATGGAGAAGAGGTTGGTAATACAAAAACATAGGAAAATATTGCTTTAAAACACATACCGTATGTACTCGAGTAAGCCCCATGCCGCTTATTGTTTGTCAGCCGCCATGAATTGCCCCGGCGCTTCTTCAAACGGGCGTTTATTTGAGCAGGAGCTTTTAGTGATATATGTAACTCTATATAATTGTTTAAATGTTCATCTCTACATGTGCGTCTTACCGTAGATTTGAGTCCTAAAAAGATGACCTGTATAATGTCCACCTCTAGAAAGTCATGTGTGTGCCACTCGGCAGGTAACCCTAGAGCTATCCACTCCTTAATAAAGTTCCATTCGGTGGAGCTGGACAGGCTCAACAGGTGACCGCCGGAGACGACACAAATGTCTTCAGCAGCGTCCCAGCTGAGGCTCCTGGTGGGTGAGTACGCCTCGTATAGCACGCCATTCGCGCAGGCCGACTGTTTAGTGTCACCTAGCTGCCACGTGGCATGCGACCTTGACAGTGCATAATTCCCAAAGGTCGGGAGACTTAATAATTTGGCTTTGAACGTGGCGGTCAGCTTACATTGCCGGTCTTTGGCCTGAGCGTTGGCAACCTCGGGAGAATAAATGCTAAGTTCCGCACATTGCTTTGTCCTCGTGTAGATGGCGCTGCGATCACCCTCCATGAGGCGACACAACCAACGGTGGGACCACGTGGATGTACCGTTAGTTTTTCGCCAAAGTAAATTAACCCAGCGCTTAATTTCCGCGTCTGCGGGTGACAGATATTCCTGTAGTGATATCTGCGTTTCGCCGAAGCAAGAGTCGCCAGGTCCTTCGAACACGACTTCATAGCTGCAGACAGGGGATTTTGCGAAGGTCTGCCGAACATCATAAACACTAACATGTCATCAATGCCTTGATTCGTGATAAGAGTTTCACCACACGGACCTGCAGCGAACAGCAACGGGTCGTAGCCCTCGGTGACTTCGCTCTTGGCGCATTGGGACTCGATGACAGGAGGGAAGGCAATCTGACTGACGAACCCTAACGCGAGACAGGCTGGCGAGAAATGCAACGAGCGGGATATGGCACTCGCCAAAGGGTAGCATCGCCCCGCACTGGTGTTCATGGCGACCGTCGCCGTCAGCCCTCGCCGCCACGTCACTGCAGGGGCCCGGTATCCGTAGTTGTACCGTTTCACCAGGTGAAGCTGACACTCACGAAGCATTCCATGAGGTGATTCGTCGCCGAATACAGCGGTCAGGGTGTAGCAGCCTAGCGGTTCGTGCACCGCGCACAGATCCATGCTCCCGATGTACCAAGGGGCTTCATCCGGGTCCATGCACCACTCACACGGGTTAATGATTCCATCGCACTCCGACAAAGATAAAGTAGCGTTCAGGCGGATATCAACCAAGCCGGCGTGGCTCTTCACGACGAGACGAAGATCACTGCCGGCGTTCAGCCGAGCTAACCCCACTCCCGACTCCCACAGTTTGGCCGTGTCTTTAGTGCAGATTGCACTAACGGGGCGTTCGCCTTGGGAAATGAACATCTCACCGCAGTTACAGTAATGACACACGGGTCCGGTAAATGTTAATTCATGGATGACCACCTGGACGAAGCCGCCACGTAGGAAAGATGTTATATGGTAAGATTGTATGCCACCAGAAACCTTAAACGCAAGCTCCGAAGGCTTCGAGATGATCAGGTCACGATGCTTTGTCACGTCGTATGATCTCATGTTGAATGAATCTTTAGTAATTAGAGGCGGAATTAGAAAGTCGACTTGGATTAAATCCCGCTTTTTGGACAACCGCTAGGAAATCATGCACCAGACAATCCGCTCAACCACATAATCACTGGATACTCGCTCACCGGACAAGAAAACACCGCTTTTTTTCAGATGTTTATTATTCCTTGATATCTTTGTACCGCGTTTTTCTCCTATGACTCTCGCATTTTAATCATCTCATTTGTATATCAAAGATATTAGTACACCAAGTTGTACTAATATCTTTGGTTGTATGTATACCACGATGTGGCCAATGGGCCTGCGTATATCATGGTTAAAAAAAGGCTCGATGAATTTAAAGTCAAACTATTCCTGTTGTATCCGTCGATTACTGTGTCTGAGATGTTGTGCACCCTTCCTCGGCCCGGTCCGTCATTGCGCCTCCATCAATTCGGTTAGTGCTCTCTCGGTAGTCCGGGCAACCCAGGGATATAGGGCTGTACAGTCACTACGGGATATAGGCTAATCGAGACCCCACGAGACAGGCATACTTATGTTCTATGTCAATGCGCAGCATCAACGGCCTGTAAGCTTACTTGTTGCCCTGTTCTTCTTTACCGGGATTTGTTTCTGATAATACGAGGCATTATTTTCTTCCCCTTCTAATGGTGCGTTTGTCAATTTATTTTTAGAAGTCCACCAGGCTTCTATCCAGGCTAGTAACCGTGTCACTAGGCTAGTAACCGTGTCACTAGGCTAGTAACCGTGTCACTAGGCTAGTAATCTGGTCATTAAGCCAGTAATCGTGTCATTAGGAGAGTACTCGTGTCACTAGGCTAGTAACCGTGTCACTAGGCTAGTAATCGTGTCACTAGTCTAGTAACCGTGTCTATGATAGTAACCGTGTCAATAGGCTAGTAACCGTGTCACTAGGCTAGTAATCGTGTCACTATGATGGCAATCGTGTCATTAAGGTAGTAACTGTGTCATTTGGATAGTAATCGTGTCACTAGGCTAGTAACTGTGTCACTAGGCTATTAACCCGTATCACTAGGTTAGTAACCGTGTCATTAGGCTAGTAACCGTGTCACTAGGCTATTAACCGTGTCACTAGGCTAGTAACCGTGTCACTAGGCTAGTAACCGTGTCACTAGGCTGTCACTACTCCGGTACGCGCGTCGCTAGCATGGTAGCTGCGTCATTAGTCTGGTAACGTGTCTCTAGGCTAGTAACCGTGTCTCTACAGTGGTCATCGTGTCACTAATCTAGTATTCGTGTCACTAGACTATTAACCGCGTGACTAGTCCTCTAACCGTGTCACTAGCATAGAAACCGTGTCTCTACTCTGGTAATCATGCCACAAGTCCGGTAGCCGTGTCATCATGTTGCCACTCTAGGGAGAGTGTTCCGGCCGTAAAGACAGTGTTCCCAATGTAGTGACTGTTTCCACCTTAGTGACTGTGTTGCCACTGTAGTGACTGTGTTGCCACTGTGGTGACAGCGTTTCAACTGTGGTGACAGTGTTTCCACTGTAGTGATTGTGTTGCCACTGCGGTGACTGTGTTCCCGCTGTAGTGACTGTGTTCCCACTGTAGTGACTGTGTTCTCAGGGTGGTGACTGTGTTTCCACTGTAGTGACAGTGTTCAAGCTGTAGTGACTGTGTTTCCACTGCGGTGACTGTGTTCTCACTGTGGTGTCTGTGTTTCCACCCGGGTGACACTGTGGTTACTGTGTTCCCACTATGGTGTCTGTGTTCCCATCTGGGTGACAGTGTTCTCACTGTGGTGACAGTGTTCCCACTGTAGTGACTGTGTTCAGACTGGAGAGACTGTGTTCCCACTGTGGTGACAGTGTTTTGAATATATTGTGTTCCCACTGTAGTGACTGTGTTACCAATGTACTGACTGTGTTCTCACTGTAGTGACTGTGTTACCGATGTAGAAACCGTGTTTCCACTGTGGTTACTGTGTTCCCACCGTGGTGACTGTGTTTCCACTGCGGTGACTGTGTTCCCGCTGTAGTGACTGTGTTCCCACTGTAGTGACTGTGTTCTCACGGTGGTGACTGTGTTTCCACTGTAGTGGCTGTGTTGCCACTGTCGTGACTGTGTTCCCACTGGGGTGACTGTGTTCCCACTGGGGTGACAGTGTTTCCACTGCAGTGACTGTGTTTCCACTGTAATGACTGTGTTCCCACTGTAGTGACTGTGTTTCCACTGTAGTGACAGTGTTCCAGCTGTAGTGACTGTGTTTCCACTGTGGTGACAGTGTTCCCGCTGTAGTGACTGTGTTTCCACTGCGGTGACAGTGTTCCCGCTGTAGTGACTGTGTTCTCACTGTAGTGACTGTGTTCTCAGGGTGGTGACTGTGTTTCCACTGTAGTGGCTGTGTTGCCACTGTCGTGACAGTGTTCCCACTGCGGTGACTGTGTTGCCACTGCGGTGACTGTGTTCCCGCTGTAGTGACTCTGTTCCCACTGTAGTGACTGTGTTCTCACGGTGGTGACTGTGTTTCCACTGTAGTGGCTGTGTTGCCACTGTCGTGACTGTGTTCCCACTGGGGTGACTGTGTTCCCACTGGGGTGACAGTGTTTCCACTGTAGTGACTGTGTTTCCACTGTAATGACTGTGTTCCCACTGTAATGACTGTGTTTCCACTGTAGTGACAGTGTTCAAGCTGTAGTGACTGTGTTTCCACTGCGGTGACAGTGTTCCCGCTGTAGTGACTGTGTTTCCACTGTAGTGACTGTGTTCCCACTGTGGTGACAGTTTCGAATATAGTGTGTTCCCACTGTAGTGACTGTGTTACCAATGTAGTGACTGTGTTTCCACTGCGGTGACTGTGTTCCCACTGTGGTGTCTGTGTTTCCACCCGGGTGACAGTGTTTCCACTGTGGTGACTGTGTTGCCACTGTAGTGATTGTGTTCCCACTGTGGTGACTGTGTTCCCACTATGGTGTCTGTGTTCCCATCTGGGTGACAGTGTTCTCACTGTGGTGACAGTGTTCCCACTGTAGTGACTGTGTTCAGACTGGAGTGACTGTGTTCCCACTGTGGTGACAGTGTTTTGAATATATTGTGTTCCCACTGTAGTGACTGTGTTACCAATGTACTGACTGTGTTCTCACTGTAGTGACTGTGCTACCGATGTAGAAACCGTGTTCCCACTGTGGTTACTGTGTTACCACTGTGGTGACAGTGTTTTGAATATATTGTGTTCCCGCTGTAGTGACTGTGTTCCCACTGTAGTGACTGTGTTCTCACGGTGGTGACTGTGTTTCCACTGTAGTGGCTGTGTTACCACTGTCGTGACTGTGTTCCCACTGGGGTGACTGGGTTCCCACTGGGGTGACAGTGTTTCCACTGCAGTGACTGTGTTTCCACTGTAATGACTGTGTTCCCACTGTAGTGACTGTGTTTCCACTGTAGTGACAGTGTTCCAGCTGTAGTGACTGTGTTTCCACTGTGGTGACAGTGTTCCCGCTGTAGTGACTGTGTTTCCACTGCGGTGACAGTGTTCCCGCTGTAGTGACTGTGTTCCCACTGTAGTGACTCTGTTCCCACTGTAGTGACTGTGTTCTCACGGTGGTGACTGTGTTTCCACTGTAGTGGCTGTGTTGCCACTGTCGTGACAGTGTTCCCAGGGTGGTGACTGTGTTGCCACTGTAGTGGCTGTGTTGCCACTGTCGTGACAGTGTTCCCACTGCGGTGACTGTGTTGCCACTGCGGTGACAGTGTTCCCGCTGTAGTGACTGTGTTCCCACTGTAGTGACTGTGTTCCCACTGGGGTGACTGTGTTCCCGCTGTAGTGACAGTGTTCCCGCTGTAGTGACTCTGTTCCCAGTGTATTGACTGTGTTCTCACGGTGGTGTATGTGTTCCTACCCGGGTGACAGTGTTCCCACTGCGGTGACTGTGTTGCCACTGCGGTGACTGTGTTCCCGCTGTAGTGACTGTGTTCCCACTGTAGTGACTGTGTTCTCACGGTGGTGACTGTGTTTCCACTGTAGTGGCTGTGTTGCCACTGTCGTGACTGTGTTCCCACCGGGGTGACTGTGTTCCCACTGGGGTGACAGTGTTTCCACTGTAGTGACTGTGTTTCCACTGTAATGACTGTGTTCCCACTGTAGTGACTGTGTTTCCACTGTAGTGACAGTGTTCTAGCTGTAGCGACTGTGTTTCCACTGCGGTGACAGTGTTCCCGCTGTAGTGACTGTGTTCTCAGGGTGGTGACTGTGTTTCCACTGTAGTGGCTGTGTTGCCACTGTCGTGACTGTGTTCCCACTGGGGTGACTGTGTTCCCACTGTGATGACAGTGTTTCCACTGTAGTGACTGTGTTCCCACTGTAATGACTGTGTTCCCACTGTAGTGACTGTGTTTCCACTGGAGTGACAGTGTTCCAGCTGTAGTGACTGTGTTTCCACTGTGGTGAAAGTGTTCCCGCTGTAGTGACTGTGTTCCCACTGTAGTGACTGTGTTCTTAGGGTGGTGACTGTGTTTCCACTGTAGTGGCTGTGTTGCCACTGTCGTGACTGTGTTCCCGCTGTAGTGACTGTTCCCACTGTAGAGACTGTGTTTCCACTGGACCGACTGTGTTCCCGCTGTAGTGACAGTGTTCCCGCTGTAGTGTCTGTGTTTCCACCCGGGTGACAGTGTTCCCACTGTGGTGACTGTGTTGCCACTGTAGTGACTGTGTTCCCACTGTGGTGACTGTGTTCCCACTATGGTGTCTGTGTTCCCATCTGGGTGACAGTGTTCTCACTGTGGTGACAGTGTTCCCACTGTAGTGACTGTGTTCAGACTGAAGTGACTGTGTTCCCAGTGTGGTGACAGTATTTTGAATATATTGTGTTCCCACTGCAGTGACTGTGTTACCAATGTACTGACTGTGTTCTCACTGTAGTGACTGTGCTACCGATGTAGAAACCGTGTTCCCACTGTGGTTACTGTGTTCCCACTGGGGTGACAGTGTTTCCACTGCAGTGACTGTGTTTCCACTGTAATGACTGTGTTCCCACAGTAGTGACTGTGTTTCCACTGTAGTGACAGTGTTCCAGCTGTAGTGACTGTGTTTCCACTGTGGTGACGGTGTTCCCCCTGTAGTGACTGTGTTCCCACTGGGGTGACTGTGTTCCCACTGGGGTGACAGTGTTGTCACTGTAGTGACTGTGTTTCCACTGTAATGACTGTGTTCCCACTGTAGTGACTGTGTTCCAGCTGTAGTGACTGTGCCTCCACTGCGGTGACAGTGTTCCCGCTGTAGTGACTGTGTTCTCAGGGTGGTGACTGTGTTCCCACTGTGGTGACTGTGTTCCAGCTGTAGTGACTGTGTCTCCACTGCGGTGACAGTGTTCCCGCTGTAGTGACTGTGTTCCCACTGTAGTGACTGTGTTCCCACTGGGGTGACTGTGTTCCCGCTGTAGTGACAGTGTTCCCGCTGTAGTGACTCTGTTCCCAGTGTAGTGACTGCGTTCTCACGGTGGTGTCTATGTTCCTACCCGGGTGACAGTGTTCCCACTGTGGTGACTGTGTTGCCACTGTGGTGACAGCGTTTCAACTGTGGTGACAGTGTTTCCACTGTAGTGGCTGTTTCGCCACTGTCGTGACTGTGTTCCTACTGGGGTGACTGTGTTTCCACTGTAGTGGCTGTGTTGCCACTGGGCTGACAGTGTTTCCACTGTAGTGACTGTGTTTCCACTGTAATGACTGTGGTCCCACTGTAGTTACTGTGTTTCCACTGTAGTGACTGTGTTCCAGCTGTAGTGACTGTGTTTCCACTGTGGTGACAGTGTTCCCGCTGTAGTGACTGTGTTTCCACTGCGGTGACAGTGTTCCCGCTGTAGTGACTGTGTTCCCACTGTAGTGACTGTGTTCTCAGGGTGGTGACTGTGTTTCCACTGTAGTGGCTGTGTTGCCACTGTCGTGAATGTGTTCCCACTGGGGTGACTGTGTTCCAACTATGGTGTCTGTGTTCCCATCTGGGTGACAGTGTTCTCACTGTGGTGACAGTGTTCCCACTGTAGTGACTGTGTTCAGACTGAAGTGACTGTGTTCCCAGTGTGGTGACAGCATTTTGAATATATTGTGTTCCCACTGTAGTGACTGTGTTACCAATGTACTGACTGTCTTCTCACTGTAGTGACTGTGTTACCGAGGTAAAAACCGTGTTCCTACTGTGGTTACTGTGTTCCCACTGGGGTGACAGGGTTTCCACTGCAGTGACTGTGTTTCCACTGTAATGACTGTGTTCCCACAGTAGTGACTGTGTTTCCACTGTAGTGACAGTGTTCCAGCTGTAGTGACTGTGTTTCCACTGTGGTGACGGTGTTCCCGCTGTAGTGACTGTGTTTCCACTGCGGTGACAGTGTTCCCGCTGTAGTGACTGTGTTCTCAGGGTGGTGACTGTGTTTCCACTGTAGTGGCTGTGTTGCCACTGTCGTGACTGTGTTCCCACTGGGGTGACTGTGTTCCCACTGGGGTGACAGTGTTTCCACTGTAGTGACTGTGTTTCCACTGTAATGACTGTGTTCCCCCTGTAGTTACTGTGTTTCCACTGTAGTGACAGTGGCCCAGCTGTAGTGACTGTGTTTCCACTGTGGTGACAGTGTTCCCGCTGTAGTGACTGTGTTTCCACTGCGGTGACAGTGTTCCCGCTGTAGTGACTGTGTTCCCACTGTAGTGACGGTGTTCTCAGGGTGGTGACTGTGTTTCCACTGTAGTGGCTGTGTTGCCACTGTCGTGGATGTGTTCCCACTGGGGTGACTGTGTTCCCACTGTGGTGACAGCGTTTCAACTCTGGTGACAGTGTTTCCACTGTAGTGACTGTGTTGCCACTGTGGTGACTGTGTTCCCACTTGGGTGACAGTGTTTCCACTGTAGTGACTGTGTTCCCACTGTGGTGACAGTTTCGAATATAGTGTGTTCCCACTATAGTGACTGTGTTACCAATGTAGTGACTGTGTTCTCACTGTAGTGACTGTGTTACCGATGTAGAAACTGTGTTCCCACTGTGGTGATTGTGTTCCCACTGTGGTGACTGTGTTTTCACTGCGGTGACTGTGTTCCCACTGTGGTTTCTGTGTTTCCACCCGGGTGACAGTGTTCCCACTGTGGTGACTGTGTTGCCACTGTAGTGACTGTGTTCTCACTGTGGTGACAGTGTTCCCACTGTTGTGACTGTGTTTAGACTGGAGTGACTGTGTTCCCACTGTGGTGACTGTGTTTTGAATATATTGTGTTCCCACTGTAGTGACTGTGTTACCAATGTACTGACTGTGTTCTCACTGTAGTGACTGTGTTACCGATGTAGAAACCGTGTTCCCACTGTGGTTACTGTGTTCCCACCGTGGTGAGTGTGATTCCACTGGGGTGACAGTGTTTCCAGTGTAGTGACTGTGTTTCCACTGTAATGACGGTGTTCCCACTGTAGTGACTGTGTTTCCACTGTAGTGACAGTGTTCCAGCTGTAGTGACTGTGTTTCCACTGTGGTGACAGCGTTCCCGCTGTAGTGACTGTGTTCCCACTGTAGTGACTGTGTTCTCAGGGTGGTGACTGTGTTTCCGCTGTAGTGGCTGTGTTGCCACTGTCGTGACTGTGTTCCCGCTGTAGTGACTGTGTTTCCACTGCGGTGACAGTGTTCCCGCTGTAGTGACTGTGTTCCCACTGTAGTGGCTGTGTTCCTACCCGGGTGACAGTTTTCCCACTGCGGTGACCGTGTTGCCACTGTAGTGACTGTGTTCCCACTGTAGTGACTGTGTTCCCACTGTGGTGACTGTGTTCGCACTGTGGTGTCTGTGTTCCCACCCGGGTGACTGTGTTCCTACTGTAGTGACGGGGCTGGCGCGACAGTCCCTACCGTGGGAACACAGACATCACAGTGGGAACACAGTCACCACAGTGGGAACACCGTCACTACAGAGGGAACACAGTCACTACAGCGGGAACACAGTCACCACAGTGGGAACACAGTCACTACAGTGGCAACACAGTCACCACAGTGGGAACACAGTCACCACAGTGGGAACACAGTCACTACAGTGCGAACACAGTCACTACAGTGGCAACAGTCACTACAGTGGGAACATATACACCACAGTGGGAACAGTCACCACAGTGGGAACACTGTCACCACAGTGGGAACACGGTCACGACAGTGGCAACACAGTCACTACAGCGGGAACACTGTCACCGCAGTGGAAACACAGCCACTACAGCGGGAACACTGTCACTGTCACTGTTACTAACATAGTGACCCGGTTACTAACCTAGTGACACTATTATCAGACTAGTGACACGGTTACCCGTGCAGACACGGTTACTAACCTAGTGACACGGTTACCAGTGTAGATACACGGTTACCAGGTTAGTGTCGCGATTACGGGATTGGGACGCCATGACTAGCCGAATGACACGGTTACTAACCTAGTGACACGGTTACCAGACTAGTGACACGATTACTAGCCCAGTGACACGGTTACTGACCTAGTGACACGGTTACCAGTGTAGATACACGGTTACCAGGTTAGTGTCGCGATTACCAGACTAGTGACACGGTTACT
Source organism: Arenicola marina (assembly GCA_964019135.1). Taxonomy (NCBI): domain Eukaryota; kingdom Metazoa; phylum Annelida; class Polychaeta; family Arenicolidae; genus Arenicola; species Arenicola marina. The sequence goes on along the minus strand of OZ025256.1, from coordinate 14,933,203 downwards.
AACCTAGTGATACGGCTACCAGACTAGTGACACGATTACCCGTGCAGACACGATCACTAGGCTAGTGACACGGTTACTGGACTAGTGACCCTGATACTAGCCTAGTGACACGGTTACTAGCCTAATAACACGAATACTAGCCTAGTGACACGGTTACTATCATAGAGACACGATTACCGGACTAGTGAGGCAATTACTAGCCTAGTGACACGGTTACTAGCCTGATGACACGATTACTAGTCTAATGACACGGTTACCATCATAGTGACACGGTTACTAGTCTAGTGACACGGTTACTAGCTTAGTGACATGGTTACTAGCCTAGTAACACGGTTACCAGCCTAATGACACGGTTACTAGCATAGTGACACGATTACCGGACTAGTGACATGGCTACTAGACTAGTGACACCATTACTAGCTTAGTGACACGATTGCCAGACTAGTGACGCTATTATTAGCCTAGTGACACGATTGCCAGTGTAGAGACACGGTTACCATCTTGGTGACATGGTTACCGGATTAGTCACACGATTTCTAGCTAAATGACACGTTTTCTAGTCTAGTGACACGATTACCACCTAGTGACGCGGTTACTACCTAGAGACACGGTTACAAGCCCAATGACACGGTCACTAGTGACACGATTACCAGACTAGTGACACGGTTACTAGACTTGTGACACGATTAATTGCCTAGTGAACTGATTCCTAGCAATGTAACCAAAGTAGTGACGATGTAAACCCCCACCCCTCCCAGCCGCTCCCCCCACGCCCGCCGCTCTCACCCCGCCGCCCCCTTCCCTCCCTCCCCCCCTCCCTCCTTCCCTCCCCCCCCCCCTCCCACCCCCGCCGCTCCACCCCGCCGCTCGCCCGCCCGCCCGCCCTCGGATCTTGATTCCAATTCTCGGATACTGAGTTCAACTTTGGGTTCTCGGTTTGATCCTACAGATGCCTATTTATACGACGAAATCACATTCGATCCATCGCGTCCCGATTTGTCCCGCGGATCCAGATTCGAACCCTCGCCCACATCTCGATTCCACCCTGCGGATCCCTATTCATTTTGTGGATCATCGATACACGCCTTTTCACCGGTGGCCAGTTTGCGTCCTAGTCCCCAGGACCTGTCATCCCTGGCAACGTGTACCATACCGCATACCCCGGCAAATTCCACTAACCAAATTTCACACTAATTTCACAAAAAATGTCATGCTCCACAAATCTACGAGCCGACATAACACCTCAATATACACCATTTGGCCCCTCAACTTTTTACACTTTTTTTTTTTTTTTTTTTTTATAACTCCACCCTGGGACGGCATCAGGATCCGCAATACCCATTCACTCAAGCCGCCGACCTACTTCAGTGGCCACGGCTTGACCTTAAAAACGCCCTCTACATTTCAATTTAAAGTTCAAACCCGGGCAGCGAGCATAAGTAATAATCGAGCTTTCTCCCCCGCCACTGACCAATCACAGGGCAGCAATAACGACTCTTAGCGGCCGGTATGTAGGCCACCGATCCAGCGCCCTCCTAACGTTCAAGCCCAGTACATGCCTCCAAATAGTTCCCAACTTTTGTTTCGTCGCAACAACCACGCTGATGTGTTCAGCAATCTGCCCCAACTTCTAACATGTTTCAAGTTGGCAAACCACGTTCCCACATCATTCCTATCACAGCCAATCAGTAATATTGACTCGTGGCAACGAGTGGGATCATCTCAAGACACCTAATTCATACGCATACTGAGCGGTCAACGCCCACAACTTGACAACATGACCTCGGAGACACAAAGTTCTGTGCTGCTGGCCGCCCCGACCCTCTGGCACAATTTAGTCGAAATTTGGCAATGTCGGCCTGTAATTGGCATGGTGGGCAGAGCTGTATACATGTCATATCGAATCTGTCCCAACATAGCTGGCAGTACTGAGTCCGGAACCCTGCCACCCACCTCCCTCCCTCCCTATTGCCCCTCCACTGAGCTATGATGTCTTCAATTCAATGCTGATTAACTGTACCCCCCCCCCCGCCTCCTCCCCTCAGTTGTATGTGATGAATGCCCCATATGATCTTGTGGACCAAAGTGGACCTCCCTCTCTTTCAATGTCTCACACTTTCAGATCACTTTTCTCATGTGTACTGGGCTTTTGTCATCAGTTCCCACACTCACCGACCAAGCAATGTGCCTCATCCGTGGCGTCCGGGCAGTCGTCGCGTCCGTTACAGACGTAATGAAACGGAATGCAGTGACCGCGCCGGCATTTGAAGGCGTTGGCGCAAAGGTGTTCCTCGCAGTTCTGAAGGTGTGCGCCATTGCGACAATGTCTCAACCTCCCCGCGTCGTCGACCTCGTGGAAACAATACTTGTGTCTCGGAAAGCACGGCCCCGGGTAGTTCTTCACACAGGTGGTATCCACATCGCGCTCACACAACGGCGTTATTCTGTTCTCTGTCTCAGTGTCTGGTAGGCGTCCGTGCACGATGTAATCGGTGTATTGCCTTTCATCTGAGACGTCCTGGCAGTCGGGGATCATGTCATTGACTTGCTTCCCCTCGATTACCAAGTCCACAATGCAATGGAACGGCTTAAGCATTGCCTGGGAACTGGATTCATTATTACGAGTTCCGAATTCCTCGGGCATTACAGTCTCAGTTCCGCAGATAGATTCGTCCTCTTGAAGCCGACAGTCCGCTCTCCAGTCGCACAGCCTGGAGTAGTGTACGCAGCCGCCGGATGGGCATTGCGCGTACAACTCGTGACAGCTGCAGTTACTGCTGTGGCAGTCCCTGAAGCAATCTGGCCATGATGGCCCGGATGATGCTGTCTCCTCACTTGACCACCCGTGGAAGCGGCAGACGTGGCCGCAGTCGGCCTCATCCGAGCCATCCGGACAATCCTGGTAACCATCGCAGAAATAGTGATCCAGAATGCACGTCCCGTCGCCGCATTCCCGTTGCCCTCTGACGCATCCTGCGTCATTAAGCGACACTCTGGCTTGGCACACGGCGTATATCGTGGCCACATCGAACTGCGGCGGTCGCTGACACGAGGCGAGCGGTGCCAGCTCCACGTTCGTCAGACTCCGGTGGCTGTACGTGAGCAGCAAGCAGCCATGATCCTGGTCCCTAAACACCAAGGCGCTTGACGGGTACGCGTTGGGCGACTCGAAGGCGTCCTCCCGGGTCTGCCACGTCGGCAGCATTGCCAGCAAGAGACCGTGCACGTACCATTCCTGGCTGGTCCAGGTCATGTTCTCCGCCTCGTCCCACAGGAAGCTGGGCAGCGTGGCGAGCCGCCGCCCCCCATCCACGTGCTCTCCCTCACACAGCGCGTCTGTCGCTGTCTCGTGGCGACCAGGCCATGGCACTACGGCGATGCAAGAAGACATCGACGCCAGGCTGATCCAGTTGTCTACGCATTCGGCCATATAATGTCTTGTAATAACCCTAACCTTGGCGACGTCGTCTTCTGGAGCCGAACCTCTGCACACCGCGTTGTCGCTGATCTCACAGATGGCCATGGCCCGGGTGTACCGGTACGTGCAGGGTATTTTGACCCAGGACAGGGACACCCGGGACAAAGGTATGGCAGCCGTACAGAGTAAGCCACCCCAGTTAAAGGGCTGGAGATGACGCAGCATCACCTTGGACACTTGGTCAAGTTCGTATTTGTCAAATTCAAACAAGTCTTTAGAGTTATAATAAACGCGCCTTTCGGGTAAATCCAGATAGGGAACACTCCAATCCTGGTACGTGACGGGAGTCTGATCCACCCAGAGCTTCATCGCGAAATTCTGAAACAATCATATATTTTAAAGATCAACACTTTCTTGATGATTAGGCACTCGTTATATTTCCCACTGGTACGTTTTGAATATGATAAATGCACTAATGATGATGCCGTACACATACTACATGTATCACGACTAAATTATACACAGACCCTATGTCGCTGTACATTAAAGCAATATGCTTACATGCGCCATCTTAGATTTTTCACATTATAGAATCAAGACTAAAGTATCTCAGAATGTATGATGCATATGTTTTATATCTCTTTGAGTCTGTAAAACAAATATTTCGACATAAAAATGCGCGGTTTATTTTTATCGCGCGCGGACGTGATAGCGAGCCGCGGTCGACATCACACACAAAATAACAAACTGCGAACAGGCGCGTAGGGATATAAAGCGGGCCACCAACTTCTGCTCCATTGACCAACATGCTTCTCCCCGGATAGCCCGCAGGCTTTCAGGATGTAAACTCAAGACAGAGTGTACTTATTTGACATGGAGAAGAGGTTGGTAATACAAAAACATAGGAAAATATTGCTTTAAAACACATACCGTATGTACTCGAGTAAGCCCCATGCCGCTTATTGTTTGTCAGCCGCCATGAATTGCCCCGGCGCTTCTTCAAACGGGCGTTTATTTGAGCAGGAGCTTTTAGTGATATATGTAACTCTATATAATTGTTTAAATGTTCATCTCTACATGTGCGTCTTACCGTAGATTTGAGTCCTAAAAAGATGACCTGTATAATGTCCACCTCTAGAAAGTCATGTGTGTGCCACTCGGCAGGTAACCCTAGAGCTATCCACTCCTTAATAAAGTTCCATTCGGTGGAGCTGGACAGGCTCAACAGGTGACCGCCGGAGACGACACAAATGTCTTCAGCAGCGTCCCAGCTGAGGCTCCTGGTGGGTGAGTACGCCTCGTATAGCACGCCATTCGCGCAGGCCGACTGTTTAGTGTCACCTAGCTGCCACGTGGCATGCGACCTTGACAGTGCATAATTCCCAAAGGTCGGGAGACTTAATAATTTGGCTTTGAACGTGGCGGTCAGCTTACATTGCCGGTCTTTGGCCTGAGCGTTGGCAACCTCGGGAGAATAAATGCTAAGTTCCGCACATTGCTTTGTCCTCGTGTAGATGGCGCTGCGATCACCCTCCATGAGGCGACACAACCAACGGTGGGACCACGTGGATGTACCGTTAGTTTTTCGCCAAAGTAAATTAACCCAGCGCTTAATTTCCGCGTCTGCGGGTGACAGATATTCCTGTAGTGATATCTGCGTTTCGCCGAAGCAAGAGTCGCCAGGTCCTTCGAACACGACTTCATAGCTGCAGACAGGGGATTTTGCGAAGGTCTGCCGAACATCATAAACACTAACATGTCATCAATGCCTTGATTCGTGATAAGAGTTTCACCACACGGACCTGCAGCGAACAGCAACGGGTCGTAGCCCTCGGTGACTTCGCTCTTGGCGCATTGGGACTCGATGACAGGAGGGAAGGCAATCTGACTGACGAACCCTAACGCGAGACAGGCTGGCGAGAAATGCAACGAGCGGGATATGGCACTCGCCAAAGGGTAGCATCGCCCCGCACTGGTGTTCATGGCGACCGTCGCCGTCAGCCCTCGCCGCCACGTCACTGCAGGGGCCCGGTATCCGTAGTTGTACCGTTTCACCAGGTGAAGCTGACACTCACGAAGCATTCCATGAGGTGATTCGTCGCCGAATACAGCGGTCAGGGTGTAGCAGCCTAGCGGTTCGTGCACCGCGCACAGATCCATGCTCCCGATGTACCAAGGGGCTTCATCCGGGTCCATGCACCACTCACACGGGTTAATGATTCCATCGCACTCCGACAAAGATAAAGTAGCGTTCAGGCGGATATCAACCAAGCCGGCGTGGCTCTTCACGACGAGACGAAGATCACTGCCGGCGTTCAGCCGAGCTAACCCCACTCCCGACTCCCACAGTTTGGCCGTGTCTTTAGTGCAGATTGCACTAACGGGGCGTTCGCCTTGGGAAATGAACATCTCACCGCAGTTACAGTAATGACACACGGGTCCGGTAAATGTTAATTCATGGATGACCACCTGGACGAAGCCGCCACGTAGGAAAGATGTTATATGGTAAGATTGTATGCCACCAGAAACCTTAAACGCAAGCTCCGAAGGCTTCGAGATGATCAGGTCACGATGCTTTGTCACGTCGTATGATCTCATGTTGAATGAATCTTTAGTAATTAGAGGCGGAATTAGAAAGTCGACTTGGATTAAATCCCGCTTTTTGGACAACCGCTAGGAAATCATGCACCAGACAATCCGCTCAACCACATAATCACTGGATACTCGCTCACCGGACAAGAAAACACCGCTTTTTTTCAGATGTTTATTATTCCTTGATATCTTTGTACCGCGTTTTTCTCCTATGACTCTCGCATTTTAATCATCTCATTTGTATATCAAAGATATTAGTACACCAAGTTGTACTAATATCTTTGGTTGTATGTATACCACGATGTGGCCAATGGGCCTGCGTATATCATGGTTAAAAAAAGGCTCGATGAATTTAAAGTCAAACTATTCCTGTTGTATCCGTCGATTACTGTGTCTGAGATGTTGTGCACCCTTCCTCGGCCCGGTCCGTCATTGCGCCTCCATCAATTCGGTTAGTGCTCTCTCGGTAGTCCGGGCAACCCAGGGATATAGGGCTGTACAGTCACTACGGGATATAGGCTAATCGAGACCCCACGAGACAGGCATACTTATGTTCTATGTCAATGCGCAGCATCAACGGCCTGTAAGCTTACTTGTTGCCCTGTTCTTCTTTACCGGGATTTGTTTCTGATAATACGAGGCATTATTTTCTTCCCCTTCTAATGGTGCGTTTGTCAATTTATTTTTAGAAGTCCACCAGGCTTCTATCCAGGCTAGTAACCGTGTCACTAGGCTAGTAACCGTGTCACTAGGCTAGTAACCGTGTCACTAGGCTAGTAATCTGGTCATTAAGCCAGTAATCGTGTCATTAGGAGAGTACTCGTGTCACTAGGCTAGTAACCGTGTCACTAGGCTAGTAATCGTGTCACTAGTCTAGTAACCGTGTCTATGATAGTAACCGTGTCAATAGGCTAGTAACCGTGTCACTAGGCTAGTAATCGTGTCACTATGATGGCAATCGTGTCATTAAGGTAGTAACTGTGTCATTTGGATAGTAATCGTGTCACTAGGCTAGTAACTGTGTCACTAGGCTATTAACCCGTATCACTAGGTTAGTAACCGTGTCATTAGGCTAGTAACCGTGTCACTAGGCTATTAACCGTGTCACTAGGCTAGTAACCGTGTCACTAGGCTAGTAACCGTGTCACTAGGCTGTCACTACTCCGGTACGCGCGTCGCTAGCATGGTAGCTGCGTCATTAGTCTGGTAACGTGTCTCTAGGCTAGTAACCGTGTCTCTACAGTGGTCATCGTGTCACTAATCTAGTATTCGTGTCACTAGACTATTAACCGCGTGACTAGTCCTCTAACCGTGTCACTAGCATAGAAACCGTGTCTCTACTCTGGTAATCATGCCACAAGTCCGGTAGCCGTGTCATCATGTTGCCACTCTAGGGAGAGTGTTCCGGCCGTAAAGACAGTGTTCCCAATGTAGTGACTGTTTCCACCTTAGTGACTGTGTTGCCACTGTAGTGACTGTGTTGCCACTGTGGTGACAGCGTTTCAACTGTGGTGACAGTGTTTCCACTGTAGTGATTGTGTTGCCACTGCGGTGACTGTGTTCCCGCTGTAGTGACTGTGTTCCCACTGTAGTGACTGTGTTCTCAGGGTGGTGACTGTGTTTCCACTGTAGTGACAGTGTTCAAGCTGTAGTGACTGTGTTTCCACTGCGGTGACTGTGTTCTCACTGTGGTGTCTGTGTTTCCACCCGGGTGACACTGTGGTTACTGTGTTCCCACTATGGTGTCTGTGTTCCCATCTGGGTGACAGTGTTCTCACTGTGGTGACAGTGTTCCCACTGTAGTGACTGTGTTCAGACTGGAGAGACTGTGTTCCCACTGTGGTGACAGTGTTTTGAATATATTGTGTTCCCACTGTAGTGACTGTGTTACCAATGTACTGACTGTGTTCTCACTGTAGTGACTGTGTTACCGATGTAGAAACCGTGTTTCCACTGTGGTTACTGTGTTCCCACCGTGGTGACTGTGTTTCCACTGCGGTGACTGTGTTCCCGCTGTAGTGACTGTGTTCCCACTGTAGTGACTGTGTTCTCACGGTGGTGACTGTGTTTCCACTGTAGTGGCTGTGTTGCCACTGTCGTGACTGTGTTCCCACTGGGGTGACTGTGTTCCCACTGGGGTGACAGTGTTTCCACTGCAGTGACTGTGTTTCCACTGTAATGACTGTGTTCCCACTGTAGTGACTGTGTTTCCACTGTAGTGACAGTGTTCCAGCTGTAGTGACTGTGTTTCCACTGTGGTGACAGTGTTCCCGCTGTAGTGACTGTGTTTCCACTGCGGTGACAGTGTTCCCGCTGTAGTGACTGTGTTCTCACTGTAGTGACTGTGTTCTCAGGGTGGTGACTGTGTTTCCACTGTAGTGGCTGTGTTGCCACTGTCGTGACAGTGTTCCCACTGCGGTGACTGTGTTGCCACTGCGGTGACTGTGTTCCCGCTGTAGTGACTCTGTTCCCACTGTAGTGACTGTGTTCTCACGGTGGTGACTGTGTTTCCACTGTAGTGGCTGTGTTGCCACTGTCGTGACTGTGTTCCCACTGGGGTGACTGTGTTCCCACTGGGGTGACAGTGTTTCCACTGTAGTGACTGTGTTTCCACTGTAATGACTGTGTTCCCACTGTAATGACTGTGTTTCCACTGTAGTGACAGTGTTCAAGCTGTAGTGACTGTGTTTCCACTGCGGTGACAGTGTTCCCGCTGTAGTGACTGTGTTTCCACTGTAGTGACTGTGTTCCCACTGTGGTGACAGTTTCGAATATAGTGTGTTCCCACTGTAGTGACTGTGTTACCAATGTAGTGACTGTGTTTCCACTGCGGTGACTGTGTTCCCACTGTGGTGTCTGTGTTTCCACCCGGGTGACAGTGTTTCCACTGTGGTGACTGTGTTGCCACTGTAGTGATTGTGTTCCCACTGTGGTGACTGTGTTCCCACTATGGTGTCTGTGTTCCCATCTGGGTGACAGTGTTCTCACTGTGGTGACAGTGTTCCCACTGTAGTGACTGTGTTCAGACTGGAGTGACTGTGTTCCCACTGTGGTGACAGTGTTTTGAATATATTGTGTTCCCACTGTAGTGACTGTGTTACCAATGTACTGACTGTGTTCTCACTGTAGTGACTGTGCTACCGATGTAGAAACCGTGTTCCCACTGTGGTTACTGTGTTACCACTGTGGTGACAGTGTTTTGAATATATTGTGTTCCCGCTGTAGTGACTGTGTTCCCACTGTAGTGACTGTGTTCTCACGGTGGTGACTGTGTTTCCACTGTAGTGGCTGTGTTACCACTGTCGTGACTGTGTTCCCACTGGGGTGACTGGGTTCCCACTGGGGTGACAGTGTTTCCACTGCAGTGACTGTGTTTCCACTGTAATGACTGTGTTCCCACTGTAGTGACTGTGTTTCCACTGTAGTGACAGTGTTCCAGCTGTAGTGACTGTGTTTCCACTGTGGTGACAGTGTTCCCGCTGTAGTGACTGTGTTTCCACTGCGGTGACAGTGTTCCCGCTGTAGTGACTGTGTTCCCACTGTAGTGACTCTGTTCCCACTGTAGTGACTGTGTTCTCACGGTGGTGACTGTGTTTCCACTGTAGTGGCTGTGTTGCCACTGTCGTGACAGTGTTCCCAGGGTGGTGACTGTGTTGCCACTGTAGTGGCTGTGTTGCCACTGTCGTGACAGTGTTCCCACTGCGGTGACTGTGTTGCCACTGCGGTGACAGTGTTCCCGCTGTAGTGACTGTGTTCCCACTGTAGTGACTGTGTTCCCACTGGGGTGACTGTGTTCCCGCTGTAGTGACAGTGTTCCCGCTGTAGTGACTCTGTTCCCAGTGTATTGACTGTGTCCTCACGGTGGTGTATGTGTTCCTACCCGGGTGACAGTGTTCCCACTGCGGTGACTGTGTTGCCACTGCGGTGACTGTGTTCCCGCTGTAGTGACTGTGTTCCCACTGTAGTGACTGTGTTCTCACGGTGGTGACTGTGTTTCCACTGTAGTGGCTGTGTTGCCACTGTCGTGACTGTGTTCCCACCGGGGTGACTGTGTTCCCACTGGGGTGACAGTGTTTCCACTGTAGTGACTGTGTTTCCACTGTAATGACTGTGTTCCCACTGTAGTGACTGTGTTTCCACTGTAGTGACAGTGTTCTAGCTGTAGCGACTGTGTTTCCACTGCGGTGACAGTGTTCCCGCTGTAGTGACTGTGTTCTCAGGGTGGTGACTGTGTTTCCACTGTAGTGGCTGTGTTGCCACTGTCGTGACTGTGTTCCCACTGGGGTGACTGTGTTCCCACTGTGATGACAGTGTTTCCACTGTAGTGACTGTGTTCCCACTGTAATGACTGTGTTCCCACTGTAGTGACTGTGTTTCCACTGGAGTGACAGTGTTCCAGCTGTAGTGACTGTGTTTCCACTGTGGTGAAAGTGTTCCCGCTGTAGTGACTGTGTTCCCACTGTAGTGACTGTGTTCTTAGGGTGGTGACTGTGTTTCCACTGTAGTGGCTGTGTTGCCACTGTCGTGACTGTGTTCCCGCTGTAGTGACTGTTCCCACTGTAGAGACTGTGTTTCCACTGGACCGACTGTGTTCCCGCTGTAGTGACAGTGTTCCCGCTGTAGTGTCTGTGTTTCCACCCGGGTGACAGTGTTCCCACTGTGGTGACTGTGTTGCCACTGTAGTGACTGTGTTCCCACTGTGGTGACTGTGTTCCCACTATGGTGTCTGTGTTCCCATCTGGGTGACAGTGTTCTCACTGTGGTGACAGTGTTCCCACTGTAGTGACTGTGTTCAGACTGAAGTGACTGTGTTCCCAGTGTGGTGACAGTATTTTGAATATATTGTGTTCCCACTGCAGTGACTGTGTTACCAATGTACTGACTGTGTTCTCACTGTAGTGACTGTGCTACCGATGTAGAAACCGTGTTCCCACTGTGGTTACTGTGTTCCCACTGGGGTGACAGTGTTTCCACTGCAGTGACTGTGTTTCCACTGTAATGACTGTGTTCCCACAGTAGTGACTGTGTTTCCACTGTAGTGACAGTGTTCCAGCTGTAGTGACTGTGTTTCCACTGTGGTGACGGTGTTCCCCCTGTAGTGACTGTGTTCCCACTGGGGTGACTGTGTTCCCACTGGGGTGACAGTGTTGTCACTGTAGTGACTGTGTTTCCACTGTAATGACTGTGTTCCCACTGTAGTGACTGTGTTCCAGCTGTAGTGACTGTGCCTCCACTGCGGTGACAGTGTTCCCGCTGTAGTGACTGTGTTCTCAGGGTGGTGACTGTGTTCCCACTGTAGTGACTGTGTTCCAGCTGTAGTGACTGTGTCTCCACTGCGGTGACAGTGTTCCCGCTGTAGTGACTGTGTTCCCACTGTAGTGACTGTGTTCCCACTGGGGTGACTGTGTTCCCGCTGTAGTGACAGTGTTCCCGCTGTAGTGACTCTGTTCCCAGTGTAGTGACTGCGTTCTCACGGTGGTGTCTATGTTCCTACCCGGGTGACAGTGTTCCCACTGTGGTGACTGTGTTGCCACTGTGGTGACAGCGTTTCAACTGTGGTGACAGTGTTTCCACTGTAGTGGCTGTTTCGCCACTGTCGTGACTGTGTTCCTACTGGGGTGACTGTGTTTCCACTGTAGTGGCTGTGTTGCCACTGGGCTGACAGTGTTTCCACTGTAGTGACTGTGTTTCCACTGTAATGACTGTGGTCCCACTGTAGTTACTGTGTTTCCACTGTAGTGACTGTGTTCCAGCTGTAGTGACTGTGTTTCCACTGTGGTGACAGTGTTCCCGCTGTAGTGACTGTGTTTCCACTGTAGTGACAGTGTTCCCGCTGTAGTGACTGTGTTCCCACTGTAGTGACTGTGTTCTCAGGGTGGTGACTGTGTTTCCACTGTAGTGGCTGTGTTGCCACTGTCGTGAATGTGTTCCCACTGGGGTGACTGTGTTCCAACTATGGTGTCTGTGTTCCCATCTGGGTGACAGTGTTCTCACTGTGGTGACAGTGTTCCCACTGTAGTGACTGTGTTCAGACTGAAGTGACTGTGTTCCCAGTGTGGTGACAGCATTTTGAATATATTGTGTTCCCACTGTAGTGACTGTGTTACCAATGTACTGACTGTCTTCTCACTGTAGTGACTGTGTTACCGAGGTAAAAACCGTGTTCCTACTGTGGTTACTGTGTTCCCACTGGGGTGACAGGGTTTCCACTGCAGTGACTGTGTTTCCACTGTAATGACTGTGTTCCCACAGTAGTGACTGTGTTTCCACTGTAGTGACAGTGTTCCAGCTGTAGTGACTGTGTTTCCACTGTGGTGACGGTGTTCCCGCTGTAGTGACTGTGTTTCCACTGCGGTGACAGTGTTCCCGCTGTAGTGACTGTGTTCTCAGGGTGGTGACTGTGTTTCCACTGTAGTGGCTGTGTTGCCACTGTCGTGACTGTGTTCCCACTGGGGTGACTGTGTTCCCACTGGGGTGACAGTGTTTCCACTGTAGTGACTGTGTTTCCACTGTAATGACTGTGTTCCCCCTGTAGTTACTGTGTTTCCACTGTAGTGACAGTGGCCCAGCTGTAGTGACTGTGTTTCCACTGTGGTGACAGTGTTCCCGCTGTAGTGACTGTGTTTCCACTGCGGTGACAGTGTTCCCGCTGTAGTGACTGTGTTCCCACTGTAGTGACGGTGTTCTCAGGGTGGTGACTGTGTTTCCACTGTAGTGGCTGTGTTGCCACTGTCGTGGATGTGTTCCCACTGGGGTGACTGTGTTCCCACTGTGGTGACAGCGTTTCAACTCTGGTGACAGTGTTTCCACTGTAGTGACTGTGTTGCCACTGTGGTGACTGTGTTCCCACTTGGGTGACAGTGTTTCCACTGTAGTGACTGTGTTCCCACTGTGGTGACAGTTTCGAATATAGTGTGTTCCCACTATAGTGACTGTGTTACCAATGTAGTGACTGTGTTCTCACTGTAGTGACTGTGTTACCGATGTAGAAACTGTGTTCCCACTGTGGTGATTGTGTTCCCACTGTGGTGACTGTGTTTTCACTGCGGTGACTGTGTTCCCACTGTGGTTTCTGTGTTTCCACCCGGGTGACAGTGTTCCCACTGTGGTGACTGTGTTGCCACTGTAGTGACTGTGTTCTCACTGTGGTGACAGTGTTCCCACTGTTGTGACTGTGTTTAGACTGGAGTGACTGTGTTCCCACTGTGGTGACTGTGTTTTGAATATATTGTGTTCCCACTGTAGTGACTGTGTTACCAATGTACTGACTGTGTTCTCACTGTAGTGACTGTGTTACCGATGTAGAAACCGTGTTCCCACTGTGGTTACTGTGTTCCCACCGTGGTGAGTGTGATTCCACTGGGGTGACAGTGTTTCCAGTGTAGTGACTGTGTTTCCACTGTAATGACGGTGTTCCCACTGTAGTGACTGTGTTTCCACTGTAGTGACAGTGTTCCAGCTGTAGTGACTGTGTTTCCACTGTGGTGACAGCGTTCCCGCTGTAGTGACTGTGTTCCCACTGTAGTGACTGTGTTCTCAGGGTGGTGACTGTGTTTCCGCTGTAGTGGCTGTGTTGCCACTGTCGTGACTGTGTTCCCGCTGTAGTGACTGTGTTTCCACTGCGGTGACAGTGTTCCCGCTGTAGTGACTGTGTTCCCACTGTAGTGGCTGTGTTCCTACCCGGGTGACAGTTTTCCCACTGCGGTGACCGTGTTGCCACTGTAGTGACTGTGTTCCCACTGTAGTGACTGTGTTCCCACTGTGGTGACTGTGTTCGCACTGTGGTGTCTGTGTTCCCACCCGGGTGACTGTGTTCCTACTGTAGTGACGGGGCTGGCGCGACAGTCCCTACCGTGGGAACACAGACATCACAGTGGGAACACAGTCACCACAGTGGGAACACCGTCACTACAGAGGGAACACAGTCACTACAGCGGGAACACAGTCACCACAGTGGGAACACAGTCACTACAGTGGCAACACAGTCACCACAGTGGGAACACAGTCACCACAGTGGGAACACAGTCACTACAGTGCGAACACAGTCACTACAGTGGCAACAGTCACTACAGTGGGAACATATACACCACAGTGGGAACAGTCACCACAGTGGGAACACTGTCACCACAGTGGGAACACGGTCACGACAGTGGCAACACAGTCACTACAGCGGGAACACTGTCACCGCAGTGGAAACACAGCCACTACAGCGGGAACACTGTCACTGTCACTGTTACTAACATAGTGACCCGGTTACTAACCTAGTGACACTATTATCAGACTAGTGACACGGTTACCCGTGCAGACACGGTTACTAACCTAGTGACACGGTTACCAGTGTAGATACACGGTTACCAGGTTAGTGTCGCGATTACGGGATTGGGACGCCATGACTAGCCGAATGACACGGTTACTAACCTAGTGACACGGTTACCAGACTAGTGACACGATTACTAGCCTAGTGACACGGTTACTGACCTAGTGACACGGTTACCAGTGTAGATACACGGTTACCAGGTTAGTGTCGCGATTACCAGACTAGTGACACGGTTACTAACCTAGTGATACGGCTACCAGACTAGTGACACGATTACCCGTGCAGACACGATCACTAGGCTAGTGACACGGTTACTGGACTAGTGACCCTGATACTAGCCTAGTGACACGGTTACTAGCCTAATAACACGAATACTAGCCTAGTGACACGGTTACTATCATAGAGACACGATTACCGGACTAGTGAGGCAATTACTAGCCTAGTGACACGGTTACTAGCCTGATGACACGATTACTAGTCTAATGACACGGTTACCATCATAGTGACACGGTTACTAGTCTAGTGACACGGTTACTAGCTTAGTGACATGGTTACTAGCCTAGTAACACGGTTACCAGCCTAATGACACGGTTACTAGCATAGTGACACGATTACCGGACTAGTGACATGGCTACTAGACTAGTGACACCATTACTAGCTTAGTGACACGATTGCCAGACTAGTGACGCTATTATTAGCCTAGTGACACGATTGCCAGTGTAGAGACACGGTTACCATCTTGGTGACATGGTTACCGGATTAGTCACACGATTTCTAGCTAAATGACACGTTTTCTAGTCTAGTGACACGATTACCACCTAGTGACGCGGTTACTACCTAGAGACACGGTTACAAGCCCAATGACACGGTCACTAGTGACACGATTACCAGACTAGTGACACGGTTACTAGACTTGTGACACGATTAATTGCCTAGTGAACTGATTCCTAGCAATGTAACCAAAGTAGTGACGATGTAAACCCCCACCCCTCCCAGCCGCTCCCCCCACGCCCGCCGCTCTCACCCCGCCGCCCCCTTCCCTCCCTCCCCCCCTCCCTCCTTCCCTCCCCCCCCCCCCTCCCACCCCCGCCGCTCCACCCCGCCGCTCGCCCGCCCGCCCGCCCTCGGATCTTGATTCCAATTCTCGGATACTGAGTTCAACTTTGGGTTCTCGGTTTGATCCTACAGATGCCTATTTATACGACGAAATCACATTCGATCCATCGCGTCCCGATTTGTCCCGCGGATCCAGATTCGAACCCTCGCCCACATCTCGATTCCACCCTGCGGATCCCTATTCATTTTGTGGATCATCGATACACGCCTTTTCACCGGTGGCCAGTTTGCGTCCTAGTCCCCAGGACCTGTCATCCCTGGCAACGTGTACCATACCGCATACCCCGGCAAATTCCACTAACCAAATTTCACACTAATTTCACAAAAAATGTCATGCTCCACAAATCTACGAGCCGACATAACACCTCAATATACACCATTTGGCCCCTCAACTTTTTACACTTTTTTTTTTTTTTTTTTTTTTATAACTCCACCCTGGGACGGCATCAGGATCCGCAATACCCATTCACTCAAGCCGCCGACC
Source organism: Arenicola marina (assembly GCA_964019135.1). Lineage (NCBI taxonomy): Eukaryota > Metazoa > Annelida > Polychaeta > Arenicolidae > Arenicola > Arenicola marina. The sequence continues at coordinate 14,917,276 of OZ025256.1, read as the reverse complement.
TACTTCAGTGGCCACGGCTTGACCTTAAAAACGCCCTCTACATTTCAATTTAAAGTTCAAACCCGGGCAGCGAGCATAAGTAATAATCGAGCTTTCTCCCCCGCCACTGACCAATCACAAAGCAGCAATAACGACTCTTAGCGGCCGGTATGTAGGCCACCGATCCAGCGCCCTCCTAACGTTCAAGCCCAGTACATGCCTCCAAATAGTTCCCAACTTTTGTTTCGTCGCAACAACCACGCTGATGTGTTCAGCAATCTGCCCCAACTTCCAACATGTTTCAAGTTGGCAAACCACGTTCCCACATCATTCCTATCACAGCCAATCAGTAATATTGACTCGTGGCAACGAGTGGGATCATCTCAAGACACCTAATTCATACGCATACTGAGCGGTCAACCCCCACAACTTGACAACATGACCTCGGAGACACAAAGTTCTGAGCTGCTGGCCGCCCCGACCCTCCCTTCCTCTGGCACAATTTAGTCGAAATTTGGCAATGTCGGCCTGTAATTGGCATGGTGGGCAGAGCTGTATACATGTCATATCGAATCTGTCCCAACATAGCTGGCAGTACTGAGTCCGGAACCCTGCCACCCACCTCCCTCCCTCCCTATTGCCCCTCCACTGAGCTATGATGTCTTCAATTCAATGCTGATTAACTGTACCCCCCCCCCCCCCGCCTCCTCCCCTCAGTTGTATGTGATGAATGCCCCATATGATCTTGTGGACCAAAGTGGACCTCCCTCTCTTTCAATGTCTCACACTTTCAGATCACTTTTCTCATGTGTACTGGGCTTTTGTCATCAGTTCCCACACTCACCGACCAAGCAATGTGCCTCATCCGTGGCGTCCGGGCAGTCGTCGCGTCCGTTACAGACGTAATGAAACGGAATGCAGTGACCGCGCCGGCATTTGAAGGCGTTGGCGCAAAGGTGTTCCTCGCAGTTCTGAAGGTGTGCGCCATTGCGACAATGTCTCAACCTCCCCGCGTCGTCGACCTCGTGGAAACAATACTTGTGTCTCGGAAAGCACGGCCCCGGGTAGTTCTTCACACAGGTGGTATCCACATCGCGCTCACACAACGGCGTTATTCTGTTCTCTGTCTCAGCGTCTGGTAGGCGTCCGTGCACGATGTAATCGGTGTATTGCCTTTCATCTGAGACGTCCTGGCAGTCGGGGATCATGTCATTGACTTGCTTCCCCTCGATCACCAAGTCCACAATGCAATGGAACGGCTTAAGCATTGCCTGGGAACTGGATTCATTATTACGAGTTCCGAATTCCTCGGGCATTACAGTCTCAGTTCCGCAGATAGATTCGTCCTCTTGAAGCCGACAGTCCGCTCTCCAGTCGCACAGCCTGGAGTAGTGTACGCAGCCGCCGGATGGGCATTGCGCGTACAACTCGTGACAGCTGCAGTTACTGCTGTGGCAGTCCCTGAAGCAATCAGGCCATGATGGCCCGGATGATGCTGTCTCCTCACTTGACCACCCGTGGAAGCGGCAGACGTGGCCGCAGTCGGCCTCATCCGAGCCATCCGGACAATCCTGGTAACCATCGCAGAAATAGTGATCCAGAATGCACGTCCCGTCGCCGCATTCCCGTTGCCCTCTGACGCATCCTGCGTCATTAAGCGACACTCTGGCTTGGCCCACGGCGTATATCGTGGCCACATCGAACTGCGGCGGTCGCTGACACGAGGCGAGCGGTGTCAGCTCCACGTTCGTCAGACTCCGGTGGCTGTACGTGAGCAGCAAGCAGCCATGATCCTGGTCCCTAAACACCAAGGCGCTTGACGGGTACGCGTTGGGCGACTCGAAGGCGTCCTCCCGGGTCTGCCACGTCGGCAGCATTGCCAGCAAGAGACCGTGCACGTACCATTCCTGGCTGGTCCAGGTCATGTTCTCCGCCTCGTCCCACAGGAAGCTGGGCAGCGTGGCGAGCCGCCGCCCCCCATCCACGTGCTCTCCGTCACACAGCGCGTCTGTCGCCGTCTCGTGGCGACCAGGCCATGGCACTACGGCGATGCAAGAAGACATTGACGCCAGGCTGATCCAGTTGTCTACGCATTCGGCCATATAATGTCTTGTAATAACCCTAACCTTGGCGACGTCGTCTTCTGGAGCCGAACCTCTGCACACCGCGTTGTCGCTGATCTCACAGATGGCCATGGCCCGGGTGTACCGGTACGTGCAGGGTATTTTGACCCAGGACAGGGACACCCGGGACAAAGGTATGGCAGCCGTACAGAGTAAGCCACCCCAGTTAAAGGGCTGGAGATGACGCAGCATCACCTTGGACACTTGGTCAAGTTCGTATTTGTCAAATTCAAACAAGTCTTTAGAGTTATAATAAACGCGCCTTTCGGGTAAATCCAGATAGGGAACACTCCAATCCTGGTACGTGACGGGAGTCTGATCCACCCAGAGCTTCATCGCGAAATTCTGAAACAATCATATATTTTAAAGATCAACACTTTCTTGATGATTAGGCACTCGTTATATTTCCCACTGGTACGTTTTGAATATGATAAATGCACTAATGATGATGCCGTACACATACTACATGTATCACGACTAAATTATACACAGACCCTATGTCGCTGTACATTAAAGCAATATGCTTACATGTGCCATCTTAGATTTTTCACATTATAGAATCAAGACTAAAGTATCTCAGAATGTATGATGCATATGTTTTATATCTCTTTGAGTCTGTAAAACAAACATTTCGACATAAAAATGCGCGGTTTATTTTTATCGCGCGCGGACGTGATAGCGAGCCGCGGTCGACATCACACACAAAATAACGAACTGCGAACAGGCGCGTAGGGATATAAAGCGGGCCACCAACTTCTGCTCCATTGACCAACATGCTTCTCCCCGGATATCCCGCAGGCTTTCAGGATTTAAACTCAAGACAGAGTGTACTTATTTGACATGGAGAAGAGGTTGGTAATACAAAAAAATACGGAATATATTGCTTTAAAACACATACCGTATGTACTCGAGTAAGCCCCATGCCGCTTATTGTTTTTCAGCCGCCATGAATTGCCCCGGCGCTTCTTCAAACGGGCGTTTATTCGAGCAGGAGCTTTTAGTGACATATGTAACTCTATATAATTTGTTTAAATGTTCATCTCTACATGTGCGTCTTACCGTAGATTTGAGTCCTAAAAAGATGACCTGTATAATGTCCACCTCTAGAAAGTCATGTGTGTGCCACTCGGCAGGTAACCCTAGAGCTATCCACTCCTTAATAAAGTTCCATTCGGTGGAGCTGGACAGGCTCAACAGGTGACCGCCGGAGACGACACAAATGTCTTCAGCAGCGTCCCAGCTGAGGCTCCTGGTGGGTGAGTACGCCTCGTATAGCACGCCATTCGCGCAGGCCGACTGTTTAGTGTCACCTAGCTGCCACGTGGCATGCGACCTTGACAGTGCATAATTCCCAAAGGTCGGGAGACTTAATAATTTGGCTTTGAACGTGGCGGTCAGCTTACATTGCCGGTCTGTGGCCTGAGCGTTGGCAACCTCGGGAGAATAAATGCTAAGTTCCGCACATTGCTTTGTCTTCGTGTAGATGGCGCTGCGATCACCCTCCATGAGGCGACACAACCAACGGTGGGACCACGTGGATGTACCGTTAGTTTTTCGCCAAAGTAAATTAACCCAGCGCTTAATTTCCGCGTCTGCGGGTGACAGATATTCCTGTAATGATATCTGCGTTTCGCCGAAGCAAGAGTCGCCAGGTCCTTCGAACACGACTTCATAGCTGCAGCACAGGGGATTTTGCGAAGGTCTGCCGAACATCATATACACTAACATGTCATCAATGCCTTGATTCGTGATAAGAGTTTCACCACACGGACCCTCAGCGAACAGCAACGGGTCGTAGCCCTCGGTGACTTCGCTCTTGGCGCATTGGGACTCGATGACAGGAGGGAAGGCAATCTGACTGACGAACCCTAACGCGAGACAGGCTGGCGAGAAATGCAACGAGCGGGATATGGCACTCGCCAAAGGGTAGCATCGCCCCGCACTGGTGTTCATGGCGACCGTCGCCGTCAGCCCTCGCCGCCACGTCACTGCAGGGGCCCGGTATCCGTAGTTGTACCGTTTCACCAGGTGAAGCTGACACTCACGAAGCATTCCATGAGGTGATTCGTCGCCGAATACAGCGGTCAGGGTGTAGCAGCCTAGCGGTTCGTGCACCGCGCACAGATCCATGCTCCCGATGTACCAAGGGGCTTCATCCGGGTCCATGCACCACTCACACGGGTTAATGATTCCATCGCACTCAGACAAAGATAAAGTAGCGTTCAGGCGGATATCAACCAAGCCGGCGTGGCTCTTCACGACGAGACGAAGATCACTGCCGGCGTTCAGCCGAGCTAACCCCACTCCCGACTCCCACAGTTTGGCCGTGTCCTTAGTGCAGATTGCACTAACGGGGCGTTCGCCTTGAGAAATGAACATCCCACCGCAGTTACAGTAATGACACACGGGTCCGGTGAATGTTAATTCATGGATGACCACCTGGACGAAGCCGCCACGTAGGAAAGATGTTATATGGTAAGATTGTATGCCACCAGAAACCTTAAACGCAAGCTCCGAAGGCTTCGAGATGATCAGGTCACGATGCTTTGTCACGTCGTATGATCTCATGTTGAATGAAACCTCTATATTTGTGCCGATCTCTCGCGAAGCGGGATGGTTTGTTCTCACTTGAAGAGCCAAGTCTCCGCCGCTTGACGTGATATCGCTGTGAACGTCAGTGTGCGGCGTCGCGCTTACACCTCCAGGGCGACAGATCTGTTCGTGGATGACCGGCAAGAGGAGATTGAGGGTGACAAAGTCCGGGACGCTGACCAGAGGACCGTCGTATACCACGACCCTCACCGCCGCCGCCGCCTCCCCATCCGTACACCGCACCCGCAGCCTGGACAACACAGCCACGTGATCCAGTTGGGTCTGGATGTGGAAGTGATCATAGCGAATACCATGGAAAACACCCGTTGTCGGAATCACAGGCGAAAAACCCTGTTCGTATTCGAGCAACGGGAGCGATGTCGAGGATTCATTCTCATACGCAACCAGAGCGACGACATCTTGGAATTGACCAGTTTCCCCTCGTCGGACCCACTTGGCTTCCTCATCGAGACAGACTTGGTACGTGAAAGTTACGGTTATGGAATCGAGATCTATACTAGATGCTACCAGTGTGACTTCGTTAGTGGGCGTATAGAAGGAGTTGGCGATGAACCCCAAGCACTGAATGCCCAGGAGCTCCCAATTACGGTCGTACAGGGCCAAATCCACGGTTTGGCAGGTGCCCCAAACGGTATCCTTAAACAGGGCGATGGTGACATTAATGCCGAACTGGCGGGCCACTACCACGGTGATGTTCCAACTGCCGACGATGGTATAGACAGAGTTATCAATTGTGGCTGAAATGAATCCACATGGCCTGGTGATGTTCACTGACGCATTTGTGTAAGGGATGTATTGACAAATACTCGGCCTGAATTCGTGGATGTCCCGTACGGCCCCTATGACGGTGCGCGGGACGGACGCTCCGGTGATCATGACGGCTTCGAGGATGCTGGCCAAGTTTTCATCTATATAGCGAGTCCACAGGGAAGGCTGTGACTTGTCGGACATATCAGTGGATATATTGAATAATACTTGCGACGGGGAATATTGAACCAAAGCCATAAATGCGAGAAAGCCCTCGAGGATTCTCAGTGATCCCATCGTGAGGTTTTATGGCAAGCAAGTCCAGCGATCGAGGAGTTGTTACTTTCCATATCGAGGAAGACCACGCGACCAATAAGACCTCAGCGGTGTCATATGGTGCAATGATATTCGTTGTTTGAAGGTGACAATTCCCTTTGATATTCCGCTGGAATATGGAAAGCCACGTGTCGGTTTGCAAGAAGACAATTAATTATTGGATCGCCAGGAACCATGTAGGCATCGTCACTAATGAACCAGTACCCTAATTATATGCCAGCACGTGAGGAACATATGTCATGTCATGGTAGACACGATGTCCAATGCCAGTGGTATAAGTCTGCGTGTACTGATTAATCTTTAGTAATTAGAGGCGGAATTAGAAAGTCGACTTGGATTAAATCCCGCTTTTTGGACAACCGCTAGGAAATCATGCACCAGACAATCCGCGCAACCACATAATCACTGGATACTCGCTCACCGGACAAGGCGACACCGCTTTTTTTCAGATGTTTATTATTCCTTGATATCTTTGTACCGCGTTTTTCTCCTATGACTCTCGCATTTTAATCATCTCATTTGTATATCAAAGATATTAGTACACCAAGTTGTACTAATATCTTTGGTTGTATGTATACCACGATGTGGCCAATGGGCCTGCGTATATCATGGTTAAAAAAAGGCTCGATGAATTTAAAGTCAAACTTTTCCTGTTGTATCCGTCGATTACTGTGTCTGAGATGTTGTGCACCCTTCCTCGGCCCGGTCCCTCATTGCGCCTCCATCAATTCGGTTAGTGCTCTCTCGGTAGTCCGGGCAACCCAGGGATATAGGGCTGTACAGTCACTACAGGATATAGGCTAATCGAGACCCCACGAGACAGGCATACTTATGTTCTATGTCAATGCGCAGCATCAACGGCCTGTAAGCTTACTTGTTGCCCTGTTCTTCTTTACCGGGATTTGTTTCTGATAATACGAGGCATTATTTTCTTCCCCTTCTAGTGGTGCGTTTGTCAATTTATTTTTAGAAGTCCACCAGGCTTCTATCCAGGCTAGTAACCGTGTCACTAGGCTAGTAACCGTGTGACTAGGCTAGTAACCGTGTGACTAGGCTGGTAACCGTGTTACTATGATAGTAACCGTGTCACTAGGCTAGTAACCGTGTCACTAGGCTAGTAACCGTGTCACTAGGCTAGTAACCGTGTCACTAGGCTGGTAACCGTGTTACTATGATAGTAACCGTGTCACTAGGCTAGTAACCGTGTCACTAGGCTAGTAACCGTGTCACTAGGCTAGTAACCGTGTCACTAGGCTAGTAACCGTGTCATTCGGCTAAAAACCGTGTCACTCGTCTAGTAATCGTGTCACTAGGATAGTAATCGTGTCATTAAGCCAGTAATCGTGTCATTAGGAGAGTAATCGTGTCACTAGGCTAGTAACCGTGTCACTAGGCTAGTAATCGTGTCACTAGTCTAGTAACCGTGTCTATGATAGTGACCGTGTCAATAGGCTAGTAACCGTGTCACTAGGCTAGTAATCGTGTCACTATGATGGCAATCGTGTCATTAAGGTAGTAACTGTGTCATTAGGATAGTAACTGTGTCACTAGGCGAGTAACCGTATCACTAGGTTAGTAACCGTGTCATTAGGCTAGTAACCGTGTCACTAGGCTAGTAACCGTGTCACTAGGCTAGTAACCGTGTCACTAGGCTAGTAACCGTATCACTAGGTTAGTAACCGTGTCATTAGGCTAGTAACCGTGTCACTAGGCTAGTAACCGTGTCACTAGGCTAGTAACCGTGTCACTAGGCTAGTAACCGTGTCACTGGCATAGTAACCGTGTCATTAGGCTAGTAACCGTGTCACTAAGCTAGTAGCCGTGTCACTAGGCTAGTCAAGGTGTCACTAGGGTAGTAAGCGTGTCATAAGGCTAGTAATCGTGTCACTAGTCCGGTACGCGCGTCGCTAGCATGGTAGCTGCGTCATTAGTCTGGTAACGTGTCTCTACAATGGTAATCGTGTCCATTGGATAGTAACAGTGTCACTAAGATAGTAACCGTGTCACTAGGCTGGTAACCGTGTCTCTACAGTGGTCATCGTGTCACTAATCTAGTATTCGTGTCACTAGACTATTAACCGCGTGACTAGTCCTCTAACCGTGTCACTAGCATAGAAACCGTGTCTCTACTCTGGTAATCATGCCACAAGTCCGGTAGCCGTGTCATCATGTTGCCACTCTAGGGAGAGTGTTCCGGCCGTAAAGACAGTGTTCCCAATGTAGTGACTGTTTCCACCTTAGTGACTGTGTTGCCACTGTGGTGACAGCGTTTCAACTGTGGTGACAGTGTTTCCACTGTAGTGACTGTGTTCCCACTGTGGTGATTGTGTTCCCACTGTGGTGACTGTGTTTCCACTGCGGTGACTGTGTTCCCATTGTGGTGTCTACGTTTCCACCCGGGTGACAGTGTTCCCACTGTGGTGACTGTGTTGCCACTGTAGTGACTGTGTTCCCACTGTGGTGACTGTGTTCCCACTATGGTGTCTGTGTTCCCATCTGGGTGACAGTTTTCTCACTGTGGTGACAGTGTTCCCACTGTAGTGACTGTGTTCAGACTGGAGTGACTGTGTTCCCACTGTGGTGACAGTGTTTTGAATATATTGTGTTCCCACTGTAGTGACTGCGTTACCAATGTACTGACTGTGTTCTCACTGTAGTGACTGTGCTACCGATGTAGAAACCGTGTTCCCACTGTGGTTACTGTGTTGCCACCGTAGTGACTGTGTTTCCACTGCGGTGACTGTGTTCCCGCTGTAGTGACTGTGTTCCCACTGGAGTGACAGTGTTTCCACTGTAGTGACTGTGTTTCCACTGTAATGACTGTGTTCCCACTGTAGTGACTATGTTTCCACTGTAGTGACACTGTTCCAGCTGTAGTGTTTCCACTGTGGTGACAGTGTTCCCGCTGTAGTGACTGTGTTTCCACAGCGGTGACAGTGTTCCCGCTGTAGTGACTGTGTTCCCACTGTAGTGACTGTGTTCTCAGGGTGGTGACTGTGTTTCCACTGTAGTGGCTGTGTTGCCACTGTCGTGACTGTGTTCCCACTGGGGTGACTGTGTTCCTACTGTGGTGACAGTGTTTCCACTGTAGTGATTGTGTTACCACTGTAATGACTGTGTTCCCACTGTAGTGACTATGTTTCCACTGTAGTGACAGTGTTCCAGCTGTAGTGACTGTGTTTCCACTGTGGTGACAGTGTTCCCGCTGTAGTGACTGTGTTTCCACTGCGGTGACAGTGTTCCCGCTGTAGTGACTGTGTTCCCACTGTAGTGACTGTGTTCCCACTGGGGTGACTGTGTTCCCGCTGTAGTGACAGTGTTCCCGCTGTGGTGACTGTGTTTCCACTGTAATGACTGTGTTCCCACTGTAGTGACTGTGTTTCCACTGTAGTGACAGTGTTCTAGCTGTAGTGACTGTGTTTCCACTGCGGTGACAGTGTTCCCGCTGTAGTGAATGGGTTCCCACTGTAGTGACTGTGTTCTCACGGTGGTGACTGTGTTGCCACTGCGGTGACTGTGTTCCCGCTGTAGTGAATGGGTTCCCACTGTAGTGACTGTGTTCTCAGGGTGGTGACTGTGTTTCCACTGTAGTGGCTGTGTTGCCACTGTCGTGACTGTGTTTCCACCGGGGTGACTGTGTTCCCACTGGGGTGACAGTGTTTCCACTGTAGTGACTGTATTTCCACTGTAATGACTGTGTTCCCACTGTAGTGACTGTGTTTCCACTGTAGTGACAGTGTTCTAGCTGTAGTGACTGTGTTTCCACTGCGGTGACAGTGTTCCCGCTGTAGTGACTGTGTTCCCACTGTAGTGACTGTGTTCTCAGGGTGGTGACTGTGTTTCCACTGTAGTGGCTGTGTTGCCACTGTCGTGACTGTGTTCCCACTGGGGTGACTGTGTTCCCACTGTGATGACAGTGTTTCCACTGTAGTGACTGTGTTCCCACTGTAATGACTGTGTTCCCACTGTAGTGACTGTGTTTCCACTGTAGTGACAGTGTTCCAGCTGTAGTGACTGTGTTTCCACTGTGGTGACAGTGTTCCCGCTGTAGTGACTGTGTTCCCACTGTAGTGACTGTGTTCTTAGGGTGGTGACTGTGTTTCCACTGTAGTGGCTGTGTTGCCACGGTCGTGACTGTGTTCCCGCTGTAGGGACTGTTCCCACTGTAGTGACTGTGTTCCCACTGGAGTGACTGTGTTCCCGCTGTAGTGACAGTGTTCCCGCTGTAGTGTCTGTGCTTCCACCCGGGTGACAGTGTTCCCACTGTGGTGACTGTGTTGCCACTGTAGTGACTGTGTTCCCACTGTGGTGACTGTGTTCCCACTAGGGTGTCTGTGTTCCCATCTGGGTGACAGTGTTCTCACTGTTGTGACAGTGTTCCCACTGTAGTGACTGTGTTCAGACTGAAGTGACTGTGTTCCCAGTGTGGTGACAGTATTTTGAATATATTGTGTTGCCACTGTAGTGACTGTGTTACCAATGTACTGACTGTGTTCTCACTGTAGTGACTGTGTTACCGATGTAGAAACCGTGTTCCCACTGTGGTTACTGTGTTCCCACTGGGGTGACAGTGTTTCCACTGCAGTGACTGTGTTTCCACTGTAATAACTGTGTTCCCACAGTAGTGACTGTGTTTCCACTGTAGTGACAGTGTTCCAGCTGTAGTGACTGTGTTTCCACTGTGGTGACGGTGTTCCCGCTGTAGTGACTGTGTTCCCACTGGGGTGACAGTGTTTCCACTGTAGTGACTGTGTTTCCACTGTAATGACTGTGTTCCCACTGGGGTGACAGTGTTTCCACTGTAGTGACTGTGTTTCCACTGTAATGACGGTGTTCCCACTGTAGTGACTGTGTTTCCACTGTAGTGACAGTGTTCCAGCTGTAGTGACTGTGTTTCCACTGTGGTGACAGTGTTCCCGCTGTAGTGACTGTGTTCCCACTGTAGTGACTGTGTTCTTAGGGTGGTGACTGTGTTTCCACTGTAGTGGCTGTGTTGCCACTGTCGTGACTGTGTTCCCGCTGTAGGGACTGTTCCCACTGTAGTGACTGTGTTCCCACTGGAGTGACTGTGTTCCCGCTGTAGTGACAGTGTTCCCGCTGTAGTGTCTGTGCTTCCACCCGGGTGACAGTGTTCCCACTGTGGTGACTGTGTTGCCACTGTAGTGACTGTGTTCCCACTGTGGTGACTGTGTTCCCACTAGGGTGTCTGTGTTCCCATCTGGGTGACAGTGTTCTCACTGTTGTGACAGTGTTCCCACTGTAGTGACTGTGTTCAGACTGAAGTGACTGTGTTCCCAGTGTGGTGACAGTATTTTGAATATATTGTGTTGCCACTGTAGTGACTGTGTTACCAATGTACTGACTGTGTTCTCACTGTAGTGACTGTGTTACCGATGTAGAAACCGTGTTCCCACTGTGGTTACTGTGTTCCCACTGGGGTGACAGTGTTTCCACTGCAGTGACTGTGTTTCCACTGTAATAACTGTGTTCCCACAGTAGTGACTGTGTTTCCACTGTAGTGACAGTGTTCCAGCTGTAGTGACTGTGTTTCCACTGTGGTGACGGTGTTCCCGCTGTAGTGACTGTGTTCCCACTGGGGTGACAGTGTTTCCACTGTAGTGACTGTGTTTCCACTGTAATGACTGTGTTCCCACTGGGGTGACAGTGTTTCCACTGTAGTGACTGTGTTTCCACTGTAATGACGGTGTTCCCACTGTAGTGACTGTGTTTCCACTGTAGTGACAGTGTTTCGGCTGTAGTGACTGTGTTTCCACTGCGGTGACAGTGTTCCCGCTGTAGTGACTGTGTTCCAACTGTAGTGACGGGGCTGGCGCGACAGTCCCTACAGTGGGAACACAGACATCACAGTGGGAACACAGTCACCGCAGTGGGAACACAGTCACTACAGTGGGAACACAGTCACTACAGCGGGAACACAGTCACCACAGTGGGAACACAGTCACTACAGTGGCAACACAGTCACCACAGTGGGAACACAGTCACCACAGTGGGAACACAGTCACTACAGTGCGAACACAGTCACTACAGTGGCAACAGTCACTACAGTGGGAACGCCGTCACCACAGTGGGAACACGGTCACGACAGTGGCAACACAGTCACTACAGCGGGAACACTGTCACCGCAGTGGAAACACAGCCACTACAGCGGGAACACTGTCACTGTCACTGTTACTAACATAGTGACCCGGTTACTAACCTAGTGACACTATTACCAGACTAGTGACACGGTTACCCGTGCAGACACGGTTACTAACCTAGTGACACGGTTACCAGTGTAGATACACGGTTACCAGGTTAGTGTCGCGATTACGGGATTGGGACGCCATGACTAGCCGAATGACACGGTTACTAACCTAGTGACACGGTTACCAGACTAGTGACACGATTACTAGCCTAGTGACACGGTTACTAACCTAGTGACACGGTTACCAGTGTAGATACACGGTTACCAGGTTAGTGTCGCGATTACCAGACTAGTGACACGGTTACTAACCTAGTGACACGGCTACCAGACTAGTGACACGGTTACTAACCTAGTGACACGGTTACCAGACTAGTGACACGATTACTAGCCTAGTGACACGGTTACTAACCTAGTGACACGGTTACCAGTGTAGATACACGGTTACCAGGTTAGTGTCGCGATTACCAGACTAGTGACACGGTTACTAACCTAGTGATACGGCTACCAGACTAGTGACACGATTACCCGTGCAGACACGATCACTAGGCTAGTGACACGGTTACTGGACTAGTGACCCTGATACTAGCCTAGTGACACGGTTACTAGCCTAATAACACGAATACTAGCCTAGTGACACGGTTACTATCATAGAGACACGATTACCGGACTAGTGAGGCAATTACTAGCCTAGGGACACGGTTACTAGCCTGATGACACGATTACTAGTCTAATGACACGGTTACCATCATAGTGACACGGTTACTAGCCTAGTGACACGGTTACTAGCTTAGTGACATGGTTACTAGCCTAGTAACACGGTTACCAGCCTAATGACACGGTTACTAGCATAGTGACACGATTACCGGACTAGTGACATGGCTACTAGTCTAGTGACACCATTACTAGCTTAGTGACACGATTGCCAGACTAGTGACGCCATTATTAGCCTAGTGACACGATTGCCAGTGTAGAGACACGGTTACCATCTTGGTGACATGGTTACCGGATTAGTCACACGATTTCTAGCTAAATGACACGTGTTCTAGTCTAGTGACACGATTACCACCTAGTGACGCGGTTACTACCTAGAGACGGTTAAAAGCCCAATGACACGGTCACTAGTGACACGATTACCAGACTAGTGACACGGTTACTAGACTTGTGACACGATTAATTGCCTAGTGAACTGATTCCTAGCAATGTAACCAAAGTAGTGACGATGTAACCTCCCACCCCTCCCAGCCGCTCCCCCACGCCCGCCGCTCTCACCCCGCCGCCCCCTTCCCTCCCTCCCCCCCTCCCTCCATCCCTCCCCCCCCCACACCCGCCGCTCCACCCCGCCGCTCGCCCGCCCGCCCGCCCGTCGGATCTGGATTCCAATTCTCGGATACTGAGTTCAACTTTGGGTTCTCGGTTTGATCCTACAGATGCCTACTTATACGACGAAATCACATTCGATCCATCGCGTCCCGATTTGTCCCGCGGATCCAGATTCGAACCCTCGCCCACATCTCGATTCCACCCTGCGGATCCCTATTCATTTTGTGGATCATCGATACACGCCTTTTCACCGGTGGCCAGTTTGCGTCCTAGTCCCCAGGACCTGTCATCCCTCGCAACGTGTACCATACCGCATACCCCGGCAAATTCCACTAACCAAATTTCACACAAATTTCACAAAAAATGTCATGCTCCACAAATCTACGAGCCGACATAACACCTCAATATACACCATTTGGCCCCTCAACTTTTTACACTTTTTTTTTTTTTTTTTTTTTTATAACTCCACCCTGGGACGGCATCAGGATCCGCAATACCCATTCACTCAAGCCGCCGACCTACTTCAGTGGCCACGGCTTGACCTTAAAAACGCCCTCTACATTTCAATTTAAAGTTCAAACCCGGGCAGCGAGCATAAGTAATAATCGAGCTTTCTCCCCCGCCACTGACCAATCACAGGGCAGCAATAACGACTCTTAGCGGCCGGTATGTAGGCCACCGATCCAGCGCCCTCCTAACGTTCAAGCCCAGTACATGCCTCCAAATAGTTCCCAACTTTTGTTTCGTCGCAACAACCACGCTGATTTGTTCAGCAATCTGCCCCAACTTCTAACATGTTTCAAGTTGGCAAACCACGTTCCCACATCATTCCTATCACAGCCAATCAGTAATATTGACTCGTGGCAACGAGTGGGATCATCTCAAGACACCTAATTCATACGCATACTGAGCCGTTAAACCCCACAACTTGACAACATGACCTCGGAGACACAAAGTTCTGTACTGCTGGCCGCCCCGACCCTCCCTTCCTCTGGCACAATTTAGTCGAAATTTGGCAATGTCGGCCTGTAATTGGCATGGTGGGCAGAGCTGTATACATGTCATATCGAATCTGTCCCAACATAGCTGGCAGTACTGAGTCCGGAACCCTGCCACCCACCTCCCTCCCTCCCTATTGCCCCTCCACTGAGCTATGATGTCTTCAATTCAATGCTGATTAACTGTACCCCCCCCCCCCCACCCCGCCTCCTCCCCTCAGTTGTATGTGATGAATGCCCCATATGATCTTGTGGACCAAAGTGGACCTCCCTCTCTTTCAATGTCTCACACTTTCAGCTCACTTTTCTCATGTGTACTGGGCTTTTGTCATCAGTTCCCACACTCACCGACCAAGCAATGTGCCTCAGTCTACGCATATCAAGTTTCATTCCCTACTCTCGGGTGGAACCCTCGTGCATTGAATGCATTAACTGACCGCACCTCACTACATCCTCCCCCCCCCCTCCCTCCCTCTAAAAAGAATTCTCATTGCGAAAAAGACTTCTCATTTGAATTCGCTGCTGTATCTTATCCGGTTGCCATGCAGTGAGTACAAACGTATAATGAACGCAGCTGGTCGCTTGCTCCCACGAGACGGTCGTTGGTGTCGCCCGACTCTGACAGACGTACTGTACGGGCCGCCACAAACTGGGTGGAGGGGGGCTTTGGAAGACTCCGGCATGCGCGAACATTGAGCCATACTGGTGATCATCGGAAGTTTCAGCTCAGTGTGTTTTGATAGAGGGAGGGAGGGATGGAGGGAGGTCGTATGGAAACACTGCACGGCCGCTTCACTGCTTCAGATTTTGAAACAGCTCAAACTCGTCAACTCTTGTCGTGTCTTCTGTCATAAACATATAATTGATTCAGTGACTTGTGTGGTAGGTATCGTAAAATAGCTTTTGATAGGAGACCAGGAAACGCTTATACAGTTTCGGCTCGGCGTTTGCCCAACCTAATCCCCCTCCCAAAATACCAGCAATGCCATCGCCCACGGACATGACAGAGGACAAGGTAAACGGAGCAGCGGAGCCGCGGTCGACATCACACACAAAATAACGAACTGCGAACAGGCGCGTAGGGATATAAACTGATAAAGCGGGCCCCAACTTCTGCTACCAAAATGCTTCTCTCCGGATAGCCCGCAGGCTTTCAGGATTTAAACTCAAGACAGAGTGTACTTATTTGACATGGAGAAGAGGTTGGTAATACAAAAAATTACGGAATATATTGCTTTAAAACACATACCGTATGTACTCGAGTAAGCCCCATGCCGATTATTGTTTGTCAGCCGCCATGAATTGCCCCGGCGCTTCTTCAAACGGGCGTTTATTTGATCAGGAGCTTTTAGTGATATATGTAACTCTATATAATTGTTTAAATGTTCATCTCTACATGTGCGTCTTACCGTAGATTTGAGTCCTAAAAAGATGACCTGTATAATGTCCACCTCTAGAAAGTCATGTGTGTGCCACTCGGCAGGTAACCCTAGAGCTATCCACTCCTTAATAAAGTTCCATTCGGTGGAGCTGGACAGGCTCAACAGGTGACCGCCGGAGACGACACAAATGTCTTCAGCAGCGTCCCAGCTGAGGCTCCTGGTGGGTGAGTACGCCTCGTATAGCACGCCATTCGCGCAGGCCGACTGTTTAGTGTCACCTAGCTGCCACGTGGCATGCGACCTTGACAGTGCATAATTCCCAAAGGTCGGGAGACTTAATAATTTGGCTTTGAACGTGGCGGTCAGCTTACATTGCCGGTCTGTGGCCTGAGCGTTGGCAACCTCGGGAGAATAAATGCTAAGTTCCGCACATTGCTTTGTCTTCGTATAGATGGCGCTGCGATCACCCTCCATGAGGCGACACAACCAACGGTGGGACCACGTGGATGTACCGTTAGTTTTTCGCCAAAGTAAATTAACCCAGCGCTTAATTTCCGCGTCTGCGGGTGACAGATATTCCTGTAGTGATATCTGCGTTTCGCCGAAGCAAGAGTCGCCAGGTCCTTCGAACACGACTTCATAGCTGCAGCACAGGGGATTTTGCGAAGGTCTGCCGAACATCATATACACTAACATGTCATCAATGCCTTGATTCGTGATAAGAGTTTCACCACACGGACCCTCAGCGAACAGCAACGGGTCGTAGCCCTCGGTGACTTCGCTCTTGGCGCATTGGGACTCGATGACAGGAGGGAAGGCAATCTGACTGACGAACCCTAACGCGAGACAGGCTGGCGAGAAATGCAACGAGCGGGATATGGCACTCGCCAAAGGGTAGCATCGCCCCGCACTGGTGTTCATGGCGACCGTCGCCGTCAGCCCTCGCCGCCACGTCACTGCAGGGGCCCGGTATCCGTAGTTGTACCGTTTCACCAGGTGAAGCTGACACTCACGAAGCATTCCATGAGGTGATTCGTCGCCGAATACAGCGGTCAGGGTGTAGCAGCCTAGCGGTTCGTGCACCGCGCACAGATCCATGCTCCCGATGTACCAAGGGGCTTCATCCGGGTCCATGCACCACTCACACGGGTTAATGATTCCATCGCACTCAGACAAAGATAAAGTAGCGTTCAGGCGGATATCAACCAAGCCGGCGTGGCTCTTCACGACGAGACGAAGATCACTGCCGGCGTTCAGCCGAGCTAACCCCACTCCCGACTCCCACAGTTTGGCCGTGTCTTTAGTGCAGATTGCACTAACGGGGCGTTCGCCTTGAGAAATGAACATCCCACCGCAGTTACAGTAATGACACACGGGTCCGGTGAATGTTAATTCATGGATGACCACCTGGACGAAGCCGCCACGTAGGAAAGATGTTATATGGTAAGATTGTATGCCACCAGAAACCTTAAACGCAAGCTCCGAAGGCTTCGAGATGATCAGGTCACGATGCTTTGTCACGTCGTATGATCTCATGTTGAATGAAACCTCTATATTTGTGCCGATCTCTCGCGAAGCGGGATGGTTTGTTCTCACTTGAAGAGCCAAGTCTCCGCCGCTTGACGTGATATCGCTGTGAACGTCAGTGTGCGGCGTCGCGCTTACACCTCCAGGGCGACAGATCTGTTCATGGATGACCGGCAAGAGGAGATTGAGGGTGACAAAGTCCGGGACGCTGACCAGAGGACCGTCGTATACCACGACCCTCACCGCCGCCGCCGCCTCCCCATCCGTACACCGCACCCGCAGCCTGGACAACACAGCCACGTGACCCAGTTGGGTCTGGATGTGGAAGTGATCATAGCGAATACCATGGAAAGCACCCGTTGTCGGAATCACAGGCGAAAAACCCTGTTCGTATTCGAGCAACGGGAGCGATGTCGAGGATTCATTCTCATACGCAACCAGAGCGACGACATCTTGGAATTGACCAGTTTCCCCTTGTCGGACCCACTTGGCTTCCTCATCGAGACAGACTTGGTACGTGAAAGTTACGGTTATGGAATCGAGATCTATACTAGATGCTACCAGTGTGACTTCGTTAGTGGGCGTATAGAAGGAGTTGGCGATGAACCCCAAGCACTGAATGCCCAGGAGCTCCCAATTACGGTCGTACAGGGCCAAATCCACGGTTTGGCAGGTGCCCCAAACGGTATCCTTAAACAGGGCGATGGTGACATTAATGCCGAACTGGCGGGCCACTACCACGGTGATGTTCCAACTGCCGACGATGGTATAGACAGAGTTATCAACTGTGGCTGAAATGAATCCACATGGCCTAGTGATGTTCACTGACGCATTTGTGTAAGGGATGTGTTGACAAATACTCGGCCTGAATTCGTGGATGTCCCGTACGGCCCCTATGACGGTGCGCGGGACGGACGCTCCGGTGATCATGACGGCTTCGAGGATGCTGGCCAAGTTTTCATCTATATAGCGAGTCCACAGGGAAGGCTGTGACTTGTCGGACATATCAGTGGATATATTGAATAATACTTGCGACGGGGAATATTGAACCAAAGCCATAAATGCGAGAAAGCCCTCGAGGATTCTCAGTGATCCCATCGTGAGGTTTTATGGCAAGCAAGTCCAGCGATCGAGGAGTTGTTACTTTCCATATCGAGGAAGACCACGCGACCAATAAGACCTCAGCGGTGTCATATGGTGTAATGATATTCGTTGTTTGAAGGTGACAATTCCCTTTGATATTCCGCTGGAATATGGGAAGCCACGTGTCGGTTTGCAAAAAGACAATTAATTATTGGATCGCCAGGATCCATGTAGGCATCGTCACTAATGAACCAGTACCCTAATAATATGCCAGCACGTGAGGAACATATGTCATGTCATGGTAGACACGATGTCCAATGCCAGTGGCATAAGTCTGCGTGTACTGATTAATCTTTAGTAATTAGAGGCGGAATTAGAAAGTCGACTTGGATTAAAGCCCGCTTTTTGGACAACCGCTAGGAAATCATGCACCAGACAATCCGCTCAACCACATAATCACTGGATACTCGCTCACCGGACAAGGCGACACCGCTTTTTTTCAGATGTTTATTATTCCTTGATATCTTTGTACCGCGTTTTTCTCCTATGACTCTCGCATTTTAATCATCTCATTTGTATATCAAAGATATTAGTACACCAAGTTGTACTAATATATTTGGTTGTATGTATACCACGATGTAGCCAATGGGCCTGCGTATATCATGGTTAAAAAAAGGCTCGATGAATTTAAAGTCAAACTATTCCTGTTGTATCCGTCGATTACTGTGTCTGAGATGTTGAGGGCCCCAGAGGGGCTTTTTCGACACGGCGACACGGCGATTTTTAAAAATCGACAACGCGACATTGGGGTTGTCTTAGAATCGACATGCGACATAAGACTTAGCGACACGCGACATAAAACTTTTCTTAAAATCGACACGCGACATGGACCTTTTCTTAAAATCGACACGCGACATGGACCTTTTCTTAAAATCGACACGCGACATGGCTACCCCCCCTCAGGGGCCCTATGTTGTGCACCCTTCCTCGGCCCGGTCCCTCATTGCGCCTCCATCAATTCGGTTAGTGCTCTCTCGGTAGTCCGGGCAACCCAGGGATATAGGGCTGTACAGTCACTACGGGATATAGGCTAATCGAGACCCCACGAGACAGGCATACTTATGTTCTATGTCAATGCGCAGCATCAACGGCCTGTAAGCTTACTTGTTGCCCTGTTCTTCTTTACCGGGATTTGTTTCTGATAATACGAGGCATTATTTTCTTCCCCTTCTAGTGGTGCGTTTGTCAATTTATTTTTAGAAGTCCACCAGGCTTCTATCTAGGCTAGTAACCGTGTCACTAGGCTAGTAACCGTGTCACTAGGCTGGTAACCGTGTTACTATGATAGTAACCGTGTCACTAGGCTAGTAACCGTGTCACTAGGATAGTAGCCGTGTCACTAGGCTAGTAACCGTGTCACTAGGCTGGTAGCCGTGTTACTATGATAGTAACCGTGTCACTAGGCTAGTAACCGTGTCACTAGGCCAGTAACCGTGTCACTAGGCTAGTAACCGTGTCACTAGGCTAGTAACCGTGTTACTATGATAGTAACCGTGTCACTAGGCTAGTAACCGTGTCACTAGGCTAGTAACCGTGTCACTAGGCTAGTAACCGTGACACTAGGCTAGTAACCGGGTCACTAGGCTAGTAATCGTGTCACTAGTTTAGTAATCGTGTCTATGATAGTAACCGTGTCGCTAGGCTAGAGACCGTGTCACTAGGCTAGTAAGCGTGTCATTAGGCTAGTAACCGTGTCACTAGGCTAGTAACCGTGTCATTCGGCTAATAACCGTGTCACTCGTCTAGTAATCGTGTCACTAGGATAGTAATCGTGTCATTAAGCCAGTAATCGTGTCATTAGGAGAGTAATCGTGTCACTAGGCTAGTAACCGTGTCACTAGGCTAGTAACCGTGTCATTCGGCTAATAACCGTGTCACTCGTCTAGTAATCGTGTCACTAGGATAGTAATCGTGTCATTAAGCCAGTAATCGTGTCATTAGGAGAGTAATCGTGTCACTAGGCTAGTAACCGTGTCACTAGGCTAGTAATCGTGTCACTAGTCTAGTAACCGTGTCTATGATAGTGACCGTGTCCATAGGCTAGTAACCGTGTCACTAGGCTAGTAATCGTGTCACTATGATGGCAATCGTGTCATTAAGGTAGTAACTGTGTCATTAGGATAGTAATCGTGTCACTAGGCGAGTAACTGTGTCACTAGGCTAGTAACCGTATCACTAGGTTAGTAACCGTGTCATTAGGCTAGTAACCGTGTCACTAGGCTAGTAACCGTGTCACTAGGCTAGTAAGCGTGTCACTAGGCTAGTAACCGTATCACTAGGTTAGTAACCGTGTCATTAGGCTAGTAACCGTGTCACTAGGCTAGTAACCGTGTCACTAGGCTAGTAACCGTGTCACTAGGCTAGTAACCGTGTCACTGGCATAGTAACCGTGTCATTAGGCTAGTAACCGTGTCACTAAGCTAGTAGCCGTGTCACTAAGCTAGTAGCCGTGTCACTAGGCTAGTAAAGGTGTCACTAGGGTGGTAAGCGTGTCATAAGGCTAGTAATCGTGTCACTAGTCCGGTACGCGCGTCGCTAGCATGGTAGCTGCGTCATTAGTCTGGTAACGTGTCTCTACAATGGTAATCGTGTCCATTGGATAGTAACAGTGTCACTAAGATAGTAACCGTGTCACTAGGCTGGTAACCGTGTCTCTACAGTGGTCATCGTGTCACTAATCTAGTATTCGTGTCACTAGACTATTAACCGCGTGACTAGTCCTCTAACCGTGTCACTAGCATAGAAACCGTGTCTCTACTCTGGTAATCATGCCACAAGTCCGGTAGCCGTGTCATCATGTTGCCACTCTAGGGAGAGTGTTCCGGCCGTAAAGACAGTATTCCCAATGTAGTGACCGTTTCCACCTTAGTGACTGTGTTGCCACTGTAGTGACTGTGTTGCCACTGTGGTGACAGCGTTTCAACTGTGGTGACAGTGTTTCCACTGTAGTGACTGTGTTGCCACTGTGGTGACTGTGTTCCCACTGGGGTGACAGTGTTTCCACTGTAGTGACTGTGTTCCCACTGTGGTGACAGTTTCGAATATAGTGTGTTCCCACTGTAGTGACTGTGTTACCAATGTAGTGACTGTGTTCTCACTGTAGTGACTGTGTTACCGATGTAGAAACTGTGTTCCCACTGTGGTGATTGTGTTCCCACTGTGGTGACTGTGTTTCCACTGCGGTGACTGTGTTCCCACTGTGGTGTCTGTGTTTCCACCCGGGTGACAGTGTTCCCACTGTGATGACTGTGTTGCCACTGTAGTGACTGTGTTCCCACTGTGGTGACTGTGTTCCCACTATGGTGTCTGCGTTCCCATCTGGGTGACAGTGTTCTCACTGTGGTGACAGTGTTCCCACTGTAGTGACTGTGTTCAGACTGGAGTGACTGTGTTCCCACTGTGGTGACAGTGTTTTGAATATATTGTGTTCCCACTGTAGTGACTGTGTTACCAATGTACTGACTGTGTTCTCACTGTAGTGACTGTGCTACCGATGTAGAAACCGTGTTCCCACTGTGGTTACTGTGTTACCACCGTGGTGACTGTGTTTCCACTGCGGTGACTGTGTTCCCGCTGTAGTGACTGTGTTCCCACTGGGGTGACAGTGTTTCCACTGTAGTGACTGTGTTTCCACTGTAGTGACTGTGTTACAAACTGTAGTGACTGTGTTTCCACTGTAGTGACAGTGTTCCAGCTGTAGTGACTGTGTTTCCACTGTGGTGACAGTGTTCCCGCTGTAGTGACTGTGTTTCCACTGCGGTGACAGTGTTCCCGCTGTAGTGACTGTGTTCCCACTGTAGTGACTGTGTTCTCAGGGTGGTGACTGTGTTCCCACTGTGGTGTATATGTTCCCACTGTAGTGACTGTTGCCACTGTAGTGACTGTGTTCGCACTGTAGTGACTGTGTTCCCACTGTGGTGACTGTGTTCCCACTGTGGTGACTGTGTTCCCACTGTAGTGACTGTGTTTCCACTGTAGTGACAGTGTTCCAGCTGTAGTGACTGTGTTTCCACTGTGGTGACAGTGTTCCCGCTGTAGTGACTGTGTTTCCACTGCGGTGACAGTGTTCCCGCTGTAGTGACTGTGTTCCCACTGTAGTGACTGTGTTCCCACTGGGGTGACTGTGTTCCCGCTGTAGTGACAGTGTTCCCGCTGTAATGACTCTGTTCCCAGTGTAGTGACTGTGTTCTCACGGTGGTGTCTGTGTGCCTACCCGGGTGACAGTGTTCCCACTGCGGTGACTGTGTTTCCACTGCGATGACTGTGTTTCCACTGTTGTGGCTGTGTTGCCACTGTCGTGACTGTGTTCCCACTGTGATGACTGTGTTGCCACTGTAGTGACTGTGTTCCCACTGTGGTGACTGTGTTCCCACTATGGTGTCTGTGTTCCCATCTGGGTGACAGTGTTCTCACTGTGGTGACAGTGTTCCCACTGTAGTGACTGTGTTCAGACTGGAGTGACTGTGTTCCCACTGTGGTGACAGTGTTTTGAATATATTGTGTTCCCACTGTAGTGACTGTGTTACCAATGTACTGACTGTGTTCTCACTGTAGTGACTGTGCTACCGATGTAGAAACCGTGTTCCCACTGTGGTTACTGTGTTACCACCGTGGTGACTGTGTTTCCACTGCGGTGACTGTGTTCCCGCTGTAGTGACTGTGTTCCCACTGGGGTGACAGTGTTTCCACTGTAGTGACTGTGTTTCCACTGTAATGACTGTGTTACAAACTGTAGTGACTGTGTTTCCACTGTAGTGACAGTGTTCCAGCTGTAGTGACTGTGTTTCCACTGTGGTGACAGTGTTCCCGCTGTAGTGACTGTGTTTCCACTGCGGTGACAGTGTTCCCGCTGTAGTGACTGTGTTCCCACTGTAGTGACTGTGTTCTCAGGGTGGTGACTGTGTTTCCACTGTAGTGGCTGTGTTGCCACTGTCGTGACTGTGTTCCCACTGGGGTGACTGTGTTCCCGCTGTAGTGACAGTGTTCCCGCTGTAATGACTCTGTTCCCAGTGTAGTGACTGTGTTCTCACGGTGGTGTCTGTGTTCCTACCCGGGTGACAGTGTTCCCACTGCGGTGACTGTGTTTCCACTGCGATGACTGTGTTTCCACTGTTGTGGCTGTGTTGCCACTGTGGTGACTGTGTTCCCACTATGGTGTCTGTGTTCCCATCTGGGTGACAGTGTTCTCACTGTGGTGACAGTGTTCCCACTGTAGTGACTGTGTTCAGACTGGAGTGACTGTGTTCCAACTGTGGTGACAGTGTTTTGAATATATTGTGTTCCCACTGTAGTGAGTGTGTTACCAATGTACTGACTGTGTTCTCACTGTAGTGACTGTGCTACCGATGTAGAAACCGTGTTCCCACTGTGGTTACTGTGTTACCACCGTGGTGACTGTGTTTCCACTGCGGTGACTGTGTTCCCGCTGTAGTGACTGTGTTCCCACTGGAGTGGCAGTGTTTCCACTGTAGTGACTGTGTTTCTACTGTAATGACTGTGTTCCCACTGTAGTGACTATGTTTCCACTGTAGTGACAGTGTTCCAGCTGTAGTGACTGTGTTTCCACTGTGGTGACAGTGTTCCCGCTGTAGTGACTGTGTTCAGACTGGAGTGACTGTGTTCCAACTGTGGTGACAGTGTTTTGAATATATTGTGTTCCCACTGTAGTGACTGTGTTACCGATGTACTGACTGTGTTCTCACTGTAGTGACTGTGTTACCGATGTAGAAACCGTGTTCCCACTGTGGTTACTGTGTTCCCACCGTGGTGAGTGTGTTTCCACTGGGGTGACAGTGTTTCCACTGTAGTGACTGTGTTTCCACTGTGGTGACGGTGTTCCCGCTGTAGTGACTGTGTTTCCACTGCGGTGACAGTGTTCCCGTTGTAGTGACTGTGTTCTCAGGGTGGTGACTGTGTTTCCACTGTAGTGGCTGTGTTGCCACTTTCGTGACTGTGTTCCCACTGGGGTGACTGTGTTCCCACTGGGGTGACAGTGTTTCCACTGTAGTGACTGTGTTTCCACTGTAATGACTGTGTTCCCACTGTAGTTACTGTGTTTCCACTGTAGTGACAGTGGCCCAGCTGTAGTGACTGTGTTTCCACTGTGGTGACAGTGTTCCCGCTGTAGTGACTGTGTTTCCACTGCGGTGACAGTGTTCCCGCTGTAGTGACTGTGTTCCCACTGTAGTGACGGTGTTCTCAGGGTGGTGACTGTGTTTCCACTGTAGTGGCTGTGTTGCCACTGTCGTGGATGTGTTCCCACTGGGGTGACTGTGTTCCCACTGTGGTGACAGCGTTTCAACTCTGGTGACAGTGTTTCCACTGTAATGACTGTGTTGCCACTGTGGTGTCTGTGTTCCCACTTGGGTGACAGTGTTTCCACTGTAGTGACTGTGTTCCCACTGTGGTGACAGTTTCGAATATAGTGTGTTCCCACTATAGTGACTGTGTTACCAATGTAGTGACTGTGTTCTTACTGTAGTGACTGTGTTACCGATGTAGAAACTGTGTTCCCACTGTGGTGATTGTGTTCCCACTGTGGTGACTGTGTTTCCACTGCGGTGACTGTGTTCCCACTGTGGTTTCTGTGTTTCCACCCGGGTGACAGTGTTCCCACTGTGGTGACTGTGTTGCCACTGTAGTGACTGTGTTCCCACTGTGGTGACTGTGCTCCCACTATGGTGTCTGTGTTCCCATCTGGGTGACAGTGTTCTCACTGTGGTGACAGTGTTCCCACTGTAGTGACTGTGTTTAGACTGGAGTGACTGTGTTCCCACTGTGGTGACAGTGTTTTGAATATATTGTGTTCCCACTGTAGTGACTGTGTTACCAATGTACTGACTGTGTTCTCACTGTAGTGACTGTGTTACCGATGTAGAAACCGTGTTCCCACTGTGGTTACTGTGTTCCCACCGTGGTGAGTATGTTTCCACTGGGGTGACAGTATTTCCACTGTAGTGACTGTGTTTCCACTGTAATGACGGTGTTCCCACTGTAGTGACTGTGTTTCCACTGTAGTGACAGTGTTCCAGCTGTAGTGACTGTGTTTCCACTGTGGTGACAGCGTTCTCGCTGTAGTGACTGTGTTTCCACTGCGGTGACAGTGTTCCCGCTGTAGTGACTGTGTTCCCACTGTAGTGACTGTGTTCTCAGGGTGGTGACTGTGTTTCCACTGTAGTGGCTGTGTTGCCACTGTCGTGACTGTGTTCCCGCTGTAGTGACTGTGTTTCCACTGCGGTGACAGTGTTCCCGCTGTAGTGACTGTGTTCCCACTGTAGTGACTGTGTTCCTACCCTGGTTGCAATTTTCCCACTGCGGTGACTGTGTTGCCACTGTAGTGACTGTGTTCCCACTGTAGTGACTGTGTTCCCACTGTGGTGACTGTGTTCGCACTGTGGTGTCTGTGTTCCCACCCGGGTGACTGTGTTCCTACTGTAGTGACGGGGCTGGCGCGACAGTCCCTACAGTGGGAACACAGACATCACAGTGGGAACACAGTCACCACAGTGGGAACACAGTCACTACAGTGGGAACACAGTCACTACAGCGGGAACACAGTCACCACAGTGGGAACACAGTCACTACAGTGGCAACACAGTCACCACAGTGGGAACACAGTCACCACAGTGGGAACACAGTCACTACAGTGCGAACACAGTCACTACAGTGGCAACAGTGACTACAGTGGGAACATATACACCACAGTGGGAACAGTCACCACAGTGGGAACACTGTCACCACAGTGGGAACACGGTCACGACAGTGGCAACACAGTCACTTCAGCGGGAACACTGTCACCGCAGTGGAAACACAGCCACTACAGCGGGAACACTGTCACTGTCACTGTTACTAACATAGTGACCCGGTTACTAACCTAGTGACACTATTATCAGACTAGTGACACGGTTACCCGTGCAGACACGGTTACTAACCTAGTGACACGGTTACCAGTGTAGATACACGGTTACCAGGTTAGTGTCGCGATTACGGGATTGGGACGCCATGACTAGCCGAATGACACGGTTACTAACCTAGTGACACGGTTACCAGACTAGTGACACGATTACTAGCCTAGTGACACGGTTACTAACCTAGTGACACGGTTACCAGTGTAGATACACGGTTACCAGGTTAGTGTCGCGATTACCAGACTAGTGACACGGTTACTAACCTAGTGATACGGCTACCAGACTAGTGACACGATTACCCGTGCAGACACGATCACTAGGCTAGTGACACGGTTACTGGACTAGTGACCCTGATACTAGCCTAGTGACACGGTTACTAGCCTAATAACACGAATACTAGCCTAGTGACACGGTTACTATCATAGAGACACGATTACCGGACTAGTGAGGCAATTACTAGCCTAGTGACACGGTTACTAGCCTGATGACACGATTACTAGTCTAATGACACGGTTACCATCATAGTGACACGGTTACTAGCCTAGCGACACGGTTACTAGCTTAGTGACATGGTTACTAGCCTAGTAACACGGTTACCAGCCTAATGACACGGTTACTAGCATAGTGACACGATTACCGGACTAGTGACATGGCTACTAGACTAGTGACACCATTACTAGCTTAGTGACACGATTGCCAGACTAGTGACGCCATTATTAGCCTAGTGACACGATTGCCAGTGTAGAGACACGGTTACCATCTTGGTGACATGGTTACCGGATTAGTCACACGATTTCTAGCTAAATGACACGTGTTCTAGTCTAGTGACACGATTACCACCTAGTGACGCGGTTACTACCTAGAGACACGGTTACAAGCCCAATGACACGGTCACTAGTGACACGATTACCAGACTAGTGACACGGTTACTAGACTTGTGACACGATTAATTGCCTAGTGAACTGATTCCTAGCAATGTAACCAAAGTAGTGACGATGTAACCCCCCACCCCTCCCAGCCGCTCCCCCCACGCCCGCCGCTCTCACCCCGCCGCCCCCTTCCCTCCCTCCCCCCCTCCCTCCATCCCTCCCCCCCCCACCCCCGCCGCTCCACCCCGCCGCTCGCCCGCCCGCCCGCCGTCGGATCTTGATTCCAATTCTCGGATACTGAGTTCAACTTTGGGTTCTCGGTTTGATCCTACAGATGCCTATTTATACGACGAAATCACATTCGATCCATCGCGTCCCGATTTGTCCCGCGGATCCAGATTCGAACCCTCGCCCACATCTCGATTCCACCCTGCGGATCCCTATTCATTTTGTGGATCATCGATACACGCCTTTTCACCGGTGGCCAGTTTGCGTCCTAGTCCCCAGGACCTGTCATCCCTGGCAACGTGTACCATACCGCATACCCCGGCAAATTCCACTAACCAAATTTCACACTAATTTCACAAAAAATGTCATGCTCCACAAATCTACGAGCCGACATAACACCTCAATATACACCATTTGGCCCCTCAACTTTTTACACTTTTTTTTTTTTTTTTTTTTTATAACTCCACCCTGGGACGGCATCAGGATCCGCAATACCCATTCACTCAAGCCGCCGACCTAATTCAGTGGCCACGGCTTGACCTTAAAAACGCCCTCTACATTTCAATTTAAAGTTCAAACCCGGGCAGCGAGCATAAGTAATAATCGAGCTTTCTCCCCCGCCACTGACCAATCACAGGGCAGCAATAACGACTCTTAGCGGCCGGTATGTAGGCCACCGATCCAGCGCCCTCCTAACGTTCAAGCCCAGTACATGCCTCCAAATAGTTCCCAAACTTTTGTTTCGTCGCAACAACCACGCTGATGTGTTCAGCAATCTGCCCCAACTTCTAACATGTTTCAAGTTGGCAAACCACGTTCCCACATCATTCCTATCACAGCCAATGAATAATATTGACTCGTGGCAACGAGTGGGATCATCTCAAGACACCTAATTCATACGCATACTGAGCGGTCAACCCCCACAACTTGACAACATGACCTCGGAGACACAAAGTTCTGTGCTGCTGGCCGCCCCGACCCTCCCTCTCTCTGGCACAATTTAGTCGAAATTTGGCAATGTCGGCCTGTAATTGGCATGGTGGGCAGAGCTGTATACATGTCATATCGAATCTGTCCCAACATAGCTGGCAGTACTGAGTCCGGAACCCTGCCACCCACCTCCCTCCCTCCCTATTGCCCCTCCACTGAGCTATGATGTCTTCAATTCAATGCTGATTAACTGTACCCCCCCCCCCGCCTCCTCCCCTCAGTTGTATGTGATGAATGCCCCATATGATCTTGTGGACCAAAGTGGACCTCCCTCTCTTTCAATGTCTCACACTTTCAGATCACTTTTCTCATGTGTACTGGGCTTTTGTCATCAGTTCCCACACTCACCGACCAAGCAATGTGCCTCAGTCTACGCATATCAAGTTTCATTCCCTACTCTCGGGTGGAACCCTCGTGCATTGAATGCATTAACTGACCGCACCTCACTACATCCTCCCCCCCCCCCCCTCCCTCCCTCTAAAAAGAATTCTCATTGCGAAAAAGACTTCTCATTTGAATTCGCTGCTGTATCTTATCCGGCTGCCATGCAGTGAGTACAAACGTATAATGAACGCAGCTGGTCGCTTGCTCCCACGAGACGGTCGTTGGTGTCGCCCGACTCTGACAGACGTACTGTACGGGCCGCCACAGACTGGGTGGAGGGGGGCTTTGGAAGACTCCGGCATGCGCGAACATTGAGCCATACTGGTGATCATCGAAAGTTTCAGCTCAGTGTGTTTTGATAGAGGGAGGGAGGGATGGAGGGAGGTCGTATGGAAACACTGCACGGCCGCTTCACTGCTTCAGATTTTGAAACAGCTCAAACTCATCAACTCTTGTCGTGTCTTCTGTCATAAACATATAATTGATTCAGTGACTTGTGTGGTAGGTATCGTAAAATAGCTTTTGATAGGAGACCAGGAAACGCTTATACAGTTTCGGCTCGGCGTTTGTCCAACCTAATCCCCCTCCCAAAATACCAGCAATGCCATCGCCCACGGACATGACAGTGGACAAGGTAAACGGAGCAGCGGAGCCGCGGTCGACATCACACACAACATAACGAACTGCGAACAGGCGCGTAGGGATATAAAGCGGGCCACCAACTTCTGCTCCATTGACCAACATGCTTCTCCCCGGATAGCCCGCAGGCTTTCAGGATTTAAACTGAAGACAGAGTGTACTTATTTGACATGGAGAAGAGGTTGGTAATACAAAAAAATACGGAATATATTGCTTTAAAACACATACCGTATGTACTCGAGTAAGCCCCATGCCGCTTATTGTTTGTCAGCCGCCATGAATTGCCCCGGCGCTTCTTCAAACGGGCGTTTATTTGAGCAGGAGCTTTTAGTGACATATGTAACTCTATATAATTGTTTAAATGTTCATCTCTACATGTGCGTCTTACCGTAGATTTGAGTCCTAAAAAATGACCTGTATAATGTCCACCTCTAGAAAGTCATGTGTGTGCCACTCGGCAGGTAACCCTAGAGCTATCCACTCCTTAATAAAGTTCCATTCGGTGGAGCTGGACAGGCTCAACAGGTGACCGCCGGAGACGACACAAATGTCTTCAGCAGCGTCCCAGCTGAGGCTCCTGGTGGGTGAGTACGCCTCGTATAGCACGCCATTCGCGCAGGCCGACTGTTTAGTGTCACCTAGCTGCCACGTGGCATGCGACCTTGACAGTGCATAATTCCCAAAGGTCGGGAGACTTAATAATTTGGCTTTGAACGTGGCGGTCAGCTTACATTGCCGGTCTGTGGCCTGAGCGTTGGCAACCTCGGGAGAATAAATGCTAAGTTCCGCACATTGCTTTGTCTTCGTGTAGATGGCGCTGCGATCACCCTCCATGAGGCGACACAACCAACGGTGGGACCACGTGGATGTACCGTTAGTTTTTCGCCAAAGTAAATTAACCCAGCGCTTAATTTCCGCGTCTGCGGGTGACAGATATTCCTGTAGTGATATCTGCGTTTCGCCGAAGCAAGAGTCGCCAGGTCCTTCGAACACGACTTCATAGCTGCAGCACAGGGGATTTTGCGAAGGTCTGCCGAACATCATATACACTAACATGTCATCAATGCCTTGATTCGTGATAAGAGTTTCACCACACGGACCCTCAGCGAACAGCAACGGGTCGTAGCCCTCGGTGACTTCGCTCTTGGCGCATTGGGACTCGATGACAGGAGGGAAGGCAATCTGACTGACGAACCCTAACGCGAGACAGGCTGGCGAGAAATGCAACGAGCGGGATATGGCACTCGCCAAAGGGTAGCATCGCCCCGCACTGGTGTTCATGGCGACCGTCGCCGTCAGCCCTCGCCGCCACGTCACTGCAGGGGCCCGGTATCCGTAGTTGTACCGTTTCACCAGGTGAAGCTGACACTCACGAAGCATTCCATGAGGTGATTCGTCGCCGAATACAGCGGTCAGGGTGTAGCAGCCTAGCGGTTCGTGCACCGCGCACAGATCCATGCTCCCGATGTACCAAGGGGCTTCATCCGGGTCCATGCACCACTCACACGGGTTAATGATTCCATCGCACTCAGACAAAGATAAAGTAGCGTTCAGGCGGATATCAACCAAGCCGGCGTGGCTCTTCACGACGAGACGAAGATCACTGCCGGCGTTCAGCCGAGCTAACCCCACTCCCGACTCCCACAGTTTGGCCGTGTCCTTAGTGCAGATTGCACTAACGGGGCGTTCGCCTTGAGAAATGAACATCCCACCGCAGTTACAGTAATGACACACGGGTCCGGTGAATGTTAATTCATGGATGACCACCTGGACGAAGCCGCCACGTAGGAAAGATGTTATATGGTAAGATTGTATGCCACCAGAAACCTTAAACGCAAGCTCCGAAGGCTTCGAGATGATCAGGTCACGATGCTTTGTCACGTCGTATGATCTCATGTTGAATGAATCTTTAGTAATTAGAGGCGGAATTAGAAAGTCGACTTGGATTAAATCCCGCTTTTTGGACAACCGCTAGGAAATCATGCACCAGACAATCCGCTCAACCACATAATCACTGGATACTCGCTCACCGGACAAGGCGACACCGCTTTTTTTCAGATGTTTATTATTCCTTGATATCTTTGTACCGCGTTTTTCTCCTATGACTCTCGCATTTTAATCATCTCATTTGTATATCAAAGATATTAGTACACCAAGTTGTACTAATATCTTTGGTTGTATGTATACCACGATGTGGCCAATGGGCCTGCGTATATCATGGTTAAAAAAAGGCTCGATGAATTTAAAGTCAAACTATTCCTGTTGTATCCGTCGATTACTGTGTCTGAGATGTTGTGCACCCTTCCTCGGCCCGGTCCGTCATTGCGCCTCCATCAATTCGGTTAGTGCTCTCTCGGTAGTCCGGGCAACCCAGGGATATAGGGCTGTACAGTCACTACGGGATATAGGCTAACCACTGTAGTGACTGTGTTACCAATGTAGTGACTGTGTTCTCACTGTAGTGTCTGTGTTCCTACCCGGGTGACTGTGTTCCCGCTGTAGTGACTGTGTTCCCACTGTAGTGACTGTGTTCTCACGGTGGTGACTGTGTTTCCACTGTAGTGGCTGTGTTGCCACTGTCGTGACTGTGTTCCCACTGGAGTGACTGTGTTCCCACTGTGGTGACAGTGTTTTGAATATATTGTGTTCCCACTGTAGTGACTGTGTTACCAATGTGGTGACAGTGTTACCGCTGTAGTGACTGTGTTTCCACTGCGGTGATAGTGTTCCCGCTGTAGTGACTGTGTTTCCACTGTAGTGGCTGTGTTGCCACTGTCGTGACTGTGTTCCAGCTGTAGTGACAGTGTTCCCGCTGTAGTGACTCTGTTCCCAGTGTAGTGATTGTGTTCTCACGGTGGTGTCTGTGTTCCTACCCGGGTGACAGTGTTCCCACTGCGGTGACTGTGTTGCCACTGCGGTGACTGTGTTCCCGCTGTAGTGACTGTGTTCCCACTGTAGTGACTGTGTTCTCAGGGTGGTGACTGTGTTTCCACTGTAGTGGCTGTGTTGCCACTGTCGTGACTGTGTTCCAGCTGTAGTGACTGTGTTTCCACTGCGGTGACAGCGTTCCCGCTGTAGTGACTGTGTTCCCACTGTAGTGACTGTGTTCATACTGGGGTGACTGTGTTCCCGCTGTAGTGACAGTGTTCCCGCTGTAGTGACTCTGTTCCCAGTGTAGTGACTGTGTTCTCACGGTGGTGTCTGTGTTCCTACCCGGGTGACAGTGTTCCCACTGCGGTGACTGTGTTGCCCCTGCGGTGACTGTGTTCCCGCTGTAGTGACTGTGTTCCCACTGTAGTGACTGTGTTCTCACGGTGGTGACTGTGTTTCCACTGTAGTGGCTGTGTTGCCACTGTCGTGACTGTGTTCCAACTGGGGTGACTGTGTTCCCACTGGAGTGACAGTGTTTCCACTGTAGTGACTGTGTTTCCACTGTAATGACTGTGTTCCCACTGTAATGACTGTGTTTCTGCTGTAGTGACAGTGTTCAAGCTGTAGTGACTGTGTTTCCACTGCGGTGACAGTGTTCCCGCTGTAGTGACTGTGTTTCCACTGTAGTGACTGTGTTCCCACTGTGGTGACAGTTTCGAATATAGTGTGTTCCCACTGTAGTGACTGTGTTACCAATGTAGTGACTGTGTTCTCACTGTAGTGTCTGTGTTCCTACCCGGGTGACGGTGTTCCCACTGCGGTGACTGTGTTGCCACTGCGGTGACTGTGTTCCCGCTGTAGTGACTGTGTTCCCACTGTAGTGACTGTGTTCTCACGGTGGTGACTGTGTTTCCACTGTAGTGGCTGTGTTGCCACTGTCGTGACTGTGTTCCCACTGGGGTGACTGTGTTCCCACTGTGGTGACAGTGTTTTGAATATATTGTGTTCCCACTGTAATGACTGTGTTCCCACTGTAATGACTGTGTTTCTGCTGTAGTGACAGTGTTCAAGCTGTAGTGACTGTGTTTCCACTGCGGTGACAGTGTTCCCGCTGTAGTGACTGTGTTTCCACTGTAGTGACTGTGTTCCCACTGTGGTGACAGTTTCGAATATAGTGTGTTCCCACTGTAGTGACTGTGTTACCAATGTAGTGACTGTGTTCTCACTGTAGTGTCTGTGTTCCTACCCGGGTGACGGTGTTCCCACTGCGGTGACTGTGTTGCCACTGCGGTGACTGTGTTCCCGCTGTAGTGACTGTGTTCCCACTGTAGTGACTGTGTTCTCACGGTGGTGACTGTGTTTCCACTGTAGTGGCTGTGTTGCCACTGTCGTGACTGTGTTCCCACTGGGGTGACTGTGTTCCCACTGTGGTGACAGTGTTTTGAATATATTGTGTTCCCACTGTAGTGACTGTGTTACCAATGTGGTGACAGTGTTACCGCTGTAGTGACTGTGTTTCCACTGCGGTGACAGTGTTCCCGCTGTAGTGACTGTGTTCCCACTGTAGTGACTGTGTTCCCACTGGGGTGACTGTGTTCCCGCTGTAGTGACAGTGTTCCCGCTGTAGTGACTCTGTTCCCAGTGTAGTGACTGTGTTCTCACGGTGGTGTCTGTTTTCCTACCCGGGTGACAGTGTTCCCACTGCGGTGACTGTGTTGCCACTGCGGTGACTGTGTTCCCGCTGTAGTGACTGTGTTCCCACTGTGGTGACTGTGTTCCCACTGTGGTGTCTGTGTTCCCACCCGGGTGACTGTGTTCCTACTGTAGTGACGGGGCTGGCGCGACAGTCCCTACAGTGGGAACACAGACATCACAGTCGGAACACAGTCACCACAGTGGGAACACAGTCACTACAGTGGGAACACAGTCACTACAGCGGGAACACAGTCACCACAGTGGGAACACAGTCACTAGAGTGCGAACACAGTCACTACAGTGGCAACAGTCATTACAGTGGGAACATATACACGACAGTGGGAACAGTCACCGCAGTGGAAACACAGCCACTACAGCGGGAACACTGTCACTGTCACTGTTACTAACATAGTGACCCGGTTACTAACCTACTGACACTATTACCAGACTAGTGACACGGTTACCCGTGCAGACACGGTTACTAACCTAGTGACGCGGTTACCAGTGTAGATACACGGTTACCAGGTTAGTGTCGCGATTACGGGATTGGGACGCCATGAATAGCCGAATGACACGGTTACTAACCTAGTGACACGGTTACCAGTGTAGATACACGGTTACCAGGTTAGTGTTGCGATTACGGGATTGGGACGCCATGACTAGCCGAATGACACGGTTACTAACCTAGTGACACGGTTACCAGACTAGTGACACGATTACTAGCCTAGTGACACGGTTACTAACCTAGTGACACGGTTACCAGTGTAGATACACGGTTACCAGGTTAGTGTCGCGATTACCAGACTAGTGACACGGTTACTAACCTAGTGATACGGCTACCAGACTAGTGACACGATTACCCGTGCAGACACGATCACTAGGCTAGTGACACGGTTACTGGACTAGTGACCCTGATACTAGCCTAGTGACACGGTTACTAGCCTAATAACACGAATACTAGCCTAGTGACACGGTTACTATCATAGAGACACGATTACCGGACTAGTGAGGCAATTACTAGCCTAGTGACACGGTTACTAGCCTGATGACACGATTACTAGTCTAATGACACGGTTACCATCATAGTGACACGGTTACTAGCCTAGCGACACGGTTACTAGCTTAGTGACATGGTTACTAGCCTAGTAACACGGTTACCAGCCTAATGACACGGTTACTAGCATAGTGACACGATTACCGGACTAGTGACATGGCTACTAGACTAGTGACACCATTACTAGCTTAGTGACACGATTGCCAGACTAGTGACGCCATTATTAGCCTAGTGACACGATTGCCAGTGTAGAGACACGGTTACCATCTTGGTGACATGGTTACCGGATTAGTCACACGATTTCTAGCTAAATGACACGTGTTCTAGTCTAGTGACACGATTACCACCTAGTGACGCGGTTACTACCTAGAGACACGGTTACAAGCCCAATGACACGGTCACTAGTGACACGATTACCAGACTAGTGACACGGTTACTAGACTTGTGACACGATTAATTGCCTAGTGAACTGATTCCTAGCAATGTAACCAAAGTAGTGACGATGTAACCCCCCACCCCTCCCAGCCGCTCCCCCCACGCCCGCCGCTCTCACCCCGCCGCCCCCTTCCCTCCCTCCCCCCCTCCCTCCATCCCTCCCCCCCCCACCCCCGCCGCTCCACCCCGCCGCTCGCCCGCCCGCCCGCCGTCGGATCTTGATTCCAATTCTCGGATACTGAGTTCAACTTTGGGTTCTCGGTTTGATCCTACAGATGCCTATTTATACGACGAAATCACATTCGATCCATCGCGTCCCGATTTGTCCCGCGGATCCAGATTCGAACCCTCGCCCACATCTCGATTCCACCCTGCGGATCCCTATTCATTTTGTGGATCATCGATACACGCCTTTTCACCGGTGGCCAGTTTGCGTCCTAGTCCCCAGGACCTGTCATCCCTGGCAACGTGTACCATACCGCATACCCCGGCAAATTCCACTAACCAAATTTCACACTAATTTCACAAAAAATGTCATGCTCCACAAATCTACGAGCCGACATAACACCTCAATATACACCATTTGGCCCCTCAACTTTTTACACTTTTTTTTTTTTTTTTTTTTTATAACTCCACCCTGGGACGGCATCAGGATCCGCAATACCCATTCACTCAAGCCGCCGACCTAATTCAGTGGCCACGGCTTGACCTTAAAAACGCCCTCTACATTTCAATTTAAAGTTCAAACCCGGGCAGCGAGCATAAGTAATAATCGAGCTTTCTCCCCCGCCACTGACCAATCACAGGGCAGCAATAACGACTCTTAGCGGCCGGTATGTAGGCCACCGATCCAGCGCCCTCCTAACGTTCAAGCCCAGTACATGCCTCCAAATAGTTCCCAAACTTTTGTTTCGTCGCAACAACCACGCTGATGTGTTCAGCAATCTGCCCCAACTTCTAACATGTTTCAAGTTGGCAAACCACGTTCCCACATCATTCCTATCACAGCCAATGAATAATATTGACTCGTGGCAACGAGTGGGATCATCTCAAGACACCTAATTCATACGCATACTGAGCGGTCAACCCCCACAACTTGACAACATGACCTCGGAGACACAAAGTTCTGTGCTGCTGGCCGCCCCGACCCTCCCTCTCTCTGGCACAATTTAGTCGAAATTTGGCAATGTCGGCCTGTAATTGGCATGGTGGGCAGAGCTGTATACATGTCATATCGAATCTGTCCCAACATAGCTGGCAGTACTGAGTCCGGAACCCTGCCACCCACCTCCCTCCCTCCCTATTGCCCCTCCACTGAGCTATGATGTCTTCAATTCAATGCTGATTAACTGTACCCCCCCCCCCGCCTCCTCCCCTCAGTTGTATGTGATGAATGCCCCATATGATCTTGTGGACCAAAGTGGACCTCCCTCTCTTTCAATGTCTCACACTTTCAGATCACTTTTCTCATGTGTACTGGGCTTTTGTCATCAGTTCCCACACTCACCGACCAAGCAATGTGCCTCAGTCTACGCATATCAAGTTTCATTCCCTACTCTCGGGTGGAACCCTCGTGCATTGAATGCATTAACTGACCGCACCTCACTACATCCTCCCCCCCCCCCCCTCCCTCCCTCTAAAAAGAATTCTCATTGCGAAAAAGACTTCTCATTTGAATTCGCTGCTGTATCTTATCCGGCTGCCATGCAGTGAGTACAAACGTATAATGAACGCAGCTGGTCGCTTGCTCCCACGAGACGGTCGTTGGTGTCGCCCGACTCTGACAGACGTACTGTACGGGCCGCCACAGACTGGGTGGAGGGGGGCTTTGGAAGACTCCGGCATGCGCGAACATTGAGCCATACTGGTGATCATCGAAAGTTTCAGCTCAGTGTGTTTTGATAGAGGGAGGGAGGGATGGAGGGAGGTCGTATGGAAACACTGCACGGCCGCTTCACTGCTTCAGATTTTGAAACAGCTCAAACTCATCAACTCTTGTCGTGTCTTCTGTCATAAACATATAATTGATTCAGTGACTTGTGTGGTAGGTATCGTAAAATAGCTTTTGATAGGAGACCAGGAAACGCTTATACAGTTTCGGCTCGGCGTTTGTCCAACCTAATCCCCCTCCCAAAATACCAGCAATGCCATCGCCCACGGACATGACAGTGGACAAGGTAAACGGAGCAGCGGAGCCGCGGTCGACATCACACACAACATAACGAACTGCGAACAGGCGCGTAGGGATATAAAGCGGGCCACCAACTTCTGCTCCATTGACCAACATGCTTCTCCCCGGATAGCCCGCAGGCTTTCAGGATTTAAACTGAAGACAGAGTGTACTTATTTGACATGGAGAAGAGGTTGGTAATACAAAAAAATACGGAATATATTGCTTTAAAACACATACCGTATGTACTCGAGTAAGCCCCATGCCGCTTATTGTTTGTCAGCCGCCATGAATTGCCCCGGCGCTTCTTCAAACGGGCGTTTATTTGAGCAGGAGCTTTTAGTGACATATGTAACTCTATATAATTGTTTAAATGTTCATCTCTACATGTGCGTCTTACCGTAGATTTGAGTCCTAAAAAATGACCTGTATAATGTCCACCTCTAGAAAGTCATGTGTGTGCCACTCGGCAGGTAACCCTAGAGCTATCCACTCCTTAATAAAGTTCCATTCGGTGGAGCTGGACAGGCTCAACAGGTGACCGCCGGAGACGACACAAATGTCTTCAGCAGCGTCCCAGCTGAGGCTCCTGGTGGGTGAGTACGCCTCGTATAGCACGCCATTCGCGCAGGCCGACTGTTTAGTGTCACCTAGCTGCCACGTGGCATGCGACCTTGACAGTGCATAATTCCCAAAGGTCGGGAGACTTAATAATTTGGCTTTGAACGTGGCGGTCAGCTTACATTGCCGGTCTGTGGCCTGAGCGTTGGCAACCTCGGGAGAATAAATGCTAAGTTCCGCACATTGCTTTGTCTTCGTGTAGATGGCGCTGCGATCACCCTCCATGAGGCGACACAACCAACGGTGGGACCACGTGGATGTACCGTTAGTTTTTCGCCAAAGTAAATTAACCCAGCGCTTAATTTCCGCGTCTGCGGGTGACAGATATTCCTGTAGTGATATCTGCGTTTCGCCGAAGCAAGAGTCGCCAGGTCCTTCGAACACGACTTCATAGCTGCAGCACAGGGGATTTTGCGAAGGTCTGCCGAACATCATATACACTAACATGTCATCAATGCCTTGATTCGTGATAAGAGTTTCACCACACGGACCCTCAGCGAACAGCAACGGGTCGTAGCCCTCGGTGACTTCGCTCTTGGCGCATTGGGACTCGATGACAGGAGGGAAGGCAATCTGACTGACGAACCCTAACGCGAGACAG
This sequence comes from Arenicola marina, assembly GCA_964019135.1. Classification (NCBI taxonomy): domain Eukaryota; kingdom Metazoa; phylum Annelida; class Polychaeta; family Arenicolidae; genus Arenicola; species Arenicola marina. The sequence continues at coordinate 14,878,439 of OZ025256.1, read as the reverse complement.
GCTGGCGAGAAATGCAACGAGCGGGATATGGCACTCGCCAAAGGGTAGCATCGCCCCGCACTGGTGTTCATGGCGACCGTCGCCGTCAGCCCTCGCCGCCACGTCACTGCAGGGGCCCGGTATCCGTAGTTGTACCGTTTCACCAGGTGAAGCTGACACTCACGAAGCATTCCATGAGGTGATTCGTCGCCGAATACAGCGGTCAGGGTGTAGCAGCCTAGCGGTTCGTGCACCGCGCACAGATCCATGCTCCCGATGTACCAAGGGGCTTCATCCGGGTCCATGCACCACTCACACGGGTTAATGATTCCATCGCACTCAGACAAAGATAAAGTAGCGTTCAGGCGGATATCAACCAAGCCGGCGTGGCTCTTCACGACGAGACGAAGATCACTGCCGGCGTTCAGCCGAGCTAACCCCACTCCCGACTCCCACAGTTTGGCCGTGTCTTTAGTGCAGATTGCACTAACGGGGCGTTCGCCTTGAGAAATGAACATCCCACCGCAGTTACAGTAATGACACACGGGTCCGGTGAATGTTAATTCATGGATGACCACCTGGACGAAGCCGCCACGTAGGAAAGATGTTATATGGTAAGATTGTATGCCACCAGAAACCTTAAACGCAAGCTCCGAAGGCTTCGAGATGATCAGGTCACGATGCTTTGTCACGTCGTATGATCTCATGTTGAATGAAACCTCTATATTTGTGCCGATCTCTCGCGAAGCGGGATGGTTTGTTCTCACTTGAAGAGCCAAGTCTCCGCCGCTTGACGTGATATCGCTGTGAACGTCAGTGTGCGGCGTCGCGCTTACACCTCCAGGGCGACAGATCTGTTCGTGGATGACCGGCAGGAGGAGATTGAGGGTGACAAAGTCCGGGACGCTGACCAGAGGACCGTCGTATACCACGACCCTCACCGCCGCCGCCGCCTCCCCATCCGTACACCGCACCCGCAGCCTGGACAACACAGCCACGTGACCCAGTTGGGTCTGGATGTGGAAGTGATCATAGCGAATACCATGGAAAACACCCGTTGTCGGAATCACAGGCGAAAAACCCTGTTCGTATTCGAGCAACGGGAGCGATGTCGAGGATTCATTCTCATACGCAACCAGAGCGACGACATCTTGGAATTGACCAGTTTCCCCTCGTCGGACCCACTTGGCTTCCTCATCGAGACAGACTTGGTACGTGAAAGTTACGGTTATGGAATCGAGATCTATACTAGATGCTACCAGTGTGACTTCGTTAGTGGGCGTATAGAAGGAGTTGGCGATGAACCCCAAGCACTGAATGCCCAGGAGCTCCCAATTACGGTCGTACAGGGCCAAATCCGCGGTTTGGCAGGTGCCCCAAACGGTATCCTTAAACAGGGCGATGGTGACATTAATGCCGAACTGGCGGGCCACTACCACGGTGATGTTCCAACTGCCGACGATGGTATAGACAGAGTTATCAACTGTGGCTGAAATGAATCCACATGGCCTAGTGATGTTCACTGACGCATTTGTGTAAGGGATGTGTTGACAAATACTCGGCCTGAATTCGTGGATGTCCCGTACGGCCCCTATGACGGTGCGCGGGACGGACGCTCCGGTGATCATGACGGCTTCGAGGATGCTGGCCAAGTTTTCATCTATATAGCGAGTCCACAGGGAAGGCTGTGACTTGTCGGACATATCAGTGGATATATTGAATAATACTTGCGACGGGGAATATTGAACCAAAGCCATAAACGCGAGAAAGCCCTCGAGGATTCTCAGTGATCCCATCGTGAGGTTTTATGGCAAGCAAGTCCAGCGATCGAGGAGTTGTTACTTTCCATATCGAGGAAGACCACGCGACCAATAAGACCTCAGCGGTGTCATATGGTGTAATGATATTCGTTGTTTGAAGGTGACAATTCCCTTTGACGTGTCGGTTTACAAGAAGACAATTAATTATTGGATCGCCAGGATCCATGTAGGCATCGTCACTAATTAACCAGTACCCTAATTATATGCCAGAACGTGAGGAACATATGTCATGTCATGGTAGACACGATGTCCAATGCCAGTGGTATAAGTCTGCGTGTACTGATTAATCTTTAGTAATTAGAGGCGGAATTAGAAAGTCGACTTGGATTAAATCCCGCTTTTTGGACAACCGCTAGGAAATCATGCACCAGACAATCCGCTCAACCACATAATCACTGGATACTCACTCACCGGACAAGGCGACACCGCTTTTTTTCAGATGTTTATTATTCCTTGATATCTTTGTACCGCGTTTTTCTCCTATGACTCTCGCATTTTAATCATCTCATTTGTATATCAAAGATATTAGTACACCAAGTTGTACTAATATCTTTGGTTGTATGTATACCACGATGTGGCCAATGGGCCTGCGTATATCATGGTTAAAACAAGGCTCGATGAATTTAAAGTCAAACTATTCCTGTTGTATCCGTCGATTACTGTGTCTGAGATGTTGTGCACCCTTCCTCGGCCCGGTCCCTCATTGCGCCTCCATCGGTTAGTGCTCTCTCGGTAGTCCGGGCAACCCAGGGATATAGGGCTGTACAGTCACTACGGGATATAGGCTAATCGAGACCCCACGAGACAGGCATACTCATGTTCTATGTCAATGCGCAGCATCAACGGCCTGTAAGCTTACTTGTTGCCCTGTTCTTCTTTACCGGGATTTGTTTCTGATAATACGAGGCATTATTTTCTTCCCCTTCTAGTGGTGCGTTTGTCAATTTATTTTTAGAAGTCCACCAGGCGTCTATCCAGGCTAGTAACCGTGTCATTAGGCTAGTAACCGTGTCACTAGGCTGGTAACCGTATTACTATGATAGTAACCGTGTCACTAGGCTAGTAACCGTGTCACTAGGCTAGTAACCGTGTCACTAGGCTAGTAACCGCGTCACTAGGCTGGTAACCGTGTTACTATGATAGTAACCGTGTCACTAGGCTAGTAACCGTGTCACTAGGCTAGTAACCGTGTCACTAGGCTAGTAACCGTGTTACTATGATAGTAACCGTGTCACTAGGCTAGTAACCGTGTCACTAGGCTAGTAACCGTGTCACTAGGCTAGTAACCGTGTCACTAGGCTAGTAACCGTGTCACTAGGCTAGTAATCGTGTCACTAGTTTAGTAATCGTGTCTATGATAGTAACCGTGTCGCTAGGCTAGAGACCGTGTCACTAGGCTAGTAAGCGTGTCATTAGGCTAGTAACCGTGTCACTAGGCTAGTAACCGTGTCATTCGGCTAATAACCGTGTCACTCGTCTAGTAATCGTGTCACTAGGATCGTAATCGTGTCATTAAGCCAGTAATCGTGTCATTAGGAGAGTAATCGTGTCACTAGGCTAGTAACCGTGTCACTAGGCTAGTAATCGTGTCACTAGTCTAGTAACCGTGTCTATGATAGTGACCGTGTCAATAGGCTAGTAACCGTGTCACTAGGCTAGTAATCGTGTCACTATGATGGCAATCGTGTCATTAAGGTAGTAACTGTGTCATTAGGATAGTAATCGTGTCACTAGGCGAGTAACTGTGTCACTAGGCTAGTAACCGTATCACTAGGTTAGTAACCGTGTCATTAGGCTAGTAACCGTGTCACTAGGCTAGTAACCGTGTCACTAGGCTAGTAACCGTGTCATTAGGCTAGTAACCGTGTCACTAGGCTAGTAACCGTGTCACTAGGCTAGTAACCGTGTCACTAGGCTAGTAACCGTGTCACTAGGCTAGTAACCGTATCACTAGGTTAGTAACCGTGTCATTAGGCTAGTAACCGTGTCACTAGGCTAGTAACCGTGTCACTAGGCTAGTAACCGTGTCACTAGGCTAGTAACCGTGTCACTGGCATAGTAACCGTGTCATTAGGCTAGTAACCGTGTCACTAAGCTAGTAGCCGTGTCACTAGACTAGTCAAGGTGTCACTTGGGTAGTAAGCGTGTCATAAGGCTAGTAATCGTGTCACTAGTCCGGTACGCGCGTCGCTAGCATGGTAGCTGCGTCATTAGTCTGGTAACGTGTCTCTACAATGGTAATCGTGTCCATTGGATAGTAACAGTGTCACTAAGATAGTAACCGTGTCACTAGGCTGGTAACCGTGTCTCTACAGTGGTCATCGTGTCACTAATCTAGTATTCGTGTCACTAGACTATTAACCGCGTGACTAGTCCTCTAACCGTGTCACTAGCATAGAAACCGTGTCTCTACTCTGGTAATCATGCCACAAGTCCGGTAGCCGTGTCATCATGTTGCCACTCTAGGGAGAGTGTTCCGGCCGTAAAGACAGTGTTCCCAATTTAGTGACTGTTTCCACCTTAGTGACTGTGTTGCCACTGTAGTGACTGTGTTGCCACTGTGGTGACAGTGTTTCCACTGTAGTGACTGTGTTACCACTGTGGTGACTGTGTTCCCACTGGGGTGACAGTGTTTCCACTGTAGTGACTGTGTTCCCACTGTGGTGACAGTTTCGAATATAGTGTGTTCCCACTGTAGTGACTGTGTTACCGATGTAGTGACTGTGTTCTCATTGTAGTGACTGTGTTACCGATGTAGAAACTGTGTTCCCACTGTGGTGATTGTGTTTCCACTGTGGTGACTGTGTTTCCACTGCGGTGACTGTGTTCCCACTGTGGTGTCTGTGTTTCCACCCGGGTGACAGTGTTCCCACTGTGGTGACTGTGTTGCCACTGTAGTGACTGTGTTCCCACTGTGGTGACTGTCTTCCCACTATGGTGTCTGTGTTCCCATCTGGGTGACAGTGTTCTCACTGTGGTGACAGTGTTCCCACTGTAGTGACTGTGTTCAGACTGGAGTGACTGTGTTCCAACTGTGGTGACAGTGTTTTGAATATATTGTGTTCCCACTGTAGTGACTGTGTTACCAATGCACTGACTGTGTTCTCACTGTAGTGACTGTGCTACCGATGTAGAAACCGTGTTCCCACTGTGGTTACTGTGTTACCACCGTGGTGACTGTGTTTCCACTGCGGTGACTGTGTTCCCGCTGTAGTGACTGTGTTCCCACTGGAGTGACAGTGTTTCCACTGTAGTGACTGTGTTTCCACTGTAATGACTGTGTTCCCACTGTAGTGACTATGTTTCCACTGTAGTGACAGTGTTCCAGCTGTAGTGACTGTGTTTCCACTGTGGTGACAGTGTTCCCGCTGTAGTGACTGTGTTTCCACTGCGGTGACAGTGTTCCCGCTGTAGTGACTGTGTTCCCACTGTAGTGACTGTGTTCTCAGGGTGGTGACTGTGTTTCCACTGTAGTGGCTGTGTTGCCACTGTCGTGACTGTGTTCCCACTGGGGTGACTGTGTTCCTACTGTGGTGACAGTGTTTCCACTGTAGTGACTGTGTTTCCACTGTAATGACTGTGTTCCCACTGTAGTGACTATGTTTCCACTGTAGTGACAGTGTTCCAGCTGTAGTGACTGTGTTTCCACTGTGGTGACAGTGTTCCCGCTGTAGTGACCGTGTTTCCACTGCGGTGACAGTGTTCCCGCTGTAGTGACTGTGTTCCCACTGTAGTGACTGTGTTCCCACTGGGGTGACTGTGTTCCCGCTGTAGTGACAGTGTTCCCGCTGTAGTGACTCTGTTCCCAGTGTAGTGACTGTGTTCTCACGGTGGTGTATGTGTTCCTACCCGGGTGACAGTGTTCCCACTGCGGTGACTGTGTTGCCACTGCGGTGACTGTGTTCCCGCTGTAGTGACTGTGTTCCCACTGTAGTGACTGTGTTCTCACGGTGGTGACTGTGTTTCCACTGTAGTGGCTGTGTTCCCGCTGTAGTGACTGTGTTCCCACTGGAGTGACAGTGTTTCCACTGTAGTGACTGTGTTTCCACTGTAATGACTGTGTTCCCACTGTAGTGACTATGTTTCCACTGTAGTGACAGTGTTCCAGCTGTAGTGACTGTGTTTCCACTGTGGTGACAGTGTTCCCGCTGTAGTGACTGTGTTTCCACTGCGGTGACAGTGTTCCCGCTGTAGTGACTGTGTTCCCACTGTAGTGACTGTGTTCTCAGGGTGGTGACTGTGTTTCCACTGTAGTGGCTGTGTTGCCACTGTCGTGACTGTGTTCCCACTGGGGTGACTGTGTTCCCGCTGTAGTGACAGTGTTCCCGCTGTAGTGACTCTGTTCCCAGTGTAGTGACTGTGTTCTCACGGTGGTGTATGTGTTCCTACCCGGGTAACAGTGTTCCCACTGCGGTGACTGTGTTGCCACTGCGGTGACTGTGTTCCCGCTGTAGTGACTGTGTTCCCACTGTAGTGACTGTGTTCTCACGGTGGTGACTGTGTTTCCACTGTAGTGGCTGTGTTCCCGCTGTAGTGACTGTGTTCCCACTGGAGTGACAGTGTTTCCACTGTAGTGACTGTGTTTCCACTGTAATGACTGTGTTCCCACTGTAGTGACTATGTTTCCACTGTAGTGACAGTGTTCCAGCTGTAGTGACTGTGTTTCCACTGTGGTGACAGTGTTCCCGCTGTAGTGACTGTGTTTCCACTGCGGTGACAGTGTTCCCGCTGTAGTGACTGTGTTCCCACTGTAGTGACTGTGTTCTCAGGGTGGTGACTGTGTTTCCACTGTAGTGGCTGTGTTGCCACTGTCGTGACTGTGTTCCCACTGGGGTGACTGTGTTCCTACTGTGGTGACAGTGTTTCCACTGTAGTGACTGTGTTTCCACTGTAATGACTGTGTTCCCACTGTAGTGACTATGTTTCCACTGTAGTGACAGTGTTCCAGCTGTAGTGACTGTGTTTCCACTGTGGTGACAGTGTTCCCGCTGTAGTGACCGTGTTTCCACTGCGGTGACAGTGTTCCCGCTGTAGTGACTGTGTTCCCACTGTAGTGACTGTGTTCCCACTGGGGTGACTGTGTTCCCGCTGTAGTGACAGTGTTCCCGCTGTAGTGACTCTGTTCCCAGTGTAGTGACTGTGTTCTCACGGTGGTGTATGTGTTCCTACCCGGGTGACAGTGTTCCCACTGCGGTGACTGTGTTGCCACTGCGGTGACTGTGTTCCCGCTGTAGTGACTGTGTTCCCACTGTAGTGACTGTGTTCTCACGGTGGTGACTGTGTTTCCACTGTAGTGGCTGGGTTGCCACTGTCGTGACTGTGTTCCCACTGGGGTGACTGTGTTCCCACTGTGATGACAGTGCTTCCACTGTAGTGACTGTGTTCCCACTGTAATGACTGTGTTCCCACTGTATTGACTGTGTTTCCACTGTAGTGACAGTGTTCCAGCTGTAGTGACTGTGTTTCCACTGTGGTGACAGTGTTCCCGCTGTAGTGACTGTGTTCCCACTGTAGTGACTGTGTTCTTAGGGTGGTGACTGTGTTTCCACTGTAGTGGCTGTGTTGCCACTGTCGTGACTGTGTTCCCACTGTAGTGACTGTGTTCTTAGGGTGGTGACTGTGTTTCCACTGTAGTGGCTGTGTTGCCACTGTCGTGACTGTGTTCCCGCTGTAGTGACTGTTCCCACTGTAGAGACTGTGTTCCCACTGGACCGACTGTGTTCCCGCTGTAGTGACAGTGTTCCCGCTGTAGTGTCTGTGTTTCCACCCGGGTGACAGTGTTCCCACTGTGGTGACTGTGTTGCCACTGTGGTGACTGTGTTGCCACTGTGGTGACTGTGTTGCCACTGTAGTGACTGTGTTCCCACTGTGGTTACTGTGTTCCCACTGGGGTGACAGTGTTTCCACTGCAGTGACTGTGTTTTCACTGTAATGACTGTGTGCCCACAGTAGTGACTGTGTTTCCACTGTAGTGACAGTGTTCCAGCTGTAGTGACTGTGTTTCCACTGTGGTGACGGTGTTCTCCCTGTAGTGACTGTGTTCCCACTGGGGTGACTGTGTTCCCACTGGGGTGACAGTGTTTTCACTGTAGTGACTGTGTTTCCACTGTAATGACTGTGTTCCCACTGTAGTGACTGTGTTCCAGCTGTAGTGACTGTGCCTCCACTGCGGTGACAGTGTTCCCGCTGTAGTGACTGTGTTCTCAGGGTGGTGACTGTGTTTCCACTGTAGTGGCTGTGTTGCCACTGTCGTGACTGTGTTCTCAGGGTGGTGACTGTGTTTCCACTGTAGTGGCTGTGTTGCCACTGTCGTGACTGTGTTCCCACTGGGGTGACTGTGTTCCCACTGGGGTGACAGTGTTTCCACTGTAGTGACTGTGTTTCCACTGTAATGACTGTGTTCCCACTGTAGTGACTGTGTTCCAGCTGTAGTGACTGTGTCTCCACTGCGGTGACAGTGTTCCCGCTGTAGTGACTGTGTTCCCACTGTAGTGACTGTGTTCCCACTGGGGTGACTGTGTTCCCGCTGTAGTGACAGTGTTCCCGCTGTAGTGACTCTGTTCCCAGTGTAGTGACTGTGTTCTCACGGTGGTGTCTGTGTTCCTACCCGGGTGACAGTGTTCCCACTGTGGTGACTGTGTTGCCACTGTGGTGACAGCGTTTCAACTGTGGTGACAGTGTTTCCACTGTAGTGGCTGTTTCGCCACTGTCGTGACTGTGTTCCTACTGGGGTGACTGTGTTTCCACTGTAGTGGCTGTGTTGCCACTGTCGTGACTGTGTTCCCACTGGGGTGACTGTTTTCCCACTGGGCTGACAGTGTTTCCACTGTAGTGACTGTGTTTCCACTGTAATGACTGTGTTCCCACTGTAGTTACTGTGTTTCCACTGTAGTGACTGTGTTCCAGCTGTAGTGACTGTGTTTCCACTGTGGTGACAGTGTTCCCGCTGTAGTGACTGTGTTTCCACTGCGGTGACAGTGTTCCCGCTGTAGTGACTGTGTTCCCACTGTAGTGACGGTGTTCTCAGGGTGGTGACTGTGTTTCCACTGTAGTGGCTGTGTTGCCACTGTCGTGAATGTGTTCCCACTGGGGTGACTGTGTTCCCACTATGGTGTCTGTGTTCCCATCAGGGTGACAGTGTTCTCACTGTGGTGACAGTGTTCTCACTGTAGTGACTGTGTTCAGACTGAAGTGACTGTGTTCCCAGTGTGGTGACAGTATTTTGAATATATTGTGTTCCCACTGTAGTGACTGTGTTACCAATGTACTGACTGTCTTCTCACTGTAGTGACTGTGTTACCGAAGTAAAAACCGTGTTCCTACTGTGGTTACTGTGTTCCCACTGGGGTGACAGGGTTTCCACTGCAGTGACTGTGTTTCCACTATAATGACTGTGTTCCCACAGTAGTGACTGTGTTTCCACTGTAGTGACAGTGTTCCAGCTGTAGTGACTGTGTTTCCACTGTGGTGACGGTGTTCCCGCTGTAGTGACTGTGTTTCCACTGCGGTGACAGTGTTCCCGCTGTAGTGACTGTGTTTTCAGGGTGGTGACTGTGTTTCCACTCTAGTGGCTGTGTTGCCACTGTCGTGACTGTGTTCCCACTGGGGTGACTGTGTTCCCACTGGGGTGACAGTGTTTCCACTGTAGTGACTGTGTTTCCACTGTAATGACTGTGTTCCCACTGTAGTTACTGTGTTTCCACTGTAGTGACAGTGGCCCAGCTGTAGTGACTGTGTTTCCACTGTGGTGACAGTGTTCCCGCTGTAGTGACTGTGTTTCCACTGCGGTGACAGTGTTCCCGCTGTAGTGACTGTGTTTTCAGGGTGGTGACTGTGTTTCCACTCTAGTGGCTGTGTTGCCACTGTCGTGACTGTGTTCCCACTGGGGTGACTGTGTTCCCACTGGGGTGACTGTGTTCCCACTGTGGTGACAGCGTTTCAACTCTGGTGACAGTGTTTCCACTGTAGTGACTGTGTTGCCACTGTGGTGACTGTGTTCCCACTTGGGTGACAGTGTTTCCACTGTAGTGACTGTGTTCCCACTGTGATGACAGTTTCGAATATAGTGTGTTCCCACTATAGTGACTGTGTTACCAATGTAGTGACTGTGTTCTCACTGTAGTGACTGTGTTACCGATGTAGAAACTGTGTTCCCACTGTGGTGACTGTGTTCCCACTATGGTGTCTGTGTTCCCATCTGGGTGACAGTGTTCTCACTGTGGTGACAGTGTTCCCACTGTAGTGACTGTGTTTAGACTGGAGTGACTGTGTTCCCACTTTGGTGACAGTGTTTTGAATATATTGTGTTCCCACTGTAGTGACTGTGTTACCAATGTACTGACTGTGTTCTCACTGTAGTGACTGTGTTACCGATGTAGAAACCGTGTTCCCACTGTGGTTACTGTGTTCCCACCGTGGTGAGTGTGTTTCCACTGGGGTGACAGTGTTTCCACTGTAGTGACAGTGTTCCAGCTGTAGTGACTGTGTTTCCACTGTGGTGACAGCGTTCCCGCTGTAGTGACTGTGTTTCCACTGCGGTGACAGTGTTCCCGCTGTAGTGACTGTGTTCCCACTGTAGTGACTGTGTTCTCAGGGTGGTGACTGTGTTTCCACTGTAGTGGCTGTGTTGCCACTGTCGTGACTGTGTTCCCGCTGTAGTGACTGTGTTTCTACTGCGGTGACCGTGTTCCCGCTGTAGTGACTGTGTTCCCACTGTAGTGACTGTGTTCGTACCCGGGTGACCGTTTTCCCACTGCGGTGACTGTGTTGCCACTGTAGTGAATGTGTTCCCACTGTAGTGACTGTGTTCCCACTGTGGTGACTGTGTTCGCACTGTGGTGTCTGTGTTCCCACCCGGGTGACTGTGTTCCTACTGTAGTGATGGGGCTGGCGCGACAGTCCCTACAGTGGGAACACAGACATCACAGTGGGAACACAGTCACCACAGTGGGAACACAGTCACTACAGTGGGAACACAGTCACTACAGCGGGAACACAGTCACCACAGTGGGAACACAGTCACTACAGTGGCAACACAGTCACCACAGTGGGAACACAGTCACCACAGTGGGAACACAGTCACTACAGTGCGAACACAGTCACTACAGTGGCAACAGTCACTACAGTGGGAACATATACACCACAGTGGGAACAGTCACCACAGTGGGAACACTGTCACCACAGTGGGAACACGGTCACGACAGTGGCAACACAGTCACTACAGCGGGAACACTGTCACCGCAGTGGAAACACAGCCACTACAGCGGGAACACTGTCACTGTCACTGTTACTAACATAGTGACCCGGTTACTAACCTAGTGACACTATTATCAGACTAGTGACACGGTTACCCGTGCAGACACGGTTACTAACCTAGTGACACGGTTACCAGTGTAGATACACGGTTACCAGGTTAGTGTCGCGATTACGGGATTGGGACGCCATGACTAGCCGAATGACACGGTTACTAACCTAGTGACATGGTTACCAGACTAGTGACACGATTACTAGCCTAGTGACACGGTTACTAACCTAGTGACACGGTTACCAGTGTAGATACACGGTTACCAGGTTAGTGTCGCGATTACCAGACTAGTGACACGGTTACTAACCTAGTGATACGGCTACCAGACTAGTGACACGATTACCCGTGCAGACACGATCACTAGGCTAGTGACACGGTTACTGGACTAGTGACCCTGATACTAGCCTAGTGACACGGTTACTAGCCTAATAACACAAATACTAGCCTAGTGACACGGTTACTATCATAGAGACACGATTACCGGACTAGTGAGGCAATTACTAGCCTAGTGACACGGTTACTAGCCTGATGACACGATTACTAGTCTAATGACACGGTTACCATCATAGTGACACGGTTACTAGCCTAGTGACACGGTTACTAGCTTAGTGACATGGTTACTAGCCTAGTAACACGGTTACCAGCATAATGACACGGTTACTAGCATAGTGACACGATTACCGGACTAGTGACATGGCTACTAGACTAGTGACACCATTACTAGCTTAGTGACACGATTGCCAGACTAGTGACGCCATTATTAGCCTAGTGACACGATTGCCAGTGTAGAGACACGGTTACCATCTTGGTGACATGGTTACCGGATTAGTCACACGATTTCTAGCTAAATGACACGTTTTCTAGTCTAGTGACACGATTACCACCTAGTGACGCGGTTACTACCTAGAGACACGGTTACAAGCCCAATGACACGGTCACTAGTGACACGATTACCAGACTAGTGACACGGTTACTAGACTTGTGACACGATTAATTGCCTAGTGAACTGATTCCTAGCAATGTAACCAAAGTAGTGACGATGTAACCCCCCACCCCTCCCAGCCGCTCCCCCCACGCCCGCCGCTCTCACCCCGCCGCCCCCTTCCCTCCCTCCCCCCCTCCCTCCATCCCTGCCCCCCCCCCCCCACCCCCGCCGCTCGACCCCGCCGCTCGCCCGCCCGCCCGCCGTCGGATCTTGATTCCAATTCTCGGATACTGAGTTCAACTTTGGGTTCTCGGTTTGATCCTACAGATGCCTATTTATACGACGAAATCACATTCGATCCATCGCGTCCCGATTTGTCCCGCGGATCCAGATTCGAACCCTCGCCCACATCTCGATTCCACCCTGCGGATCCCTATTCATTTTGTGGATCATCGATACACGCCTTTTCACCGGTGGCCAGTTTGCGTCCTAGTCCCCAGCACCTGTCATCCCTGGCAACGTGTACCATACCGCATACCCCGGCAAATTCCACAAAACCAAATTTCACACTAATTTCACAAAAAATGTCATGCTCCACAAATCTACGAGCCGACATAACACCTCAATATACACCATTTGGCCCCTCAACTTTTTACACTTTTTTTTTTTTTTTTTTTTTATAACTCCACCCTGGGACGGCATCAGGATCCGCAATACCCATTCACTCAAGCCGCCGACCTAATTCAGTGGCCACGGCTTGACCTCAAAAACACCCTCTACATTTCAATTTAAAGTTCAAACCCGGGCAGCGAGCATAAGTAATAATCGAGCTTTCTCCCCCGCCACTGACCAATCACAAGGCAGCAATAACGACTCTTAGCGGCCGGTATGTAGGCCACCGATCCAGCGCCCTCCTAACGTTCAAGCCCAGTACATGCCTCCAAATAGTTCCCAAACTTTTGTCTCGTCGCAACAACCACGCTGATGTGTTCAGCAATCTGCCCCAGCTTCTAACATGTTTCAAGTTGGCAAACCACGTTCCCACATCATTCCTATCACAGCCAATCAGTAATATTGACTCGTGGCAACGAGTGGGATCATCTCAAGACACCTAATTCATACGCATACTGAGCGGTCAACCCCCACAACTTGACAACATGACCTCGGAGACACAAAGTTCTGTGCTGCTGGCCGCCCCGACCCTCCCTCTCTCTGGCACAATTTAGTCGAAATTTGGCAATGTCGGCCTGTAATTGGCATGGTGGGCAGAGCTGTATACATGTCATATCGAATCTGTCCCAACATAGCTGGCAGTACTGAGTCCGGAACCCTGCCACCCACCTCCCTCCCTCCCTATTGCCCCTCCACTGAGCTATGATGTCTTCAATTCAATGCTGATTAACTGTACGCCCCCCCCCCCCGCCTCCTCCCCTCAGTTGTATGTGATGAATGCCCCATATGATCTTGTGGACCAAAGTGGACCTCCCTCTCTTTCAATGTCTCACACTTTCAGATCACTTTTCTCATGTGTACTGGGCTTTTGTCATCAGTTCCCACACTCACCGACCAAGCAATGTGCCTCAGTCTACGCATATCAAATTTCATTCCCTACTCTCGGGTGGAACCCTCGTGCATTGCATTAACTGACCGCACCTCACTACATCCTCCCTCCCTCTAAAAAGAATTCTCATTGCGAAAAAGACTTCTCATTTGAATTCGCTGCTGTATCTTATCCGGCTGCCATGCAGTGAGTACAAACGTATAATGAACGCAGCTGGTCGCTTGCTCCCACGAGACGGTCGTTGGTGTCGCCCGACTCTGACAGACGTACTGTACGGGCCGCCACAAACTGGGTGGAGGGGGGCTTTGGAAGACTCCGGCATGCGCGAACATTGAGCCATACTGGTGGTCATCGGAAGTTTCAGCTCAGTGTGTTTTGATAGAGGGAGGGAGGGATGGAGGGAGGTCGTATGGAAAAACACTGCACGGCCGCTTCACTGCTTCTGATTTTGAAACAGCTCAAACTCATCAACTCTTGTCGTGTCTTCTGTCATAAACATATAATTGATTCAGTGACTTGTGTGGTAGGTATCGTAAAATAGCTTTTGATAGGAGACCAGGAAACGCTTATACAGTTTCGGCTCGGCGTTTGCCCAACCTAATCCCCCTCCCAAAATACCAGCAATGCCATCGCCCACGGACATTACAGAGGACAAGGTAAACGGAGCAGCGGAGCCGCGGTCGACATCACACACAAAATAACGAACTGCGAACAGGCGCGTAGGGATATAAAGCGGGCCCCAACTTCTGCTCCGTTGACCAAAATGCTTCTCTCCGGACAGCCCGCAGGCTTTCAGGATTTAAACTCAAGACAGAGTGTACTTATTTGACATGGAGAAGAGGTTGGTAATACAAAAAAATACGGAATATATTGCTTTAAAACACATACCGTATGTACTCGAGTAAGCCCCATGCCGCTTATTGTTTGTCAGCCGCCATGAATTGCCGCGGTGCTTCTTTAAACGGGTGTAGTGGTTAGCGCACTAGACCGCAGATCAATAGGTCCTGGGGGCCTCCCTGGTGTAGTGGTTAGCGCACTAGACCGCAGATCAATAGGTCCTGGGGGCTCCCTGGTGTAGTGGTTAGCGCACTAGACCACAGATCAATAGGTCCTGGGGGCCTCTCTGGTGTAGTCGTTAGCGCACTAGACCGCAGATCAATAGGTCCTGGGGGCATCGGTAGTGTTGTGTTTAGCGCACTGGACCGCAGATCAATAGGTACTGGGGGCATCGGTAGTGTTGTGTTTAGCGCACTGGACCGCAGATCAATAGGTCCTGGGGGCCTCCCTGGTGTAGTCGTTAGCGCACTAGACCGCAGATCAATGGGTCCTGGGGGCATCGGTAGTGTTGTGTTTAGCGCACTAGACCACAGATCAATAGGTCCTGGGGGCCTCCCTGGTGTAGTGTTTAGCGCACTGGACCACAGATCAATAGGTCCTGAGGGCCTTCCTGGTGTAGTGGTTAGCGCACTAGACCGCAATTCATTTGGTCATGGGTTCGAATCCAGGCCCGGGCACCTAATCTGAGGCGTGTTACATCCATTCATCCTTCATCGTTTAGGGAGGTCCCTCGGCTCAGTTTAATGGTTTTGTACAATTTGAATCCCACTATTCCTGAGAGAGAAAAATCATTAAACTGGCAAATACATTTTGTGTTCCGTATTCATGACGTTCATTGCTATTTCAGAACGAAGAGTCGCCGTTTGGCATCCTCTCTGGTCTTGCTGAAGTGATCAAACTCGAAGACACATCCATGATGTCACTGGAGATTTCGGTGGGTTTTCCAGATCATTGCAATATTTGTTTACGTAGCGCTCTTAATGGGTTAAATGCTTTAGTAAATGAAATGAATAGAATATAGTTTACTTACTACGAAAAAACAATGTTTACAGCAAACAAATGGTGGAAGGGTGGAATGTGTCCAACAATCTCTACTGTTTCACATGGGATCTAATCCTGCTCCATAAAACGTAATGATAAATAATATTGTTCTGACGTCATGCGACAACAGGGTTTGGTCCACAACTACCCGGATATACGCATTGATCAGCTGGTGGGGTTGTTGATGGCTCGCGGTGATGTCAGCAGGTCAGAGGCCAGGACGGTGAGTGTGCGCAACGCAAGGCACGTGACATCTTTGTGACGTCGTGTTCCTGATCAATATTCCATTATTAATGATCTCAATGAGAGCAGTTTATTTACCAATGGGCATTTTTCTGCTGGGTTTATTCATTATATATAGTCGGGAATGAAAACAAGCGATGACATCTAACAAGCGATGGCATCTTCTTCAACGGCTATGGCACGATACAGCCACAAAGTGACGTTAAATCCTATATTAAAGTCAAAGAATCTTTCCCAACGGTTATTACCCATAATGCATAATGTTATATTTTACTACCCGCTTTGGCGTATGTGTTTAGGATGATAGTTGACTGGTTACATAAAGTATGTCGTGCTGTTTGTAGCTGGTGATCGATTGTCTCGGGGAGGATCACGACCTGAAGCCCAAGTCCAAGATGACCATTATCTCCAAGCTGTACAACTGAACGCGCGAAACGCTCTCCCGTAGGCGGCGCCACCGGAGCGGCTCCACATAGCACATACATGGTGGTTTAAACTTCTGGTTTAATGATAATAATGATGCACGAAAACACTTCTTTTCAGAATGACAAGAAATTGCGAAATTTTCTGATTTTAAACATGAACTTGGTGAACATATTTCTATACTTTGCACGGAAAACCTGTTTTAAAATGCTCTACTGGCGTTAATAGGCGTCGCGCTAAGTATGGTTTATAAAAGACCGGCTCTGATGATGAAATTCATCTCAATTACGAACACTCGGCATGGTGCCGTGAAGTTTAAATAGAGAAATTAACGGCTACTTCGCAAGACAGCACGAAGCGATCGTAGCAATGGCTGCTTGTTCCGTTATGTTTGTTTGTGCGACATGGTCCTTGGTGTTTGTATTTGTTATGTAATTAGCGAAAGTAATATGAAGAACTTCTGACGATCACGTCATCAGCTGTGATTGTTGTAGACTGAGAAAAACGCTATGGAAGTCTGCTTTATTCTCATGGGTCATTGCATCGTTTAATCGTGAGACGGGAGGTGAAACTTGAAATAGTGTGCGAAACATAAAGTGAGGAATGCGTATGTTAGCGTACAACACGTCTTATGATAGCTGTTATAATCATGTATCAAGGAATAAACTGACTACAGTATTCACTTAGTTGTGTTACATTTCTGGCTTTTGCGTCATGATATATCTCTTTAAAATCGACAGTGGCCGCGGTTCAGCTTTAATAACGAGAGTACATGTACATATTAACTGATCATCATTTACCCGATGTGAGCCTGAATTGTGTTGATACATATTCTTAGATCTCGCTTGTTCACTCGCTTCTATATATAGTTATAACGCCCCAAATAGTAGAAGGGAATACTTCTACTTATTTTCTCACCTAATCATTTAAATTCTGGGAGCGAGGAAAGTGACGTAAATGGGGAATACAAACACGTTTATTTGTACATTAAGGCTCAAAATCTCTCTGATTTTCGTTGAGTGCATGACACTGCATGTATCTCCACTTAGGTCCACCATTGCTTAACTGACAAAATAAAATCTTTACTGATGAATGTGAGTATATAAGGATTAACAATCGCATGGATTGGCAGCACGACCAGAGCGATCGCGTGGTTCCACCGGTTTTGATTCTCTCCTGTTATGGCAAACTGCACGACGCCCATTGCTATAAATCTCGTGAAATTGGCCAGCACGATGATAATGGCTCTGACCATGACTCTTCGAAGTGATTCTCGCGACGTTTGGCGATGCCCAACAACCTTGGGCATCGACAACAGGGATCTAACCAGTGCGCAAAACATGGCGGCTATCGCTATAACCGTTATCACGTTGAGCAGCATCACCGGCAACCGGAAGTACCATTTAAGATTATCTATGCGGGGCGATAATAGGGCGATACACGTCTCGCTGATGTCCATATCGCTTGTTGCAAGAACCAAGCCGGCCAGGACTGCGTAGACCAGCATGGCGGCGCCGACCGGGCCCAGCACGACACCGCTCCGTACAAGATGTACTTTCAGCGGAGTAACGATGGCCAGAAGTCGAGTGACGGTCAAACCCACCAGAGCCACTAGCGACGCTTCCGACGCCAGGAAGGTCACGACACTCATCGCCTTACACGCGAGGCTTGTCGTCCAGGCCTGGGCGTGGATGGCAAAGTCACTGCGGTAAGACTGGTTGGCGATGGCGATGGCGACCAGGTAGAGTCCCAGACAGCCATCGGACAGGTGGAGGGAGATCATGAGGATGGCATTAGCCCAGCGCAGGTAGGCACGTTCTAACAGGGGCGTGGTCTTCCACCACCAGCACACCGCCACCAGGTTACTGCCCACAACCACAGCGGCGGACACCCAGGTCACGTAGACCAGGATATCACTGTAGATCAGGTCCGAACAGGAAAGGATCTCCTCTTTTGGCTCGCAATGCTGTACGTGGCGCGCGTAGCAGCAAAGCTTCAGCGGAGCAGATGAAAAAAATATCAATTGCGACATCAGCTGAATAATAAGGTGGGATTGGTCAATAGACAGCATGTGATTGCTGCTAATGTCCAAAACAAGTAAACTTTTACGCACTGGAAAGAAATGTGATGTCGATAACATGTGGATATCGTTGTTTGATAGATTCAAATACAGTAATTTAGGAAGACCCTCCAGAGAGGAAGGTTTCATCAGTTGTATCCCATTATTATCAAGTTTTAAACTTAACATTTCTTCCGAGCCAAATAACATATATTCTGGCATGACCGACATGACGTTTAGAGTTACAATAAGGTTCATGAAATTCGTTAGACCTGCGAGAGCGTACGGTTCAAGCTTTAGGAAACCATTAGATGACAAATTGAGTGCCCTTAGTCTTCTTAAGCAATCAAAAGCACTAGAGGGAACATGTGTTAATTGATTATCGCTGATATCCAATTTAAGCAAATACGTATGGGCACAAATGTTGTTGCTACTCTGTTTTAATAGTACTTTGTTGCCACGAAGTATTAACAGCGTCGTGAATGAAGAAGAAATCGGCGCGATTGTCAGATTTTGATTCATGCATATGACGGTGTAGCCATGACAACTGCATCCCTTTGGACATGGCAACAGGGACTCCAGTGCTTCGTCATCCCCCGATTGCGTGCACGTGAGCACGGAGTTGCGCACTTCGACAGGATGCACACAAACGTTGTCATGGCGACACTTCAGCATTCCCGGACAAGATAGCGTTTCGCACTGTGCCTCATCCGTGGCGTCCGGGCAGTCGTCGCGTCCGTTACAGACGTAATGAAACGGAATGCAGTGACCGCGCCGGCATTTGAAGGCGTTGGCGCAAAGGTGTTCCTCGCAGTTCTGAAGGTGTGCGCCATTGCGACAATGTCTCAACCTCCCCGCGTCGTCGACCTCGTGGAAACAATACTTGTGTCTCGGAAAGCACGGCCCCGGGTAGTTCTTCACACAGGTGGTATCCACATCGCGCTCACACAACGGCGTTATTCTGTTCTCTGTCTCAGCGTCTGGTAGGCGTCCGTGCACGATGTAATCGGTGTATTGCCTTTCATCTGAGACGTCCTGGCAGTCGGGGATCATGTCATTGACTTGCTTCCCCTCGATCACCAAGTCCACAATGCAATGGAACGGCTTAAGCATTGCCTGGGAACTGGATTCATTATTACGAGTTCCGAATTCCTCGGGCATTACAGTCTCAGTTCCGCAGATAGATTCGTCCTCTTGAAGCCATGGGTCATTGCATCGTTTAATCGTGAGACGGGAGGTGAAACTTGAAATAGTGTGCGAAACATAAAGTGAGGAATGCGTATGTTAGCGTACAACACGTCTTATGATAGCTGTTATAATCATGTATCAAGGAATAAACTGACTACAGTATTCACTTAGTTGTGTTACATTTCTGGCTTTTGCGTCATGATATATCTCTTTAAAATCGACAGTGGCCGCGGTTCAGCTTTAATAACGAGAGTACATGTACATATTAACTGATCATCATTTACCCGATGTGAGCCTGAATTGTGTTGATACATATGCTTAGATCTCGCTTCTATATATAGTTATAACGCCCCAAATAGTAGAAGGGAATACTTCTACTTATTTTCTCACCTAATCATTTAAATTCTGGGAGCGAGGAAAGTGACGTAAATGGGGAATACAAACACGTTTATTTGTACATTAAGGCTCAAAATCTCTCTGATTTTTGTTGAGTGCATGACACTGCATGTATCTCCACTTAGGTCCACCATTGCTTAACTGACAAAATAAAATCTTTACTGATGAATGTGAGTATATAAGGATTAACAATCGCATGGATTGGCAGCACGACCAGAGCGATCGCGTGGTTCCACCGGTTTTGATTCTCTCCTGTTATGGCAAACTGCACGACGCCCATTGCTATAAATCTCGTGAAATTGGCCAGCACGATGATAATGGCTCTGACCATGACTCTTCGAAGTGATTCTCTCGACGTTTGGCGATGCCCAACAACCTTGGGCATCGACAACAGGGATCTAACCAGTGCGCAAAACATGGCGGCTATCGCTATAACCGTTATCACGTTGAGCAGCATCACCGGCAACCGGAAGTACCATTTAAGATTATCTATGCTGGGCGATAATAGGGCGATACACGTCTCGCTGATGTCCATATCGCTTGTTGCAAGAACCAAGCCGGCCATGACCGCGTAGACCAGCATGGCGGCGCCGACCGGGCCCAGCACGACACCGCTCCGTACAAGATGTACTTTCAGCGGAGTAACGATGGCCAGAAGTCGAGTGACGGTCAAACCCACCAGAGCCACTAGCGACGCTTCCGACGCCAGGAAGGTCACGACACTCATCGCCTTACACGCGAGGCTTGTCGTCCAGGCCTTGGCGTGGATGGCAAAGTCACTGCGGTAAGACTGGTTGGCGATGGCGATGGCGACCAGGTACAGTCCCAGACAGCCATCGGACAGGTGGAGGGAGATCATGAGGATGGCATTAGCCCAGCGCAGGTAGGCACGGTCTAACAGGGGCGTGGTCTTCCACCACCAGCACACCGCCACCAGGTTACTGCCCACAACCACAGCGGCGGACACCCAGGTCACGTAGACCAGGATATCACTGTAGATCAGGTCCGAACAGGAAAGGATCTCCTCTTTTGGCTCGCAATGCTGTACGTGGCGCGCGTAGCAGCAAAGCTTCAGCGGAGCAGATGAAAAAAATATCAATTGCGACATCAGCTGAATAATAAGGTGGGATTGGTCAATAGACAGCATGTGATTGCTGCTAATGTCCAAAACAAGTAAACTTTTACGCACTGGAAAGAAATGTGATGTCGATAACATGTGGATATCGTTGTTTGATAGATTCAAATACAGTAATTTAGGAAGACCCTCCAGAGAGGAAGGTTTCATCAGTTGTATCCCATTATTATCAAGTTTTAAACTTAACATTTCTTCCGAGCCAAATAACATATATTCTGGCATGACCGACATGACGTTTAGAGTTACAATAAGGTTCATGAAATTCGTTAGACCTGCGAGAGCGTACGGTTCAAGCTTTAGGAAACCATTAGATGACAAATTGAGTGCCCTTAGTCTTCTTAAGCAATCAAAAGCACTAGAGGGAACATGTGTTAATTGATTATCGCTGATATCCAATTTAAGCAAATACGTATGGGCACAAATGTTGTTGCTACTCTGTTTTAATAGTACTTTGTTGCCACGAAGTATTAACAGCGTCGTGAATGAAGAAGAAATCGGCGCGATTGTCAGATTTTGATTCATGCATATGACGGTGTAGCCATGACAACTGCATCCCTTTGGACATGGCAACAGGGACTCCAGTGCTTCGTCATCCCCCGATTGCGTGCACGTGAGCACGGAGTTGCGCACTTCGACAGGATGCACACAAACGTTGTCATGGCGACACTTCAGCATTCCCGGACAAGATAGCGTTTCGCACTGTGCCTCATCCGTGGCGTCCGGGCAGTCGTCGCGTCCGTTACAGACGTAATGAAACGGAATGCAGTGACCGCGCCGGCATTTGAAGGCGTTGGCGCAAAGGTGTTCCTCGCAGTTCTGAAGGTGTGCGCCATTGCGACAATGTCTCAACCTCCCCGCGTCGTCGACCTCGTGGAAACAATACTTGTGTCTCGGAAAGCACGGCCCCGGGTAGTTCTTCACACAGGTGGTATCCACATCGCGCTCACACAACGGCGTTATTCTGTTCTCTGTCTCAGCGTCTGGTAGGCGTCCGTGCACGATGTAATCGGTGTATTGCCTTTCATCTGAGACGTCCTGGCAGTCGGGGATCATGTCATTGACTTGCTTCCCCTCGATCACCAAGTCCACAATGCAATGGAACGGCTTAAGCATTGCCTGGGAACTGGATTCATTATTACGAGTTCCGAATTCCTCGGGCATTACAGTCTCAGTTCCGCAGATAGATTCGTCCTCTTGAAGCCATGGGTCATTGCATCGTTTAATCGTGAGACGGGAGGTGAAACTTGAAATAGTGTGCGAAACATAAAGTGAGGAATGCGTATGTTAGCGTACAACACGTCTTATGATAGCTGTTATAATCATGTATCAAGGAATAAACTGACTACAGTATTCACTTAGTTGTGTTACATTTCTGGCTTTTGCGTCATGATATATCTCTTTAAAATCGACAGTGGCCGCGGTTCAGCTTTAATAACGAGAGTACATGTACATATTAACTGATCATCATTTACCCGATGTGAGCCTGAATTGTGTTGATACATATGCTTAGATCTCGCTTCTATATATAGTTATAACGCCCCAAATAGTAGAAGGGAATACTTCTACTTATTTTCTCACCTAATCATTTAAATTCTGGGAGCGAGGAAAGTGACGTAAATGGGGAATACAAACACGTTTATTTGTACATTAAGGCTCAAAATCTCTCTGATTTTTGTTGAGTGCATGACACTGCATGTATCTCCACTTAGGTCCACCATTGCTTAACTGACAAAATAAAATCTTTACTGATGAATGTGAGTATATAAGGATTAACAATCGCATGGATTGGCAGCACGACCAGAGCGATCGCGTGGTTCCACCGGTTTTGATTCTCTCCTGTTATGGCAAACTGCACGACGCCCATTGCTATAAATCTCGTGAAATTGGCCAGCACGATGATAATGGCTCTGACCATGACTCTTCGAAGTGATTCTCTCGACGTTTGGCGATGCCCAACAACCTTGGGCATCGACAACAGGGATCTAACCAGTGCGCAAAACATGGCGGCTATCGCTATAACCGTTATCACGTTGAGCAGCATCACCGGCAACCGGAAGTACCATTTAAGATTATCTATGCTGGGCGATAATAGGGCGATACACGTCTCGCTGATGTCCATATCGCTTGTTGCAAGAACCAAGCCGGCCATGACCGCGTAGACCAGCATGGCGGCGCCGACCGGGCCCAGCACGACACCGCTCCGTACAAGATGTACTTTCAGCGGAGTAACGATGGCCAGAAGTCGAGTGACGGTCAAACCCACCAGAGCCACTAGCGACGCTTCCGACGCCAGGAAGGTCACGACACTCATCGCCTTACACGCGAGGCTTGTCGTCCAGGCCTTGGCGTGGATGGCAAAGTCACTGCGGTAAGACTGGTTGGCGATGGCGATGGCGACCAGGTACAGTCCCAGACAGCCATCGGACAGGTGGAGGGAGATCATGAGGATGGCATTAGCCCAGCGCAGGTAGGCACGGTCTAACAGGGGCGTGGTCTTCCACCACCAGCACACCGCCACCAGGTTACTGCCCACAACCACAGCGGCGGACACCCAGGTCACGTAGACCAGGATATCACTGTAGATCAGGTCCGAACAGGAAAGGATCTCCTCTTTTGGCTCGCAATGCTGTACGTGGCGCGCGTAGCAGCAAAGCTTCAGCGGAGCAGATGAAAAAAATATCAATTGCGACATCAGCTGAATAATAAGGTGGGATTGGTCAATAGACAGCATGTGATTGCTGCTAATGTCCAAAACAAGTAAACTTTTACGCACTGGAAAGAAATGTGATGTCGATAACATGTGGATATCGTTGTTTGATAGATTCAAATACAGTAATTTAGGAAGACCCTCCAGAGAGGAAGGTTTCATCAGTTGTATCCCATTATTATCAAGTTTTAAACTTAACATTTCTTCCGAGCCAAATAACATATATTCTGGCATGACCGACATGACGTTTAGAGTTACAATAAGGTTCATGAAATTCGTTAGACCTGCGAGAGCGTACGGTTCAAGCTTTAGGAAACCATTAGATGACAAATTGAGTGCCCTTAGTCTTCTTAAGCAATCAAAAGCACTAGAGGGAACATGTGTTAATTGATTATCGCTGATATCCAATTTAAGCAAATACGTATGGGCACAAATGTTGTTGCTACTCTGTTTTAATAGTACTTTGTTGCCACGAAGTATTAACAGCGTCGTGAATGAAGAAGAAATCGGCGCGATTGTCAGATTTTGATTCATGCATATGACGGTGTAGCCATGACAACTGCATCCCTTTGGACATGGCAACAGGGACTCCAGTGCTTCGTCATCCCCCGATTGCGTGCACGTGAGCACGGAGTTGCGCACTTCGACAGGATGCACACAAACGTTGTCATGGCGACACTTCAGCATTCCCGGACAAGATAGCGTTTCGCACTGTGCCTCATCCGTGGCGTCCGGGCAGTCGTCGCGTCCGTTACAGACGTAATGAAACGGAATGCAGTGACCGCGCCGGCATTTGAAGGCGTTGGCGCAAAGGTGTTCCTCGCAGTTCTGAAGGTGTGCGCCATTGCGACAATGTCTCAACCTCCCCGCGTCGTCGACCTCGTGGAAACAATACTTGTGTCTCGGAAAGCACGGCCCCGGGTAGTTCTTCACACAGGTGGTATCCACATCGCGCTCACACAACGGCGTTATTCTGTTCTCTGTCTCAGCGTCTGGTAGGCGTCCGTGCACGATGTAATCGGTGTATTGCCTTTCATCTGAGACGTCCTGGCAGTCGGGGATCATGTCATTGACTTGCTTCCCCTCGATCACCAAGTCCACAATGCAATGGAACGGCTTAAGCATTGCCTGGGAACTGGATTCATTATTACGAGTTCCGAATTCCTCGGGCATTACAGTCTCAGTTCCGCAGATAGATTCGTCCTCTTGAAGCCGACAGTCCGCTCTCCAGTCGCACAGCCTGGAGTAGTGTACGCAGCCGCCGGATGGGCATTGCGCGTACAACTCGTGACAGCTGCAGTTACTGCTGTGGCAGTCCCTGAAGCAATCTGGCCATGATGGCCCGGATGATGCTGTCTCCTCACTTGACCACCCGTGGAAGCGGCAGACGTGGCCGCAGTCGGCCTCATCCGAGCCATCCGGACAATCCTGGTAACCATCGCAGAAATAGTGATCCTGAATGCACGTCCCGTCGCCGCATTCCCGTTGCCCTCTGACGCATCCTGCGTCATTAAGCGACACTCTGGCTTGGCACACGGCGTATATCGTGGCCACATCGAACTGCGGCGGTCGCTGACACGAGGCGAGCGGTGCCAGCTCCACGTTCGTCAGACTCCGGTGGCTGTACGTGAGCAGCAAGCAGCCATGATCCTGGTCCCTAAACACCAAGGCGCTTGACGGGTACGCGTTGGGCGACTCGAAGGCGTCCTCCCGGGTCTGCCACGTCGGCAGCATTGCCAGCAAGAGACCGTGCACGTACCATTCCTGGCTGGTCCAGGTCATGTTCTCCGCCTCGTCCCACAGGAAGCTGGGCAGCGTGGCGAGCCGCCGCCCCCCATCCACGTGCTCTCCGTCACACAGCGCGTCTGTCGCCGTCTCGTGGCGACCAGGCCATGGCACTACGGCGATGCAAGAAGACATCGACGCCAGGCTGATCCAGTTGTCTACGCATTCGGCCATATAATGTCTTGTAATAACCCTAACCTTGGCGACGTCGTCTTCTGGAGCCGAACCTCTGCACACGGCGTTGTCGCTGATCTCACAGATGGCCATGGCCCGGGTGTACCGGTACGTGCAGGGTATTTTGACCCAGGACAGGGACACCCGGGACAAAGGTATGGCAGCCGTACAGAGTAAGCCACCCCAGTTAAAGGGCTGGAGATGACGCAGCATCATCTTGGACACTTGGTCAAGTTCGTATTTGTCAAATTCAAACAAGTCTTTAGAGTTATAATAAACGCGCCTTTCGGGTAAATCCAGATAGGGAACACTCCAATCCTGGTACGTGACGGGAGTCTGATCCACCCAGAGCTTCATCGCGAAATTCTGAAACAATCATATATTTTAAAGATCAACACTTTCTTGATGATTAGGCACTCGTTATATTTCCCACTGGTACGTTTTGAATATGATAAATGCACTAATGATGATGCCGTACACATACTACATGTATCACGACTAAATTATACACAGACCCTATGTCGCTGTACATTAAAGCAATATGCTTACATGTGCCATCTTAGATTTTTTCACATTATAGAATCAAGACTAAAGTATCTCAGAATGTATGATGCATATGTTTTATATCTCTTTGAGTCTGTAAAACAAACATTTCGACATAAAAATGCGCGGTTTATTTTTATCGCGCGCGGACGTGATAGCGAGCCGCGGTCATCACACACAAAATAACGAACTGCGAACAGGCGCGTAGGGATATAAAGCGGGCCACCAACTTCTGCTCCATTGACCAACATGCTTCTCCCCGGATATCCCGCAGGCTTTCAGGATTTAAACTGAAGACAGAGTGTACTTATTTGACATGGAGAAGAGGTTGGTAATACAAAAAAATACGGAATATATTGCTTTAAAACACATACCGTGTGTACTCGAGTAAGCCCCATGCCGCTTATTGTTTGTCAGCCGCCATGAATTGCCCCGGCGCTTCTTCAAACGGGCGTTTATTTGATCAGGAGCTTTTAGTGACATATGTAACTCTATATAATTGTTTAAATGTTCATCTCTACATGTGCGTCTTACCGTAGATTTGAGTCCTAAAAAGATGACCTGTATAATGTCCACCTCTAGAAAGTCATGTGTGTGCCACTCGGCAGGTAACCCTAGAGCTATCCACTCCTTAATAAAGTTCCATTCGGTGGAGCTGGACAGGCTCAACAGGTGACCGCCGGAGACGACACAAATGTCTTCAGCAGCGTCCCAGCTGAGGCTCCTGGTGGGTGAGTACGCCTCGTATAGCACGCCATTCGCGCAGGCCGACTGTTTAGTGTCACCTAGCTGCCACGTGGCATGCGACCTTGACAGTGCATAATTCCCAAAGGTCGGGAGACTTAATAATTTGGCTTTGAACGTGGCGGTCAGCTTACATTGCCGGTCTGTGGCCTGAGCGTTGGCAACCTCGGGAGAATAAATGCTAAGTTCCGCACATTGCTTTGTCTTCGTGTAGATGGCGCTGCGATCACCCTCCATGAGGCGACACAACCAACGGTGGGACCACGTGGATGTACCGTTAGTTTTTCGCCAAAGTAAATTAACCCAGCGCTTAATTTCCGCGTCTGCGGGTGACAGATATTCCTGTAGTGATATCTGCGTTTCGCCGAAGCAAGAGTCGCCAGGTCCTTCGAACACGACTTCATAGCTGCAGCACAGGGGATTTTGCGAAGGTCTGCCGAACATCATATACACTAACATGTCATCAATTCCTTGATTCGTGATAAGAGTTTCACCACACGGACCCTCAGCGAACAGCAACGGGTCGTAGCCCTCGGTGACTTCGCTCTTGGCGCATTGGGACTCGATGACAGGAGGGAAGGCAATCTGACTGACGAACCCTAACGCGAGACAGGCTGGCGAGAAATGCAACGAGCGGGATATGGCACTCGCCAAAAGGTAGCATCGCCCCGCACTGGTGTTCATGGCGACCGTCGCCGTCAGCCCTCGCCGCCACGTCACTGCAGGGGCCCGGTATCCGTAGTTGTACCGTTTCACCAGGTGAAGCTGACACTCACGAAGCATTCCATGAGATGATTCGTCGCCGAATACAGCGGTCAGGGTGTAGCAGCCTAGCGGTTCGTGCACCGCGCACAGATCCATGCTCCCGATGTACCAAGGGGCTTCATCCGGGTCCATGCACCACTCACACGGGTTAATGATTCCATCGCACTCAGACAAAGATAAAGTAGCGTTCAGGCGGATATCAACCAAGCCGGCGTGGCTCTTCACGACGAGACGAAGATCACTGCCGGCGTTCAGCCGAGCTAACCCCACTCCCGACTCCCACAGTTTGGCCGTGTCTTTAGTGCAGATTGCACTAACGGGGCGTTCGCCTTGAGAAATGAACATCCCACCGCAGTTACAGTAATGACACACGGGTCCGGTGAATGTTAATTCATGGATGACCACCTGGACGAAGCCGCCACGTAGGAAAGATGTTATATGGTAAGATTGTATGCCACCAGAAACCTTAAACGCAAGCTCCGAAGGCTTCGAGATGATCAGGTCACGATGCTTTGTCACGTCGTATGATCTCATGTTGAATGAAACCTCTATATTTGTGCCGATCTCTCGCGAAGCGGGATGGTTTGTTCTCACTTGAAGAGCCAAGTCTCCGCCGCTTGACGTGATATCGCTGTGAACGTCAGTGTGCGGCGTCGCGCTTACACCTCCAGGGCGACAGATCTGTTCGTGGATGACCGGCAAGAGGAGATTGAGGGTGACAAAGTCCGGGACGCTGACCAGAGGACCGTCGTATACCACGACCCTCACCGCCGCCGCCGCCTCCCCATCCGTACACCGCACCCGCAGCCTGGACAACACAGCCACGTGACCCAGTTGGGTCTGGATGTGGAAGTGATCATAGCGAATACCATGGAAAACACCCGTTGTCGGAATCACAGGCGAAAAACCCTGTTCGTATTCGAGCAACGGGAGCGATGTCGAGGATTCATTCTCATACGCAACCAGAGCGACGACATCTTGGAATTGACCAGTTTCCCCTTGTCGGACCCACTTGGCTTCCTCATCGAGACAGACTTGGTACGTGAAAGTTACGGTTATGGAATCTATATTAATCTATCTATACTAGATGCTACCAGTGTGACTTCGTTAGTGGGCGTATAGAAGGAGTTGGCGATGAACCCCAAGCACTGAATGCCCAGGAGCTCCCAATTACGGTCGTACAGGGCCAAATCCACGGTTTGGCAGGTGCCCCAAACGGTATCCTTAAACAGGGCGATGGTGACATTAATGCCGAACTGGCGGGCCACTACCACGGTGATGTTCCAACTGCCGACGATGGTATAGACAGAGTTATCAACTGTGGCTGAAATGAATCCACATGGCCTGGGGATGTTCACTGACGCATTTGTGTAAGGGATGTGTTGACAAAAACTCGGCCTGAATTCGTGGATGTCCCGTACGGCCCCTATGACGGTGCGCGGGACGGACGCTCCGGTGATCATGACGGCTTCGAGGATGCTGGCCAAGTTTTCATCTATATAGCGAGTCCACAGGGAAGGCTGTGACTTGTCGGACATATCAGTGGATATATTGAATAATACTTGCGACGGGGAATATTGAACCAAAGCCATAAATGCGAGAAAGCCCTCGAGGATTCTCAGTGATCCCATCGTGAGGTTTTATGGCAAGCAAGTCCAGCGATCGAGGAGTTGTTACTTTCCATATCGAGGAAGACCACGCGACCAATAAGACCTCAGCGGTGTCATATGGTGTAATGATATTCGTTGTTTGAAGGTGACAATTCCCTTTGATATTCCGCTGGAATATGGGAAGCCACGTGACTTGGATTAAATCCCGCTTTTTGGACAACCGCTAGGAAATCATGCACCAGACAATCCGCTCAACCACATAATCACTGGATACTCGCTCACCGGACAAGGCGACACCGCTTTTTTTCAGATGTTTATTATTCCTTGATATCTTTGTACCGCGTTTTTCTCCTATGACTCTCGCATTTTAAGCATCTCATTTGTATATCAAAGATATTAGTACACCAAGTTGTACTAATATCTTTGGTTGTATGTATACCACGATCTGGCCAATGGGCCTGCGTATATCATGGTTAAAAAAAGGCTCGATGAATTTAAAGTCAAACTATTCCTGTTGTATCCGTCGATTACTGTGTCTGAGATGTTGTGCACCCTTCCTCGGCCCGGTCCCTCATTGCGCCTCCATCAATTCGGTTAGTGCTTTCTCGGTAGTCCGGGCAACCCAGGGATATAGGGCTGTACAGTCACTACGGGATATAGGCTAATCGAGACCCCACGAGACAGGCATACTTATGTTCTATGTCATGCGCAGCATCAACGGCCTGTAAGCTTACTTGTTGCCCTGTTCTTCTTTACCGGGATTTGTTTCTGGTAATACGAGGCATTATTTTCTTCCCCTTCTAATGGTGCGTTTGTCAATTTATTTTTAGAAGTCCACCAGGCTTCTATCCAGGCTAGTAACCGTGTCACTAGGCTAATAACCGTGTCACTAGGCTGGTAACCGTGTTACTATGATAGTAACCGTGTCACTAGGCTAGTAACCGTGTCACTAGGCTAGTAACCGTGTCACTAGGCTAGTAACCGTGTCACTAGGCTGGTAACCGTGTTACTATGATAGTAACCGTGTCACTAGGCTAGTAACCGTGTCACTAGGCTAGTAACCGTGTTACTATGATAGTAACCGTGTCACTAGGCTAGTAACCGTGTCACTAGGCTAGTAACCGTGTCACTAGGCTAGTAACCGTGTCACTAGGCTAGTAACCGTGTCACTAGGCTAGTAACCGTGTCACTAGGCTAGTAATCGTGTCACTAGTTTAGTAATCGTGTCTATGATAGTAACCGTGTCGCTAGGCTAGAGACCGTGTCACTAGGCTAGTAAGCGTGTCATTAGGCTAGTAACCGTGTCACTAGGCTAGTAACCGTGTCATTCGGCTAATAACCGTGTCACTCGTCTAGTAATCGTGTCACTAGGATAGTAATCGTGTCATTAAGCCAGTAATCGTGTCATTAGGAGAGTAATCGTGTCAATAGGCTAGTAACCGTGTCACTAGGCTAGTAATCGTGTCACTAGTCTAGTAACCGTGTCTATGATAGTGACCGTGTCAATAGGCTAGTAACCGTGTCACTAGGCTAGTAATCGTGTCACTATGATGGCAATCGTGTCATTAAAGTAGTAACTGTGTCATTAGGATAGTAATCGTGTCACTAGGCGAGTAACTGTGTCACTAGGCTAGTAACCGTATCACTAGGTTAGTAACCGTGTCATTAGGCTAGTAACCGTGTCACTAGGCTAGTAACCGTGTCACTAGGCTAGTAACCGTGTCACTAGGCTAGTAACCGTATCACTAGGTTAGTAACCGTGTCATTAGGCTAGTAACCGTGTCACTAGGCTAGTAACCGTGTCACTAGGCTAGTAACCGTGTCACTAGGCTAGTAACCGTGTCACTGGCATAGTAACCGTGTCATTAGGCTAGTAACCGTGTCACTAAGCTAGTAGCCGTGTCACTAGGCTAGTCAAGGTGTCACTAGGGTAGTAAGCGTGTCATAAGGCTAGTAATCGTGTCACTAGTCCGGTACGCGCGTCGCTAGCATGGTAGCTGCGTCATTAGTCTGGTAACGTGTCTCTACAATGGTAATCGTGTCCATTGGATAGTAACAGTGTCACTAAGATAGTAACCGTGTCACTAGGCTGGTAACCGTGTCTCTACAGTGGTCATCGTGTCACTAATCTAGTATTCGTGTCACTAGACTATTAACCGCGTGACTAGTCCTCTAACCGTGTCACTAGCATAGAAACCGTGTCTCTACTCTGGTAATCATGCCACAAGTCCGGTAGCCGTGTCATCATGTTGCCACTCTAGGGAGAGTGTTCCGGCCGTAAAGACAGTGTTCCCAATTTAGTGACTGTTTCCACCTTAGTGACTGTGTTGCCACTGTAGTGACTGTGTTGCCACTGTGGTGACAGTGTTTCCACTGTAGTGACTGTGTTACCACTGTGGTGACTGTGTTCCCACTGGGGTGACAGTGTTTCCACTGTAGTGACTGTGTTCCCACTGTGGTGACAGTTTCGAATATAGTGTGTTCCCACTGTAGTGACTGTGTTACCAATGTAGTGACTGTGTTCTCACTGTAGTGACTGTGTTACCGATGTAGAAACTGTGTTCCCACTGTGGTGATTGTGTTTCCACTGTGGTGACTGTGTTTCCACTGCGGTGACTGTGTTCCCACTGTGGTGTCTGTGTTTCCACCCGGGTGACAGTGTTCCCACTGTGGTGACTGTGTTGCCACTGTAGTGACTGTGTTCCCACTGTGGTGACTGTGTTCCCACTATGGTGTCTGTGTTCCCATCTGGGTGACAGTGTTCTCACTGTGGTGACAGTGTTCCCACTGTAGTGACTGTGTTCAGACTGGAGTGACTGTGTTCCAACTGTGGTGACAGTGTTTTGAATATATTGTGTTCCCACTGTAGTGACTGTGTTACCAATGTACTGACTGTGTTCTCACTGTAGTGACTGTGCTACCGATGTAGAAACCGTGTTCCCACTGTGGTTACTGTGTTACCACCGTGGTGACTGTGTTTCCACTGCGGTGACTGTGTTCCCGCTGTAGTGACTGTGTTCCCACTGGAGTGACAGTGTTTCCATTGTAGTGACTGTGTTTCCACTGTAATGACTGTGTTCCCACTGTAGTGACTATGTTTCCACTGTAGTGACAGTGTTCCAGCTGTAGTGACTGTGTTTCCACTGCGGTGACAGTGTTCCCGCTGTAGTGACTGTGTTCCCACTGTAGTGACTGTGTTCTCAGGGTGGTGACTGTGTTTCCATTGTAGTGGCTGTGTTGCCACTGTCGTGACTGTGTTCCCACTGGGGTGACTGTGTTCCTACTGTGGTGACAGTGTTTCCACTGTAGTGACTGTGTTTCCACTGTAATGACTGTGTTCCCACTGTAGTGACTATGTTTCCACTGTAGTGACAGTGTTCCAGCTGTAGTGACTGTGTTTCCACTGTGGTGACAGTGTTCCCGCTGTAGTGACTGTGTTTCCACTGCGGTGACAGTGTTCCCGCTGTAGTGACTGTGTTCCCACTGTAGTGACTGTGTTCCCACTGGGGTGACTGTGTTCCCGCTGTAGTGACAGTGTTCCCGCTGTAGTGACTCTGTTCCCAGTGTAGTGACTGTGTTCTCACGGTGGTGTATGTGTTCCTACCCGGGTGACAGTGTTCCCACTGCGGTGACTGTGTTGCCACTGCGGTGACTGTGTTCCCGCTGTAGTGACTGTGTTCCCACTGTAGTGACTGTGTTCTCACGGTGGTGACTGTGTTTCCACTGTAGTGGCTGTGTTGCCACTGTCGTGACTGTGTTCCCACCGGGGTGACTGTGTTCCCACTGGGGTGACAGTGTTTCCACTGTAG
This sequence comes from Arenicola marina, assembly GCA_964019135.1. Classification (NCBI taxonomy): domain Eukaryota; kingdom Metazoa; phylum Annelida; class Polychaeta; family Arenicolidae; genus Arenicola; species Arenicola marina. The sequence continues at coordinate 14,845,391 of OZ025256.1, read as the reverse complement.
TGACTGTGTTTCCACTGTAATGACTGTGTTCCCACTGTAGTGACTGTGTTTCCACTGTAGTGACAGTGTTCTAGCTGTAGTGACTGTGTTTCCACTGCGGTGACAGTGTTCCCGCTGTAGTGACTGTGTTCCCACTGTAGTGACTGTGTTCTCATGGTGGTGACTGTGTTTCCACTGTAGTGGCTGTGTTGCCACTGTCGTGACTGTGTTCCCACTGGGGTGACTGTGTTCCCACTGTGATGACAGTGTTTCCACTGTAGTGACTGTGTTCCCACTGTAATGACTGTGTTCCCACTGTCGTGACTGTGTTCCCACTGGGGTGACTGTGTTTCCACTGGGGTGACTGTGTTTCCACTGTAGTGACTGTGTTTCCACTGTAATGACTGTGTTCCCACTGTAGTGACTGTGTTCCAGCTGTAGTGACTGTGTCTCCACTGCGGTGACAGTGTTCCCGCTGTAGTGACTGTGTTCCCACTGTAGTGACTGTGTTCCCACTGCGGTGACTGTGTTCCCGCTGTAGTGACAATGTTCCCGCTGTAGTGACTCTGTTCCCAGTGTAGTGACTGTGTTCTCACGGTGGTGTCTGTGTTCCTACCCGGGTGACAGTGTTCCCACTGTGGTGACTGTGTTGCCACTGTGGTGACAGCGTTTCAACTGTGGTGACAGTGTTTCCACTGTAGTGGCTGTTTCGCCACTGTCGTGACTGTGTTCCTACTGGGGTGACTGTGTTCCCACTGGGGTGACTGTGTTCCCACTGGGGTGACAGTGTTTTCACTGTAGTGACTGTGTTTCTACTGTAATGACTGTGTTCCCACTGTAGTGACTGTGTTCCAGCTGTAGTGACTGTGCCTCCACTGCGGTGACAGTGTTCCCGCTGTAGTGACTGTGTTCTCAGGGTGGTGACTGTGTTTCCACTGTAGTGGCTGTGTTGCCACTGTCGTGACTGTGTTCTCAGGGTGGTGACTGTGTTTCCACTGTAGTGGCTGTGTTGCCACTGTCGTGACTGTGTTCCCACTGGGGTGACTGTGTTCCCACTGGGCTGACAGTGTTTCCACTGTAGTGACTGTGTTTCCACTGTAATGACTGTGTTCCCACTGTAGTTACTGTGTTTCCACTGTAGTGACTGTGTTCCAGCTGTAGTGACTGTGTTTCCACTGTGGTGACAGTGTTCCCGCTGTAGTGACTGTGTTTCCACTGCGGTGACAGTGTTCCCGCTGTAGTGACTGTGTTCCCACTGTAGTGACGGTGTTCTCAGGGTGGTGACTGTGTTTCCACTGTAGTGGCTGTGTTGCCACTGTCGTGAATGTGTTCCCACTGGGGTGACTGTGTTCCCACTATGGTGTCTGTGTTCCCATCTGGGTGACAGTGTTCTCACTGTGGTGACAGTGTTCCCACTGTAGTGACTGTGTTCAGACTGAAGTGACTGTGTTCCCAGTGTGGTGACAGTATTTTGAATATATTGTGTTTCCACTGTAGTGACTGTGTTACCAATGTACTGACTGTCTTCTCACTGTAGTGACTGTGTTACCGAAGTAAAAACCGTGTTCCTACTGTGGTTACTGTGTTCCCACTGGGGTGACAGGGTTTCCACTGCAGTGACTGTGTTTCCACTGTAATGACTGTGTTCCCACAGTAGTGACTGTGTTTCCACTGTAGTGACAGTGTTCCAGCTGTAGTGACTGTGTTTCCACTGTGGTGACGGTGTTCCCGCTGTAGTGACTGTGTTTCCACTGCGGTGACAGTGTTCCCGCTGTAGTGACTGTGTTCTCAGGGTGGTGACTGTGTTTCCACTGTAGTGGCTGTGTTGCCACTGTCGTGACAGTGTTCCCACTGGGGTGACTGTGTTCCCACTGGGGTGACAGTGTTTCCACTGTAGTGACTGTGTTTCCACTGTAATGACTGTGTTCCCACTGTAGTTACTGTGTTTCCATTGTAGTGACAGTGGCCCAGCTGTAGTGACTGTGTTTCCACTGTGGTGACAGTGTTCCCGCTGTAGTGACTGTGTTTCCACTGCGGTGACAGTGTTCCCGCTGTAGTGACTGTGTTCCCACTGTAGTGACGGTGTTCTCAGGGTGGTGACTGTGTTTCCACTGTAGTGGCTGTGTTGCCACTGTCGTGAATGTGTTCCCACTGGGGTGACTGTGTTCCCACTGTGGTGACAGCGTTTCAACTCTGGTGACAGTGTTTCCGCTGTAGTGACTATGTTGCCACTGTGGTGACTGTGTTCCCACTTGGGTGACAGTGTTTCCACTGTAGTGACTGTGTTCCCACTGTGGTGACAGTTTCGAATATAGTGTGTTCCCACTATGGTGACTGTGTTACCAATGTAGTGACTGTGTTCTCACTGTAGTGACTGTGTTACCGATGTAGAAACTGTGTTCCCACTGTGGTGATTGTGTTCCTACCCGGGTGACAATTTTCCCACTGCGGTGACTGTGTTGCCACTGTAGTGACTGTGTTCCCACTGTAGTGACTGTGTTCCCACTGTGGTGACTGTGTTCGCACTGTGGTGTCTGTGTTCCCACCCGGGTGACTGTGTTCCTACTGTAGTGACGGGGCTGGCGCGACAGTCCCTACAGTGGGAACACAGACATCACAGTGGGAACACAGTCACCACAGTGGGAACACAGTCACTACAGTGGGAACACAGTCACTACAGCGGGAACACAGTCACCACAGTGGGAACACAGTCACTACAGCGGGAACACTGTCACCGCAGTGGAAACACAGCCACTACAGCGGCAACACTGTCACTGTCACTGTTACTAACATAGTGACCCGGTTACTAACCTAGTGACACTATTATCAGACTAGTGACACGGTTACCCGTGCAGACACGGTTACTAACCTAGTGACACGGTTACCAGTGTAGATACACGGTTACCAGGTTAGTGTCGCGATTACGGGATTGGGACGCCATGACTAGCCGAATGACACGGTTACTAACCTAGTGACACGGTTACCAGACTAGTGACACGATTACTAGCCTAGTGACACGGTTACTAACCTAGTGACACGGTTACCAGTGTAGATACACGGTTACCAGGTTAGTGTCGCGATTACCAGACTAGTGACACGGTTACTAACCTAGTGGTACGGCTACCAGACTAGTGACACGATTACCCGTGCAGACACGATCACTAGGCTAGTGACACGGTTACTGGACTAGTGACCCTGATACTAGCCTAGTGACACGGTTACTAGCCTAATAACACGAATACTAGCCTAGTGACACGGTTACTATCATAGAGACACGATTACCGGACTAATGAGGCAATTACTAGCCTAGTGACACGGTTACTAGCCTGATGACACGATTACTAGTCTAATGACACGGTTACCATCATAGTGACACGGTTACTAGCCTAGTGACACGGTTACTAGCTTAGTGACATGGTTACTAGCCTAGTAACACGGTTACCAGCCTAATGACACGGTTACTAGCATAGTGACACGATTACCGGACTAGTGACATGGCTACTAGACTAATGACACCATTACTAGCTTAGTGACACGATTGCCAGACTAGTGACGCCATTATTAGCCTAGTGACACGATTGCCAGTGTAGAGACACGGTTACCATCTTGGTGACATGGTTACCGGATTAGTCACACGATTTCTAGCTAAATGACACGTTTTCTAGTCTAGTGACACGATTACCACCTAGTGACGCGGTTACTACCTAGAGACACGGTTACAAGCCCAATGACACGGTCACTAGTGACACGATTACCAGACTAGTGACACGGTTACTAGACTTGTGACACGATTAATTGCCTAGTGAACTGATTCCTAGCAATGTAACCAAAGTAGTGACGATGTAACCCCCCACCCCTCCCAGCCGCTCCCCCCACGCCCGCCGCTCTCACCCCGCCGCCCCCTTCCCTCCCTCCCCCCCTCCCTCCATCCCTCCCCCCCCCCCCACCCCCGCCGCTCCACCCCGCCGCTCGCCCGCCCGCCCGCCGTCGGATCTTGATTCCAATTCTCGGATACTGAGTTCAACTTTGGGTTCTCGGTTTGATCCTACAGATGCCTATTTATACGACGAAATCACATTCGATCCATCGCGTCCCGATTTGTCCCGCGGATCCAGATTCGAACCCTCGCCCACATCTCGATTCCACCCTGCGGATCCCTATTCATTTTGTGGATCATCGATACACGCCTTTTCACCGGTGGCCAGTTTGCGTCCTAGTCCCCAGGACTAGTCATCCCTGGCAACGTGTACCATACCGCATACCCCGGCAAATTCCACAAAACCAAATTTCACACTAATTTCACAAAAAATGTCATGCTCCACAAATCTACGAGCCGACATAACACCTCAATATACACCATTTGGCCCCTCAACTTTTTACACTTTTTTTTTTTTTTTTTTTTTATAACTCCACCCTGGGACGGCATCAGGATCCGCAATACCCATTCACTCAAGCCGCCGACCTACTTCAGTGGCCACGGCTTGACCTTAAAAACGCCCTCTACATTTCAATTTAAAGTTCAAACCCGGGCAGCGAGCATAAGTAATAATCGAGCTTTCTCCCCCGCCACTGACCAATCACAGGGCAGCAATAACGACTCTTAGCGGCCGGTATGTAGGCCACCGATCCAGCGCCCTCCTAACGTTCAAGCCCAGTACATGCCTCCAAATAGTTCCCAACTTTTGTTTCGTCGCAACAACCACGCTGATGTGTTCAGCAATCTGCCCCAACTTCTAACATGTTTCAAGTTGGCAAACCACGTTCCCACATCATTCCTATCACAGCCAATCAGTAATATTGACTCGTGGCAACGAGTGGGATCATCTCAAGACACCTAATTCATACGCATACTGAGCGGTCAACGCCCACAACTTGACAACATGACCTCGGAGACACAGGGTTCTGTGCTGCCGGCCGCCCCGACCCTCCCTCCCTCTGGCACAATTTAGTCGAAATTTGGCAATGTCGGCCTGTAATTGGCATGGTGGGCAGAGCTGTATACATGTCATATCGAATCTGTCCCAACATAGCTGGCAGTACTGAGTCCGGAACCCTGCCACCCACCTCCCTCCCTCCCTATTGCCCCTCCACTGAGCTATGATGTCTTCAATTCAATGCTGATTAACTGTACGCCCCCCTCCCCCCCGCCTCCTCCCCTCAGTTGTATGTGATGAATGCCCCATATGATCTTGTGGACCAAAGTGGACCTCCCTCTCTTTCAATGTCTCACACTTTCAGATCACTTTTCTCATGTGTACTGGGCTTTTGTCATCAGTTCCCACACTCACCGACCAAGCAATGTGCCTCAGTCTACGCATATCAAATTTCATTCCCTACTCTCGGGTGGAACCCTCGTGCATTGAATGCATTAACTGACCGCACCTCACTACATCCTCCCCCCCCACCCCCCTCCCTCCCTCTAAAAAGAATTCTCATTGCGAAAAAGACTTCTCATTTGAATTCGCTGCTGTATCTTATCCGGCTGCCATGCAGTGAGTACAAACGTATAATGAACGCAGCTGGTCGCTTGCTCCCACGAGACGGTCGTTGGTGTCGCCCGACTCTGACAGACGTACTGTACGGGCCGCCACAAACTGGGTGGAGGGGGGCTTTGGAAGACTCCGGCATGCGCGAACATTGAGCCATACTGGTGATCATCGGAAGTTTCAGCTCAGTGTGTTTTGATAGAGGGAGGGAGGGATGGAGGGAGGTCGTATGGAAACACTGCACGGCCGCTTCACTGCTTCAGATTTTGAAACAGCTCAAACTCGTCAACTCTTGTCGTGTCTTCTGTCATAAACATATAATTGATTCAGTGACTTGTGTGGTAGGTATCGTAAAATAGCTTTTGATAGGAGACCAGGAAACGCTTATACAGTTTCGGCTCGGCGTTTGCCCAACCTAATCCCCCTCCCAAAATACCAGCAATGCCATCGCCCACGGACATGACAGAGGACAAGGTAAACGGAGCAGCGGAGCCGCGGTCGACATCACACACAAAATAACGAACTGCGAACAGGCGCGTAGGGATATAAACTGATAAAGCGGGCCCCAACTTCTGCTACCAAAATGCTTCTCTCCGGACAGCCCGCAGGCTTTCAGGATTTAAACTCAAGACAGAGTGTACTTATTTGACATGGAGAAGAGGTTGGTAATACAAAAAAATACGGAATATATTGCTTTAAAACACATACCGTATGTACTCGAGTAAGCCCCATGCCGCTTATTGTTTGTCAGCCGCCATGAATTGCCGCAGTGCTTCTTTAAACGGGTGTAGTGGTTAGCGCACTAGACCACAGATCAATAGGTCCTGAGGGCCTTCCTGGTGTAGTGGTTAGCGCACTAGACCGCAATTCATTTGGTCATGGGTTCGAATCCAGGCCCGGGCACCTAATCTGGGGCGTGTTCCATCCATTCATCCTTCATCGTTTAGGGAGGTCCCTCGGCTCAGTTTAATGGTTTTGTACAATTTGAATCCCACTATTCCTGAGAGCGAAAAATCATTAAACTGGCAAATACATTTTGTGTTCCGTATTCATGACGTTCATTGCTATTTCAGAACGAAGAGTCGGCGTTTGGCATCCTCTCTGGTCTTGCTGAAGTGATCAAACTCGAAGACACATCCATGATGTCACTGGAGATTTCGGTGGGTTTTCCAGATCATTGCAATATTTGTTCACGTAGCGCTCTTAATGGGTTAAATGCTTTAGTAAATGAAATGAATAGAATATAGTTTACTTACTACGAACAAACAATGTTTACAGCAAACAAATGGTGGAAGGGTGGAATGTGTCCAACAATCTCTACTGTTTCACATGGGATCTAATCCTGCTCCATAAAACGTAATGATAAATAATATTGTTCTGACGTCATGCGACAACAGGGTTTGGTCCACAACTACCCGGATATACGCATTGATCAGCTGGTGGGGTTGTTGATGGCTCGCGGTGATGTCAGCAGGTCAGAGGCCAGGACGGTGAGTGTGCGCAACGCAAGGCACGTGACATCTTTGTGACGTCGTGTTCCTGATCAATATTCCATTATTAATGATCTCAATGAGAGCAGATTATTTACCAATGGGCATTTTTCTGCTGGGTTTATTCATTATATATAGTCGGGAATGAAAACAAGCGATGGCATCTAACAAGCGATGGCATCTTCTTCAACGGCTATGGCACGATACAGCCACAAAGTGACGTTAAATCCTACATTAAAGTCAAAGAGTCTTTCCCAACGGTTATTACCCATAATGTTATATTTTACTACCCGCTTTGGCGTATGTGTTTGGGATGATAGTTGACTGGTTACATAAAGTATGTCGTGCTGTTTGTAGCTGGTGATCGATTGTCTCGGGGAGGATCACGACCTGAAGCCCAAGTCCAAGATGACCATTATCTCCAAGCTGTACAACTGAACGCGCGAAACGCTCTCCCGTAGGCGGCGCCACCGGACCGGCTCCACATAGCACATACATGGTGGTTTAAACTTCTGGTTTAATGATAATAATGATGCACGAAAACACTTCTTTTCAGAATGACAAGAAATTGCGAAATTTTCTGATTTTAAACATGAACTTGGTGAACATATTTCTATACTTTGCACGGAAAACCTGTTTTAAAATGCTCTACTGGCGTTAATAGGCGTCGCGCTAAGTATGGTTTGTAAAAGACCGGCTCTGATGATGAAATTCATCTCAATTACGAACACTCGGCATGGTGCCGTGAAGTTTAAATAGAGAAATTAACGGCTACTTCGCAAGACAGCACGAAGCGATCGTAGCAATGGCTGCTTGTTCCGTTATGTTTGTTTGTGCGACATGGTCCTTGGTGTTTGTATTTGTTATGTAATTAGTGAAAGTAATATGAAGAACTTCTGACGATCACGTCATCAGCTGTGATTGTTGTAGACTGAGAAAAACGCTATGGAAGTCTGCTTTATTCTCATGGGTCATTGCATCGTATAATCGTGAGACGGGAGGTGAAACTTGAAATAGTGTGCGAAACATTAAGTGAGGAATGCGTATGTTAGCGTACAACACGTCTTATGATAGCTGTTATAATCATGTATCAAGGAATAAACTGACTACAGTATTCACTTAGTTGTGTTACATTTCTGGCTTTTGCGTCATGATATATCTCTTTAAAATCGACAGTGGCCGCGGTTCAGCTTTAATAACGAGAGTACATGTACATATTAACTGATCATCATTTACCCGATGTGAGCCTGAATTGTGTTGATACATATGCTTAGATCTCGCTTGTTCACTCGCTTCTATATATAGTTATAACGCCCCAAATAGTAGAAGGGAATACTTCTACTTATTTTCTCACCTAATCATTTAAATTCTGGGAGCGAGGAAAGTGACGTAAATGGGGAATACAAACACGTTTATTTGTACATTAAGGCTCAAAATCTCTCTGACTTTTGTTGAGTGCATGACACTGCATGTATCTCCACTTAGGTCCACCATTGCTTAACTGACAAAATAAAATCTTTACTGATGAATGTGAGTATATAAGGATTAACAATCGCATGGATTGGCAGCACGACCAGAGCGATCGCGTGGTTCCACCGGTTTTGATTCTCTCCTGTTATGGCAAACTGCACGACGCCCATTGCTATAAATCTCGTGAAATTGGCCAGCACGATGATAATGGCCCTGACCATGACTCTTCGAAGTGATTCTCTCGACGTTTGGCGATGCCCAACAACCTTGGGCATCGACAACAGGGATCTAACCAGTGCGCAAAACATGGCGGCTATCGCTATAACCGTTATCACGTTGAGCAGCATCACCGGCAACCGGAAGTACCATTTAAGATTATCTATGCGGGGCGATAATAGGGCGATACACGTCTCGCTGAGGTCCATATCGCTTGTTGCAAAAACCAAGCCGGCCAGGACTGCGTAGACCAGCATGGCGGCGCCGACCGGGCCCAGCACGACACCGCTCCGTACAAGATGTACTTTCAGCGGAGTAACGATGGCCAGAAGTCGAGTGACGGTCAAACCCACCAGAGCCACTAGCGACGCTTCCGACGCCAGGAAGGTCACGACACTCATCGCCTTACACGCGAGGCTTGTCGTCCAGGCCTGGGCGTGGATGGCAAAGTCACTGCGGTAAGACTGGTTGGCGATGGCGATGGCGACCAGGTAGAGTCCCAGACAGCCATCGGACAGGTGGAGGGAGATCATGAGGATGGCATTAGCCCAGCGCAGGTAGGCACGGTCTAACAGGGGCGTGGTCTTCCACCACCAGCACACCGCCACCAGGTTACTGCCCACAACCACAGCGGCGGACACCCAGGTCACGTAGACCAGGATATCACTGTAGATCAGGTCCGAACAGGAAAGGATCTCCTCTTTTGGCTCGCAATGCTGTACGTGGCGCGCGTAGCAGCAAAGCTTCAGCGGAGCAGATGAAAAAAATATCAATTGCGACATCAGCTGAATAATAAGGTGGGATTGGTCAATAGACAGCATGTGATTGCTGCTAATGTCCAAAACAAGTAAACTTTTACGCACTGGAAAGAAATGTGATGTCGATAACATGTGAATATCGTTGTTTGATAGATTCAAATACAGTAATTTAGGAAGACCCTCCAGAGAGGAAGGTTTCATCAGTTGTATCCCATTATTATCAAGTTTTAAACTTAACATTTCTTCCGAGCCAAATAACATATATTCTGGCATGACCGACATGACGTTTAGAGTTACAATAAGGTTCATGAAATTCGTTAGACCTGCGAGAGCGTACGGTTCAAGCTTTAGGAAACCATTAGATGACAAATTGAGTGTCCTTAGTCTTCTTAAGCAATCAAAAGCCCTAGAGGGAACATGTGTTAATTGATTATCGCTGATATCCAATTTAAGCAAATACGTATGGGCACAAATGTTGTTGCTACTCTGTTTTAATAGTACTTTGTTGCCACGAAGTATTAACAGCGTCGTGAATGAAGAAGAAATCGGCGCGATTGTCAGATTTTGATTCATGCATATGACGGTGTAGCCATGACAACTGCATCCCTTTGGACATGGCAACAGGGACTCCAGTGCTTCGTCATCCCCCGATTGCGTGCACGTGCGCACGGAGTTGCGCACTTCGACAGGATGCACACAAACGTTGTCATGGCGACACTTCAGCATTCCCGGACAAGATAGCGTTTCGCACTGTGCCTCATCCGTGGCGTCCGGGCAGTCGTCGCGTCCGTTACAGACGTAATGAAACGGAATGCAGTGACCGCGCCGGCATTTGAAGGCGTTGGCGCAAAGGTGTTCCTCGCAGTTCTGAAGGTGTGCGCCATTGCGACAATGTCTCAACCTCCCCGCGTCGTCGACCTCGTGGAAACAATACTTGTGTCTCGGAAAGCACGGCCCCGGGTAGTTCTTCACACAGGTGGTATCCACATCGCGCTCACACAACGGCGTTATTCTGTTCTCTGTCTCAGTGTCTGGTAGGCGTCCGTGCACGATGTAATCGGTGTATTGCCTTTCATCTGAGACGTCCTGGCAGTCGGGGATCATGTCATTGACTTGCTTCCCCTCGATCACCAAGTCCACAATGCAATGGAACGGCTTAAGCATTGCCTGGGAACTGGATTCATTATTACGAGTTCCGAATTCCTCGGGCATTACAGTCTCAGTTCCGCAGATAGATTCGTCCTCTTGAAGCCGACAGTCCGCTCTCCAGTCGCACAGCCTGGAGTAGTGTACGCAGCCGCCGGATGGGCATTGCGCGTACAACTCGTGACAGCTGCAGTTACTGCTGTGGCAGTCCCTGAAGCAATCTGGCCATGATGGCCCGGATGATGCTGTCTCCTCACTTGACCACCCGTGGAAGCGGCAGACGTGGCCGCAGTCGGCCTCATCCGAGCCATCCGGACAATCCTGGTAACCATCGCAGAAATAGTGATCCAGAATGCACGTCCCGTCGCCGCATTCCCGTTGCCCTCTGACGCATCCTGCGTCATTAAGCGACACTCTGGCTTGGCACACGGCGTATATCGTGGCCACATCGAACTGCGGCGGTCGCTGACACGAGGCGAGCGGTGCCAGCTCCACGTTCGTCAGACTCCGGTGGCTGTACGTGAGCAGCAAGCAGCCATGATCCTGGTCCCTAAACACCAAGGCGCTTGACGGGTACGCGTTGGGCGACTCGAAGGCGTCCTCCCGGGTCTGCCACGTCGGCAGCATTGCCAGCAAGAGACCGTGCACGTACCATTCCTGGCTGGTCCAGGTCATGTTCTCCGCCTCGTCCCACAGGAAGCTGGGCAGCGTGGCGAGCCGCCGCCCCCCATCCACGTGCTCTCCGTCACACAGCGCGTCTGTCGCCGTCTCGTGGCGACCAGGCCATGGCACTACGGCGATGCAAGAAGACATCGACGCCAGGCTGATCCAGTTGTCTACGCATTCGGCCATATAATGTCTTGTAATAACCCTAACCTTGGCGACGTCGTCTTCTGGAGCCGAACCTCTGCACACGGCGTTGTCGCTGATCTCACAGATGGCCATGGCCCGGGTGTACCGGTACGTGCAGGGTATTTTGACCCAGGACAGGGACACCCGGGACAAAGGTATGGCAGCCGTACAGAGTAAGCCACCCCAGTTAAAGGGCTGGAGATGACGCAGCATCATCTTGGACACTTGGTCAAGTTCGTATTTGTCAAATTCAAACAAGTCTTTAGAGTTATAATAAACGCGCCTTTCGGGTAAATCCAGATAGGGAACACTCCAATCCTGGTACGTGACGGGAGTCTGATCCACCCAGAGCTTCATCGCGAAATTCTGAAACAATCATATATTTTAAAGATCAACACTTTCTTGATGATTAGGCACTCGTTATATTTCCCACTGGTACGTTTTGAATATGATAAATGCACTAATGATGATGCCGTACACATACTACATGTATCACGACTAAATTATACACAGACCCTATGTCGCTGTACATTAAAGCAATATGCTTACATGTGCCATCTTAGATTTTTTCACATTATAGAATCAAGACTAAAGTATCTCAGAATGTATGATGCATATGTTTTATATCTCTTTGAGTCTGTAAAACAAACATTTCGACATAAAAATGCGCGGTTTATTTTTATCGCGCGCGGACGTGATAGCGAGCCGCGGTCGACATCACACACAAAATAACGAACTGCGAACAGGCGCGTAGGGATATAAAGCGGGCCACCAACTTCTGCTCCATTGACCAACATGCTTCTCCCCGGATATCCCGCAGGCTTTCAGGATTTAAACTGAAGACAGAGTGTACTTATTTGACATGGAGAAGAGGTTGGTAATACAAAAAAATACGGAATATATTGCTTTAAAACACATACCGTATGTACTCGAGTAAGCCCCATGCCGCTTATTGTTTGTCAGCCGCCATGAATTGCCCCGGCGCTTCTTCAAACGGGCGTTTATTTGATCAGGAGCTTTTAGTGACATATGTAACTCTATATAATTGTTTAAATGTTCATCTCTACATGTGCGTCTTACCGTAGATTTGAGTCCTAAAAAGATGACCTGTATAATGTCCACCTCTAGAAAATCATGTGTGTGCCACTCGGCAGGTAACCCTAGAGCTATCCACTCCTTAATAAAGTTCCATTCGGTGGAGCTGGACAGGCTCAACAGGTGACCGCCGGAGACGACACAAATGTCTTCAGCAGCGTCCCAGCTGAGGCTCCTGGTGGGTGAGTACGCCTCGTATAGCACGCCATTCGCGCAGGCCGACTGTTTAGTGTCACCTAGCTGCCACGTGGCATGCGACCTTGACAGTGCATAATTCCCAAAGGTCGGGAGACTTAATAATTTGGCTTTGAACGTGGCGGTCAGCTTACATTGCCGGTCTGTGGCCTGAGCGTTGGCAACCTCGGGAGAATAAATGCTAAGTTCCGCACATTGCTTTGTCTTCGTGTAGATGGCGCTGCGATCACCCTCCATGAGGCGACACAACCAACGGTGGGACCACGTGGATGTACCGTTAGTTTTTCGCCAAAGTAAATTAACCCAGCGCTTAATTTCCGCGTCTGCGGGTGACAGATATTCCTGTAATGATATCTGCGTTTCGCCGAAGCAAGAGTCGCCAGGTCCTTCGAACACGACTTCATAGCTGCAGCACAGGGGATTTTGCGAAGGTCTGCCGAACATCATATACACTAACATGTCATCAATGCCTTGATTCGTGATAAGAGTTTCACCACACGGACCCTCAGCGAACAGCAACGGGTCGTAGCCCTCGGTGACTTCGCTCTTGGCGCATTGGGACTCGATGACAGGAGGGAAGGCAATCTGACTGACGAACCCTAACGCGAGACAGGCTGGGGAGAAATGCAACGAGCGGGATATGGCACTCGCCAAAGGGTAGCATCGCCCCGCACTGGTGTTCATGGCGACCGTCGCCGTCAGCCCTCGCCGCCACGTCACTGCAGGGGCCCGGTATCCGTAGTTGTACCGTTTCACCAGGTGAAGCTGACACTCACGAAGCATTCCATGAGGTGATTCGTCGCCGAATACAGCGGTCAGGGTGTAGCAGCCTAGCGGTTCGTGCACCGCGCACAGATCCATGCTCCCGATGTACCAAGGGGCTTCATCCGGGTCCATGCACCACTCACACGGGTTAATGATTCCATCGCACTCAGACAAAGATAAAGTAGCGTTCAGGCGGATATCAACCAAGCCGGCGTGGCTCTTCACGACGAGACGAAGATCACTGCCGGCGTTCAGCCGAGCTAACCCCACTCCCGACTCCCACAGTTTGGCCGTGTCCTTAGTGCAGATTGCACTAACGGGGCGTTCGCCTTGAGAAATGAACATCCCACCGCAGTTACAGTAATGACACACGGGTCCGGTGAATGTTAATTCATGGATGACCACCTGGACGAAGCCGCCACGTAGGAAAGATGTTATATGGTAAGATTGTATGCCACCAGAAACCTTAAACGCAAGCTCCGAAGGCTTCGAGATGATCAGGTCACGATGCTTTGTCACGTCGTATGATCTCATGTTGAATGAAACCTCTATATTTGTGCCGATCTCTCGCGAAGCGGGATGGTTTGTTCTCACTTGAAGAGCCAAGTCTCCGCCGCTTGACGTGATATCGCTGTGAACGTCAGTGTGCGGCGTCGCGCTTACACCTCCAGGGCGACAGATCTGTTCGTGGATGACCGGCAAGAGGAGATTGAGGGTGACAAAGTCCGGGACGCTGACCAGAGGACCGTCGTATACCACGACCCTCACCGCCGCCGCCGCCTCCCCATCCGTACACCGCACCCGCAGCCTGGACAACACAGCCACGTGACCCAGTTGGGTCTGGATGTGGAAGTGATCATAGCGAATACCATGGAAAACACCCGTTGTCGGAATCACAGGCGAAAAACCCTGTTCGTATTCGAGCAACGGGAGCGATGTCGAGGATTCATTCTCATACGCAACCAGAGCGACGACATCTTGGAATTGACCAGTTTCCCCTCGTCGGACCCACTTGGCTTCCTCATCGAGACAGACTTGGTACGTGAAAGTTACGGTTATGGAATCGAGATCTATACTAGATGCTACCAGTGTGACTTCGTTAGTGGGCGTATAGAAGGAGTTGGCGATGAACCCCAAGCACTGAATGCCCAGGAGCTCCCAATTACGGTCGTACAGGGCCAAATCCGCGGTTTGGCAGGTGCCCCAAACGGTATCCTTAAACAGGGAGATGGTGACATTAATGCCGAACTGGCGGGCCACTACCACGGTGATGTTCCAACTGCCGACGATGGTATAGACAGAGTTATCAACTGTGGCTGAAATGAATCCACATGGCCTAGTGATGTTCACTGACGCATTTGTGTAAGGGATGTGTTGACAAATACTCGGCCTGAATTCGTGGATGTCCCGTACGGCCCCTATGACGGTGCGCGGGACGGACGCTCCGGTGATCATGACGGCTTCGAGGATGCTGGCCAAGTTTTCATCTATATAGCGAGTCCACAGGGAAGGCTGTGACTTGTCGGACATATCAGTGGATATATTGAATAATGCTTGCGACGGGGAATATTGAACCAAAGCCATAAATGCGAGAAAGCCCTCGAGGATTCTCAGTGATCCCATCGTGAGGTTTTATGGCAAGCAAGTCCAGCGATCGAGGAGTTGTTACTTTCCATATCGAGGAAGACCACGCGACCAATAAGACCTCAGCGGTGTCATATGGTGTAATGATATTCGTTGTTTGAAGGTGACAATTCCCTTTGATATTCCGCTGGAATATGGGAAGCCACGTGTCGGTTTGCAAGAAGACAATTAATTATTGGATCGCCAGGAACCATGTAGGCATCGTCACTAATTAACCAGTACCCTAATTATATGCCAGCACGTGAGGAACATATGTCATGTCATGGTAGATACGATGTCCAATGCCAGTGGTATAAGTCTGCGTGTACTGATTAATTTTTAGTAATTAGAGGCGGAATTAGAAAGTCGACTTGGATTAAATCCCGCTTTTTGGACAACCACTAGGAAATCATGCACCAGACACTCCGCTCAACCACATAATCACTGGATACTCGCTCACCGGACAAGGCGACACCGCTTTTTTTCAGATGTTTATTATTCCTTGATATCTTTGTACCGCGTTTTTCTCCTATGACTCTCGCATTTTAATCATTTCATTTGTATATCAAAGATATTAGTAAACCAAGTTGTACTAATATCTTTGGTTGTATGTATACCACGATGTGGCCAATGGGCCTGCGTATATCATGGTTAAAAAAAGGCTCGATGAATTTAAAGTCAAACTATTCTTGTTGTATCCGTCGATTACTGTGTCTGAGATGTTGTGCACCCTTCCTCGGCCCGGTCCCTTATTGCGCCTCCATCAATTCGGTTAGTGCTCTCTCGGTAGTCCGGGCAACCCAGGGATATAGGGCTGTACAGTCACTACGGGATATAGGCTAATCGAGACCCCACGAGACAGGCATACTTATGTTCTATGTCAATGTGCAGCATCAACGGCCTGTAAGCTTACTTGCTGCCTACCTTCCAGTTTTTTGGGGGCCGGCGCGATAGCTCAGTGGGCTATTTAGTCGGCACGTTTAATATCTGCCGCCTCGCTTTCGTAAATATTTTTGTCCCTGCAACATTTGCAGCCACGATTTATGTATTTATTTGCTCCATTACACGAGACCCTTGTGATGTTAACTTACTTGAAAGTGTATCTTGTTTAATAACAGCACAACACGATAGTCTCCAGCATAAAGTATAGCAGACGAAAGTCAAGTGTGGTGACAGCCGCCTTTTTATGACGTCGTAAGGTGAAGGTCATATTACTGCGTTTTGATTGGTTAAAAGAAGTAAACCCTCGTAAGAGTCTAATATCAGGCACTAGAAAAGGGGACAGAACATTATGTGCCCATGCAAAGTTTCTATACTAACTAATTTTAGCGTCTCAAAGCCAAAGCAATACAAAAGGAATGAGTTTGTAGCTTCAATGTTCATATATATGAGAGGACCTATTAACGCATGTAAGCTTGATTCAAGTTACGGCTTGACATTGACACAACCTAACCCCCCTGCCCAAAATACCAGCAATACTATCGCCCATAGACATGACAGATGACAAGGTAAACAGAGCGACGGCCATAGCGAAACTTGTCTGCTTCGTTGGCGTGAAATACATAATGTTGGCATAATGTGAATTCTTTTGACAACAGGACTGTGAGTACGCCAAATTCTGTTGGGTCTTTGGTTCAAGTTCAAGAATTCAACGTCCGAACCGGGCGCCATACTTGTTTTTGGCGCGTGATGGCGTTTTTGGCGCGTGATGGGCGGATGCATAGTATCGTGAAAAGTATCCTTCGTAAATCGTAAGCTGTCCATTATCTGCGTAGAACCAACCCGGCATCGCTGGGTAACGGTGTGTATGCCACCATGCGAGGTGCATAAAAGCAACTGTTACTTCTAACCCAATTTAAATGTTCGTGCGGAGTTCTCTCTTATTGTTAATAAATTTCATTGCCTGCACCTTCCCGACCGCACCTTCCACGGCCTCCCTATTTATATTTCAGTGCAGCATAATATTCCATTTTTGAAAACTTTACATTTTTTAAATTGCCTTTCGTAATATTTCATGAGAAGAATGAAGTTACACTTATCGCGTCTGCTGGTTATGTGTCACGTTAATATTTTTGATTATTTCGCATTATTTAATTAAAGGCGGGTAAATTCTTGCAGGGTTAGTAAGACTCACCTCTTTTCCACTTTTGTTACGTGCCGCACAAATGCGGGTCACATGTTGGTATTGGCCACTTTCTGTCGCCCAGCCAGGAACAACTGGTGGGCGTTCTCCATACCCTGAGTGGTATAGGGCATGTCAGTTCTCGCGGGTTCTACTTCCGGCCTGGGATTTTGGGGACAAACAAACGAACACGTGCTTTTTGTTCAGTGCGCAGCCTGACTCGCCACCTGCGTAACAATGGATACCGCGCGCAGAGGGCTGTCATACTAGTTACGACATAGGACGCGGAACCAGGCAAGCTGCGCGGCCAGCCAGGCAAACAAGGGGTGGGTCGCAATTCGTCTTTCGTGCGTCTTAAATAAAGAACTGTTAACTTTTTCGTGTCGATATGTTGGTAGATGACACTTTGAACATGTCATTTTCCATAATACTGGCCACGTTCAGTTAACTAGGCGCACAACAGGTAGATGATTTCCCAATGTTTACACTGATCTTGAGTGATCGAGTGACAGGTATGGACAGCCTTTGCCGTCAAAATTACAGTTTTTCAATCCTGAATGCAACTACCATTCAAATAGGCAAATTTCAAAAGAACAACGTTGTAAATTTAATGTGTTAACATTATCTTTCTAAATTGCTTCCGTTGTGTTACATTCATAGTATTGATGGGTATTTTGACAAACAGTTTCATGAGAACCACAAAATAGACCAGTACTGTGACTTTTCCATTTCCACAGAGTGAGCTAGCTTACATGTACTTATCGGCTTACCGGTAAGCTTATAATGATCTGGATCTAAGTTAAACTTGTGCGGCAAACTTAATATCCAAAGAAGTATATACATGAAGCAGTTGACTTCAGTCATACCTCAGTTTAACGGGTCCTTTCAAATATGCTAGCAAAAATAGATAATCTATGCTTCCTCTTTATGGGAATGGTGGAATTAAGCCTTACTTTATAAAACAAAAAGTGTTTAGATTTTTTTAGGTGGCCACTTGTGTTGATATTATTAATTTGTATAGCTGATGTGTCTACGTTCAGCTTACTGATAGCTTTAGTTCTGTATAAATCTTTAATTGTAATATTTCCTTTTGATTAATTAAATTACACTTTCTTTTGCTACTTTTGACATAAACACACAAGGAAACAAAAATTATTTAAAAATTGTGGCATCTTTAAATATATGGAGATTTTCATCCGGAATCTGTAATGCAAACTTACAAAGTCAATAATTATTCAGTGTATGACCTTCATGATTGACTACTTTTTTGCTCATACATTGCATAAACATGATGATAATAAATCAAAGTTTCTATTTGTCTCTTTGCATTGGATTTGCTTCTATCATATCAGTTTAATTAGGTTGACAACATATGATATAAAATAAAATCTGCAAGTATTTCAAATGTAGCAGATACGAAAACTAAGTGAAAGTACAACAACTAAGTGAAGGTACAAAAAAAGAGATATTTCATACTTCATCAAATTCATAACAATTCTTTTTAAGGTTGCCCAATTAATTTGATTAAATTACACTTTTCATAGCTACTTTTTTCCTGGTGAAACATAAAACATATAATAAAAAAAGAAGAGAACAACAAACTATTAAAAATATTGATAACAAATAACCCATAAGGAATTCAGTAATATTATTAAAGGTATTATTATAGAAACATTTTTATTTAACCAGCATAAGCATAAAAAATCCCAATAAAGGGATAATCAATATATATGTTACATTTTGTTAGGTCAATGTCATCTCTTAATTCTCCTGCATTCGACAACATTAATGACAATGGCACATTCCTTGGTTAATAAATCCTGTGTACCGTAATAAATATAACATATAAGCTTTTCAAATCTCTCAGTTGCTACCGGTATATTGTATTAGATTGTGTTCCATCAATTTAAATGAAGAAAAGATTAATTTATGACTTTAAAAACAAAATAGGACATTATCTGGTTTAATAGGATATAATAATCATCAACTTTGTTTTACATTAAATCAGCCCTGGGTGACAAAAGTTGTTCATGACATTTGCAAATTAAAATCTACATTGAAATTAATGCTGCATAACTCTGTAATGATAAGATGTCCTCTTTAGATTGTGCGACTTAATTTTGATTAAATTGCACCTTTTTGGTACTGTTGTCCTCAGGTCTATACATATGATGTATATTAATAAAAATAAAAATAAAAAAATTAAGAAAAACATCCATAATAACAAGTAGCACATAAGATCTCAAGTAACATTAAACATCTTTGGCAGGTTTATATATATATATTTTCATTTAACCAGTATAAACATCACAATAAAATGATACTAATCATCAATATATATGGCACATGTTGTTACTTTTATTCTTTTCTCTAACATTTAGCTACAGTTGTGACAAGAGCACCAAGACATATTGCTTTGCCAATAAATTCTGTGTGTCATAATAAATAAACTGGTGTTGTATAATCACTTTTTCAGACTTCTGCGCGGTTGCTATAGTATATATTATAACATGTTCCATTATTTGAAAAGACCAGTTTACAACACTTAGAATATAACTGGACATTACAATTCAGTAGGCTATAACAATCAACTTTCTACTTTCTGTGATGACATTATTCATGACATTGGCAAATTCATTAATTTTCTTTAAAGGTTCTAGAGGTTTATGCAGTCTGTTAACTTTTTTATTTCTTCATAGATTTTTTTTTAGTTGTTTATTTCCAAAAATAGCAGTTTCGTGTTATATTACATAGAATACAGGGATATAATGTCATTTTCTTATATCAGATCATCAAATACAATAGATTTACTTTTCACACTTCATAGATTTAGTTATTTGCATCCACATACTTCGTACTCTTGTCTAATTTATATTTACATTCTTTGCAATGTTTTATTGGTATGTTCACTTGATTGTTGACTTGCAAAAAACTCAATATTTCAATATAATAAAAAACTAAGATTTGACAAATTGAATTTTTTTATCATAGATTAAAAAATATGTAAAAGACATATCATTTCCCATATACTTAGATCTATATCTATGTGTAATATATATCTCAGACAAATATGTATAGGTAAATTGTACACATTATTCGATATCAAATATTTGCTAAATACAAAGAGGATGATTGAGGATTTATATAATGTCACATTATTTAAGTTAATACAGTTAATTTTTATTTCTATTTTATAATGTTATTCCTATTCAAAGCTTTATTTAAATAAAGCTAAGTTATAATTTGTCAAAGCCGTCATAATTGATTTCTTGATTTGGACAAAACTGTAATAAAATCATTCGCGGTAAAATAACAATAAAGTAGTATTGAGCTCAAGTGGCTCTATCATATCTGCTCATAAAATCACCCATATGCATTAGCAGTATGAGAAACATTGGATAAATCGATACGTCGAAAACAATAGCCGTTTCCCCATTTTCGCCAATTATGGTTTATTCCGCTTGTCATCTGTAATTCGGCCGTCGGCAATACAGTCAGGCCAGCACAAATATTGGGTATTCAGCGGGCTGTACTGCGCCAAGTTTACTGACCGCAGTTATTGATACGGGAAAATACAAGTTCAAAGTGTCTTTCAACAAAATATTGTCACTAGATAGTTAACAGGTGCTTATGTGGCGGGATCTATTTTATGTGATGGTAAATTTGTACTGTTAGTTTAATGATCGCATACCATTGGTTCATTTTTTTGTTTTCGTGACCATCATAGCAACGCGCATTTCATTGGCTCACTCTCATTACGCCAAAGGGATCATGGGATATTTGTGGGTTGCCCGTCACTTTTCTATTTGACTCGATGTGCGCCGGCAGCACGCCGGCTTTCAACTCGTTTTCTAATCCTTGTGTTGCAGGTATGTTTCATTTTATCATTCCTCGCTATTTTCATACTAACGCAATGTACTAATGTGATTTGTAGATATTCCGCGTAATGTATCTAGTAACTTATATGCTGTAATTGGTTTAAATAGTAACTTGATAAGTTACACAGAGAACTTTTCTATTTGACTCGATGTGCGCCGGCAGCACGCCGGCTTTCAACTCGTTTTCTAATCCTTGTGTTGCAGGTTTACCCGCCTGGGGAAATAAAGTCTGTCAAATATTATCACCGCCGCCGAGTTGTGTTTTAAAAACCCAATTAAAGAACAGGGCGCACCACAGGCCCGCTACAAAATGGCGCAGTCGGCAGGATTGGGTTTTAAGACTCGGCGGTGAAACCGATGGACTTCAATTTCATGTTCACTGCCGGCGCGATGAACATCAGGCAGTAGGAACTGTTGACTTCATCGCGACGGAGGTGGATACCGAGCTTATCTGCAGTGAGCTTTTCATGTCCTCGAGGGCCAGTTTTCTCGAAGACTGGTAACACCTGGTTAACGGCCTTCAAGTGTCGTTAATTTCAACGAGCGGCCAACTCCACGCGCAAGTGCAGACCGCGCTTGTGCTCAACGGGGTTGTGGCCGCTGCGTCACTGGCTTCGGCCAGTTTTCTCCGAGACTCGTATCGTCGGTTTGTGGCAACGGCCACCTTCAAGTGTTAATGTCATCGTGCCGCAACTCCACGCGTAAGTGCACCGCGCTTGTGCTCAACGGGGTTGTGGCGGCTGACAACACTACTTCGGCCTGTCTTCTCGGAGGCTGAATTCGTCGGGCTGTGTCTACAACGGGTTTGGCACGAGGCCGTCCAGGGCTTTATCGCGCTTCACCAAACATCAGACCGCACAGCAAGGTGAAGGCAATGTACAAGCATCGATCAACCATCTGTCAAGCATCAAACGGCGTTACCCCGGGTGAGACTTTATTAAGATAGGCCTAAGTTATAATGTTTAAGTGCACTGGTGACTTTAATTAAGAGCTCAATTTTAAGTTATTGTTGTATGCCACAGGACTTGAATGGTTGTTGCACAAATTCCCTAAAAGCCGGCTATTATTGGGGAATTCGTGTCACATCTGTTCGAGGCTGTTTTCAGTAATTAGTTATTCGATGATTTGTTTTAGGTTAGATTTGCGGGTTTAATTTTTTTTTTTGGGTTCTCGTCTTTCCATTTACACTTCTATTTTCGGTAGAATTTATTTTTTTTATTTTTTTCTGTTGTTTTGTTTTGTTTTTGTTTTTTTATACACTGTAAGCTTAGTCTAGAGTTAATTAATTTTTTTTTTACTTTTTTTTTAATGTATCTATACTTGATCTCACTGACTGGTTTGTAAAGGACCTATATAGAGAGATAAGTTTACTGAATGGGTATAAGCTTGTAGTAATTGTAAGAGTTGTTGTCTTGCGTGAGTGAACTTGATAGTATAACACTATTGATTACTAACAGCATCCCTGCCTTTCATCTCTGGCCTTCACCGGTCAATTGCATTGAATAGGGATTAGGGAGCTGGAACAGTTTCTCGGTCATTTGTGTCCCTATTCGTGCATCGTGTGGTCAGTTTCTGAGTTTCTCTTGTCTCAGCTCAGTTTAACGTCATATCACTTCATTGATCATTCATTTCTACTGTGCTTGTCATATTGTTTTGATTTATGTGTGGAATAATATGGTTTTCAGGTCGTGATTAAAGTGACTCAACTCATCAAGACTTCCGATGTATGAGGAGATTGCTGATATTGAAACTTGATGTGCTTGTACTTATTTCGTTTTGTTTTGCTAGGTGGTTGTCTCGTCAAGTTGCTGTTGTGTGAGGTCATTGCTGATAGTGAAAAGTTTTGTGTTTGAATCTTGGTTTTTGATTGGTGATTGTCCTGTCAAGACCTTATAGTTTGTGTTGCAGGCCAACAATCATAGATTTTATTCACGTGTGTGATTGTAGTTATTATTGCAGGATCGCTTTTCATGTTACTGTGTGAGTATTGTGGTTGTGAGATACTCATATTGCGAACTACACAGTAATTGTGACGGATTTTGAGCTCTAGAACTTGTATTCGATTGATAAGCATAAGCATTGATAATGTCCATCATAGACGGAGAAGGAGACGTTGACTCTACTGTTGAGCATCAACTCTCGTGTCTTCCTCGCGATGAGATCTTGCGATTGCTACACGTGTATGAACAGCCCCCACTTGCGGGAGAGCAGGATGGTCAGGGGGAGATGGCGAGTGGGGTTAACCCAATTAGAGGGCTTAATAGCGATTCACCGGCTTTCTTTCCTTCTTCCAGGGATATTAGACTCCCTCTCTTCTCCGGAAATGGAGGCAAGGGAGAGATAACATATTATGAATGGAAGTATGAAGTGAAATGTCTCATGAGAGAGGGTCACCCCCAAACAGTTGTGTTGCATAGTATCCGTCGATCGTTACGTGGCACTGCGTCCAAGGTAATGCGTAACTTGGGAGAGGATGCATGTGTAGAGGATGTACTATTCAAATTTAAGGCTGTTTTTGGTGTTGTACTATCCACTGAGCAACTTTTGGAAGAATTTTATGCCTCAAAGCAGCGAGAGGGAGAGACTGCCTCAGAATGGGGATGTCGGCTCGAGGACTTGGTGGGCCAGATCCGGGAACAAGGTGGGTTATCCGGGGATGCCCCTGAGCAGATGCTGAGAACGAAACTCTGGGTAGGACTGAAAGATCGCCAGCTGAAGGAGGCAACTCGTCACCACTTCGATGTCAAGAGTAAGTATGATGTTTTGTTTCAATGGGTCCGTCAAACCGAACATGAGTTGGCCGGATCGTCAAAGACGAAGGCCATAGTAGGGCAGCATGGCGTTACTGACGAGCTCAGTGGTAAGTTGGACAAGCTGCTTACAAAGATGGAAGCAATGGACCAGAGACTGGGTAAGCTTGAACAGCCACAGACAAGAGAGACAAACCGTAACTTTAACACGAGTCGCTTGTCCCCAAGACGGAAGGCACCGGCCGTAGTTTGCAAACGGTGCGGACGTGCGGGACATCCGGTAAGTAGATGCGTGGCCCGATTTCATGTAAACGGCGTGCCTTTAAACGCCACCACACTCTCACCTGGGGGCGAGGAAGGGAGTGCACAGACGAAAGCCCCATAGAGAGGAAGCCGCAGCCTAAAGCTGAACTGGTAGGTCGAGCGAATGAGGTTCCTCTCCGTGTTTCCGATAAACCGTGTTCTGGCCTCTTGGATACCGGTTCACAGGTAACAACAATTGCGTCTTGGTTTGTGAAGACTCATTTCCCGGAAGTTGAAGTGGATACCCTGTCTGCGTTATTCAATGTGGAAGGGGCAGGTGGTAACCAAGTAAACTGTGAAGGGATGGTTGCGTTAGATGTAGAGTTAGAAATCGCTGGAAAAGCCCTTAAAATAGCGACACCTATACTAGTTGTGGCTAACACAAGATACAACCAGCTCGTCCCTATGGTCATTGGTACCAACGTTTTATACAAAGTGTTAGAGTCTAGTGGTGATGTGGCTACAGGGCCGGACATACCAATAGCCTGGACGACAGTCCTGCAGGCCATGCAGCATAGGCGGCATCTCGGCCCAGGGTCTGTGATAGGCGAGGTCCGTTGCCTAAAACAAATAGTTGTTCCCCATAACAGTCAAGTAACGATGCATGGGAGCGTTCGGGCTGGAGATGTGGGTTCGATCCTTGCATTTACTGAGGAAAGTGTGCGGCAATCATTGCCAAATGGGGTTGTAGTAGTTCCCACGGTGCAGCAGTTTGAGTCTCATTCAAAGTCTGCCACTAGGTGTTCCGTCCAGGTGCACAACACTAACAATAAGGATGTTGTGATTCCTGCCAACACGAACGTGTGTGAACTCACTCCGGTCGCTTTGGTCCCACAACCCGGTAAGCCCGCCATGACTCAGGTGCAGCAGACGTCTTCTGGCACCGATGAGCCTGACAAAGGTAAAGAGCTTTTAACCCTGTTTAACTTAGATGGGGCTGATGAAGAGCAACGTGCCGACTTGGCAAAGCTGTTGGTGAAGTGGAAAGGTATTTTCTCTCTCGGAGACTTAGACCTAGGTTGTGCTAAGACAGTGGAGCATCCTATCAAGTTGGTCGATGATACCCCCTTCAAGGAGAAATATCGTAGAATTCCCCCTCCGATGTATGAGGAGGTTAGAGACCACCTTACTGCGATGTTGGACTGTGATGTCATACAACGCAGCTCCAGTCCCTTTGCTTCCCCTGTGGTTTTAGTCCGCAAGAAAGATGGGAGTTTGCGGTTTTGTATCGATTACCGAAAGTTGAATTCACGCACTGTGAAAGATGCGCATGCGATCCCACGCATAGACGAGACCCTTGACGCCCTGGCAGGTGCTCGCTACTTTACCTCTCTTGATCTCAAGTCTGGGTACTGGCAAGTGAAAGTAAGGCCTGAAGACAGGGAAAAGACGGCTTTCACAGTCGGCCCCTTGGGGTTTTGGGAGTTTAAGAGGATGGCCTTTGGGTTAACGAACGCGCCCGCGACTTTCCAACGATTAATGGAAGGTTGTATGGGTGATTTACATCTGTCCCAATGTTTGCTCTATCTCGACGATATAATCGTCTTCTCTTCCACCCTGGAGGAACATCTTGACCGACTGGACCGTATATTTCAACGATTGAGTGAGTATGGTCTGAAGTTGAAGCCTTCTAAGTGTTCATTTCTCCAGAAGTCTATCAAATGTTTAGGTCATATCGTGTCCGCCGACGGTGTCCATACCGACCCGGACAAAATCGCGTTGGTCAAAGACTGGTCGGTGCCGACTGACATCAAAGAACTGAGACAGTTCCTTGGTTTTACCGGCTACTATCGCCGTTTTGTCAAGGGATATGCAAAGGTCTCTAGACCATTGTATGACTTGCTCCGTGGCCAGCCAAAAGCTAATAGCAAACTGGCGTGGGCCGTAGAGCAACAGACCGCATTTACCGAACTCGTGCGTATTCTCACTTCAGCGCCTGTATTAGGCTTCGCTGATTATCGCTCACCGTTCAAATTGCATATCGATGCTAGCGGTCAAGGTCTTGGGGCGGTCCTATATCAAGAACAGGGCGGTCTCGATCGCGTCATTGCATATGCCAGCAGAGGCTTATCGCCATCTGAACGGAATTACGCGGCGCACAAATTGGAATTTCTCGCTCTTAAATGGGCAGTAACTGACAAATTCCGGGAGTACCTGTATGGCGCTCAGTTTACGGTTTTTACGGATAATAATCCGTTGACGTACGTCTTGACGTCCGCACGATTGGACGCGACGGGTTATCGTTGGCTAGCCGAATTGACGAATTTCGACTTTGATCTGAAATATCGGGCGGGCAAAAGTAATGGCGATGCAGACGCGCTATCACGCCTACCCGAAAAGATAATTCAAAGTGTCACTTCCGCTATTTGCCAGACGCAAGCGGTATCTTACGTTGAAACAGTTCTGACGAACCCTTCTGCGTTGACAGGACTTAATGAAAGTACTCTGACCAGTAGACCGGCCGCGGAGTGGGCTAAGCTCCAAAGTGATGATCCCGATCTATCGGCGATCGTGGGTTACCTGAAGCAGGGTGAACTACCTACGCGCGATAATCGGGTGATCCAGGCGCTCCGGCGAACGGTCGATAGTTTATGTCTTCGTCGTGGTGTGTTGTACAGGAAACGGTTGTTGGAAGGCCGGGATACGTGGCAACTTGTTCTACCCCCACAGTTTCATCTCGAGGCGCTTCGAGGGGTCCATGATGATGTCGGTCACGTGGGGCGAGAACGAACACTAGAGTTGCTGCAGGCTAGGTTTTTCTGGCCTGGTATGACCCGTAGTGTAGAATCGTATCTTAAAAACTGTGCTCCATGTATTCGACGAAAAGCTAGAGCTCAAGTAGCCCCGATGGTGTCCATTAAGTCGTCCCAACCCTTGGAGTTGGTTTGCATGGATTTTCTCAGTCTCGAAGAATCAAAGGGGAAGATCAAAGACGTGTTAGTGATTACTGACCACTTTACCCGTTACGCGGTGGCCATACCCACGCGTGATCAGTCAGCACGAACAACGGCCCAGGCTCTATTTAAAACGTTCGTGACAAACTACGGGTTCCCAGCACGGCTTCATAGCGACCAGGGTCGTAATTTTGAGTCGAGAGTGATACAAGAACTTTGCAAATTGTGTAACATACGCAAATCTCGGACAACGCCTTACCATGCAATGGGCAATGGGCAGGCCGAGCGGTTTAACCGCAGCTTGTTGAATATGCTCGGCACTTTGTCCCCCGCTCACAAGGCGAACTGGAAGGAATATGTAGGGCCGATGGCTCACGCATATAACTGCACCAAAAACGAGCAAACAGGCTACTCACCGTTCTACCTTATGTACGGGCGAGAGCCGCGGCTCCCCATAGATTTGGTACTTGGGGTAAAGGAAATGGTCAATGAGGACACTGTAACCTATCAGACTTACGTCAAGCGGCTAGAAAGTCGTCTGGCTTCTGCCTATAAAGCTGCCTCAGAACGGGTGCGGTCACGACAGGAACGCCAGAAGGCCCACTATGACACTAGAAATGTGTTAACCAATGCCTCCATTCAAGTAGGTGATAGGGTGCTAGTGAAGCAGACCGCCTTCAAAGGCCCCCATAAGCTGGCGGATCGATGGTCGAGCGAGGTTTATGTTGTCAGGGAACAGCCGAATTCTGATGTTCCGGTGTTCCATCTGCAAAAGGTAGATGGCTCCGGCCCGGTTCGTTCCCTGCACCGCAATCTGTTGCTGCCGATCGGCAGTGTACAAATGCAAGACGAGAGGGAGGACCAACAGTCACTTCCTCGTCGTAAGACTCGTTCCCATCGGGCAGAAGTGGCAACGGACACTTCCTCCAGCAGTGAGGAAGAATCGGTAGATGTCCGGCTCTATTATCGAGTGCCGCGTAGTGCCGGCAGGGAACAGGGTGATCACCCTGCTGGGGAACCAGATTCTCCCGTACGTCACGTATCGGAGAGTGATGCAGAAACGCGTCACGAAGTTTCTCCCGATGACGTTTCTGATGGAGCCACTCAGATGTCGCGACTCTCGTCCGCCACTGTTGACGCCAATTCGGTGACCAGTGATGAGGATAGAGAGAACGCCGCTGATGGCCCATGTGATGTTGTAGACAGTGGTGGGGAGGCCGTGGATAGCGAAGGTGCTACTGTAGCCCCGCTAAGACGCTCGACCAGATTAAAAAGTCAACCCGCGTGGTTACAGCGTGGGGACTACCTTGTTTCGTCTATGGTTGAGACCCCGAAATCGTGGTTACCACGGTTTACGTCAGGGGGCACTGTAGGAAAAGTTTTACACTTGTAACTGTTGTTTTTCATGAGCTTGCTTTGTTTGATTCTTTTCCAGTTTTGTCAGAGCTGGATGAGAGCAGATGTTTTTAACTTTAATCTCCGCTTACAGGGGCCCTAACCATGTCAAGGGACGACATGGATTTAACGCCGGGGAAGATGTGGCGGGATCTATTTTATGTGATGGTAAATTTGTACTGTTAGTTTAATGATCGCATACCATTGGTTCATTTTTTGTTTTCGTGACCATCATAGCAACGCGCATTTCATTGGCTCACTCTCATTACGCCAAAGGGATCATGGGATATTTGTGGGTTGCCCGTCACTTTTCTATTTGACTCGATGTGCGCCGGCAGCACGCCGGCTTTCAACTCGTTTTCTAATCCTTGTGTTGCAGGTATGTTTCATTTTATCATTCCTCGCTATTTTCATACTAACGCAATGTACTAATGTGATTTGTAGATATTCCGCGTAATGTATCTAGTAACTTATATGCTGTAATTGGTTTAAATAGTAACTTGATAAGTTACACAGAGAACTTTTCTATTTGACTCGATGTGCGCCGGCAGCACGCCGGCTTTCAACTCGTTTTCTAATCCTTGTGTTGCAGGTTTACCCGCCTGGGGAAATAAAGTCTGTCAAATATTATCACCGCCGCCGAGTTGTGTTTTAAAAACCCAATTAAAGAACAGGGCGCACCACAGGCCCGCTACACTTATTTAAGTTACATAGAGGCCTAGAAGGGACCCACCCTTTTCTCCCCTCGCTCACCGCGCAGTTTGCCTGGTTCCACGTCCTAAATCGTGACTAGAATGAGAGCGTTTTGATTCGTCAAGCAGGGAGCGAGTTAGCCTGGTTCCGCGGTCCCAACTTCGCTCGCTCAGCAAGGGCCCGGTGTTAACCACCATTAACGGCCGTGACCTTCGTGTGTGCAGTTAAAGCGGTGCCAGGCCGCGGCGTTATGTCAGTGAAGACTGTTCTCTAATTTTGAAGGTAGACAAACACGTCAGGCGGCAAACGTATTCCCCAACGTATACGTATGGATTATTAGCCAAAAATATGCATTGATTAAGTGGATAAACTCACTTGTGTACTACATTTGCGCATCAATGTCATATCAGTTCGTGACAGTCCAGAGAAGCATTGTGTTGGTGGAAATGCCACAACTTTAAAATGCTGCAGAGTTCTCAATATTTAATATAGGTGCATAATTGAAGTTAAATACACTAGGTTTCTACAACAGTCCCTGTAATCAGTTGACACAGCCCCACAAAAATTTTATTAGCTCTCCCCTCTCTGACATATTTCATTAATGGCAGTGCATGAAATGGGTGGGAATGTCACTTAGAAATGCTGCAGAGTTCTTAATATTTAATATAGATGCATAATATTTTGCACAATTGAAGTTCAATACACTAGGTTTCCACAACATTCCATGTAATCAGTTGACACAGCCCCACAAGAAAATTATTAGCACTCCCCTCTCTGACATATTTCACTAATGGCGGTGCATGAAATGGGTGGGAATGCCACTTAGAAAGGCTGCAGAGTTCTTAATATTTAATATAGATGCATAATATTTTGCACAATTGAAGTTCAATACACTAGGTTTCTAAAACATTCCCTGTAATCAGTTGACACAGCACCACAAGAAAATTATTAGCACTCCCCTCTCTGACATATTTCATTAATGGCGGTGCATGAAATGGTTGGGAATGCCACTTAGAAATGCTGCAGAGTTTTTAATATTTAATATAGGTTGGCACAGCCCCACAAGAAAATTATTCAGTGGATAGAACCTTTGAGGAAAATAAGTAACACTCCCCTCTTTGACACATTTTCCTTATGGCAGTGTATGACAGGGGCTGAGAATTACCCCTCCCCCAGAGAGACATCCTGGACATTGTTTAGGTGGGCATGAAACAATTTTAAGACACTTTCCTGTCTCACACATTTCAGTAATGCTGGTGCATGAAAATGGTGCGCAATGTCATTTAGAAATGCTCAGATAGACACTCAGATTGGTTGACAGAGCCTCCCCAAAAAATAAATAAATCTCTGACACATTTTTATTTTATTTTTATTTTTAGCAATGCAAATGCCACTTAGACAATATGCAAGTACCAGCACATGATATTATGCACTGTATAATATCAATATTCTATTGACAATTCCCCTCCCCTCCCCAAGAAAATGATACCCCAGCCCTTGCAATTACTTGTACCATCTTTAATATTTAGTTCATGTACTGAACTGTATGTGTTAAATTTATCAATCTATAAACACTTGCTACATCGTGACAAACTATACTTACACTACATTGTAAAAAAAAACTATGCTTACACTAAAATTTATAATCCTATTATCCTAAGATATATTTTGGACCAGTTCAGTTTATGCTTGCACACAATTAAGTAGTCTAATTAAAAAACCAATCCATCTATCCATAGGGCTTGAGGAATACCTGCTTGATCATGCAGTAACAATATTTGGTGTTCCATGAGATTATGCCCAGGGTCCAGTTCATCGCTGATGCAGCACTTTAGTACCAAAGATGATGTGAAAATTGAAGATAAGTTCTACCGGTACTTATTGATATGGAAAATATTTTTTGGTAAATCATTTAAATATAAATATAAATGAATGTAATGTATGGAAAGGAAAACAGTGTATTAATTTTATTTATATAATACAGCAAAGCATTCTTGGTCTTGCAAATATTCAATGCCTAATCTATGTAATGAAATATTGAAAATTCTTAATTATAGATTTGATACATATGATATATTAAATTACATATCTCTTCTCAATTGTTTGATACATATTTGCTCAATCCATCATAATTACTTCATATTTGACAGCTACTCCAAAAAAAAGGATAAACGGTTTGGGAGTTGTGAGTGGTCTCCCTTTGAGGCCTCCGAAATGGCCTGCAACTGCTTTGGTCTCAAGTGGTTGTACTCCTTTTCTGATTTTATGTTCAGTTTCACGAGAGCCTTTCGCACATTCACGTACTTGCCGTACAAAAGATCTAAATTCTGGATTCGCTCGTTCATGTTAACACTGAGTAGAGTAGTGAAAAGAGTATCTTGTATCTCCGCACAGGGGAACCAGTTACGTGGGAGTAGTGCGTCACCTATCGGGCAAGATAGAAATGCCGTGACCTTGACCTACGCGCAATACCTAACACCCGCTCTTACTTGTATGAGTTTGAGCGGCGGTACCAGCTTAGGAGCGAGTGAGTTGCGCAGTGAAAAATTAAGGTCGCATATAACGCCGTTGTCCCCAAAATCTGATCTCGTGAGGTCTCGCACACCTAAAACGAGATTCACTTGCATGCCCTATTATTTGTCGCCACGTGACCCTTTTCTATCGCCCAGACCATCTCAATGGCATTGAGATCACAGTGGTAGGGCGGTAGCCAAAGGACCGTGTGGCCAGCCTCCTCAGCGAGAAAATCCACGTCGTATTTCTTCGCGGGGCGGTGCTGCTTGACCAGGGCGGCTAGCTCGGCCCGCAACAGGTCATCGCCGGTGGCAATGCCTGTAGTAAGAGAAAAGTTGTTTTGGGGGTGGGAGGAGGGGGGAGGGGGGTGGGGGGGGGGGCGGTGATCCCTCTCTATTGGACTCTCGCCGGATTTCTGTGCATTTGGGGCAAAATAAGGCAGGGCCAAAGAAAAGGCAACAATCATAGATTG
Organism: Arenicola marina; assembly: GCA_964019135.1. Lineage (NCBI taxonomy): Eukaryota > Metazoa > Annelida > Polychaeta > Arenicolidae > Arenicola > Arenicola marina. The sequence goes on along the minus strand of OZ025256.1, from coordinate 14,813,295 downwards.
CGCTGTACCTGTGAGGTGAGTGACTGTGTCTGCAGGCTTCTTCTTCTTTTTCTACAAGCCCTATAATGATATATGCAGCCAATATTTGCCATAACTTATAGCATGTAGCCTGGACTAGATCTACATGAGTAGGAGGTGCCAACAGTTTTGTCAATATTAGAAGTTATAGGCCTGTAGACCTATATCTAGTCTATTTAAAAAATTATAGGATCAAACATGCTATATGCCTCGCTATATGCAGTTATTTATGGTCCGAGTTGTAAATATAATATCCCTATGTACTAATTTATCGAAGGTGTTTTACAAAAAAAGAAATTGTTCTTCGATTTTGTTACTATATTAGCAAATCATTATCTACTATTGCAATATGTAAAGTGTATATATGTCTGCTTGGTGTATTCTTGGTATTTTCCACCAATTTAATATTTTGTGTAAAACAATTATTATTCAAAAAACATTCTTGAATATTAAGCATCGATCCCAAGAAAAACACTGCCTGGTGAATTTTATATTGTTAACACAGGTTAACCGTGTGCCTTCGCTTTACATCCGACGAGCACCATTCTTTTGTGGAGGCATGTCCCGCGTTTACCCAGGTCTCGTCTAGGTAGACGCTGGGCCGACCTTCAGACCTGAGGGCAGCGAGACGACGCAGGTATAGTGGCGCCGCCACGTCAGGATGTCGTCCCTAATAATTAAATTATAGCAACAATATTCATTACATTAAATTTCCATGCGATCGCATATTTTCTGGTACATAGATTATTCTAACAAATAGAGCAAGCTATTAAATTAAATTAAATTAAATTAAAGACCAGTGACGGACATATATGGGGATGAAATTTATTCAAGCTTTATCATAATATATATCTGCATCAACCGGTTGAAAGTTACTCCACCATTTCAAACATATAAAGGATGGTGCATCTGATTTTAACAGTTCTTACTTAAATCCAAGTTGGTTGAGATTCAACCGAAGCGTGGTCAATGAGATGTTGATGTCTCGCTGCCCATTGTCACGCCGAAGGGAGACCAAATTAACGATCTCCCCTCGCTGTAGCTTGCTGGTGACCTGCCTTCGGATGAATTCTAGGTTGAAGTCGTCCACTTTTGCAGGCCGGCCCGTTTTAGAAGCGGCCTCGTTTTCTACCATAAGCACACACAAAAAAACATAAAGAACTACGTCAGTCATGATCGCAAAGTATAGATTGCCGACCAAAACACATAGTTAAGCTTACATTCCAAAAGTACCAAAGCTAGATTTCTTTTCAAGATCGGATCCAAAACTTGGAAAGGTGGGTGGCCCGGTTGGTGAGGGGGGCGAGGGGGTACTTAATACATTGCTGTGGTTGGGAGGGTTCCGCAGTAATCACCGCCCCTTTATCACCTCGAAGATCGGCTCGGAGGGGTGTTTTTCCAATGACCCGCCTTTTTCCCGGCAAAACCGCTCTATGAATGCAAAATTCGCCGTCCCCCCTTCTCCCGGCCCCCACCGGTCACAAGTTATAAAATATCAGTTGCACATGTTGTAGGCCTACATCAGAAATGTCCGCCCTAAAGGGATATCTCTCTCATCAGAAATGTTCCTGTGATATTTTAGGAATGGGGGGGTCTTTACTTTACTTTAATGTACTTCTCGTTGTGTTATTCTAATTACTTCTAAACTTAATTTCGACAACCCCAACTGGGTGTTCGTTCCGAGTTCGGTCTTACGTTAACACGTGGTGGCGAAGGCACTGAGGCGAAACGAAGTGGTTAAAGTTTCGATCATTTATTAAACCCTTAAACTCAATTAAAATACAAGTCACGAACTCCGTTATCGGTGTCACTTACCTGACAGCAGTTGGTGAAACTGCTGCCAGCCCCTTGCTCCGCAGGGTGGTGAATCCAACGTAAATCCCTCCTAGCTGGCTAGCTAAAACCCGTCCTCCCGCAACGCCGCTGACTGACTAACTGACTTCAAACTCAATCCAAGCGGTGACATCACCGCTGTGGTTGCTATAGTAACTCACGCGCGCAAACTACAGTATGGCGCAAAAGCATTGGGCCCGGGATACCACACTCCCTCTCTCAGGCATCACGGGGCATGCAACCAAGTTTGTATAATAGTGCCCCCCCCCCCCCACCTCCTCTGAAAAAAGAAGACACAGTTGGGTGGGGGGGGGGGGGGGGGGTGGGCAAGGGTATTTGCGTTCCTCGGGATTGGGCTGATCATTTCACCGTGAACTGGGAATGAGGAAAATAATTCTTCGTGAACTGGGAATGACGTATTAGCCGACCGCCGAGATCAAGGATTTTCATTTATCATGAACTGGGAATTTTAATATTAAATAACCGTAGATCGGGAAATAGTCAATTTAGCATCGTTTCTACTAGCCTATAAATCAGACGTTAATGTCGTGACAGTCTGAAGGATCGACACTAACGTCTGAAACCATAGGCCTTGGGCGCTGTTCACAAAACCTATTTGACCACCTTTACAAAAGCCCTCACTTGGCAGCCGCCAGAAAATGGATTTTTTGCCTTCTTCAATGTTAATGGGAGCTTGGGGAGATGAGATTCAAAGTTGTTCATGCAAGGTTACTTTTTTAAACCACTTTTTACACACCTCGCGTTTCTTTTCCCGGTGTCAGCCGCCATTTTTTCTTGGCGCTGTGACTAGTGATGACACCTATCGAGTCATTGGGAACTAAAAACTGCATGTAATTTTTAGTGCCTAACGACTCGATAGATGTCACCACTGGTCACTGCGCCAAGAAAAAATGGCAGCTGACACCGCGGAAAGAAACGCATGGTGTTTAAAAATCAAGTTTACGGAGTAGTCTTGCGTGTAAGACCTTAAATATCGTCTCCCAAAGCTTACATTAAGATTGAAGAGGGCAAAAAATCCATTTTCTGGTGGCTGCCAAGTGAGGCCTTCTGTAAAGGTGGTCAAATAGGTTTTGTGAACAGCGCCCAAGGCCTATGGTTTCAGACGTTAGTGTCGATCCCTCAGACTGTCACGACATTAACGTCTGATTTTCAGGCTACGTTTCTACCGCCCTTTCATTGAGCGGAGAGTTCTGCTTTTAATTCATCGTGATCTGGGAATAAAAACAAATAATCTGGGAACACGACCCCCCCCCCCTCGACCTTCCCAGGTGAGGGCGTGGGGCCTTCAGCCTAAAAAACCACCCGACTGTATCAGATGAGTCATAATATTTAAAAATACACTTTAAATACTGCATTGTATTGGTTATAAATTATGGACAAAGTGCTGGTTAAACACGAACAAGCAAAGAAGAAATTTAGCAAAACCTTTTTAAAATTGAGAAGTGATAACATTATGATCTCCCAGTTAAGTAACGAAAATTCTTACTGATGACATTATGATTATCTTCTGCAAAAACTCTGCAGTCGTCCCCGTGAAATGCCAAGGGCAGCGCAGGCTCTTTCTCTCGCGCGATGTAGCGACAGATCAAGTTTGCCGCGCTTCTTTTATTTTTCAAAAAAGCGGGAGCACAGTCAAAATTACTTTGTCGACATTCCTTCTGTGTTGAGTTGTCGTCTGCATCGCAAAACATTCGCCAGGTAGCACTATAGGGTGAGTTCGAGTATGCGAGCGGAGTAGTCGGACTCCGCGGAGTGCATAACCGAACGCGGAAATTGTGGTCCGATAGGGCGGTCACGTGGTACAGTTTACTCCCAGACCTTACTCCCCACCCAGAGGAGCATCACGAGGATTTCCAACATGGCGTCCAGGCCGCACAATACATTTAATATATATATATAGTAGTATTGCGACCTGCAAAAAATCTGTAAATAATATTATAACAACGAGAATAAGATAATGAACACAATACGTATCCGTTGATTTATTTTATGGCGCTATTTAACGATCTGCAAAATTTGTGCAGTCCAGCAAGTGCAACATTCACGCGGACCGCGGATTTTGCGTTCGGTTAATAGTGATCCGCCTCTTAGCGGAAAGGGTGAGTCCGCATGCTCCAAATATCCGCGCCGATTACTCCGATCGCATATCCGAACTCACCCATATTTTAGAACGCCGCATAAAATATCCACGCAAAAGCGCCACCTACACATGCGAAGTTGCATTTAACCTCGATACCACGAAAGAGGAGCCAAAGTAGCCTCGACCCTCGTCAAGTGACGCGTTGGACTTTTCCAACTTGACCTAGATTTTGAACCAATAAGGTGGCAGTTGGATGACCTTTACCATTGCATGACTCTCAAGAAGAGAACGATAAAAATAACATCGTCTGCTCTATTAAGTTGGGGGGGGGGGGTGCTAGAAAATAAATTACCATGCAATTTTTTTATTTTTCACAAATTTATTGAAATTTTTTTTTTTTGGTATCTTTGTCATCAAATTATTTATTTCTTTAGACACCAATAAGGACATTTTACAAGGTATTTTTTGGGGGAATTATGAAAACAAGTTATTTTTTTCTAGCATCTGAAAAGCAAATATTTTTCCCCCCAAATAGGCACAACAAACTATTTTTTTCAAATACTTTCTAGCCCCCCCCCCCCCCCCCTGATATGAAATGGTGCGCCCCTAAATAGCCTAGCATGGCAGGTCATGTATTGTGAGGATAGAAATCGAACTGCAGATCGGATAAACAATTGTTCAGACATGCCCCAGTTCATAGGTAAGGAATTTGCATAGATTTCGTCCTCAACTCGTAGAGAAGACAAATAATTCACAAAGTTCGATGTCCGGAGAGTTTCCGTTGCGACTAAAAAAAAAAGTCAAAGTTATAAATGCCGTAGACACACGTTTCGGCCCATATTATCCGCGAAGTTGCCTCGATCACTCTAAAAGTCACTCACGCGAGAGAGCAACACTATAGACCATTTTAATGATACCAAACTTACTTTTGTACTGCGATGTTATCCTGTTTTAAGACACAAACAATATTTCTCCATGCGGACACCAAACCAAATGCACTTTCGCAAATCTAAAGTCAAAGTCATAAATGCCGTAGCGTGTCGTTTCGGCCCATATTTTCCACGAATTTGTCGTGATCGCTCTAAAAATCCCTGACGTGAGAAAGCAACACCGTGCAATTTTAATGATACCAAACTTACGTGTGTACTGGGATGTTATCCTTTTTTAAGACACAAACAATATTTCTCCATGCTGACACTCCATTGGCAGCAAACGCAGTTCCGCAAATATACTAAAGCACACGTCATAAGATGACGTTGTTGCCATGGCGCCGAACGTGCTCTGAACAATAGATGCTTTATATTTATACCAGCCACGCGCGCCATGGCAACTATAGAGCCTTTCATTGTCTGTGATTTAGTCTTTTTGCGACAAAGCGTCTGCTGCCAATAGAGTGTCAGCATGGAGAAATATTGTCTGTGTCTTAAAAAAGGATAACATCGCAGTACACACGTAAGTTTAGTATCATTAAAGTGGTCTAGTGTTGCCTTCTCACGTCAGGGATTTTCAGTCAAAGCGATCGCTGCAAGTCTACGAGCATTTATGACTTTGACTTTTTTTTTATACAATGTCAATGAGTGCGCGTCACGCAGCTGCAGCAAGGCACCAGGGTGATGCAGATTCGAGAGCACGTGTTTTTTTGTCTGTCCCCAAAAGACCTAAACTGGAAATCAAACCCGCGAGAACTGTGCAGCCCCATACCGAAAATAAATAGCAATAGTAATCAAACCTGTTTTTTTTATTCCTTATAAAAAAAATAGTAGGTAGAATAGATCTATCTAGGAGTGGTGTTTCCAAAATCTAACAAAATCTATTAATTGGAACTTATTTTGAAGGGGGTGACTTACTTTGCCATATTAACCCCACAACAAGTAACGATTCTTTACATAAACGAAATAACAGGGGGGCGAGGCAGTTGAGACCCGCACTACGAATTGGGATCTACATACCCAGATTTCCAGTGTGTGTGATAAAGTTATTTAATCTACAAAATACAGCAACCAGATAAAATATCTTGACACCCTGAGATAGGGAGGGCAGACACTCCAAGTTTGGATGGAACGAAAGCTATTGGAGGGAAGACACCCAAAGTTGGGCGGTACCCCAAGTTATGGGAGGGGAGTCGGCCAAAATTCGGGTGATGCCATAAGATATAGGGGAGGGGAGACACTTCAAATTGGGGCTCTACCCCAACCTAGGAGAGGGGAGACACCTAGCCCCAACCTTGTGGCGTTGTTGTTGTCAGACAGGGAGGGGGGTACGACTGGACGCCCGTTAAAACTGGCACGTAACGGGACTAAGAGACACCCTGAGTTAATTAGGGGATGGGAGGCACCTCAAGTTAGGGCAAGGGACACACCCCAAGTTATGGAAGGGGAGACACCCCAAGTTACGGGAGGGAAGACACCCAAAGTTGGGGTCGTAGCCTAAGTTAGGGTGTAGGGAGAAATTCAATATTCGGATAATACCCCAAGATAGGGGAGGGGAGACACTCCAATTTAGGTGAGGGGAGACACCCCAAGTTAGGGGTGGTGAGTCAAGTGAACACCCAACCCCCTTTTTTAAATTCCTAGATCCGCCCCTATTCCTACTACTGTAGAGAGATCTGTTAGGGGGGGGGGGGGGCGGGGTCGTAGGCCGACACGTTCGGAAGGGGTATTGGTGCCGGTGAAACTGCAAATGATGATCGTTAGGATAAGACGCGTATATTGTCGATTCATCTGCGGAAATCAGACACGTTATTGTCAAGTCTCTCAGTCTGTCACACGTGAGACCCATCCTGTGCGGTGTGCAAATACAAATACGCGCTCGACAGCCGGAAAACCGGGAGAGGGGTCCCCCATTAACAACATATGTAGAAACTTTAATATTAAAGATATTTTATTTTTGTTTGTTGTATTTGGTAGATTAAATAACACTCCAATACATATAGTAGGCGAAAGGTACGCAGGTCTAAATTCGTTGTAGAGGTCTCAATTAGGCTACAACGTTTCTCTGCCACTTCGTGTTAGGACATTCAATCTATTCATTGGAACATATTCATTCTACGGGGGTAGGGTAAACTACCCCCCGTACAAAATATGGTCCAATGAATAGATTTTGGAAATTATATTCACGGATACTTAAGGAATGAGCAACACAGGTTTGATTCCTATTGCGATTTGTTTCGGATTGACCCGTGATTCAGCACAGGCTGCCCAGGCTACATATCGACCGTCTCCGTCAGATGGCGCCACCGTCCACAGGGATTCACTCGCCCACTCGCCAGACGGCGGTACTGAATTCTGGTATTCAGTTGACTTCCGGTGGTTGTGAGAGAAGGACTGGTGTTGGCGTTCTGCCGAGTTTCAGGACAAGTTATACAGGAAATCTTATGAAATTTGTGATATAAGTCAACAACAAGATGCTCGAGTGAGAGAAAATTTCCAGTCGGAAACGTTTTTACCAGCAAACTTCTGCGGCGGAGGACGCGAGGTCTTTAACAGTTGAAGGAGTTTTAGGAACTGCAGACGGAGTTGATCTGATTTCAGCACTGGTTATAACTGACAACACAACCACTGTCCTGGCGTCGGCCAGAGGCAGGGGGTGTCAACACTGTGATCCGCCGCTGGCATTAGTTGCACCCTGGAGTTAACAAAACCTCATGCTGTGTACATGATCTGGATAACGACTTGATGCTGGCTTGGACAGTGTCCATGCTGAGGCAAGGTCGATGCGGTGCAAACGGCGGTACCTTTTAACCTTGATAGCCACAGTAATTCTACTGTTCATCGGCTATGTTGGGTTTAAGGGTCCCAGCTCAAGCAATTTGCATCAGCGATTGCACAGACGTGCAGTCCCCCAGGTACAACCCTTCTTGGACCATGGTGAATATGGAGCAGATATGGATATGCATCCTTCGGTCCATCAAAGGCGACAGAGCTTGTCACAAACCAATAACAATGAGGAATGTCGCATGGAAACTTGCTTTGATTTCTCAAAATGCAAGGAATTCAAAGTCTATGTATATCCAATACAAGAAAAAGTATCCACCAAATATAGAGAAATATTGGCAGCGATGCAGCGATCACAATATTATACAGATGACCCAACGAAAGCTTGCATATTTATACCATCACTGGATACACTAGACAGAGACAAATTAAGCAAGGACAACTATGTAGTCAACTTAGACCATAAGATAGAAAACTTGCCTTACTGGAATGGTGGTCGCAATCATATTATATTTAATATATACTTTGGAACCTGGCCTAATTATGATGAAAGTGATTTAGGTTTCAATCCTGGTAAAGCAATATTGGCCAAGGCCAGCATGTCAGAAGAATTCTACCGTTCTGGCTTTGACATTTCATTTCCACTTTTTCATAAAGAACATGCATTCAGTGGTGGAGAACCAGGATTTCTAGCCATAAATAATGTACCCCCTGTTAGAGAATATACATTAGTATTTAAAGGCAAGCGTTATTTAACAGGCATCGGTTCGGAGACTCGAAATTCACTATATCATATTCATAATGACAAGGATATCATTTTACTGACTACATGCAAGCATGGAAAGGGATGGGAAAATGTTGTGGATGAACGCTGTGAAAAAGACAATGAAGACTATGACAAGTAAGTATATTCACAGTAAAATTTGTTCTTTTTTGTTATGACCGTGATGACTACTATTTAACCCTTTTGCATTTTAAGATATTTACATTATCATATCATAAGTTTGTATTTTGAATGCAAGCTGTAAAGGCTAGAGTGAGTGCCAAAGAGTTAAATTATTCAATACCCTTAAGACTATAAAATGTCTAGAATATTTATTTTTTATGTTTTTCCTAAAAAAAATAAGATAAAAATATCTTTCAAACTTCTTTTCAAATAGATCTCAATTTCATTTATAAGATAAATAAAATACTATTGAAAAGTATGGTTAGCAGAAATTATAATCTTTATATTAGTGAAATAAGAGATATATTTAAACAACTGGAAAAAATGTTTGAGATTGATTTTAAGTTAATCAATTCATTAATATATAGATACAAAATATTGTAATTCAAATGCCATGGGTAGCAGTCTTTAGAAATAATATTCTTGTATTGATCATGTTTGCATATAGTTTAGGAGTTTCTTGCCAGTACATGCAGTAGCAGAATAAGGTTAAAAACTGTGATGACATTTATTACTGTGCAAATGTAATGCATATATACTAGCCATCCATATTTTCAGTACAGATAATTGTTGTCTTTGTTGTCTGTACACTTGATACCATGTTTACAGAAACTTTGCACAGTGAATATGTTTACAAGATGGGTATCTTTCAGTGTTTCAGTGAGAAATGGAAATTTATGTGACACTTGTTTCAGTGGGGCTGAAATGTGCAGATGCTGCGTGTATAGAATGAGACACTGAAGACGAAATTGTATTTGTGTTGATGAATTGTTAGAAAAAGACTTCTAGATCACTTTATTGTAACTGATATGAGCATTGCACATGTTGCAGGATATGCCTTTTTTCACATGTGTAGTTTGCTGAACAGGTGTAACTCTTTCTGAGTATATTTCAGTTCTAAAGTGAGACCACCTAATGACTCGTAACATGAGCAAGATGAGGGACAAACAATTTTTTTCTTTTTTATGTGACATTTCCGCAAAACATGTGACAGGGTTGCAGGATCGCACGCTGGCTCTAACACTGCTTTGTCTTATCATATACTGGGGTAATTATCATATATAACTGCATTGTTATGGCACAGTGGTTATCTTACCATCCACATATCATCCACTTGGAATTATCTGTTGGATAGTTTAGTATAAGTGTTGACGGAATAGGATGGGGCAGAAGGGAGGATGTGCAAGCATAAAATACAGAAGAAAAAACTAGTTTTTGAATCCGCATAAAAAAAAAAGTCACTATATTTGTCAAACCGTTTGTGAAGCATCCTCTAGGCTTTTGCCATTATCACAGTGTTGCATAGGTAGGAAGGTTTCAACCTTTAGCGTAGAGGTGCCCTATAAACAGATAAGCCTAAAGCCATTGTGAAAAAATAATGCGTTTTGCAGTAGCTCACCCTATATACCTATGTATGATAAGAACCCTTGTGACTCGCCTGATGTACAATATCTGAAGTGTCTTTCATTTTTGGAGAGCCAAAGTCCTGGATGGGGTGCTTCTCAGACTAGACCATGTGTTGTATTTATAGCACAGGGTCCATGTATATGTTTCAATGAGGCTACACAGTGGGTTTCAGTAAATATAACTTTATGCACTAGCAGTAAAGTTTCTTGTACTGATAAGGATAAGAATAATATTCTGACAGTTTCACATAAATTTGTGAAGCAATTCATTGCCTTATCTTTCTTAACTAAACTCTTAACTCTTTGCAGTATAGGCTACCACCTGTGCTGCGTGAAGCGATGCAGTCTTGGCATGTCATTAATTATCTAGCTATGTCATTACAGTTTCCTATATGTATAGTGTCCAGTTGCTTCTGCTGTGCCATTGATTATGAATGATGTGTGTATACATAACGTTGGTGAGATCTTGGGCCTTAAGAGTCTCGGCGCCTTGGATGTATGTGGCCGTTGGAATGCATAATGGGAGGGGGGAGGGGGGGGGGGGAGATACCCCTCTGGATTGCGAATACCTAAGAATTAGGGAGAGCAATATCGAATCTTCAAGATGAGGACAGCTCAAGACTGGGCGCGAAAAAAAAACGCCCTAAAATTGATATTGGGACTGCTGTAACAGATCGGGGTAAATATGCAATGGATCTTCGCGTTGAATCAGGAATTGTACGGATAACGATCCCCAAAATGGCCAACAGCTGATCGCGAATCTCCAAGAATTCCTGGATGCCAAGCGCGGAGATCGAAACAGGTATTCCCACCCATTTCCTCTGCGTAGGGTTATTGCAATGTTTTTTTTTAACTTGGGAAATGAACGGCTTGGTATCTTAGTGCCGGTTTATGGTAGGCTTGGTGTGGTGCACTGACAGAAACTGGATCTAGTCCCAGTAGGATCCGGCTCCTGTTGTCTGGCCCTCTCACAACCGTGGCGCGGCCGCTGGCTCTTCCACCGCGGAATGCCGGACGGTTTATTGCCACAGACGTGCTCTTTTTTCGTGGACAGTGAAAATTATCCGTTCGCAGGACAGCACGTTTCATATCTATGGACAAGTCGATTTCGTATCTAATTGTTTAAAACGTTGTATGCCTCTTAGCATTGATCATCTGTCTACACGTAACAACTAGCTGGTGTCCGGCAATTGGTTGACGTTGAATCCTAAACAATGTCCGCTTTTCGTCTGTCGGTGTTCTTTTATTTGCTCGTTAGAACGTCCGTTTCGGTGTATCGCGCAGTTACCACTGCCGTGGGGCATGATGGGAGCGCACATGGCAGCAGATCCACTTTCACGGGTGCAATCAATTTCTGCGTATAAAATCTTTGTCCGAGTTTGTCTCAGCCTTACCCTGCTCAAATCGAACCTCTCTCTGTCTCAGGTAGTATCTTGACCTGCTTGGGGGCCGGCGCGATAGCTAAGTGGGGTAGAGCGCTCGCATTGACTGCTCTGGCCACCGGAGAGCCTCAAGGCACGTGGATCGGTGGTTCGAACCCTGCTGTGGCCATGTCTGTGTAATCGCAGGATAAAGATCCCATGTCTTTCTTCGTAAAGAGTAGAGGGTTACCCCCGGGGACATGGCTCCACTCTCCCTTCCTTCTCCCATTGACGCGATATGACCAAAAGTTGTTAGAGCGTCCTGAATAACCAACCAACCAACTTGACCTGCTTTGGGGCAAGTGGGCTAATGAAAAACACGTCGGCTTCCTCCTACCCAGTCCATGCGCTCAACCTCTGACACTCGCCAGTGTATTAATGCAAGATTTGCAAGTTGCATGTCAGGAGTGTCATGGTACTGTACTGTTTTGCAGCCCGCGTTTTATTTTGGCAATACTCTACCAAACACACACGTAAAAAACGCTATCTTAGGTTGCATCAATCAAGTAAGACGTATTTGCGGGATTTCCTCTATAGAATCCTGTATCGGGTCTATGGTATCTCAAAGGGAGTCGCAAAATGGTTGTTTCTCGGGTTGTCAAACTTCTGATTACAACCGGACTGGTGTCGTAAGCTATATCACGTATGCCGAGAAACGTGCTTTTATCAACTACCACCCAGCTTCGGTTAGTGTTTGCAATGTGTCCTGAATGCGGTTGAAGGATGGAAAGTAAACGGCTTTGTGCCTCAAGTGGTCGTGCCGTTGGTGTGGGCGGAGGGGGCCGGGGGACGACGCGAGCCGTGCACCAGGAGGAGAAGAATGGGGGGTGGGGGACTCTTGTGTTCTGCTGCCAACTGGCTATGTAAAGGGTACAGTGCCCGTCCGCGGCCACCACGGCTTGGGGCCTGAATGGCGGGAAAACTCAGGTCCTTTCAACAGTTTACGGACAAGTCTATTTGGCAGTAAACCCGGTCCCGATATCGGGGGTCAGATAAAGGGTGACATTCAGTTGTGGTGTATGTGTGTGTTTGGGGGGGGGGGGGGGCGGGGGGGCGTGTGAGTGTGAGTTGAACCAGTTCTAGTTTTATCGTTAGCCATTATAGCCTCGAGCCATTAATTTCTTTGAGTTTGTTTAAAGGTGGTAGGTATACGGCAGTAGGGGTAGGTTTCTGGGTCGCTACTGTACTCCATACCCCTTTCCAGCGATCATTTCCTGTGCGTGTATCGTCCTACCCACCTTTCGTAAATGTTCCTTCAAGTGTCGTATATTATTAGTATTATACTGTAGGTATCTATACCTGCTGTCGGGATGGCATTGTGTAATTAATTAACACATTGCTCAGGCTGGGTTGATGATGTCCGCTACGGATATGGAGGGTGCAAGCGACTCGCCAAGCTCACGGGTGGTGGGTGGCATTTCAGGTACGAGTCCACTCGGGCATTTTGAACCCCGCATCCCCACCCCCATTTACAGGTCGTTATCCCCCCCCCCCCCCCACCTCTACCCCAGCCCATGCTTAACTTTACTTAAACTAAATCCTCGGGGTACCGGCCAGTAATTGATAATGATGATAAATGGAGGGACACGTACATACGGATGCTCCCCCACTGTGCAGGCTTGGCTGGCGTCTCGGTATGTATGTACACCGGGGAAATAACGCCCCGTCCACAACATGATTTGATGCGTTTTTCGAAGAAATATCTGTATACAAATGGGGAGGACCTGGGGCTGATTACCCACGATACGCGGCTCGCGTACACGTGACTCAGATGTGTATATATTTATACAGGCGACGGTCTTCTTTCTTTTTCGTTCGTCGTTGATGGAACAGCGGCTGGAGACAATGTTTGGTCACGGGACAGACGGTCGTCTGTGACACTGACACTGACATAACCGGCGCTGACTAGACTTGGTATGACTTTATCTCGAGATGTGGGTCCCGGAGTCAGCTGTCTGTCTGTGGGTGAGTGGTGGGAGGGTCGGGGTAGGTATGGCTGGGATGGGAGGCCAGGTGTACGTATGGCTGGGATGAGAGGAGTGGGCGGTGTGGTGGGGGGGGAGGGGGCGGTGATGCCTGTGTGTATGAGGGCCTCGGGGTAGCTATGGGGTGTGGGATGAGGTTGGGGGATAGTATACATGCCGGTATATGATTTCCTGATGATACTCCTCAAACAGGCGGTGAGGGCTACTCCCGCCATCCCATCAGCTTTTTGTTCTCCTCCCCCGGTTTTCTTCATATTGACTCCCTCCCCTCCCCTGCCCCCCCCCCCCTTCCTCATTGACCCCCCCCCCCCCCCATCCTAACACACACATCCCTCAAGTGGCCCCAGGATTGGATGTCAACTAGCGCCACCGTGTTGCGGGTTTTACTACCGACGGCTTGAGCTATTCCGTCGCGGTGTATGGCATGATAAGGACTCCCCGGTGATAAGGCAGCTCAGCCGGTGTCTTCCTCATAATGTCCTCTCTTCTCGGCTGGTCAACTGAAGACACTTTAAGTCCATCCAGGATCGATCAGTAAATAAATACATAGGTAGATAGACCCTCGCCACCAGTCACTGAGCCACGTGGCCCGTTTTATCCGGAACCCGAATTCTCTCTCCCGCCTCCCCCTCCTCTCTCTCGCTGTTGGTCCGTCTGTTTGTCTGTCACTCTCCCGGAAGGGGGCGCTGTAATTCAGCGCACGAACACTGCGACGATTGTTGTATTGATTTGTCGTAATGGACTCTTCAAGCGCGATGGCCAGCTATTTAATTATCTCTAGCTGGGTAATGTGCCTGCTTTTATCTCCCGAGTGAAAGCAAATCGAGAGGAAACTAATACGCCACCCCCAATCGGCGTACAGGCCCTACCATCCCCACCCCCACCCCCCCTTCCCCTTCCTCTCCCACGTTTTCCCTTACAACCCGTGTCCGCTCCCTCCCAGCCCCCTTAGCCCCCCCCCCCCCAAAAAAAACGCCCGCCCCGTTCTAATCTACTCTGCCGTGGAAGATTTGTTAGAGGATTAGTTGAATGTTTTCATACAATACTTGTATATATGGCCTGGCCAGAGGTATGCCAGCTGAGGATTTGTTGTCGCGTGTGCTCTGATAGGCTAGCCCAAGCGATCGGTGCGTGGTTCGAACCCCACCTGTGCACATCGCTGTTTAGGCGGGGTAAAGATCCCATGTCTTGCTTTACAAATAGTAGGGTTACTCCCGGCTTGACCCTTCCCGTTGTCGCTATGTGATCTACGGTGATTAATTACATAGCGACATACTTAAAATTAATGATGCACATTTTACACAAGTAAATTTCAGATTGTTTCGTAGTAATTGCCTCTGTTGCAATATTAAACTATTTTCGGTATGTATACATTCTCAGGTGTGTTGAGTTTAACAATGCTCGCAGTTTGATGACGTAGTACACAAAACGCCACTTCTCCGCCGCCATATCTGTACCATTCTGACAGAATATGTCTCTAAAAGTATCGCATTTTGCGTTGTTGGGTGGAAGTCCGGGCCACCTGTAGCGGTGTCGATGTCAGTACCAGTTCTAAACTGATGGGGGGGAGGGGCGGGGGGGGGGTATACACAACTAATGTTTTTTTCGAGACAATGCTCTTGTCTGTTTTGGACCTCGCTCACTACTGTCGCTACTTTCACGGTAGGATATGTTTTAAGTATATTTATTTTTATTTGCATGTTTTTATAACGGTTACAGTGATCGTCACGCGATTGGTTTGGTGCAAGCCGTCGTAGGCATGTGGGGTTCGCTGGTTGGTTAGCTGTGCCAAACCGGTCTTGGTGTGTGTCACTGACGTCTGACTTTACCCATTCACGTCTGTTTTTGGTCACAGTGACGTTTGACTTTACCCATTCACGTCTGTTTTTGGTCACTGTGACGTTTGACTTTACCCATTCACGTCTGTTTTTGGTCACTATGACGTCTGACTTTACACATACACGTCTGTTTTTGGTCACTGTGACGTCTGACTTTACCCATTCACGTCTGTTTTTGGTCACTGTGGCGTTTGACTTTACCCATTCACGTCTGTTTTTGGTCACTGTGACGTTTGACTTTACCCATTCACGTCTGTTTTTGGTCACTGTGACGTCTGACTTTACCCATTCACGTCTGTTTTAGGGCACTGTGACGTCTGACTTTACCCATACACGTCTGTTTTAGGGGACTGTGACGTCTGACTTTACCCATTCACGTCTGTCTCTTCGTCACTGTGACGTCTGACTTTACCCATTCACGTCTGTCTCTTTGTCACTGTGACGTCTGACTTTACCCATTCACGTCTGTTTTTGGTCACTGTGACGTCTGACTTTACCCATTCACGTCTGTTTTTGGTCACTGTGACGTCTGACTTTACCCATTCACGTCTGTTTTAGGGCACTGTGACGTCTGACTTTACCCATTCACGTCTGTTTTAGGGCACTGTGACGTCTGACTTTACCCATACACGTCTGTTTTTGGTCACTGTGACGTCTTACTTTACACATAGACGTCTGTTTTTGGTCACTGTGACGTCTGACTTTACCCATTCACGTCTGTTTTTGGTCACTTTGACGTCTGACTTTACCCATTCACGTCTGTTTTTGGTCACTGTGACGTCTGACTTTACCCATACACGTCTGTTTTTGGTCACTGTGACGTCTTACTTTACCCATAGACGTCTGTTTTTGGTCACTGTGACGTCTGACTTTACCCATTCACGTCTGTTTTTGGTCACTGTGACGTCTGACTTTACCCATTCACGTCTGTTTTTGGTCACTGTGACGTCTGACTTTACCCATTCACGTCTGTCTCTTTGTCACTGTGACGTTCAGTTTTGACAAGTGTCTGACGTATTGTTTGATCATCGTCACGTCTAGATTAGACAGCAATATGTCTAGTTTGGTCAGTCTCTGACTGTCTACTTTGATCATTCTAGTGTCTAGTTTGACCAGTGTCTGTGTGACATGTACTTTGATCAGTCTGATTCTAATTTTGGCCAGTGTCTATATGAGGTATAATTTGATGAGTGTGGCATCTAGTTTGGCAAGTATCTATGACGTCTAGTTTGGCCAGTATCTATGACGTCTAGTTTGGCCAGTATCTATGACTGTCTAGTTTGGTCGGTATCTATGACGTCTAGTTTGGCCAGTATCTATGACGTCTAGTTTGGCCAGTATCTATGACTGTCTAGTTTGGTCGGTATCTATGACGTCTAGTTTGGCCAGTATCTATGACGTCTAGTTTGGCCAGTATCTATGACGTATAGTTTGGCCAGTATCTATGATTGTCTAGTTTGGTCGGTATCTATGACGTCTAGTTTGGCCAGTATCTATGACGTCTAGTTTGGCCAGTATATATGACGTCTAGTTTGGCCAGTATTTATGACGTCAAGTTTGGCCAGTATCCATGACGTCTAGTTTGGCCAGTATTTATGACGTCAAGTTTGGCCAGTATCCATGACGTCTAGTTTGGCCAGTATATATGATGTCTAGTTTGTTCGGTATGTATGACGTCTAGTTTGGCCAGTATCTATGATATTTAGTTTGGCCAGTATCTATGACGTCTAGTTTGGCTAGTACTTATGACGTCAAGTTTGGTCAGTATCCATGACTTTTAGTTGGCTACCGGGATGAATGACTTGGCCCCGTGGGAGCCACAATCTTGAGGTTCCCGCTGGGCCCCTAAATCTACGAGTTAATCTCTACCCCCCTTTATGCCCTGCGAGTTTTTAGGACAGCGGGAAAACTACAATACAAGAGGAAAGGAAAACTACCATTGAGATGGAGCCAAATAGACGTGAAGGATGGGAGGATAAACAAAATCTATGTCGGCCCATCGGGCAGGTCTGTCTGTCTGCTTGTGTGGTCGACTTTGGTTGGCGTGAGTGTGCATCTCAGCCACTCGAGGCTGCCTCTGGACCACTCCACTCCTGTAGTGAACTGTAGCGCCATGATCCCCCTCTCTCTCCAGGCCTGTGTAGAGGGCACGGATCGTACACTCGTCTCTACTATGAGGGTCCAGTGAAGAGGGACTCAGCGGCAATCTGAGGCACTCGCTAACCAACCTCGCTAATCCATCGCTCAAAATCCGAAGCCCCCACCCCCCGTCCCCCACCCCTGTCCCCCTTCTCTTTGGTGTGTCTATCTCTCTTTTTTCTCTCTTTTCTCACTGTCTTGTTTTCGCGTATTTTCACTTTCTTTTCCTCTTCAGTTTCGCGCAGTTTACTATATCTTTCGCGCGCTCTCCATTGCTCGCGTTTTTCTCGTTTCTTTGCCGCATGTTTCTCCGCGTTGTGCTTTCTCTCCCTAGCCGTATGTATCCATATAGTTCTATGTCTCTCTACCTCTTCGCCATTAAGCGTCCGCGGTGATTGCTCGCAATTGGACTTGTTTTAGGATTGTTTTACCTATGACCTTTGCCGAGTGGACGCGAACTCCATGGAGGGGTTGGGTGGCGGGAGGGAGGGATGGTTCTGGATGCCAAACAATAAGGAGCGGGTGTGGGTGGGGCGGGCGGGGATAGGGTGTGAGGTGTGGGTGGGGCGGGGATGAGATGGGAGGGTGGGCGGTGTGTGTGGGCGGGGATGAGATGGGATGGGATGGGAGGGTGGGAATAGGATATGAGACGTGTGTGCTGGGGGGGAGGGGGGGGGGAGTGGAGGGGGGCGGGGTGCAGAAAGCGGGGACGGGGGCGCGGCAGGCTGCAGTTAGTGGGCGGGATCCCCCATTTCCCGAATGGCGATCCACACCGCAGCGACGGACATCAGGGTAATTACATTAGGCGTGGAGAGTTACTGGGGATTATGGAGGCTGGTTAGGGTGAGTGATAAATACGTGTGATAACAGAATAAGGACACGCCGGTGGTAGGAGGGGTACGTGTCGAGCGACCAGCGATGACGTAAATATTAATGTGAAATCCGCCAGCACTACTTCGGGTTAACCCTCGACCTGCATCGCTGGCTCTAAATTACACGATATCGTGGTTTGGTTTTTTACGCCTCCTTTATGCACACATGATGTCCATTGAAACAATATGTGTCTTTGGCTTATGAAAGGAAAACGAAGCGAGACCAGAAATTGCCCGAAGGTCTCCAAAGGGTATGATATTCTTCAGACCATATCTAAACGGATTACAATCCAATAATAATATCTTTAAAAACTGATTATTTTTACGCTTTTTGGTCCAAGGCAAAGCTACTTTCCATGCATATAATTAGCTAATGACGACTCTCCGTGCTCGATGCTGAGGTGTGAAATTCAAGGCCTGAGCAATTGTGAACTATACTGACTACTTTACGCGAAGTGAAACATGGACGACCAGTCTAAGCGGCTGCCGCTGCCGCTGCCACTTCCTGTCTTTTTTTATGTGGCGTGACCTCTGTAGTTATTGGCTTGTGACGGGAGAGAGCGTCATGAAGAATAAAAGAAATATTCAATTTGTCAGGGCAGGTTCTTTCAATTGTAAAACGCCACTTTCCAATTAACTCTGCTTACCCCGCCGAGGGATGAGCCGCGGTTGACCCCCGAGGCCGTCCGGCTGTAAGGCGAGAGAGCCAGGACATCAAGCTGTAAGGCGAGAGACCCAGGACATCAAGCTGTAATGCGAGAGAGCCAGGACATCAAGCTGTAAGGCGAGAGACCCAGGACATCAAGCTGTAAGGCGAGAGAGCCAGGACATCAAGCTGTAAGGCGAGAGAGCCAGGACATCAAGCTGTAATGCGAGAGAGCCAGGACATCAAGCTGTAAGGCGAGAGAGCCAGGACATCAAGCTGTAATGCGAGAGAGCCAGGACATCAAGCTGTAATGCGAGAGAGCCAGGACATCAAGCTGTAATGCGAGAGACCCAGGACATCAAGCTGTAATGCGAGAGAGCCAGGACATCAAGCTGTAATGCGAGAGAGCCAGGACATCAAGCTGTAAGGCGAGAGAGCCAGGACATCAAGCTGTAAGGCGAGAGAGCCAGGACATCAAGCTGTAAGGCGAGAGAGCCAGGACATCAAGCTGTAAGGCGAGAGAGCCAGGACATCAAGCTGTAATGCGAGAGAGCCAGGACATCAAGCTGTAATGCGAGAGAGCCAGGACATCAAGCTGTAATGCGAGAGAGCCAGGACATCAAGCTGTAAGGCGAGAGAGCCAGGACATCAAGCTGTAAGGCGAGAGAGCCAGGACATCAAGCTGTAAGGCGAGAGAGCCAGGACATCAAGCTGTAAGGCGAGAGAGCCAGGACATCAAGCTGTAAGGCGAGAGAGCCAGGACATCAAGCTGTAAGGCGAGAGAGCCAGGACATCAAGCTGTAAGGCGAGAGAGCCAGGACATCAAGCTGTAAGGCGAGAGCGCCAGGACATCAAGCTGTAAGGCGAGAGAGCCAGGACATCAAGCTGTAAGGCGAGAGAGCCAGGACATCAAGCTGTAAGGCGAGAGAGCCAGGACATCAAGCTGTAATGCGAGAGAGCCAGGACATCAAGCTGTAAGGCGAGAGAGCCAGGACATCAAGCTGTAAGGCGAGAGAGCCAGGACATCAAGCTGTAAGGCGAGAGACCCAGGACATCAAGCTGTAAGGCGAGAGAGCCAGGACATCAAGCTGTAATGCGAGAGAGCCAGGACATCAAGCTGTAAGGCGAGAGAGCCAGGACATCAAGCTGTAAGGCGAGAGAGCCAGGACATCAAGCTGTAAGGCGAGAGAGCCAGGACATCAAGCTGTAAGGCGAGAGAGCCAGGACATCAAGCTGTAAGGCGAGAGACCCAGGACATCAAGCTGTAAGGCGAGAGAGCCAGGACATCAAGCTGTAAGGCGAGAGACCCAGGACATCAAGCTGTAAGGCGAGAGAGCCAGGACATCAAGCTGTAAGGCGAGAGACCCAGGACATCAAGCTGTAAGGCGAGAGACCCAGGACATCAAACAACACAGTGGTGCACGAAACAGCTTACTTAGGCAGTACACAGTAAGCGGGTATCTGAACCAGCGAAGTCCTTAAGGTAGCACACAAAATAGCACAGTAAGCTGGTACATCAAATAGCACAGTAAGCTGGTGCGCCAAATGGCACAGGGAGCTGGTACACTAACTAGCACAGTGAGCTGGTACTCCAAATAGCACAGTGAGCTGGTACACCAAATAGCACAGTGAGCTGGTACACCAAATAGCACAGTGAGCTGGTACACCAAATAGCACAGTGAGCTGGTACACCAAATAGCACAGTGAGCTGGTACAAAAAATAGCACAGTAAGCTGGTGCGCCAAATTGCACATGGAGCTGGTACACTAGCACAGTGAGCTGGTAAACCAGGACAGTGAGCTGGTACTCCAAATAGCACAGTGAGCTGGTACTCCAAATAGCACAGTGAGCTGGTACACCAAATAGCACAGTGAGCTGGTACACCAAATACCACAGTGAGCTGGTACACCAAAGAGCACAGTGAGCTGGTACACCAAATAGCACAGTGAGCTGGTACACCCAATAGCACAGTGAGCTGGTACAAAAAATAGCACAGTATGCTGGTGCGCCAAATTACACATGGAGCTGGTACACTAGCACAGTGAGCTGGTAAACCAAACAGCACATTGAGCTCGTACTGCGGTATACAACTGGACTGACATATTACCCATACAGCTAATATCACTTATTGATTGTCGATTTTTCCCCAGCTTGACGCGAATTTTCCCCTAAACCGCGAGACTCAATATCTGACTCTGGTCCTGATTTTAAGTGAAACAAAACCAGAATGGTTGTCAATAGCGGCTCTTCGCGAATCGCGTGACGCCTGCCCGTCAGGCTTCCTGGGTGGGACAGCCGCTGATGTAAAACTCTGCTGGGACACCTTTGTTCTCCTGACCCACACGGCCTGAAAGCCGGAGAGGCGAGGAGAGGGGAAGGGAGGAGGTGGAGGGGGGGGGGGCGGAGGGCTTTAGTGGAGTCTCACAAACTTCTACCCCAGCCTGGGTATTGCGCGGCGCAATCGCGAGCGCTCTATGCATCCAGACAGACAATCCAATGATCTGCCGGATGTTTTTGGGGTCAATTGATTAGCTACCGGTTTGAGATTAATAGGGTACTTTGCAAAGAGGAATACATTTGGAGTACAGCGACATTTGAGATGGCCGTTGATATGTGTATTCGCTATCGGTAACCTCGTTAAATAAATAAAGTTTATACAAAAAAAAAAGGAATACGCTTATTTGATGTCACATACAGTCGAGTACTGACTGAATATACATCAGATAAGTGAATAAACACATACGTCACCTGACTTTCAGCGACACATTACTTCAGCCAAACCGCGGAATAACAATATTAGTGGTGTTGGCAACGGTGCAATCAACCACGTACGCATGCGCATGGGGTTTTGCGTTTTAAATTCTCATCCCAAAAGTATAAATGTATTCAAGAATCGTCATGTCCCCGCTGTTGATTTAAGAATGAGAATATCACACACTTTTTATTTCATTGTCCAAGCTACAGTATCGTTACAGTAGAGTTACTTTCAATTGCTTCAGAATTTATCGCGGTTATCCATACAAACTGGCAGTAAATCTATTTTGGAACACGCCCTACTTTATGGGTCTCCTGATCTGTCATTCTCCGATGACGAAATGTTATTTGTACAAGACTATTGTGACATCCAATCAGTTTTCCTTTTGCTCAATGGCATCTCTTTCAAGGGAACCTCAGAAAGGAAATGAAAAAAACCCAAAACATTACTTCAGCCGTTCTATAGCTTGGTATTAGTTAACGTACGTCTAATGTTATATGGCGTTTTCAATGCTTAGTATTTCTTACTCACTTCAGTATCTGGCCTAGTGAGGGGCAACGGCATGGGTATATTAGGTGTGTGTGTGGGAGTGTGTCACAGCGTGAGTTACTGCTTCCACAGTGACTAGATCCTGTTCGTGAAAGGAAGTTTCCACTTGTGTTGTATAACAACGCCGCTATATACTTAGTTTTAATAGCAATAATTGAAAAAAGTTTCACTTTATATATACGCACTAACGATCCCAGCGCGTACCCAACCTCCTTTCTCCATCCCATCCCCTTTAACCTCCCGCCCTCCCTCCCTCCCGGGCTTCAGTTATCCCTCCGGTCCTCTTGTTCGCAACCCTTCTTCCACCCTCTCATCCCATCATCCCCAAGGCTGACATGTTCCCCCCTTACCCCCTAATTTGCTTTACCCCGTCACACGCCCCCCTGTCCCTCCAGCCCGCGTCCATGCTCCCTCCCGTGCCCTAAGTTGGCCTGCCCTCCAAACCCCCTCTCCCCCTCCCAACCCCCAGCCCCTATTTTGCCCCATCCCGTCGTATGCTTCCTGCATCCCCCCCCCCCCCCCCCCGCCTGGGTCCTGCCTCTCCCCACATCCCTATGGTCCCCTGCCCCTACCGAGAGGTTGATGTTATGGGTCTTTTGAGGATTACATGGATTGTGTGGAAAGGCGGGCGGGTGGGGGGGTGGTGGGGCGGGGGCAGGGGAGAGGGGTGAGCTTAGCCAGAGGGGTGCTATGGTGTGTGGTGTGTGTATGCTTAGCCATGAGGGTCATGTGGAGAGGGGTTCAGCTCTCGGATCGGAGGTCGCTGCCTTACCCCCATGCGCCCGACCCCCACCTCCAGCCCAACTGTACCCCACCCATAACTCCACTTTGTAGATGGGTGATGGTTCTGCCGCCGGTGAAATCCGTGGTGAAGGACGGCGGAAGGATACTGAGCTTATGATGGTGCTTACGCTGTCGTATGGGGTGTTTTTTGGGGTGTTTTCCGTTGTTCCTCCCACTGCTGTCCATCCCCTGCCGATCGCTGTCTCCAGGCGGCCGTGACAGCGGCCAGGTCGGCAGAGAGCCATCAAACAGCACTTAAACTCATGTCACAAACTCTCTCATCCCACCCCCCGGGTGTACGCCACCCTATTCCAGCACCCCACCCTCATGTCCCCTCCTCACTCACCGCCCCCCCCCCACCCCCAACTCACCCCCGCCTGCCCGCCAATAATCCGCTCAAAACTTTGCTTTCCTCTCTATTTCTGCCACTCCACCACTCCGTCCAACCCGCCCCATGTTTACCCCCACTCCCCACCACCCCCGATTCTCCATAGAAGGCAGTGCCTCTCGTACCCCCTTCATATCCCGTGAGACCACATAATCTACCCCCCCCCCCTCCCCCCCTCATCTCCCTTCCCGCACCGCCACCGTCACCCACCACCACCACTATCTATCCCCCACTGATGCCTGGGCGTGCACAGCGGTACCCCTCTATCCATCCCCCACCCCTCCCATCTCCGCAGCCAGCCAGGGGTTACATCCCCCTCCCTCTCGCGGCCCCCCACAATCGCACCGTGTTATGGTGCGCTTCTTCTATGGCGTTTCTGTCGTCCCCGTAATTAGCTGAGGCACATGTAAGACCAATTGAGAATCTCTGCCGTTGTGTGTATCTATGTACGGCCTGTTTCACCGGCTCCAATGTTTCAGCCAGCCTACCAGGGTGGCTCACACTAAACGTAACGCCGTCGATGTATTTGTAACTTTGTAACAAAAAAAAATTGGGGGGGGGGGTGGCGTGCGATGGCTAAGATTAAAAAGAAAATGTGTTGTCTTGTAGAGACTATTAGTTTCAAAATGTTATCTTCAAAGTCAGGACTGTCCCGAAATCACTTAGTGTTTGATCGATTGGAGGTGGACATAACATTGTGTCCAAATCAAGGCCCTTGAGGGATTTCGACGCTTTCTTCATACAATCTTCCGTCTCAGCTTTGGCCACGTCACTTTTGTCCGATAAGCTTGCGCAATGACGGCACATTCAATTAAATCAACGTTAATTCCATGTTTTCCAAACCTTAGTATATAATATATACGATAAATTATATTTATTTCGGGTTTAAAAAACAAATATATGGCATATTGACTATAAACATCTCTATAATATATTATGGCATATTGATAATTAACATCCCTTTAATATATTATGGCATATTGACAATAAACATCCATGTAATATATATAATGGCATATTGACAATAAACATCCCTTTAATATATTATGGCATATTGACAATAAACATCCCTTTAATATATTATGGCATATTGACTATAAACATATCTTTAATATATTATGGCATATTGACAATAAACACCCCTTTAATATATTATGGCATGTTGACAATAAACATCCCTGTAATATATATTATGGCATATTGATTATAAACATCTCTATAATATATTATGGCATATTGACAATAACCATCCCTTTCATATATTATGGCATATTGACAATAGACACCCCTTTAATATATTATGGCATGTTGACAATAAACATCTCTTTAATATATTATGGCATATTGACTATAAACACCTCTTTAATATATGACATACTTAGGCAGACATGCACGCGTGTGTGCGTCTAAATACCCAATAAGAATCATTCTTACTACGAGAAGAGATATCCGCGACACTTTCTTCCACGTGAGGTTGATGCCGCCACTAAGGCAGAAGCGCACAGCCGAGGTCTGTATTTTACGTCCTACTTCCTCATTATTGTTTATTGCTGCCCGTTTCGGCATCCATTTCTAACACTGATGCGCCACAAGACATGTTATTTCTTCCGCATTATATCAAAGAAATTTATCAATTTATCATCGCCATGATCAGATTACCCAATACAGCTTGCAACCATTCTGCGGCGGGTGGTGGTGGTGGTGGTGGGGGTGGGGGTGGTGGTCGTGGTGTGGGTGGGGGGGGGGGTGTAGCTGAGAAGTATAAGGTGTTAAAATGCAAGGAGTGGAAGGCCCGCTGTCTATATGCCCAGTTTTGAATACATATATCCACAATCTCTTTTCCATTTTCATATCATGTCATTAAGGGGTTCCTTCTATCGAGGTTTCACGTTGTCACGAGATGTCGTCTTAAAAGTATCCGGCGGGCGCAGTAATCCCCACCCCCCAACCCTCCATCCCCAGCCGACTCTCTACCCCCTCCCCCCGCTCCACCCCCACCCACCGTATCAACCGCCAACCCCCAACCCCCTCCCCCTCTTCACCCCAGCCCCCCCCCCCCCTCCACCCCCCACTCTCCATGGACCCCATCCCGTCGTACCTTCGCCACCCTTCTCGTGATATCAATAACCAACTCGACCGATCGCCTCTCTCGCCATCCAGCACGAGGGAAATTGTGAGCCTTCCCCGCTAATAAAGACAACTTGGCGCGCAGATAAAAGGCCGTATACAATACCACATGGCGGCAGACCTGCGTGAGGACCCCCCGCCCGCCCCCGTGCTGCCACCCCCCCCCCCCGACCCCCCAACAGACGTGGCGCCTGAAGAACCCGGATTGAATTCCCTCGCGCATTACGCCTGTAATTACATTTGCCAGATTGGGAGACGGCGGAACACTTGTGCCGGTCTGTGGGTGGGATGGGGGAGTGGCTGGGTGAGGAGACAAGGGTGGGGATGTGGATGGGATTTTGTCTCGCACTGGGTGGGTGGGTGTAGTGGGTGGTGGGAAGGGTGGGGGGGTTACCGACTATCTAACATGACAATGGACTAAGTGATACGGACCTCCGTGCCACTGCCGTAGGCCTTCGTCTCCCTGTTATGGAATAGGTTTCCGCAGCCAGGCTACAGCAAATTAATCTGCTTATGGCTCGCCATGATGGGGTTTGTATGGGGGGGGACGATCTGAAAAAAAAATCGCCCCATTTGGCGTACTTACGATTCTGGCAGCTCCATCGGTCGTATTTTTGGCCATTTGGCGACATTGTGTGTCGTTAAGGAGCGGGTTTTACTGCTATGTCGGCCATTAAGGGCGGTCAGTTACCGCAGTACTGCGTTACTAAGACCGACACTACTACCGTCCACTCAGTTATCTCCTAGGTCCACTTCGATTCGTCGGCTACGCGCGGCTCAACCCTCTTAATTGAGGAGAGTTACGAATAAAGGGTTACATTACACGGTCGCTGTTCCTACGTTAGGGCAATCTCCGTTTCAGCATAGCTCGCGTTGTACTCGCATACTGTTCACTAGAGTACTGTAATCTATCACGGGGACTGTTACAGGGAATTAGAGCCATTTGGGCTGATGGAATCATGGGGCTCAAATGCATTTTCCCATCTGTATGCTATGCTATATTTTAATGAGGGAATATACATCAAATGTGACTAGATGTCAGGCACCGGGACGAGCCCAGAGTTGCTGCATGGAGTACCTGCTTCTTGGCATTTCGCCCACATTTTTCCACAAGGCAGTAATTATGGACGTCGTTTTTAGTACGTGTTAAACTACAAGTTGTCCATGGTAATCGTAATTCAAAATTGCAATGTGTTTTTTTTTCTTGATGGGGGTGAGGGTTCGGGGGCG
This sequence comes from Arenicola marina, assembly GCA_964019135.1. NCBI lineage: Eukaryota > Metazoa > Annelida > Polychaeta > Arenicolidae > Arenicola > Arenicola marina. The sequence goes on along the minus strand of OZ025256.1, from coordinate 14,786,545 downwards.
GCGGGGGGCGGGGGGGGGGCTTATTATCGGGTTCATTCTTTTTTGGTTGCGGAGCGGCTTCATTCCGTCATAATCGACTTGATACTCTGACCGGTCAACGCTCGCGGATTGCCGCCTCCCGTTGGTTTGGTATCTATCACGTGACCTGCATCGCGAGCTTAGATATCAGCGCCCGCGTCCCAAATTAAACCATAATCGGTGCTCCCTCCCCATGTCCACCCTCTCCCATCCCCTCCTATCCGCACTACCCCCCCCCCCCTACTAACCGCACTACCCCCTCCATCCCTCCCCCACGACCCCCCCCATCACCTACGCCGCCTCTCTCCTTCCATCAAGCGTCCTACGCCCGACCACCCCCACCATCACCTGCCAGCAACCAGCCCACCACCCTCAACATGGATCAGGAACTTTTTACCCCCCCCCCCGGGCCCTCCCCCTGCCCCCCTCCCCACACACACGAGCCCAGCAGCCCTACCAACAACCCCTGCGCGTCCTTGAGCGTCTCTAATTACCGCAAGTTGACCTTCACCGCTGCCGCGCCGGAAGCGGGATGGGGGTGGGTGGGTGGGTATAGACCACGCCGGCCACCACTCATCGCCGCCACCAGCCACAGGCAGCGTCAGGCAGCCACAGGCAGCCACAGGCAGCCACAGGCAGCCACAGGCAGCCACAGGCAGCGTCAGGCAGCCACAGGCAGCCACAGACAGCCGGGCGGAGCCACAGGCAGCAGCCACACGCAGCCAAAGGCAGCCAAAGGCAGCCAAAGGCAGCCACAGGCAGCCGGGCGGAGCCACAGGCAGCCGGGCGGAGCCACAGGCAGCCGGGCGGAGCCACAGGCAGTCGCGCGGAGCCACAGGCAGCCGGGCGGAGCCACAGGCAGCCACAGGCAGCCGGGCGGAGCCACAGGCAGCCACAGGCAGCCGGGCGGAGCCACAGGCAGTCGGGCGGAGCCACAGGCAGCCACAGGCTGCCACAGGCAGCCGGGCGGAGCCACAGACAGCCGGGCGGAGCCACAGGCAGCCACAGGCAGCCACAGGCAGCCACAGGCAGCCGGGCGGAGCCACAGGCAGCCGGGCGGAGCCACAGGCAGCCACAGGCAGTCGGGCGGAGCCACAGGCAGCCGGGCGGAGCCACAGGCAGCCGGGCGGAGCCACAGGCAGCCACAGGCAGCCACAGGCAGCCACAGGCAGCCACAGGTAGCCGGGCGGAGCCACAGACAGCCGGGCGGAGCCACAGACAGGCAGACAGACAGGCAGCAGCCACAGGCAGCCACAGGCAGCCACATGCACTCTGGCCGCGTGTGGCTGTGACAAATTCGGATTTCATTGAAAGATTCGAAACTCTTGTGTGATATGATTTCGTGATCACTCAGGCGCCACCTAGCGGGGCGATCGATTCTAACGACTGGGTACCAGGGAGGGTTGGGGTGGGGTGTCAGCGGATGGGGGGGGTTACCCGGAGACGGAGGGTCCGTCCGTCCATCAGGGCAATGGGGCTGTAAGGATTTTGGTTTGGGGGTTGGCGAGAGACGGGGGGCGTGAGCTCGTGGGGCGGCGGGTGGGGGGCGGGGGGGATGGGGTGACCCTGGCATGGGATGGTGGACGGCATTGAGGGGTCAGGATTTGACGAGGGTCCCGAGTGAGACTGATGTCACTCACTCAGGAGAGGGGAGGGGAGGGCAGGGGACGGCAGGAGAGGAGAGGCCCTGGGCTGTGAAGTTCGCCTAGAAGGGGAGACAGAGGATAGAGACGGCGTAGAGGGAGGGTGGAGGAGAGTCACGCGAGACTACGGAGCCCCCGGTCCCATGATACCCGTGGGTATCAGGCGCTTGCATTCTGCCAAGCAAACACGCACATTCTTTCCCCGCCGGGAAAATACGATTTTTTGTTTATTTTTGGTGTCATTTTTGTTAATATTTTTGTTAAATTCTTTCCCGTCGCTACTGATCAGAAGGAACGACCTACTAAAAACTCCCCTAGACTCAAGAGCATGAAAGGGATCCTGGACGGGGGAAAGCGCCCTGCACATGGTGAGGGGATGGGGCATCTCATCTCCTTCCCCTGATGACTCGTGTTGAGTCTGTCAAGGGGCAGGCGTGGGGTGGTGAGTTGGGGCGGGGGGGGGGGGGGGGCAGGGCCTTAGCGGGAGGGAGGGGGGGGGGGTCAGATGTCTATCTCTCAAGGAGATGAGAGATATTGTTTGCCAGGACCCTGGAGCAGGTATTATATTACCTCAGGTGGGGTAAAAGCACGTTAACGCGAAAGAACTGTGAAATGCTGTAGTTGTTGCGTGCTGAGGGCCTGGCCCCACCGTGCACCCTGGCCATACGCCCCATCACGTGTCTCTCCCCGTGGTATCATACACAGGGCAGCGTGTGGGTCATGTTGTGTGCGTCGGCCTGCCTCCATCGTTACGCTGGTCATACTGTTATACATCAGGTGTTCAATGATGGTTGGCACTAACTTATAGGATAGTTTGTGTTATAGGCTTTTGGGGATTCCCTTCTAGGTCTACCATGATTATGGTCTGTACCATCTCCCTCCGTTTTGTCTTTGTGCCATTACCTTTTCTTCTCTTGGCCTCTGCGTCATTGACTTTCTTATGATCTGTTCCATTGACTCTCATTGACTGTCGTCGTTTAAGTTATATACCAGACGCTTTCTTCTCATGTGTCTGTGCCGTGGCGCTCCATCTCGTTTACGTTCTGGGCCGTTGCTTTTGTTCTCGTTTGTGGGTGGTTGGTTATATTCAGGACGCTGTAACCACGTTTGGTCACATCGCGTCAATGGGAGGAGGAAGGGAGGGTGGAGCCATGTCCCCGGGGTAACTCTTTGCGATGTAGGACATGGGATCTTTATTTTATCTTAGGTTTATTCTCATTAGTTGTCTTACGGTACGTCTGGCTCGTGGTCTGCGCTTTTCTTGCGCCATCTACCCGCACATTGTATACGTCGCGGTAACCTCTATCCTTCTCAACCAGTTTGTACACCATGCTCATCTATAACTGCCCCCCCCCCCGCCGTTCAGTCTATTCTTCTCAGCCAGTTTGTACCTCTACACCCCCTACACCTCCCATCTTCACCGCTAGCTTGTGTACCTCTTCTTCCCCTTGACACCGCCCCCCCCCCCACACCCCTCTTGCTAACTACCACGCACCACTTTGTACCTTTGTACCATTACCAAGGTCCCCTCTCTGCCCCGCCTCCCCTCCTTAATATAAACTCCGGGCAGCCATAGCATGCCCCGTCTATCCCGACCAGGCCTGATCGCTCAAAACGCCGTC